>JAZKJV010001954.1:0-600000 GCA_037367405.1 Ottelia alismoides | reverse complement strand
GATAATGCACAACCTTTCTCAGTGAATGGACAATTACTGAAGCCATATATAGAATCATCCAAAGAGCATACAGTGCAAGTTGAGGTCATCTACTTTACGCAGAGCGAGGACATTGAAGATTTATCAGATCAATTCCACCCTCCCTCCCGACCACATCAGTCTCCTTGTACAGCTTCTTCCTCTACTTAGGCCAAGGCCTAAGTATGGGGGGGACCGATGCCATCTGTATATTCCATTTTCCCCATCACACTCCATCTCCAGATCGACTCGCCTCCACCCTTCTTCTATACTTAGGCTGACCAAAGCCTAAGTATAGGGGGAACCAACACCCACCTATATATACTCTCCTCATTCACATACCCCGATCGTTTCATTTTTTCTCTTTTCTTTTCCGCTCTTCTTATATACTTAGACTATTCACAGTCTAAGTATAGGGGGCGATTCTGTAAATCTTGTTTTTTTTCTTTTTTTTACTCTCTTAAGCTTAGCCCGAGCTATTTCTTCTTTACGCTTCTTGTGCTCTGAGGACACAGCACTCGCTAAGTATAGGGGGGTCTGTATATATACTTTGTATATATTTTATCCATATCTCGTACTTGCGCCTAAGTCTATATGTATTTACGGGGTGGGTATTCTCTAAAAAAAAATTTTTTTGACCACTAACACTGACTGTATCCAAAATTTTTGAAAAAAAGGCTTCTTATTCATTTTTTGCATTAAAAAAAACAAAAAAAACAAAAACACACAAAAATCCTTTACATAAAAAAAGAAGAAAGAATAAAGAAAAAAAGAGAGAGAGAAAAGAAAAAAAATGTGTCTGCATTTCACACACTTGCACTTCATCCAAGCATCGCATTCGCATATGTGAAAAAGTCTTTGGGTTCTGAACCGAGTTATGAGCCGAAACCGAGAGTGGTCTGGACTTGACCTTAATCCACCTAATTTTCAGAGGAACTTCACTGAGAAATAGGATTTTAGAGTCTTCAGGTCTTTGACTTAATTCTTTGAGTTCCACATGACAATATGCAGCATTTGACTCTTAGTGTCTAACCTGGTCTCTTCATTTTGGGTACAACTCTGGAATAAGGAATTAATTTGTACTCTCGCACTATGCACTTAGCTCAACTCAGACGGGATGTTGGAAGACTGTGTGAGTTTCTTTTCGGGTAGCGTGGAAATCTAAAGACCGGAGTACGGGTTGAAATAAAGCTTCGGAAAAGGGATGGACGGCTGGGCACAATTTTTTAAGACCCCAAAAAATGTACGGGATGCTATATCCGTAGGGGCAAAACAAGATCCAAGCAGAACCACCAAAAATTCCAAATACAAAGAAGCAACTACCAAATAAAATCTGACCAAAAAGGTCCAAGCTTCAAGAAAACCTGCAGATCTTGGTGGAGACTCGGCTACACTGGCCATCTTCACAAGGAGAGGTGACTACACTGGCCACCCTCCAGTTCTTTTCCCCTTCTTCTCTCTTCTCCCCCCAATTCGATTGTGAACACATCGCGACAGACCTTAGAAGGAAATACCTGACTCCCCGAGGACGAGTTACTTGAGAGGAGGTTTGCGCAGTAGTCCAGCATTCTGGATGGGAAGAGCTAAAACCTTTCACACACATGAGTCGGTTATTCAATGTTCATAGGGTATACTTTGGGAAGATGATTGATCTAAGATGACTTCTGAGCCGAAACTGTAGCAATGATGTGTAGAACTTGAGGACTGTTGATTTTAAAATTCTAAGTCTCACAGAAGTTCCGACACACAAATAATCCAAAGGTTGAGTTTAGGTTCACTTTCACCTTCATCTCATGGTCTTGGTATAGAACCCAATCTCATTTCACCTCATGGCATTTCTTTTTGATGCTCAGGGACGAGCATGGTTTAAGTATAGGGGGATGATGAATCTTGTATTCATCACTCTAAATCTCATTTATTAAGCTCAAAACCCTCAAAATCAACAACATTCTTGCATCTATTCTGCATAATTAGCATTCATGCATGTTTCCATAAGAATGTCATTTTAGCACAAAATTCTGCATAAAATAAGAATCCAAAAATCCAAGCCAAAATGACCTGTAAATAGCCTAACTTCCCGGATTTTTAACTCTTTCATGCTAACTCCGAATGACTCAAAACTACTTCCACTGTGTACATATCACTAACAAGAATAAAGGGAAAATACAAAAAAATAACTAACCCAAATAAGTGGACCAAAAACCCAAAACCCTAATTTCAGGATTTTGGGACTAAAAGCCACATATATTCCCCATCCAGTGCCAAATTTAATCCTACTCACTTTTGAACTAATGTGCATTCAATTACTTCAAAACAAGACCAAGTTCAAGTGAATCGGAGCTCGTATGTGAAAGTTGGGTTTTGGGCCTCTTTTGTACATTGTATATTTTCGCGGTTTTTGACCTTGTATTTTATGTATATATTTTCTTAATCAATAAAAATCCAAAAAAATTAGAATTAAGTGTCTTTTATTTATCTTTGGATTTTTTTATATTTTGCCGGATTTTTTATCTGATCTAAAAATGACAAAAAAATACAAAACCCCAAAATCAAGGTGTTCTATGTACATGGGATACCCCAAAAATACCACTTTGTGCATTTGATCGATTTTGGTTTTAATGTCTTTAGGAAAGTTGTAGATCTCATCGAGAGGAGTAATTTTTGTGAAGAAACTTTTTTGATCCGAGGTCATTTACTATTTTTTATTGATTTTATAAAGTATTTATTTCTTGAATTATCTGGTGCTGACACGTGGCAGCACCTGGTGCCGCCACGTGTCAGCCATTTTTGGCTTTATCTATAATTCGTTTTATAAAAAAATTATTAAAAAAAAGAATAAAAATAAAACCGCTCGCGTGCAGCGTACGTGCCGCACCCGCACGCGCACTGCACGTGCGCTCGCCCCGCCCCCCTTGTTACTAGCCACGTGGCCACTTCCAGGCCGTCCGATCTCGGCCGATCGGACGGCCCTGGCGTATCTTCTTCCTTCCCAATTTCGCCGCTGCCCCACAATTATCTCCGCCCGCCGCGAATCTCTCCGCCACGCGAATCTCGCGCCCCCTTCAGATCTCCATCTCCGATTCTCCCGCATCTGATCAAATCTCCCCCGATTGTCACTTCCATCGCCGGCCGCCCGTTCCTCGCCCTATAAATAGCACGTCGTAGCCCCGGTCATCGCCATCCGCCGTTAGCATCACAAGAGGACCGGGGTGACAGCCCGGCCGCTCTCCGTCTCCGGCGAGGTCCGGTCACCCTCGGGTGGCCGTCGCAGCGAGTTCCCGCGTACTGCCCCAGCTCCGAGCTTCTGCGACGTCGAGCCAACTACGACCCATCACCGCCTCCGTCTCTACCCTACGCCTCCGCCTCCAACGCCGCAACATCTCCGCCCCCAAGCTCCTCCGACTGCAGCGCCACCTGCAACTCGACTCTCCACAGTGTGCCACCGCTCCATCGACTTCATCTCCGACCATCCGCTTCATCGACAACCACCCTCCGCCGCCTCCTACGCCACCCTCTAGGCCGTGTGTCGGCCAGAGGGAGGCCGACGTCACGTCCCTCCCGCCAGCGCCTCCTCCGCCTTGAGCTGCTCTGCCTCGACGCCGCACCATCGGCCACTCCGCCCCTGTGTCGAGCCACCGACTTTCGCGCCACCAGCCTGCTCAGGGTACCGCACCGCCGGCCCTCCTCCACCTACGCCTCGCCGCCGGGCTCGAAGCCCGAGGCCCTCCGCGCACGTGCGAGGCACGTGCGCTAGGAGGGAACTACAGCTGCACGCTACCCACGGGTCACGTGTCTCTCACGTGCCCGTGGGCAATTTACAAGGAGCCCCCTAGAAGTTCCCCTTTTTACGCAGATAACCCCGCCAGCCAGAGGCACGTGCATAGCACGTGACCTCTGGAAATTTTGCAGAAATACCCTCTGGGGTTTAGGTAATTACAAACAAGTCCCCCTCTGCGTTTTCATTTATTTATTTATATTGCATCTGTACCCTGTGTTCCCCCTCAGTTTTGAACATCTTCTTTACATTATTTTATTAATCTAAAAATAGCATGATGTTTGTTAATTGAATCTCTACACTTTGACATGTTGTGGGTATTTTTCTGATTGATGGTTAATTAATAAATAATTGTTGTGTGGAAATTTGCATATTTTGCCCATTTCTTGCTTGGAAATTCATAGCTAATTAATCATTGCTCTAAGAATCCTCGAAAAATCACATATTGTAGAGTTAATTGTTCTTAACATCATGCCCAAAAAGAATTGAATTTGCATGCATAATTTACTCTATAAAAATCATCTTGCATCTTTTGGTATTTAATTTTTAATAGGTATTAAACCCCACGTTTTTGAGGTTTAGGATTTTTCTGAGATCCGTCTCCTAGTGATAGATCTTAGATAATTTTATTTCTTGAAAATAAGTAGGTTTAATATTTATTATAATTAAATATTAAAAATCATTCTGTTTGCATTTAAAAATCCATAAAAAAATCATATTGCATCGAAAAATTTCAAAAAAATATAGTGCACTCATTTCATCATAATTTACATTGTGGCAAAGTTTCGTATTTTTCGGACATCGTTTGATTGAAATTTACATTTTAGTCCCTAAAATAAGGCCAAATTTGCATTTTGCACCCTTTATTGCATTGAAAATTCTAAAAAAAACCGCCTCGACAACCGAACACGAACTTTGATAGACTTAACTCTAGGTTGTTCCTTTGCCTCCTTGTGATCGACCTTGGGACTTGCCCAAGTAAAATAAACATAAAACCACGAGATTAAAAATTGAATAACTTATTTGTGGTATTTTCTTGACCGTTTCCGATTGCCGCCTACAACGCACGACTTTAATTATTTTCACACTCGACGATAAAAACACATTCTTAAAACCGGCATTTCCGGATCCGTCAGTAAGCCATGCCACTTACCCGTGGAGATTAAGCATAAGTCACTTTGTGAAGTCACTGAGATATTGTTGGATTATGAGAGTGTAGGAGACTAGAGGAGAGCAGAATTGGCAGCTCTGGAGGAGTTGATAGATACAACCTTCTCAATTGGCCTACAATATAAGAATAAAGTGAAGATATGGGATGATTCTCACATCAGCCATAAATAGTTTTAGCTGAACCAGATAGTATGGCTATTTGATGCTAGGTTGAGATTATTTTCGGGAAAATTATAGAGCAAATGGAAAGGACCATACTTGATCAGAAAGGTGCACGACAATGACAGTGTTGATATATCTGAATTATCTTCTGAATCCATCTTTCGAGCCAATGGTCAGCGCCTGAAGACATGTCTGGATCATGATCCGTTGATCGTCAACGTTTCCCCTATTCATTTTATATGAGATGTGATCTTTGACTCACATCACACGCATCTCATACCTGATTATCACTTCTTCCTCGCAGCTGTATAGATCCATATTGTCTATATCATTCATTCTTTTACTTTAATACCCTGGATCCATCTTATGATTTTGCTATACATAGGATGCACTTGATCCTAAATATGGGGGGGGGGGGGTATAAACCTGTGATTATTCTTTTCTCCATCACCTCTATTTTATTCCCTATACTTAGGGATATTTTACCCTACGTATAGGGGAGGTAATGTCAGTATATTCTACTCCTCGGTTTTCCCTTTTGTGTACAGTCTTCTATGCTTAGGATTGCTTGATACTAAGTATAGGGGGATCACCGACTTCTATTTATTCTATTCGTTCATTCTTTTGAGTCAAAATAGTATAGAAATCTTTCCACTTCTCTATACTAAGCGCGAGTTATGTCTTCCTTCATCGCTTTCCGATCACTCTGAGGACATCATTCGAGCTAAGTACAAAGGGGTGTTGTATATATTGTATATATACTTTAGCCATAACTCATACTTTGTAATATGGCTATGCTTTGAAAACATTTCAAAAATCTTTGCAAAAAATATTTTTGTACAAATTTTGTAAAAATGGTTGTAAAGATATTGCGGTTGCAAAATGTTTGTAAAATTATTTTCTGCATAAAAATTAGGTATACTGTGCATTTTTTTTAAAACTGTGTGAAAAAAGAAAGTTTGCAAAAATAGTTTTGAAATTATTTTGCAAAAATATTTTGCCACTTAAGAAAATAAATATGGGGTATGAAAACTACTTGTTTAGATGTGCATTAAAAACCATAATCCACCCCTAAAATTCGGTGTACACAAGTATCCTTAATAAAGTTGTGACATAAACCTTTTGTAAATATGTCCATATTTGTGTAAATAACTTTCCTTATTATTCAAAATACCTAAAAATTTAAAAATTCAAAATCCATAAAAATGTGCATAGCTTGAAAAATTCCTACAAAAAAGAGTTTTTTAAATACTTGCTTCATTTGCTGACATTTAAACTAGTTTGGAATTAAATTGAAAAATAGAGCTTGGTTATGACCTTAATCTATTTAACTTCAGAGGAACCTTATAGGACTTGGGGTTAAGACTTTTCGGGTCCATGGCAACTTAATTCTTTGAGTCCACTAGGCTATGTTCACATGTCATCTTGACGAGTCTAAGTAGACACTTCAATGCATGCATAACTCTCAGATACAATGGCTTGACTTGGGTACGCACCTTACATGTAGCTCAACACGGATGAGGTGGTGAGGAGGCAGAATCCTTTGGCTTGGAGTAGCATACGAGATAGTACAGCTAGCCGGAACCTCCCGTCCTCCTCAAGGGAGGGATGTGCATCTCAACCGAGTCTATTAGTAGCATTGAGGTCTAACGACAATAGAGTGTGGGTTGCAATAATGCATCAAAAGAGGGATAGTCTACTAGCTCAAGAAGAAAACTCCTTTTGTATATGTTGCACCTTGTAGATATGTTGTATATATGTCGAAAAAGAATGAGCAAAATTGCAAAAACTTCAAAAAATAGGACAAGCCTGATTGAAACTAAAATGTTGTCAGAGTGTATATAGTGAATAAGCAAAGCTTCTGTATTCCACCGTCTCATCTCAAGGAAGATTGCAGCTATAGACTTAGATACACTAGTTAAGCTCCAAAGGATATGTGGCTACACTGATCACGATCCGTTATCTTCTTTCCCCTCTTCTTGAGCTAGTTGTACTTGAACTTAGAAGGGAAAACCTCGCTCCTCAAGGAAAGAGTTGCTAGACTAGGGATTAGAGTTACATTGTTGAGGGAGGCAGTTTCCTTACCATTTCTGAGGTGGGGAGCTGCATATCACTTACATAGTACAAGGAAAGATGCATATTCATTAGAGTTTGTGTATGTAGACTTGTTCTGACCTGGTTATTAAGGAGTCCGGACCATAGAACTGTGGAACTTGAAGGTTGTTGAGTCTTAAACTATTTCCCAATAAGGTTCTTCCAAATTAATAATTTAAAGGTCTGACTGAGCTCCATAGTCCAATTTAATGAAGACAAGTTTAATAATCAATTTTGATGCTTTCTTTTTCTTCTTTCTGTTTTTACTTCTTTTTCGAATAAGCATTTGCTAAGGGACTAGCAAAGATAAAGTATAGGAGGGTGATGAATCTATGATTCTCATACTTTATTCTTTTATTTTAGCTTTATTATTTAGCAAAAATATATATAAATATATGCAAATATAATAAATTAACATTGTACACGTCCTTGTTAATATTGCATAATTAACACATATTTTAAAAAATAAAAGAATAAAAAGAAAAGAAAAAGAAATAAGGATGTAATTATGAAATAAGTACAGACTGACCCAATCCCCGAGAGAACGTCAATAAATGACCTGATCGACAAGGAAGAAAGTAGGGGGAGATAGGGTCCTTGTATAGCCACTTAACACATATACATATAAATAATTTTATTACATGTATACTCTATACATATTATTTTTTAAACAAGTGTACATATCACTAATAATAAAATAAAATTAAAATAAAATTAAAAAAATAAAAATAAAACAAAAATAAAATCCAAAGTTTATTGTACAAAAGGCACATAGGTATTTATTGTATAGGACATCCATTTAATTAATATATTTACTTAATCTATAAAAATCAAATAAAAATCCTTTTATACTCTTTCAATTATGTTATAAATGAATAAAGTATAAATAAAATATATTTTTGTAAAATAATAAAATAAAAATACTTGTATATAATATATAAGTATACTATACATGTAAATATTACATTATACTGTATATACCCTATCTATGTTTTTCATAAAAAATAATTAAAAATCATACAAAAATAGTTTGAAAAATAATAAACAATTTTCATTTTATACATTTTTTATTTAAAACCATTTGTTATTTTTTATTCAATATTCTTTCATTTTTGTAAATCCCTAATTCCTTATTGGTCTACGTTGGAATGTTGATCGCGGTCAACCTTCTCCCCCAGTTGACCCGAACCGCCAAGCCTTCGTCGGACCTGATTTCTCCCCTTTTTCCCGGTCAGGTCCGATCACCAATTGCCTTGATTTTTACGCCCAGCACTCTCCTAGGATCCTTAATCCTTGTGGATCCCTAGGTGTGGCCTGATCGTCCTATGGTTTCGAGCGCCACTCCGATCTTTCTGGAACCCTAGGCACCCCTATAAAAGATCTCCTCTGCTTCTCGAGCTTCGCAGCTCGTTCCTTGCACCTCCTCTCCTCCACTTGAACCCTCAGGATTGTGACAGGGTCCCTTTGCGTTCTGCTGGAGCTCGGAGTGGTGTTGAATCGATGATGCTCATCTCATGGCCGTAGTTCCGCTGCGATAAGCCTCCCAGGCTTTCCACCACCTGGTTGAGGCTACGACCCCACCTACCACCTCCGCAGTTCATCAATGATCATCGTAGAACATCCAGGTATCCCCATTTCCATCTCCTTTCATCATTTCACTTCGATTACATCTATTCTACTCCACCGCAACTTCTCCTACTCCAACGAGCTAGTTTGAGCTCCATCTTGCACATCCACTCGCACAGATCGGTACATCAACTCACCCTTCGTCTTCTTACGCACCCTGACCATCCTTAGACCAACTCATCGGAGTGGGATTAGGGCAAGACCTCCCTCCATTTCTGTTGGATCTCAAACGCCATACACCCTCGCTTATTTACTTTTCTCGGCCAAATAACCCTATCCGAAGCTACGTCTCCGAGCCTTGAGTTTCTTTGCAGGTCTAGGTGCACTTGTTGAGAACGAATTGAGCCTAGCTAAGGTGGCAGAGCGCCTCCAGGTGCTCTGCCACTGTCTCGACCATCTGGTCGTCTACCGAGATTTTTGAGGACCTGAGTCGACACAGACCCCTGAGTGGGATGTGGTGGACTCTCTAGTGAGCCAATCGGAGAACTAGAGCGACCTACACCTGCGATTGAGACTCGCCAAACTAGCCCTTCTTCCCAGTTCTTGTAGACCTCCCCTTCACCATCGGATGAAGAGCCCAGCGCCAGATCCTTTCTGATCAGTACGATCAGGATACGCAGTAGACGTCAAATCTTTTCAGCCTATTGATCTGAGTCGCACATTCAGAGACTTTTCATAGGCATCAGATTTCCAGATAATGACCGATCAAAGCCGTACACACGCGCCTCTACCTCATACATAAGATATTCTATAGGAGCGCATTAGAGCCGTCGGATACCTCACGCGCCACTCACGTGCAATCAAGGGTATATTTCCACTTTACCCTCTGTATCTTTTTATTTCTCTTTATTCCATTAAATAAAATATGTAGATGAGAACTTTTGTAGTTAGACCCTTGTAGTTTTTATATTTGCACTTTAGTCCAATTGAGTTGTAGTCACGTGCGCCCACACACGTTTCTTGGTGTTTTTGCAAGTTTGCTCTTGAATTTCTTATCTGTTACTGAATGGATGTTATATTTTGAGAAATTGCATGTATACCCCTGATTGCTGGATTCACGTGTGATGCGAGACAAATTGCGTAGTGGCCCCCTTTAGATTTTGATCTTGTTATTCCAGGGGCCCATAAACCTAAAATAATTACAGAAAGGTCCTTCTGCACTATTTATAATTACATATTGTTTATCTAGTGAATAAATAGTTAATTAGCCCCAAAAATTACCCGAAAATTATATATAACTCATGTTTACATGCTTTGTTTGTGCTAATTTTGCTGGTTAATTTCTTGACTTTTAGTCTATTATTAAAAATTCAAAAACCCCAAAAAAGTGTCATATTTGCCTTAGAAAAAATCATAAAAATTCGAAAATATAACCAAAAATTCTAAAAAATTATAATAGTCTTTTATTATCTTAAAACTCTAGTATAATTTTCACTCAAAAATATTTAATAAAAACCAAAAAAATTATAAAACACTAGAAAACATATAAAAATCATATAAAATCATAGAAAAAATTCAAAAATTGTGATTCTAGTCTCTGTTTGTAGTTATTTGCTTCTATTTTATCATCAAAATTACTTCTAGAGTTTTGAGTTTTATTATTTTTAATTCGCAAATTACTCTTGGCTATGCATAGTTTATCTATTTTATCACTGTTTGATTTTTAGAAAATCACAAAAACATTTGAAAAATCTTTAAAAATTACCCAAAATGTTGTAAAACATATAAAATCCAAAGATATATTTTTTACAATTTTCTGAGTATTTTTTACCCCTTTTAAAAATACAAAAAGAGTGTTTGTGTGTGTTGTGCTTGTTTCCTCATATTGAAAAACTAAAAATTTGAAAATTAAAAACCACTAAAAACAATAAAAATACTTTGAAATCGACTACCTAGGTCTTAATTGTGCAACTTGTGTTCGACCCTGGTTGCTATACTAGATAAATAAAAGTAGCAAACCGCTTACATTCATTACTTGATTCATTAGTGATTGATTTTCTCGATCGATTGCTTGATTGATTAGGGTCACAATGACATTTGCATAATTAATACCTTAACCCTAGTTGTTTAGGAGGTCATCATTTACAAAAGAAAAAAACTATAAAATTAAAAATATAAAAATATAAAAAATACAAAGCAATTAGAACTCTTTTAAAAAATAAATATAATTAAAACCATATAAAAATAAGAAAAATCAAGAAAAAAATACAAAAATAATTAATATTAATAAGCACTAATTATTAATAATTGCATATCTCTATCATTTACTCCTTGCGTTAGACCTCTACACGTACTTACACCTATATACATACATTATAGAGTTGTAATAAATTTTGACTCACATTTCAAATTTATTGTTTATCTATCAATTTGTTGGATTATTTTTGGTGAATTGGAGATTGTTCGCAGCAACGATCACAGATCTAGACTTGTTAGGAACCCTAGGTCGGTCTTTGCCCACAAGCCCCTCAACCTGGTCTGGCGGTATGGGCGTTTAAAGACAATATGTTGTCGGTTGCAATAAAGCTTTAAAAGAGGTTAATCTACTATGTCAAGAAGAAAAATCCTTATGTAAATGTTGATATATGTGGTACAAAAATGTGTGTATATTTATGAAATAAAGACTCCAAAAGAATAGATAGGAAAAATCAATGAAAAATCATTCTCGTCGGAGTATGTATCAAATAAATAAGATATTTTGCTTAAAGTCAAAGATATCAAGGTTTCCTGTAGTTGGAGACTTGACTACACTGGTCAAGCTCCATAAGACATGTGAGTACACTGGTTACAATCCATTCTTCTCTCTACCCCTCTTCTTGAGCCTCTTATACTTGAACTTAGAAGGAAATACCCCGATCCTCGATGAAAGAGTAGCTATATAGGAGAATTAAAGTTATCTTGATGAGGGAAACTGCTTCTTACCATTTTTTATGAGAAGATCTACATCCACATACATTGTAAAAGTGAGACTCATAGTCATAAGGGTTTGCATATGAGTAGACTTATTCTAACCTGGTTATTGAGGCGATCTGAATAGAGGATTGTGGAACATGAGGTTTGTTATGTTTTAAATCCTATTCCCAATAAGGTTCTGAACAAACTAATAATTCAAAAATCTTAACTGAGCTCCAAACTTTGATTTTATGAAGATAAGCTCAAAAATCATAATTATTCTAAGTTCTTTATTTTCCTTTTCTTTCATTTTCTCTTTTGCATCACTTATTTTTATAGTAAGTGTTTGCTAGAGACTAGCAAAGTAAGTATGGGGGGTGATGAATAGTCACTCGTCTACCTTTATTACTATGTTTTGTCTTTAAAACCCTAGCTAAATGCATGTAAATACATCTAACTTGCATAAATTAACACTCTGACATTGTATATAAATATTGTATAAATACTTGTATTTAAATCCAAAATAAAAGAATAAAGAAAAGAAAAAGAAAAATAATGAAGCATCAAAGATATTGAATGAACCTAAATCTCGAGACCAAGTTAATATTGACTTGATTGGCAAGGAATAGAGTAGGGGGAGATAAGGACCAATATACAGTTCAAAACCCTAATTTTTGATGTTGAAAATAACCATTTTATTCTTCATTATACACACCTCAAATAATAAAATGTTCAACATGAGACTTGTACATAATAATATATAGAAAATTACAAAAATAATAGCCAATAAAATAAGTGCAACTTATACATACAGATGAAAAAATGTAAATCGAACTTCACAAATCAATACCTCCTCCATATAAACTCAAATTGAATGAAACTAAATCCATTGTATTCAAAATTAAGTTATCTACCAATAAAGGTGGTTTCATTAAAAATAGTGTTAAGATACAAAAGCTAGCATTTCTGGGGTACCATCATATTGTATATATGTATATACTATTCATATATTTTATTCTTTACATTTCTACTCTCCTTATATTGAATAATTGTATATATTTTTTTAAAATATATTAGAAGTATAAATACAAAATAAAACCATCAAAATACACTTATAATAAATAATACATTAAAATATATAGGTACACTACACCTACAATGTATTTACATGTATTTATTTATATTTGTAAATAATAGTATAAAAATAAAACAAAATTTACAAATATGTAATTAATAATATTGTAAATATATGAAATATGTAATTATGATAATAAGTATTAACAATACAAAACAAAGATAAAACATATTAAATACAGGTAAATATACCTATATTTATACGTGTAAAAATTAACACATAATAAACTAAATTGTAAAAATAAATAAAAATAAAAAAAATAGTTTATAAAATTACAAATATTTTTAGTATTTTACATTTTATATTAATAAAATCAATTACTGTTTATTATCGAAATATTAAAGGTTTTAATTCCTGTTTTGCCCTCATATAGTCTACGTACGCTAATGAGGTTCTTTCAAATGTTGACCTCTGGTCAACTGTACCATTCATAGCCTCTTGCTCATGTCAGAGCATTGATCCTTATTCTTCTCCAATTTCCTACTCTTCCTCCATGCCTCCATCTTCCTCGAGCCTTCCACCATCATGCAACTCCCACTCCTACATAATTCATCGTCGTCACGAGATGCCCACTCCACCTGCATATAATAAAACTCAACTTTTCCATTTTTATTGACCTCTCTTCTTCCATTGTAACCCCAAATGGAGCCATCTGTGTTAAATCCTTAGTGATACAAGCAATTCCCAACCTTGTCGACGAGGATAAGGTGAGGCAGAGGCTAATTTAGTCATCATCGGAGACCTCCTCCGACGAGGTTACCCAGCCTCTAGGTAACTCCTATTGAGTCCTAGATCTAGGTTTTTAGCTTGCATTTTTTATTCTTAGCATAGTCTAATCATTAGTTTAGCTTAATTGCCTTTGCCTTGGAATAAATTAACCAGATCGTAGTTTGATGGAGCATTAGGCTCTAGCCACTTGTCCATAGTGCCTCTACTTGTTCCGAACCCACGATCATCTCATGATCTTCCGGATCACTTCTCCATCTAAAACCCTCACTCCATTCAATCATATTATGCAATCGATCTCACCCTCCACTAGTCGTTAGAGATCACCGCGTCACCCCCATTTTCAGGAAGATAGCTTCAATCCTGGGCTGAGGAGATACCCTCAAGCCCCTCTTTTGTTCTATGTAGGAAACAAGACCTAGGAATGCATCTGCAGCGGAATTAGAGGAAGAACATCAGTCCCTAGGTCTCGGAGCAAAACTCAACCTCCAGACCTCCTTTGACGAGGCCCAAAGCTTCTGGAGCATCCTTGTAGCTGCAGGAGCATCCCATGAAGGGATTGGGATAGTCAGCTTGGTTGGAGAACACCAGACGAACAAGGGAGGATGGATCGAAGCTCAACAGGGAAGAACTTCTTCCCTTTTCTTGGAGGCCCCCACCACCTTTGGATCAGTTGCGTAGCCCAGATCTAATCTGGGTTGTTGAATTTAAATTGAACCGATATGCACTCAAGACCACGGGATCTTAAGTGGGGATGTGTGACATGCCAAGAGTCGTTCAATCGCTGCCCGCATGCGCCCCTCACACACTTTTGGGTTATATTGCACTTTAGACCTACATACTTTTGTATTTAGGTTTAGTTCTATAAATATAGAAATTGGCGTAATATTTTTAGTAAAATTTCAACGTGGAACCTAAGCTCTTGTATAATTGCATTTAGGTCCCTCCACCTCACGTATAGCGCCACATGAGGCACAGTAAATTTTGCGTGTGTGCCTTTGTATTTGATGGACTTATTATTAAATGCATATTTAGTTTATTAAAATTACAGACAAGACCATGGATCCGAAGCATTATATTTTCTTGTATGCTGAGCAAATTAAGTATTTTTTTATTCCAAAAATTATAAAAAAATTAATATAATTTCTTAATACCATGCTTTATCTTGTATAAATTTTGTTTGGCATTTTAATTACTTTTTTTTCTAAAATAAAAAAAGATGCTTTTATTCCATGTCTAAACATAAAAACTCATAAAAATTATATAACCTTTTTCCAAAAATTCCAAAAAAAATTGTTATATATATTATACTATATTATATCACATATCTAAAAATCACTAAAAAAATACAAAACATAAAATATAAAAATTATAATAACCCTAAAATCATTACCAGAATTAATAAAAAATATATAAAAATCCAAAAATATCACTCTTTATTTGTGAATTTTCTATATTATATATATTACACATTAAAAATAGTTTTAGGATTATTTTGGACATATTTATGTTTATTTAACCAAAAACAATCTTAGATATTTATTTTATTCACACTTTTGTATAGTTAATCACTTTGAAAATCCATAAAAATTTGAAAAAACCAATAAAAATTACCAAAAATATAGAAAAATATTAAAATCACAAAACATTATTTTCTAAAATTTGAATATATTTTGACTTATTTATAAATATAAATAGCTATATTAGCTATATATTTATATATTACGTATAAGATTTATAATATCTTTATTATTATATGTAATTATATAATTTTTTAAAAATAATAAAATTAAAAAAATTGCAAAATTAGAAAGAAAACAAAAAATTTAAAACTAAAAATACATAAAATATAAAACAATTAAAAATGCAAAATTAAATATAATTAAAAACCTACATAAAACAAAAAACCAGAAAATACAAACATGATTGTTATTATTATTTAGTAACAATTATAAATAATTAATCTACCTATCGTATGCTCCATGAGTTAGACACAGTATGTACTTACACCTATACACACATTTTGTAAAGTTAAATGTAATAAATTTTAACGCATATTTATTTTCATTAACTTATCATATTTATTTGTGGGTTATATGTAGATTAGTTGCATCTTTGATTGGTCAACTCAACGATCACTGATCTAACCGTATTTAGATTAGTACGACCTCTCTTTCGTGTGATTATCAAACTTATGTTAGAAATGACATGATTCTATCAAATAAGAGTGATAGAGGGTGTGTTTTCAATTAGACAAACCACCCTATCCGAGTCTTTAGCCATGTAAGTACACTCACGAGCCCATCACATGTGACATGTTGTTTTGTACAATGGAACTCGGACACTTGTTTTTGAGAGCAGGTGCATGTTGGTTGTGAATCGCATGGTAAACACGTCAGTTTTGTTTGATTTGTAGGAAAGCCCTCTAACTTTGATATATCACGAACATGTTTAGTTCAGTTTGAAGGCATGTGAACAATCATGTGTGTGTTGTGGTTTTTGCACCATAAGCCCCCGCTTTTCACATATTCTTTGCTCCCTTTTAATTTCTAATAATAACATGTATACCCCTATTCCATTATAAGAAATAATTATGTATTAATAACACCTAAAATCAAATACCTAAAATAAAATTCAACTAAAAATATTAGGATATGCTTTATAATATATTATATACAATATTAAAATAGTTTTGAAAAAATAAAAATATTTTCTACTTTTGATAATTTCAAAACAAAAAACAAAAATTAATAAAAACCATGACAAACAAAAAATCAAATATAAATCCAAAAATTTTATAAAAATATATTACACTAATATTATCATGTAGTAAATAATATCAAAAACTAAACATAAAACTTAATATAAAAACCTTAAAATGCAAAAATACTTCAACATTTATAAACTTCATAACCAATTATATAAAATTTCGAAAAGTATGTTCAACATATCAAAATAAAGGTAATTAAAATTATGATATAGTAAAAAATAGATACTCCTATTTACTTTTTTAAACCATAAAAACAATATAATTTTCTATTATTTCTTTCTTTTCTCACTTTAAAATCCACTATAAAATTCATAAAACGGTAAAGTACTCCAAAATTCACAATAAATAGTAAATAAAGGACAAAACATAAAAACATTTTCATACTTAATTTTTAAACATATTATTTATCTTTTAAAAATACAAAAATAATCCTTTATTTACTTTTACATATACATACTTATATATATATAGTAGTACATACAAATATACCATCATACATCGTACCACTTATATCGATATATACTTATAAATATACACAACCTATAGTAGCATTAGATAAATTGTATAATATATACACATCATATAAAAACACATAGAAATCACAAAACATAAAATCCAATAAAAATAATAAAACTCATAAAAGGATAACAACAATAAGAAAACCCTAACCTAATCCACTCTATTATTTTACCCTAGTCTCTACATTAGTTCACGAGTATAAATAAAAACATACAAATTTTCTACCTGATTTGCCTTGATCTTTCAGCGAACCTACTCTACTACTAGAGAAGCAATCTTGGTGATTCATTAGTGTGCAAGTTGTGTGTGAGCATGTATCCGTGCGCATGCATGCTTGTGTGTGTGCATGTGCGGTGTGTATGCATCTGCGCACATGTGTTTATGTGAAAATTTAGATATATATATATATATATATATATATATAATGATAAGTGCATTACTATCTTTATTCACTCAGCAGTATGCATTATAAAAATTTTCCAATATGCTAATGAATAATTTGAATATATGTATATATATCTTTTAATGTTAATTTATAATAATGAATACTTTTTATTGAGAAGTTTTCTTTCGATTTGTAACAAATATAATGCACGTGATTAAGTTGAATGATAACAAACGACTATTAGTTAACTATTCCTATAAATGTGTACTAGTGGTTGTTAATTTTGCAAAAATTAAAAGAGCAATATTCAAAATAATCATTAGTATATGATTCATTACTAGCTATATAACAACGAATCTGATAATCATTGCGAATTTAAAGAAAAATGACAAAGAAAAATGACATCTTCATCATAAATAATATTCATTAATAAGATATTTTTAACTAAAGAATATATGTCAGTTATTAAATTATTTGTTGCCATATGCAATTTGTTTTGGTGACACATACCTATGCAATGTAAATACAAATATTATTAAATATGAAAATTAAATATGCTACGATATATTAAAAAATAAATATAGATATAAACGATTATGAATCCAATATGAATAATAGAATAAAGATTTAATATATTCGTTCAAATATGAATAGCTTATAATCTTACAAATATGTTAAATACTCTTTGTTTCATAAAAGTTATTATAAAAAAGGCGAAAATGGTATAAAATCTGTTCACATATAGTTATTATAACCAAATCTAGAACTATGTATAAAATAGACATACAAACACGGAGACATTTTTATAAATATCAAAGTAGCATTCATATATGTATCCTTTTAGAATGGATACGTATACAAATATTAAAATGTATAGATAAAAAATCTAGGAGCAATATATCAGATTATCATTGATGGAAATTTGATAAACGTAATGGAATTTTGATATACCAATTCGGATTATCACTAATAGTATTTCAATAAAAGCTATGACTATTGTACACCGCAAATATCGCTAACGGAATGTTAAAAAATATAGCTACCGTATATAAAAGTAATTTTCTTAGAAAGGTTCGATTTGATGATATCACTTATTAGCACCGATGGAAATGAAATTTTGTAAAATGGAGGATTTAAGAGGGAAATTTTAGTTAATATAGTGATTGTAGAAATATTTATGCTTAATTGTTAATTACAACAATTTTTTTGTAAAAAAATCTCTTGTAAATATTAGTGTCAAATAATTTTTAGTCATTTCCCCTAAATTATGTAATCAAATAAATCCAAAAGCTATTTTTAACTAAAAAGACAGATAACTTCTAAATAAATTAGACAATAATGACAATAATGTCTCATTACTTTGCTCTCAAAATATAAAAGTTCTAATTTAATAGTTCCCTTCATCCTTCCTGGGCATCGGGTTTGCTACACAAAAACATGAACGTAAGAATATTAAAATAAGTTTTTCCTTATTTTCAATTAGAATATTTTATTTTA
This sequence comes from Ottelia alismoides, assembly GCA_037367405.1. NCBI lineage: Eukaryota > Viridiplantae > Streptophyta > Magnoliopsida > Alismatales > Hydrocharitaceae > Ottelia > Ottelia alismoides. The sequence goes on along the minus strand of JAZKJV010001954.1, from coordinate 581,231 downwards.
TAAGGAAGATGGAAAAAAGTAAGAATCAATTAACTATTATAGTCAGAAATAAAAGATTTTTATCTTTATCTTTTTTCAATTATTATAAATTGTTTAAAGATAAATATATAATTCATTATTAATTAATATAATAATAAATATGGGGCTTAATCGAGCCGATTTGAACTCGAAAATAATATTTTGATATCCAAGCACAGGCTTCCTTATAGTGGGTCGGGTTTAAACCAATTCTAAATTGGCCCCAAGTCTTAAAATACTACCAAAATCGAGCCAATCTACGTTAGGTACCCACGAGCCCAACATGTACCGGTAGGGTGGAGCATTGAGCTCGACACGGCCCAATTTGGGAAGTGTGGCCCGAGCCCATCAATTTTCCATGGGTTTTGGGTCGGGTCGAGGCCCGTTTTTTGCAGCAAACGGAGGACCCGGGCCCGGCCCAAGGCCTGTGGGATCGGACTCGAGTTCGGGTCGGGCTCGGGCCGGGCTCAACCCGCACTTATTTTGATTCCATGAAGTTGCACTTTGATTCCAATTTATTATTATGGATATAATTCATCCAGAACACATGAATATTGGATGTATTGTTACGAACTTACGATATAATATTACTATTGATGAATGGGTGAAATATTAAATGTATTGTGACTATAAATCTATGTATCTAATTTAGTTTTAATATGATATTTTGAAATATGAGGGCCCGGCCCGATTCATTTGTACTTCGGGTTCGGGCCCGGTCCGGCCTGAGCATAATATTTTTGAAAAATGAGGACCCGGGCCCGATCAATTTGTACATCGGGTTCGGTCGGGGCCGAACTTTTGCGGGTCGGATCAGGGTCAGGTTCGGGCCGACTCGGCCCAATGCTCCACCCTAGGTGCTGGACCCAATGCCTAAGCTCTTACCCCCATCCCGTACCCCCAGCTAAACTTTATTGGCTTGGTTCTGAAAACATGAAATGATTCCAGGCGTATCTGATGAGATCTGATCTGAATCCCACCACAAATACAATCCAAATCTTAAAGTAGAAGGATTCGAGTCATACCCAACAAACTAGGTTTCAAATCCCAATAAAAATATGATTCAGATCTTAAAATAGGATAAAAACATGTTCAACGGATATTCAACAGGTCAAATTTAAGCAAATTTGGCTAAACTAGCACATCACTGAACACCGCATACAAATTCCAAGAGGACAGTTCAAAGTCATCCGAGTGAGAATGTTGGAAGATAATTTTGGCATCAATCAAAATCGAGGATTTGATTATCTTGAGCGTGTTATGTGGCTTTTGGACTATCCACATGATCTGTTATCCACTAAATCCAAGTCAAGCATTTGAATTTGTTGCTATCCATTGCTGTTAACAATAGCATTCCAGAGATGAGACCTCATTTCTGGAATGTGAAAGGGCATGTGTTCTTTGCTTCTTTGGAGCCGGTGTGAAAAGCTGTTTCGCCTTGGAAAGGAGAGAGTGGGACTTCTTCCTTTGATGTATGATTGATATCACTAGGGGTTCATTTGGTTGCAGGGTTGTGCAGGGTTGGGTTGGGTTGGACTGGGTGAATAGTAAACTGTGAGGAGAGGGTACCCCTGTGAATAGTACCCCAACCCAACCCAACCCTGTCCAACCCTGCAACCAAACGAACCCTAGAGGCTCTCAAGTGGGGCTCAAATAACTTCCGGATACTTCACGTATATATTATCCTTTTCTTGAGCATGTAGCATAGTGCAACCATCAACAAAGAGGGCAGTTCAATTAATCAATTTTACCTCTACCCTCAAATTTATTTATTTTAATTAGATACTAATTTAAATATTCGCTTACGATGTATTAAAAACAAACTTTCTTCTTTGTGTTCCCTCCCTCTCCGGTGATTTGAATCACTCGCTCTAGTTTCGTATCATTTCTATTTTGAAACTATATTTAGGATGGTTAGATACTAAGTATAGAGTACGAGTGACATGAGTTGCTCCTTCCTTTCGTTTTCATTTTTTCCTTTATATTCTCCATACATCATATGTTCTCACACTAACTCATATTTTCTATACTTAGGCTGATCAGAGCCTAAGCATAGGGGGGACTAATGCCCGTCCTATATATCCATTCATTCATTTTACTCTTGACCTCAACCATTCCTTTTTGCTCTTCTTCTGCACTTAAGATGATTGAAATCTAAGTATAAGGGGACGTATCGACTTCTATACTTTCATTCTTTTCACTCTCTTACGCTTAGCACGAGTTATATCTCTTCCTCACTTTTTGTGCTCTAAGGACATATGACACGATAAGTATTGGGTGTGTGTGTGTATGTGTGTATTACATATATACTTTACACATATCTCGTACTTTCACTTTTAATGTATATAATATTTAATAAATATGGATGTGTAATCACTTTGTAAAATTTGTCAAAAAAGTGTAAAATATTTGCAATATGTAAAACATATGTAAATTTGTATAATGTGTATATTGTATAATTTGTAAAATATGTACAATTTTGTATAAGGTTGCGTAAATAATACTCTTTTGTAAAATTATTGTAAAACTCTTGTAAATAATACTCTTGTTGTAAAATCTGTTGCAAAATTGGGGGTATAACAAAAATTTCATCAAATAAACATGGTTTCTCATTTATTCCTGCATATAAAAAAATGGCACTTCATTCATTTGCATTTATATTTCATTAGCATATCATGCATATGCAAAGTGGAAAGTCAGTTGGTTCTGAACCGAGTCGTGAGTAAAAATCGAGGGTGGACCTGACCTGATTTTAATCCACTTAATTTTCAGAGGAACTTCATTGAGAAATGGTATTTTAGGAACTTCATGTCATAGACTTAATTATCCAAGATTTATAAGACAATGTCTAGACTTTGACTCTTTGTGTCTAACTTGGTTTGTCTCATTTTGAGTAGACTCTTGGATAGGGAACTAATTTGTACTCTATGCCACGCACTTATCTCAACTCAAACAATGTATTAGAAGACTGTGAGTCTTTTTCTTTGATAGCGTGGACATCTAAAGACCGGAGTAACGAGTTGAAATAAAGCTTCGGATGAGGGATGGATGTCTAGCACAATTATTTATAAGATCCCAAAACATGGACGGAACAAAAGATTCTATATCTATCAGAGCACAAAAGATCAATGTAGAGCAACCACAATTCCTACCAAAAAGAAGTCAATTCCAAAAAAATCATTTGACCACAATGGTCCAAGCTTCAGATAGTCTACAAATCTTGTGGAGAATTGAGTACACTGGTCAAGCTTCACAGGAGAGTTGACTACACTGGTCACCCTCTATTTCTTTTCTCCTTCTTCAAAACTTCTTCTTATATTCGTTGTGAACTAGCACGTTCCTGAATATAGAAGGACATACCCGATTCCCGGTGATGACTTACTGGAGGAGAAGATTGCACAGTAGATCGACATCTTCGATGGGAAGAGCTAACACCCTTCACACACAAGAGACAATTATTCAATGTTCATATGGGATACTCTGGGAAGGAGTTGATCTAATATGACTTCTGAGTCATACCTAGACAATGACTTGTATAACTAAGAGATTGTTGATTTTAAAACCCTAATCCTCATGAGGAGTTCCACCATATTGTTAATCTAAAGATTGAGTCAAGCTATGTTTTCACATCTTTTTCATGAACTTGGTAAGGAACCCAATCTCATTTCACTTATGCATTCATTTTAGTTGCTCGGGGGACAAGCAAGGTTGAAGTATTAGGGTTGATGAATATGTGTTTCATCACTCGAAAAGCTGAAAATAGAGCTCCATTTTGAACTAATTAACTGCATTTAATCATTTATATTTCATTATTAGCATTTAAGCATGTGTAAATAATATCCATATTTTATCATCCATAATTCCATTAATAAGAAGCCAAAATTTCTGTGTATATTATCACATGTATATTAATACAAATTCTCCTATTTTTATTTATTTTTCACTAACTTCAAATAAAATAAAATCAATTCCATTGTGTACATAGCATTAACCTTAACAAAGAAAAAAATACTAACTCATATATTTGACAAATAAAACCAAACCCTAGTTATGAGACAAAAAACCATAAAGTCAAATATCTCGTACATATGGTCTCCTATTGGCCCCCATTCACTTTTGAATTAATGTATATCCAATTATATAAAAATACCAAATTCAAAATATTCAAATCTCATATGTGAAACTTGGATTTGGGGGCCTAATAAATACATGATTCATCTTCTTTATTCTTTTTTTTACTTTAAATCCTTGGCAAAACACCAGTAAATAATAAATAATTCTCACATTTTATCGTTTATCATTCATTTGTTAATATTGTATATTTAACATTAATTTATACTAAAAAATATATTAGAAAAGAAAAGAAAACGGGAAGAAAAAGAAGGATGTATATATGAAATAAATGCAGGTTGATTCTAACCTCGAAAGTAGGTCAAGTCATGACCTAATCAACAAGGAATAAAGTAGGAGGAGATAAGACCTCTAACCAGAAAAACATCCTTCATTTGTGTATGTTCATCACTTGTACATCATTGTATATATTATATATTGTCTTCTTCTATTTTATTTATCACCAAAATCATCTGAAATAAAATTATTTTCTTCTTGGAATGTGTACATAAAAATAAGTTGTAAATATTAAAAATAATTGCAAGAAGAATCATTGTACAATTTAAAAATAACAACACTTTGAAAAAGTCGCAAAGCTCAACTTGTCATATCGATATCCTTTAAATAAAAAATCAAAATAAACTAAACTCACTTTCATTATGTTCAATATTAAATAAGATTTAAAATGAAATTGTTTCATTTAAATCAGAGTTACGATGTGAAAAATGGCTTGTTGGAGTGCTATTGTACAATATGCCTATGTTGTACACTATATTGTTTTATTATTTATTTATTTTATTTTATATATTTGTACATATTGTTTTTTAAATATTTGTATATATATTGTATTTGATTTATATAAAATTCAAATAAAAATAATTAAATCCAAAATAATCAAAAATAAAATCATATATATATTGTATACGTATCACATACCTATATTGTGGATGCCTCTATTTTATTTAACTTAATAAATTAATTCATAAAAATCGAATAAAAATATATCTAAAATCCTTAAATAATGTTGTAAATTAATAAATTTTATAATTATTTGTAAAAAATAAATTATTAAAAATTCATGTGTTGTATATATAGGTATATTTACATACGAATAAAGGTGTTTATTTATTTTCACATAATTATTTAATTTATTTAAATGATTAAAAATCACCTAAATTAAGTTTATTTATTTATTAACATTTTCTATTTATAATTTTTTTATTCAAATTTATTATCTAATTTATTTCGAATTTATATTATTTTATTTATGTTTTGTCATTTTCCCTTTGTCTTCATTCGATCCAACCCTTCTGATTGGTGGACCTAGTTCTGTTGACCCGAGTCAACTCCACCTTGAGCCCCATCAACCTGAATAACCGACTGAACATCAGTTTTCGTTGATTTTTCCTAGCATATCTAGCAACTTTTTCTACCCTATTTCTTCTACAAATTTCTTGCTCGAATAACGAATTAACTTGCTTGAATAAGATCTTTAACTTTTTAGCCTTGATTGGCGCGCTGCGTCAAATTCAAAATCCGTTGCACCATCTCCTATTTAAGCACCTAGAGATCATCATTCTCCTATCTTTTGACCGGTCCTTTTGATTCCAGTGAGCTCCGCCTACCTCTGTGAGTGACAGTTGTGAGCGAGGCATTATAGCGAGGTTCGGAGTCATTTGAACCTCAGATCTGACATCACCAGCAAGCTCTGTTATTTTGGAAAGCCTAACATTTAGAGATGTCGATCCATCGAGGCAAGGACCCATGGATCTCTATCGAGCTCCATCATAGGCCCCCGCATCACCAGGTAGCTTTAATTTCCACAATTTTGTTCGATTTTTAGTATAGTTCCCTTCATTTCAGATCCCCTCCCATGCTTTGATTTCCACTTCCGGCCTTTCAATCACCACCACCGACCTATTCTTCACCTTCCTTACACTTTTGATCACCTAGATAAAGATCAGAGCTGGTTTTTGACTACTATCCTGACCACCATCATTGGAGTTGACCCATCCATCCCCATTTTGCTTTTGTTTTCAGCTAATAAGGCCGGCAGAGGTTCATCTCCGAGAAGCAAATCATTTGTAGGTCCTAGACATTTCCTTTGGGCTTGAATGCAGAACATGGAGCTCGAAATCAAACCCAGAACATGAAAAGCTCCAGATCCTTGATCAGATACATAGGACTTCATCGCTTCATCCACTCGACGGGGGAGGACAACAACGTGCTTCTACAATCTTTAGGAGGTGATTTGGACAAAGATCGGAGGAATTGTTGTCAATTGAAGTTCATTAGCAATTGCCTTCTTCAGTGTTCTTCCACCATCGCTTCCCACAGTCAGATCGAGAACAAGGCATCCCAGATCAGATCCGAGCCATAAATCCATGCCTAAAAGTCAGCCATTGATCAGATATGATGCCAGCAGCCCAGAACCGTCCGATACGCGTGCATTTTGCATGTCCACAATGAAAATTTGCTCTTAAACCCTGTGTTTAATTGTGTAAATAACTCCTTGTATGGGCACGTGTCATGATATGGTGATGTGAATAATTGCATAGAATCCCCTATTTGTTTTTACAATTACATTCTGGTCTATTCGTACTGAGTCATGTGCCTTAGCATGTGTACTTCTGATGATTTTGCGATAAAGCCATCATGGTTTCTTGTTACTTTTTAGCCCTTAGATTTAAATAATTTCCATCAAGGTCCATGCTAGCGTGATTCACGTGCATTGGCACATGTCTTTTCTGGAAAATTATAGAATCGCCCTTAAGTTTCTTATTTTGATATTAATTCAATGCTTAGAATAAAATAGTTTGCATTTCAGCCCATGTGCTTCTTTTTTATTAGCTGCTTGTTAATATTACTTAATAATTCGTTAATTATCTTTAAAAATCCCTTGGCTAATTCTCAAAACATTTATGATATATGTTCCAATTTTCTGTCAACATATTTGGCCTATTTATCAAGTGAGAATTTCAATAAGTTGCATGTTAACGTCCTCATGCTTCCTATTATACTCATCCATAAGTTCCCTATGGTTTTATTAGATTTGGATAACTAGTTTATGAAGAGTATGTTGAGAGTTAATTGGATGGGTCGGTGATAGGGGTAAGGAGATTGAGTAGATCACCTTATCCAGACCTAATGAGGAATCCTCAGAAAATCCCTTCTCTGGTATGTTGAAGGACCCTTTCTTAACTGGATTTCTAGAACCTGAGGCATTAAGAGGAAGAGGAGAGTGGCATGCCTTGAGGGATTTGGGGGAACACCTCAAGGAATCAATACTCTGGTTCTTCTTGCTAGATAACTGACTAGAGGATGGAGCAACCGCTTTCTTGAAAATGATCAATTGGGTCCTAGTTATCTCCTTTGTTGAAGGTCCTAGAGGTAATGTGTGTGATGGGTCAATTGGTTGTGTTAGTGTAGGCACGGGAATTGGATCCTCAAAATGGTCAAGACAAATAGAAAAGAGAGGTTCCGACTCTGCGATAGCTTCTTTTTCTGAGACCTCTATTGAAGTAGCCACAATGGTGGTGAGATAATCAGTAGGCAATGTCACCTATCATCTTTTGGTTATGTACGAGATCTCCATCATGGGATAAAGTGAGTTGGGATTGGTGATTAGGAATTCCCCTAATGGATGTGGTGGTCTCAAGGTTTGAGGCAAGTCATGACCAATGGTTGGCTCGATAGGTAATGTCTCAGGTGTAGTAGAGAGGTGGGACTCATCCACCTCTCGACGGTCATGGTCGTCTGCATCTATGTGGGTTGACTATTGTCCTCAGAGGTCAGGTGACGTTGGTGTGTACTCAATGCTGTGAAATAAATTCTCCCAATCTCTTGATCTGTAGTCATCTTAACCAAGGCTAAGAACAGCTTCCCAAAAATAATGGGAGACTAGGTGAACTCTCCCCGGTGCTCGATATCAATGACCGTAAAGTCCACTCTGAGGGGAACCTTGGAAAGTAACTATGATAGAAATAATCTCTCTCTATTGTTTTATAGATCGATCAGTCAACTGAATGATTACTCTTGATTTTCTAAGTGGTCAAAAGTTTTATCTTTTCATTCATAGAGGTCAAGAGAATGTTTATTGATGAGTCGTCATCAATCCAAGCATTGGGTAATGTGGTGTTTCTGATTTCATACTCAACCATGGGTAACCGATTCACTCTGTAGCTCTTGGTCTTTCTCCCCATCACTAAGGAGGTGGTGTTGAACGGGATTTTCACGGGTCTAAAGTATGTCTCACACAAGGCGAAGACGCAGTCGCTATGGCAACCCGCAAGAAACCCCAATTCAAACAACAAATAACCTACAACAGATAAATCAAGCAATGAAAGTAAATACAGAGTTGAAATTTATTATAACTCTACAAAAGATGTATATAGTGCAAGTAGTGTAGAGGTCAAACATAGGGAGAGAGCAAGTAGACCGGGGCAAATGAATTGCACAAAAATGACTGTGATGAATTTGTCTATCTATGTTATTTTTTGTGGGTTTTAATTTTATATTTTTTTATTTTATTTTTTATTTATATTTTTTATATTTTTTTTTCAATTTTCTGATTTTGTATTTTCTTTTTTATTTTATATTTTTTTGTATTTTCTTTTTCCTTTAAAAAGTAAAATAAGATATATATATATATATAATAAAGAAAAGAGAGAGATAGTATATATAGGTAAAAATAAGCAAAATTCAGGAAATGAAACCTTTCTATGATTTTTATAGTTTTATAATGGTTTTATGATTTTTTATATTTTTGCAAAATTTTTTGGTATTTTAAAGTCACAAAAACTCAAAACAAGGAATAAAATAAAGATCTGGAATTAAAATGGAGATGAAAAATAGTAAACAGTAACCAAAATTCTCCAAATTAATTTTACAATAAAGATAATAACATAAAGAAAATTTAGAGACAGCAATTTATTTTTATGATTTTTTACTGATTTTTTATATTTTTATGAAGGTTTTTAGAGGTTTCTAATTTTTTGAGTTTTCTTTTATATTTTTTGTGATTTTTGGTCTGAATATAAACAATAAATATAAATAAAATATTTTTTTGGGAATTTTTCAAAGAGTTTTTATGTTTTTATGTATTTTATAATGCAAACAAAGATGAAAATGTATGTTTTTGATTTTTTTATAAATATTAAAATGTCGCAAAAATGTAAAATAAAAATATGGCATGACAGAGCAATGAACAGGTACTTATGCCTATTTTTAGGGATTTATTCGATTTTTATAGATGCATGAAATATTTAAAGACAACAAAGAGAAATTACACTACTAGTAGGGGTAGTTTCGTAATTATGCAAAAATTCGAGGGCCAAAGTGTAAATTTCCCACAAAATTTTAACTGAATAAAAATAAGTCGGGACCTAATATTAAATCCAAAACCCACAGGGTTACTTCTGCAAAAACACCAAAATCATGTGCACGAGGTATGTGACCTGGTAGGGACCTTTCTGTAATTTTCCAAACCTTGGGGGCTGATTTACAAAATAAACAAAAATAATATAACTGTAATAAATATTTTATGGACTTTTTATAAATACAGAAATGCCCGGGGTCCTTTTGGTGCAAAATTTCATGCCTTATGTGCGCTAGGCACGTGAGGTGACGTGGCCAAGGATGTAGGTGCAAATATGAGAAAGTTCAGGGGTTTTACTATAAATATTACACAAAATTTAAACTATAAAAGAAAGATTAAGTATTAGTAAATAATAAACAAAAATGACTGGGTGGCTCTGCAATTTACCCAATCCTAAGGCGGATCCGACGGTAGATGATCTCCACTTATGCCACGTGTCGTCCATTGGAGCTCCGATACCGGTTTGCGGACGAACGCCTGGGATTAGATCCCAGTCGTGGATCTGACGGTGGCGAGGCGAATGATCGGATGGATGCTACTTCGTCTGGGGCACCCCAAGGATCGAACGACAAAGAACGGGTAAGGATGAACGGATCAAGAACTCGGAGGATCCGAGTTTCAATCTGCTCGCCTGATCTATTACGGCCTTCTGGGAAGCTCGAAGAGGGTTCCTGACGATCCTGCGGTGGTCCTCCGGCGTCTGGAAGCGTCAAAATTGGTCGGTGACCTCAGGAGCGCTTCTACGGCGGCAAGGTCGAGAAGGATGTCCAAAAAGCTTCTGGCGATCCGTAAAATTGCCTCCAAGCATCTCTTCTAGTTCCTGGCACCTGCAAGATAGGTAAAGGAGGTCGAGGGCAAAGTGCCTCGACTCTCCTGGCTGCGGAATGAGGCGGAGATGGCGAAAATAGAGCTTGCCGGAGCAAGGTCCGGTGAGGTGGTGGCGAGATGATCGATTGGATAAAAGGCCAACGGAAACGCTAGAATGGATCCTAGGACTATGGTGCAACTAAAAACACAAGAAAAATAAAGGGAAAACAGACCTCGAAGGCAGGTAGCGCCTGAGATAGTACCTCACTGCTGAGGATGGTCGGAGATGGTGGAGCCGCCCTTCGGCCGCCTCCTCGATCAACCTAACGGCAAGATGCGGGATCTGTCACCTCCCTCAGTCTATTGAACACAAAAGGAGGAGAGGGCAGCAATCAAAAGGGGTTCAAACTTCAAATGGAAGCTCGAGTGGTTTTTGAACAAGAGATGTGAGCGGCTCCAAAGGACGAGGTGTAACAGGCATTTCAGCGACATGATCCACGAGACAATCATAGGGCGTGTAGACCGGTCTACGAGGATCAAAAGTCGTGAAGACATTAACACGAGATGGTGCAAGAAGAAGCCTCGAAAAATCCGCAAAATCGGACAATAATGAGATTCTGGCAGGCTGCAGACCTCGGTCAGAGAGTTGACCGAGGTCAACCAAAGGGTGAAGCTGGTTGGTCCACGTGGACCAACTGGAAAAAACCCTGGAAAAAGTATTTGTAAAATAAATTTAAAATAATAAACGATTTTATTAATTTTAGGTTATTAAATAAAAAATATTTATTATTTTTTGAATTATTTTATTATGATTTTTATTTCTTTTTTTGAGGTTTAAAAATACAAGTTCCCTTTTAAGGGCTATATACATGTATATTCATCTATATATTTTAATGTTTTATTTTAATTTTGTATATTTAATTTTATTATCTTTGTTTATTATTTTATAAATTTATAACTTATTTTATAGACTTAAATATATTTTTATTTTATTTTCCTGATGTATTATATACCATTACATAAATAGATGTATTATTCTTTATTGGTATAGATATAGGTATTATACCTATATATTTTATACAAGTATTTTTTTTGTATTTTAATGTAGTTTTACTTCCAGTTTATTATACACATATATCATAAATAATACTTACAAAATTATAAAAATATAACATTGTAAAAATAATGAATAATAAATAAATTGAATATTTTAATCGGTACAAATATACAATAGGGGTCCAAAACTCAACTTTCAAACTGTAACTCCAAAAAATATGCTTCATTAAATAGCTTATTAAAATTTATATACAATTAAAGTAATTTTGACACATTTCGAGTTTTTATTTGAGAGATACAGGTCTGGGAAGTCGGGATTTTGGAAACTTATTCAGATCATAACTTTTTATCTGTATATTATTTTTGTGTGAAATCAATTTTGCATTTTTCTATATTTAATTATCTACAATTTTCATGTACAAAGTTTCTTTATTTAAAGTATAAAAAGTGGAACTAAAAATAGGTTCCAAAAATGAAGAATAAATGAATAAATAAAAGGGTATTTTTATTATATTTTGGCCTTATCTCCCACTACTTTATTCCTTGTCGACCTAGTCATTAAGATGCCTAGGTCTCGGGTTTTGGGTCATAAAATATTTGCAATATTTTATTCTTTTTTCTTTTCTTTCTTTAATCTATAATTTTGGCTTTAAAACCGCTTTTTATACACTATTTACACACAAATGCATGGATGATAAAATGCAAGAATTAACACTATTTACATGCATTTACTAGGGTTTGTAAGGCCAAAATGATAGAATAAAGATGATGTAATGGAGACTCATCATTCCCCTATACTTGCCTTTGCTAGTCCCTAGCAAACACTTATGCAATAAGTACGGAAAAAGAAAAACAAAGAAAAGAAAACGACGAAATTGGATTTAGTTTAATTATCAAACTTGTCTTCACAAAATCAAAGTTTGGAGCTTAAGTCGGACCTTTGAAATTTTAGTGCGGGCGGAACCTTAATGGGAATCGGATTTGATATCCAACGGCCTTTGAGAATCCCAAAACTCTGCTCAAGTCTTCTCAATAGCCAGGTCATAAATATTTCAACTCATACGCAAGCCCTTACGACTATGAGTCTGACTCATACAGTGTAAGTGTTAGTGACTCTCCCCAACTAGAATGACAAAGAGACTGACTTCTCCAGCATGACAACCCAATAATTCACCAATCCAGTAACTCCTTCCTCGAGGAGCAGGGTATTTCCTTCTAGGTTCAAGTGACAACCAGCTCAAGAGGAGGGGGTGAAGAGAAGAATGGACGGAATCTAGTGTAGCTACCTATCCGAGGATGCAAGACCAGTGTAGTCAAGTCATCCAGCTGCAGGCTCACATGATTTGACTTTGAAGCTCAAGCTTGCTTATTGACTATACAAATATGTACACTTCAGCAGCCATTTTATTTTTATACAAGCATGTCCACTTTTTGGAGTTTTTTTTTAAATACTATTCACGGCAGCATATACATAAGGAGTTTTTCCTCTTGAGCCAGTAGACTATCCCTCTTTTGAAGCTTTATTGCAACCCACACTCTCCTGTCTTTAGAATTCCTCATCACTGGATGGGTTGGGGTGCACTTCCCTCCCTAGAGAAGGACAAATGTTTCCACTTGTGTGCATCTCATACTAGCAAATCCAACCCCCTCACCACTCCAACTGAGTTGAGACAAGTGAAAGGTGTAGGTGTCCAAGTTAGGTCAATATCAACAAGTGGCGTGCATGTGCTCCGAAATACTCTACTTAGGCAGTCAAGAATCCATTGAACCAAGTCTCGTGATCCTCAAAGAATTAAGTCAACTAGACCTGAAGTACCTCAATTCCAGTTCCTATAAGGTTCATGTATTTAGGTAGATTTTAAGGTCCAACCAAGCTCCAATCTCCGGATTTTACTTAGACTTGTTCAATTATCAAACTCAATCCGAAAAATGCTTAATGTCATGCAAATGATATGCAGAAATCATTTTTGTGATGCAATTTTCAAAGATTTTGAATTTTTTTTGGATTTTTGAAAAGGATGATGCATATGCATTTTTTTGTATTTTTTTCACAAACATTTTTCAAATGTTTTTGGTATTTTAGTTTAGCAAATGTTTTTGGGATTTTTTTAAAAAAAGATTTTGGTTAAAAACTAGGTACAAATTTTTTACACAAGGATGCATCTTACATTTACAAGAAGTGGATTTTAGGAATTTACAAAGGGTAAGTGATCAATTTTATAAGTATATGTAAATAATTTTAGTGTGATGTATATATTCCTCAAACTTATTTGAAAAATATTTTTCAAACAATTTTAAAAACTATAATCCGAAATAATTTTTACAAATAATTTTTTCAAACATGTACACATTTTTGAAAATCATTTTGCAAAGGTTTTTCAAACAGTATAGATAGATTTTTCAAAATATTTTTGCAACCATTTTCAAACCATTTACAGATCGTTTTCGAAACATTTTTATTTCACACAAAGAAAATAAATTTTTCAAACAAAATAATTTTACAAAGGTTGAAAATATTGAACAAAATGTTTTCCAAAATAGTTTTCAAAATATTTTTCAAAAATATTTTCAAACTAATTTTCAAACATTTTGCAAAAAAACATTTTCACCTGATTTATTAATCAGTAAATACAAAAAGAATTTGAGGAATAATAACATCTTTTTTATTAAGATTTTTAATGAATATTAATAGTGTTTTTAGCCATAATTATTAATAAAAATACGAAAGTATGAGTTATGGCTAAAGTATATACGCAGTATATACGACCCCCCTATACTTATCTTGAGCTATGTCCTCATAGATCAGAGAGAAAAAAAGAGAAGACATAACTCGTACTGAGTATAGACAAGTCTAAAGAATAAACGAATGAATAAAGAAATGAATGAATCAATGAGAAGTTGACCGTCCCCCCTATACTTAGGATCAAATAATCCTAAGTATAGCAGACTATACACAAAGCAGGGCAGGTCAAGGGTGGGAATGAACAGATCGTACTCAGACTGTCTCCCCCTATACTTAAGGTAAGATATCCCTAAGTATAGACAAGAAGATGAGACAATTGAGAGGATCAAAGAATAGAAGAACCCGGGGTGTACACCCCCTATACTTAGGGAAAAGTATGTCCTAAGTATAGAAGATTGACAACAAGGGGTGGTACCTTTTTCGATAGAAAATGAAAATAGAAAAGGAAAAGAAGAAAAGAAGAAAAGAGATCAGAAGATGGAAGAAGAGATCATAGAGAATGTACACGCCACTCCCCCTATACTTAGGGTGAAAGAAGCCCTAAGTATAGGCAACAATAGGAGTAATGAAATGGAATGACGAATGAACACTCAGCTTGTCCAACCCCCCCATACTTAGGACAAAGTACGTCCTAAGGAAGGCAAACACAAGAATGGGTGGATGAGCGATATGTGAGATAGATAGAGGGAAACAAATGAATATAAAACAGGATGGATGCGCATAGGGTCAAGAAGGTTGAAAGCGAACCTTCTTACGGGACCGTTGAGGAATAGATCTGGTATGGTGCATGTCGACATCAGGGTAGTCAAGCTTAGGCAGATGTGACCCTTGTGTCCTCAGATGACACAAACCAATCAGGGTCGACAGGGTGTATATCCTCGGTAGTCATATGGTGTGAAGTGCAGACGGGTCTATGGAAGTACTACGACTAGGTCTGGCCTTGGGAGTCTCGCTAATATCAAAGTGGAATGGGACGAACTCGTCATCATCGGAAGTAATGTAGTCAGTGTCGTCCTACGAGTTGTCGTCCAGGTCAAAAACAAAAGGAACGAACTCATCAATGGAAGTAGTCGAACTATGTTCATCCTCTACAATCTCAATCGGATCATCTTTCTCATCAAAAGTCCTGAATTCATGAATAAATGCAACAAGATCAAATTCGGCCTTGGTCTCATCAATATCTACCCTTCGCTCAATGGTGTCAATCGTGTAGATTCCGCGGATGTCATCAACACATCGCCAAGTCCCATAAGTAAGAACTCTGAGGTCCATGCTTTCCAAGTCTTCCTCCACGGGGAGGAATTCTCGGGTCTCGGTGGAGTCCATCATACAACAAAAGTCTTTGATAGTATCATCCAGGTCATGGTCCTCGGGGTTAGCCAGCATAGGTGTAGTCACATCAGGTGCAGGTCTCTGGTCAACTCTGGGTGTGGCGATCAACACATCGCTCTCATCAATAAGACGGAAGCGAATCTCTCCTAATCCATAGTCAATAACGACCCTCGCAGAGGCGAGGAATGGTCGTCCCATGATGATTGGAGAGTGCTCCCCTGTGGAGGTCTCCATGGGCAATACGACAAAATCCACATGGTAGCTCATGCCCTGAATCAAAATGACAGTGTTTTCAAGGATACCCTTCAGCCTCTTGATAGATCCATCAGCAAATTGTACTATCATCCTTGTCTTCTTTGGAGGCCCTAAGTGAAGAGACTGTACCGGCGATAAGGGTAATATGCTAATCGAAGCACCACTATTGAGGAGAGTGTGATCACAGGTATGGTCAGAGATGGTGTAGCAAATGAAAAGTGTGGCAGTGTTCTTCTTCCGAGGAGTGGGACGGTGTATTATGCCGTGGGCAGTAGCCATGGTCAGAATATGATGCTTAGATCGGCTCCTCCGCTTTCTCTTCTTGGAAAGAGGAGCGGATAAATCGGTCATGGCCCGCTGAAGTGGGGCACGGATGATCTCATGAATGGTGGCCACCACTTCAGGTTCAGTCAACATTTTTTTGAATTTTTGGACCTCTTACATACAATGGAGAAGGTAGGAATCAGCACATACACGAGGCGTGCCAAGAGCAGTCTGTACAGTGGCATCCTCGATGTCAAAGATGGGACATGGTATGAGTACATGTGAAGTCAAATGGTCTGGCATGTCGTACCTCTCCTCACAATCAAACTCAACCAAAGGTCTCCCGAACTCTTTTTGTATTTTTAAAATTTTCTCATTTTTTTGTGTTTTGGGCGATTGCAAGCTCTTATGATCATCCTCAAATGATTCCATATCCTCAAAGAATGGAGCGTCATTCTGGTTCTTATTCAAACTAGTAAGATCATCGATCCTCGAATTAGTGTGCTCCATGTTTAACCCAAAAATCGATGGTCTTAAGTTCCACACAAGGCGGGAACTCAGTTACTGAATCGACCACGCGAAATCCGGATTAAAACAACAATTAACCCACAACAGAAATCAAGCAATGAAAAGTGGTGCGGAGTTAAAATTTATTGTAACTCTACAACAAAGATGTGTATAGGTGCAAGTATGTGTAGAGGTCGAACACAGGGAGCAGACAGGTAGAACGGGGCAAAATGCTCAAAGTGTGTGTGTGATAAAGTGTCTATCTATGCTATGTTTTTGTGGGGTTTTGATTTTATATTTTATTTTATTTTATTTTTAATTTTATATTTTTATATTTTTCTTTTAATTTTCTGATTTTATATTTTTCTTTTTATATTATATATATATATTATATTTTCTTTTTCAATAATTAAGTATATATACAAAGTAAGAAAGAGGAAGATAAGGTATTTATAAAAATAAATAAAAATAAATAAAATTCTGTAAATAAAATGTTTTTGGGATTTTTTATAATGTTTTTGTGGTTTTTATAGATTTTTTTGGATTTTTTTTGTATTTTTAAAAATCAAAATACTAGAAAACAGTGAACTAGGTTGCTGGCCACAATTAAAATGGAGAAATAAAATAGAAAACAGTAACAAAAATTCTCCAAATTAATTTTAGATTAAAGATAATAAAATAAAGAAAATTCAAGAGAAGTAAACACAATATTTAGATTTTTTATGAATTTTATAAATTTTTATGAAGGCTTTCAGATTTTCTGATTTTCAGGAGTTTTGTTTTGTATTTTTTAATGATTTTGGTCTGGAGTTAAAACACATTAAAATAAGTAAAATATATTTTTTGGGAATTTTCTGAGTGTTTTTATAATTTTTATGGATTTTATAATGCAAACATTTGACAAAATGCTTGTTTTTGAATTTCTATAAATAATAAAATCCAATAAAATACAAAATAAAAATATGGCATGAAACTAGAATGCAACAGGAATCTATGCAAATTTTTGTGAATTTTTTAACAATTTATGGATGCATGAATTAAATAGAAACAACAGCAAGGAAATACACACAGGCCAAGGTTAGATTTGTAAATACTGAGAAGTTTGAGGACATGTATGTAAATATTCCAGAAAATATACAACTATATTACAAAATTTGCTGGACCAAATCTCAATACCCAAACCAGTAAGGTGATGTTTGCTAAAACGCCAAGGATTACGTGCGTAAGCACGCGTACCTGGGAAGGACGATTTAGCAATTAACAGAAACCAAGGGGGCAAAATGCAAAACTGCTAGAAAATTATAACTACACTTAAAAGTTTTTGGACTAAAATTTAAAAACGAAAAAGCCTGGGGTATTCCTACAAAAATGCCAAGTCATGTGCGCGGAGCACGTGACCTGGCAGGTGTCAAAAAGCAATATCACAAAAGTCCGAGGGGTGAAGTGCAAATGTTACAAAACTATATAACGGCAAATGAATGATTAAGTATTAATAAAATATTACAAAAATTAGCAGGGCTAAACATGCAAAATGCCCAACCTTAGGCGCGATCCAACGGTTGGTAATATTTTACTTCTGCCATGTGTCGAACCCTGATGCCACGATGCCCTTTCGCCCACGGATGGCCTGGATTAGAACATGAGAGGCAGATTGAACGGCCGGGGCGAGATTGATCCAACGGACGCTGCTCCACAGGAAGATCGGGTGAGGATCCGACGGCAACGGATAGATCTGGAAGAACACACGAGGAACTCGAGCTTGGCGAGTTTGGATTCGCCGAAGCTCGAGCTCCCGTGCACCTGGATCCCCTCCGATGCCTTCTTTATGCTCCAGCAGCGATGGCGAAGCTCCCAGATGCCTTAGGTTGGTCCAAAGATGGCAGAGTGTCTTCAGCGGCACGATGAAGGTCCGGCGAACCTGGGGCCCCTTCTGGGCAAAAAGTCGAGGCTCGATGCCTCCCTTGGGTCCTGCAAGTGTCAAACAAGGCACAGCAGCAAAAGAAGGTGCAGAACCCAAAGTTTA
Source organism: Ottelia alismoides (assembly GCA_037367405.1). Taxonomy (NCBI): domain Eukaryota; kingdom Viridiplantae; phylum Streptophyta; class Magnoliopsida; order Alismatales; family Hydrocharitaceae; genus Ottelia; species Ottelia alismoides. Next base: position 562,739 of record JAZKJV010001954.1, on the reverse strand, counting down.
TTGGCAGAAATCGGCGGTGTGGAGTGGTGAAGTGGTCGCCGGAGCTCAAGGGCTCCGGCGAGGTGTTTGGTTGCGAAAACTGAGCAAAACACTTGATGAAACAACAAGATGAAGGCACGAACTGAATCCTAAGATTACCAGCTAACTAAACGACAAGAAACACACGAAATACAACCTTGATTGGCTATGAGGACCAAGATATGGACCTCACGGCCAGGTGGCCAGAGATGAGGTGGAATCCACCCTTCAACGCCTCGCCAGGGCTCGCGCACAGGCTGGAGAGCTTGTTGTCACCAAGATCTATCCGGAGCTCGCCAACTCGGGCCCAAACAAGGGATGAAGAGGGTTCGAAGATGGAAGGAAGAGGAGGGTGGTGTTTTGAATGGTTGACGGAGCGGCGTGAAGAACGAGGAAGATAGGACGACTCAGCGATCCAGGGATCAAATCAATCCATAGGCGTGTATCATGGTCCACAAGGATCAAAAGTCGTGAAGGAAGTATCATGAAATGAGGAGAGATGCGACCTAGAAAATCCACCAAAGCAAACAAAAACTCAGGTCTAATAAGGTCCAGACCTCGGTCAGAGAGTTGACCGAGGTCAACCAACGGAGCCTTCTGGTTGGTCCACGTGGACCAACCAGAAAATTCCTTGGAAAAAAGAATTATAAAATCAATTTAAATTAGTAAACGATTTTATTATTTTTTGGTTATTAAATAAAAATATTTATTATTTTATAAATTATTTTATGGTGATTTTTATTTATTTTTTCGAGATTAATAATTACAAGTTTCCCTTTATACCCTTTATAGGTATATATCTATATATTTTACTATTTTATTTTTATTTTGTGAATTTCATTTATTTATTTTTGTTTATTATTTTATAAATTTATAAAATATTTTTATACACTGAAATATATTTTTATTTTATTTTTCTGAAGTATTTTATATATTTAATAAAATATAAGTAGTAATTATATAGATATACTTATAGGTCTTATACCTATGTATTATATACAAGTATTTTATTTTTCTATTTTCTTTAGGGTTTTATTCATATTTTAATGTACATATATATTATAAATAATATCTACAAAATTATAAAACTATAAAATTATAAAAATAATGAATAATAAATAAAATGAATATTTTAATCTGTACAACTATACAATAGGGGTCCAAAACTCAACTTTCAAACCGTAGCTCCGCCAAATGCGAAACCACTGCCATTAAATAGCTTATTTAAAATTATATATAATTAAAGGTGAGTTTGATGCATTTGGAGTTTTTATTTGCGAGATACAGGTCTGGGAAGTTGGGATTCTGGATTCTTATTCAGACCATAACTTTTTATCTGTACATTATTTTTGAGTGAAATCAATTTTGTATTCTTCTTTTTTTAATTATCTACAACTTTCATGTTCAAAGTTTCTTTGTTTGAAGTATAAAAAGTGGAACCAAAAATAAGTCCTAAAATGAATAAAAAAAGTATTTTTATTGTATTTCGGCCCTTATCTCCCCCTACTTTATTCCTTGTCGACCTAGTCATCTAGATGCCTAGGTCTCGGGGTTTCGAGTCATAAAATATTTGCAATATTTTATTCTTTTCTTTTCTTTATTCTATAATTTTGGCATTAAAAATCGTATTTTATGCACAATTTGTACACAAATGCATGAATGCTAAAATGCCTGAATTAATCCTATTTACACGCATTTACTAGGGTTTTTAAGGCAAAAATGATAGAATAAAGATGATGAAATGTAGATTCATCATCCCCCTATACTTGCCTTTACTAGTCCCTAGCAAACACTTATGCAATAAGTGCAGAAAAGAAAAATAAAGAAAAGAAAAAGAAGAAAGGTGGATGAATTTTAATTATCAAACTTGTCTTCACAAAATCAAAATTTGGAGCTTAAGTCGGACCTTTGGAATTTTAGTGCGGGCGAAACCTTAATGAGAACCAAATTTGAAATCCAACAGCCTTCGAGAATCCCAAAACTATGCCCAAGTCTCCTCAATAGCCATGTCAGAAATATTTCAACTCATACGCAAACCCTTACGACTATGAATATGACTCGTACAGTGTAAGTGATAGTGGCTCTCCCCAACTAGAATGACAAAGAAATTGACTTCTCCAGTACGACAACCTAATGATTCCCCAATCCAATAACTCCTTCCTCGAGGAGCAGGGTATTCCCTTCTAAGTTCAAGTGACAACCAGCTCAAGAGGAGGGGGTGAAGAGAAGAATGGACGGTAGCCAGTGTAGCTACCTATCCTAGGATACAAGACCAGTGTAGTCAAGTCATCCAGCTGCAGGCTCACATAATTTGACTTTGGAACTCAAGCTTGCTTATTGACTTTACAACATATGTACACTCCGACAGGCAATTTATTTTTGTACAGGCCTGTCTTCTTTTTCTCTTTTTTTTTTTTTGAAATACTATTTACAACAGCATTTACATAAGGAGTTTTTCCTCTTGAGCCAGTAGACTATCCCTCTTTTGAAGCTTTATTGCAACCCACACTCTCCTGTCTTTAGAATTCCTCATCACTGGACAGGTTGGGGTGCACTTCCCTCCCTAGAGGAGGACAAATGTTTCCACTTGTGTGCGTCTCGTACCGGTAAATCCAATCCCCTCACCACTCCAACTGAGTTGAGCCATGTGAAAGGTGCAAGTGTCCAAGTTAGGTCATTATCAACAAGAGTCGTGCATGTGCTCCGAAATACTCTACTTAGGCAGTCAAGAATCCATTGAACCAAGTCTCATGATCCTCAAAGAATTAAGTCAACTAGACCTGAAGTACCTCAAACCCAGTTCCTATAAGGTTCCTGTTATTAGGTAGATTTTAAGGTCCAATCAAGCTCCAATCTCCGGATTTATTTAGACTCGTTCAACTATAAAACTCAATCCAAAATATGTGAATGCTATGCAAATGCAGAAAATGCTTTTGTGATGCAATTTTCAAACTTTTAAACTTTTTATGGATTTTTGAAAAGATGGTGCATATGCATTTTTTGTATTTTTCAAAAAGATTTTTCAAATGTTTTTGATATTTTTAATTTTACAAATGTTTTTGGGATTTTTGAAAATAAAAAGATTTTGGATAAAAACTAGGTGAAAAATATGTACACGGGGTGCTTCTTATATTTACAAGAAGTGGATTTTAAGAATTTACAGGGTAAGTGATCAATTTTATAGGTATATATACTGGATTTTAGGTGTGATGTATATCTTCCTCAAACTTATTTGAAAAGGTTTTCAAACAATTTTGAAAACTATAGTCCAAACTAATTTTTACAAACAATTTTACAAAAATGTACACACATTTGAAAATCATTTTGCAAAGGTTTTCAAACAGTATAGATAGATTTTTCAAAATATTTTTGCAATCATTTTTCAAACCATTTGCAAATCATTTTTCAAACATTTTTATTTCATACAAAGAAAATAAACTTTACAAACCAAAATGTTTTTACAAAGGTTGAAAACATGTAACAAAATGTTTTCCAAATAGTTTTCAAAAGATTTTTCACAAAGATTTTCAAACTATTTTTCAAATATTTTGCAAAAAATATTTTCACCTGATTTATTAATCAGTATATACAAAAAGAATTTGAGGAATAATAACATCTTTTTATTAGGGTTTTTAATGAATTTTAAAGAATTATTAGCCATATTATTAAAAATACAAAAGTATGAGTTATGGCTAAAGTATATACGACCCCCTATACTTAGCTTGAGCTATGCCCTCATAGATCAGAGAGAAAAGAGAAGACCTAACTCGTACTGAGTATAGGAAAATCTAACGAACAAAGAAATGAATGAATCAATGGGAAGTTGACCGTCCCCCCTATACTTAGGATCAAATAATCCTAAGTATAGCAGACTGTACACAAAGCAGGGAGGGTCAAGGGTGGGAATGAACAGATCATACTCGGACTGTCTCCCCCTATACTTAGGGTAAGATATCCCTAAGTATAGACAAGAAGAGGAGACAGTAGAGAGGTTCAAAGAATAGAATCAACTCGGGGTGCACACCTCCCTATACTTAGGACAAAGTACGTCCTAAGTATAAAAGCCTGACAAAAAGGGGCAGCACCTTTTGGTACAAAAAGAAGATAGAAGAGGAAAAGAAGAAAAGAAGAAAAGAAGAAAAGAGATCAGTCGACGGAAAAAGATAGAGAAGGATGTACACATCACTCCCCCTATACTTAGGGTAAAAGAAACCCTAAGTATAGGCAACAACAAGAGTGATGAAACAGAATGATGAATGAACACTCGGCTTGTCCACCCCCCATACTTGAGACAAAGTACATCCTAAGTAAGGCAAACACGAGAATGGGTGGACGAGCAATACGGGAGAGGGACGAAGATGAACAGAAAAGTATATACAACAGAGGTGGATGTACACATGATCAAGAAGATTGAAAGCGAACCTTCTTGCGGGATCGCTGAGGAATAGATCTAGTGTGGTGCAGGTCGACATCAGGGTCTACAGTGGACGGAAACCGATCAGGGTCGACAGACTGAATATCCTCAGGGGCCCTCGGGTGTGAAGGCACAGACGGGTAAGTGAAAGTAGTGCTGCTAGGTCTGGCCTTGGGAGTCTCGCTGATATTGAAGTGGAATGGGACGAACTCATCATCATAGGAAGAAGTGTAATCAGTGTCGTCCTGTGAGGTGTCGTCCAGGTCAAAACCAAAAGGCATGAACTCATCAGTGGAAGTAGTCGAACTCTGTTCGTCCTCTATAATCTCAACCGGATCATCTTTCTCATCAAAAGGCCCGAATTCTCGAATAAAAGCAATCAGATCAAATTCGGCCTTTTCAGTCTTATCTGAATCTAAGTGAACAGGAGCGGACTCATCAGTAAAAGTAGTCGAAACGTGTCCATCCTGTCTGGTCTCTACATCTGCCCTCGCTCAATGGTGTCAATCGTGTAAATCTCGCGGATGTCATCAACACAACGCCAAGTCCCAGAAGAAGGAACTCCGAGATCCATGCTTTCCGAGTCTTCCTCAACAGGGAGGAAATCTCGAGTCTCAGTGGAATCCAATGAACAACAAAATTCTCTGATAGTCTCGTCAAGGTCATGGTCCTCGAGGTCAGCCAAGATAGGTGAAGTCGCATCAGGTGCATGTCTCTGGTCGGCAGTGGGTGCGGCGATCAACACTTCGCTCTCGTCAGCAAGACGGAAGCGAATCTCTCCTGATCCATAATCAATAATGACCCTCGCAGAGGCGAGGAATGGTCGTCCCAGGATGATTGGAGAGTGCTCCCCTGTGGAGGTCTCCATGGACAAAACGATAAAATCAACATGGTAGCTTGTACCCTGAATTTAAATTATGGCGTTTTCAAGGATACCATTCGACCTCTTTATTGATCCATCAGTAAATTGTACGATCATCCTGGTCTTCTTGAGAGGCCCTAAGTGAAGAGATTGTACCAGCGAGATGGGTATGATGCTAATCGAAGCACTGCCATCTAGGAGAGTATGATCATAAGTATGGTCAAAGATGGTGCAAGTGATGAAAGGTGTGGTAGTGTTCCTCTTCCGAGGAATGGGACGATGTGTGATGGCGTGGGCAGTGGCCATGGTCAAGATATGACGCTCAGGTTTGCTCCTCCGCTTTCTCTTCTTGGGAAGAGGAGCAGATAAATCGTTCATGGCCTGCTGAAGTAAGGCACGGATGATTTCATGAATAGTGGCCACCACTTCTGGTTCAGTCAATAATTTTTTTTAATTTTCGGACCTCCTCCATACAAGAGAGGAAGTCAGAATCAGTATATACACGAAGCATGCCAAGAGCAGCCTGTACAGCGGCATCCTCGAGGTCAAAGGTGGGATCGGGTATGAAAGGCTGTGTGGTCAAAGGTTCTGGCAAGTGGTACCTCTCCTCACAGTCTGACTCGATCATGTGTCTCCCGAACTCTTTTTGGATTTTTAATTTTTTTCTCATTTTTTTATATTTTGGGCAATTGCAAGCTCTCATGACAATCCTCAAATGAATCCAAATCCTCAAAGAATGGAGCGTCATTCTAATTCTTATTCAAACTAGTAAGACCATTGATCCTTGAATTCATATGCTCCATCATCTGATTCAAGGTCTCAAGTGTGGATATCATGAAAGGTGACTCCAAAATATCAGGATCGGGTATGTCGAGTGTGGGTGGTAGGTATGGACAAAAATCACATTCCGGATCTGGATGAATCGAGGTTTTGTGGGTTTTTGATTTTCTAATTTTTTTATTTTATTTTTAATTTTATATTTTTATATTTTGATTTTAATTTTTTGATTTTCTGATTTTATATTCTATATTTTTCTTTTTATATTATAAATTTTTTTTATATTTTCTTTTTCAATAATTAAGTATATATACAAAGTTAGAAAGAGGAAGATAAGGTATTTATAAAAATAAATAAAATAAGTAAAATTCAGTAAATAAATTTTTTTTGGGATTTTTATACTTTAATAATGTTTCATGGACCAACCATAAAATTCCTTGGAAAAAAGGATTGTAAAATCAATTTAAACTAGTAAACGATTTTATTATTTTTTGGTTATTAAATAAAAAATATTTATTATTTTATAAATTATTTTATGGTGATTTTTATTTATTTTTTCGAGATTAATAATTACAAGTTTCCCTTTATACCCTTTATAGGTATATATCTATATATTTTACTATTTTATTTTTATTTTGTGAATTTCATTTATTTATTTTTGTTTATTATTTTATAAATTTATAAAGTATTTTTATACACTGAAATATATTTTTATTTTATTTTTATGAAGTATTTTATATATTTAATAAAATATAAGTAGTAATTATATAGGTATACTTATAGGTCTTATACCTATGTATTATATACAAGTATTTTATTTTTGTATTTCCTTTAGGTTTTTATTCCTATTTTAATGTACATTTATATTATAAATAATATATGAAAAATTATAAAAATATAAAATTATAAAAATAATGAATAATAAATAAAATGAATATTTTAATCTGTACAAGTATACAATAGGGATCCAAAACTCAACTTTCAAACCGTTGCTCCGCCAAATGCGAAACCACTCCCATTAAATAGCTTATTTGAAATTATATACAATTAAAGGCAAATTTGATGCATTTGGAGTTTTTATTTGCAAGATACAGGTCCGGGAAGTTGGGATTCTGGATTCTTATTCAGACCACAACTTTTTATTTATACATTATTTTTGAGTGAAATCAATTTTGTATTTTTCTTTATTTAATTATCTACAACTTTCATGTTCATAGTCTCTTTATTTGAAGTATAAAAAGTGGAACCGAAAATAAGTCTCAAAATGAATAAAAAAGGTATTTTTATTGTATTTCGTCCCTTATCTCCCCCTACTTTATTCCTTGTTGACCTAGTCATCTAGATGCCTAGGTCTCAGGGTTTCATGTCATAAAATATTTACAATATTTTATTCTTTTTCTTTTCTTTATTCTATAATTTTGGCATTAAAAATAGTATTTTATGCACGATTTGTACACAAATGCATGAATGCTAAAATGCCGGGATTAATCCTATTTACATGCATTTACTAGGGTTTTTAAGGCCAAAATGATAGAATAAAGATGATGAAACGTAGATTCATCACTCCATCATCTGGTTCAAGACCTCAAGTGCGGATATCATGAAAGGTGACTCCAACAGGTCAGTCTCGGGTGGGTGTAAAGGTGGAAAATATGGAGATGGAGGTGGGTGTGGGTAGAAGTCCTAGGGCTGATATTGTGGCTGAGGCGGGTATGTACAAAAATCAGAAAGAATAGGAGGAGGATCCTCCTGATAGAAGGGAGGTGGACCAGCTGGAGTGAACGAGGGATATGCAAAGTCCAGATAAAATACGCTCCAGGGGCCCATCTCGAAAACAAAAGGAAACGATCGGGAGAGCACGAAGGTCAAATCAAGAGAATGAAGAAGAAGGCACAAATGCGCAGGGGTGATATGGAATGCACACAAGCAAGCACAAACAAACTCACACAAATTAAACCCTCAATTCACCTACTCAACTCAGTAGAGACCGTAAAAGCGATCATTTTATCTTGTCCGTTTTTAGAGTTAGGTGAGAAGTCCAAAAATTGCGCAAACACTTAGGGGGCTAAAATGGGATTTTAGCATTAATCCTCAGTGTGTGTGCGAACAATGTAAAACGAAGACAATGAGGGGATTACTCGCCCCAATAACAAGATTTTTCTTTTTGATTGATTTTAGGTTAAAGTAATGTTAACAGTCCCAATTTTATTGATTATTATTTTTTTTGGATTTTTAGTGAGAAATGCACGTGCCTAACGAGGAATCAATTTTACTTAGCATCTAGGTGATAAAAATCAGAGGGAGAGGCCTAAAAGCAATGCAAGCAACAAATCAATGATGAATGCTAAAGAGAAATGCTCACCTTACCTCCAACACTCTACATGTAAGGATGCTCAGCAGAATTGAAACCTATCTATATGCAAATGCAAGCCGATGAAAGCTCCCTAGGATGAGAAACTACCATTAACGTGAAGCACAGTTTTCAAAATTTGACTAAGTCCAAATGTCACTATAGGCACATGCAAATATATTAGGTGTTTGGACCTAATGCTATCGACAAGCAATTCCTAAACTAAGGGCTCAATCACACAAATAAAGAAAACAAAATCAGAAAACAAAGGGAAAAAGGCGATGAAAACCGCAACAAAACCGATGAGGCCCCCAAGGGAAAAATCCCTCGGGCACTAGACCTCGTGAAGTGTGGTAGAGTCCTACAAGTCCTGTTTAAGTAACAAATTAATTATCGCTCTCTCACTTAAATTACACAATAAATACAATAAATATAAATGGAGCTCAGTCTTCAAAAATCATCTAAGTCTCCTTGGTGCTAGGTCGGCAAGCTGTCGTCGGCTTCACGTGGGTGAGAAGGTGCCTTGAGTAGAGCGCCTCCCTCGATCCGCGGTTCCTCGCACAAAGTCGACAAGAGAGGAGGTTAGACGGCTCAAATAATTATATCAAAAGTAATGAAAATAAATGAGCACACAAAATAGGTAAATAATCACAATCAATCAAGCAATCCCAATCTAAGTATTGTTGCTCCCCGGCAACAGCGCCATTTGTTGAACTAGATTTTTTACTTGTCTAAAGTACGCATCATACAAGGCGGAGATGCAGTCGTTGTGGCTACACGCAAGAAACCCCAATTAAAACAACAATTAACCCACAACAGATAAATCAAGAAATGAAAGTAAATGCGGAGTTAAAATTTATTATAACTCTACAAAAGATGTGTATAGTGCAAGTAGTGTAGAGGTCGAACACATGAAGCAAACAGGTAGATCGAGGCAAATGAATTGCACAAAAATGACTGTGATGAATTTGTCTATCTATGTTGTTTTTTGTGGGTTTTTGATTTTATATTTTTTTAGTTTTATTTTTATTTTATATTTTTATATTTTGATTTTTAATTTTCTGATTTTGTATTTTCTTTTTGGGAATTTTACCCAGCAGACAATATAATCTTTTCAAATTACCTCTACGACCTTTGAAACATCGTAATTCCTCCCCCGACCTCGTAAACTTGCTAACCCTTACCCTACAGACCCTGCGGTAAAAACCCGTTAATTTACCCGTTAAAATTAACCAGATTCTATTATGCATGTATATTATACCTATTTTGTTTATTAAATTTACAATGTGTGCCACTCCATCATCCGAGACCCCCCGCGCCCCCGGCAATGCTGCTCCCCCTCCCCCCCGCGCCCCGACGATTGCTGCTCCCTGCCCCCCCCCCCCCCGGCCCGCCGACGATGGAGCTGGTGAAATTGGGCAAATCCAGCACCACTTGAGTGGCCACCATCTGGAACTGCGCGAGGTGGATGTGCAGTGGGTGGTTGTCGGGGGTGAGGTTGATCACGTTCCACAGCTCCGTGCTCCCGCTCCTCGGTATCTCCGTTACGGGATCCGTCAGCTTCTCCCGTTGATGAGCAGATTCATGGTTGCACCAGTTACATCGATGTACTCGTACAACCCCAACCATCTCATCACTGAATCCTCGCTGACAAGTGCTGGTGGGTACCGCACGAGCGTCGGGGGCACCGTCGATCGATCATTCACGCACCATGGAGAGATCTCGAACAGCATAACCCTTTCGAGGGAGTTGAAAGGAGGATTCCCTCAGGGGTATGGGTAGGGGTAAAGTTCATCAACTCGATCTGGTTCCCCTGCACGACAGAGAAGTTGAAGACGACATCGAAGATCTCAGCAACGGAGAGGAGGATGGTCGAACTGTACACTAGAGCAGAGAGGTAGGAGCTATCTGACCCGATCACATAGAACGGGTAGGAGTTATACCCACCGTCGGCAGAGAATGAAAGACTGTAGTACCAGGCGTTGCTGGCGTTGATGATGCGGAAACGGTACAGTTCGACCATCCTGCCGCTGCTGCTTCGCCCCCCCCCCCGGCCGCTACAGTCGCAGACGATGGAGCCGACGATGGAGCCCCCCTACCGCTACTTCACCCCTGCCCTCCCACCCCCTCTGCTGCTTCTCCACCCTCCCGCCGACGATGGAGCTCCCCCTCCCCCCCTTTCCCGTCGATGATGGAGCTCCAACCCCCCCCCCCCCCGCTGGAGGCCCTCCACTTGATTGGCGTTGCTTCGCCTCTTGCAAGAGCAGGATTTTTTTCCTATTCTTTTTTTTATTTTGGCATATTGGTTAGGTTAACTCAAGACTAACACGGGTATTTAACTTAGATATAGTTAAAATTGACGGAAGGGTTTGTTGGGTAAAACAGAGCAAGTTTACGAGGTCGGGGGAGGAATTACAATGTTTCAAAGGTCGTAGAGGTAATTTGAAAAGATTATAGGGTCTGCCTGGTAAATCCATTTCTTTTTTTATTTTATGTTTTTTTGTATTTTTTCTTTTAAAAATTAAAATAAGATATATATATATATACAATAACGAAAAGAGAGAGATAATATATATAGGTAAAAATAAGCAAAATTCAGGAAATGAAATCTTTTTATGATTTTTATAATTTTCTAATGTTTTTGTGATTTTTCTATATTTTTTGCTAATTGTTTTTGTACTTTTAAAGTCACAAAAACTCAAAACAGGGAATAAAATAAAGATATAAAATTAAAATGGAGATGAAAGTAAACAATAATAATAATTCTCCAAATTAATTTTAAAATAAAGATAATAACATAAAGATAATTTAGAGACGGAAATTATATTTTTGTATTTTTTATGGATTTTTACATTTTTATGAATGTTTTTAGAGGTTTTCTATTTTTTTTAGTTTTCTTTTATATTTTTTAGTGATTTTTGGTCTGAAGATAAAACACATAAAAATAAAAAAATTTATTTTTTGGCAATTTTTCAAAGAGTTTTTTTAATTTTAATGTATTTTCTAATGCAAATAGAGATGAAAATGCATGTTTTTGATTTTTTATTAATATTAAAATGCCGTAAAGATGTAAAATAAAAATATGGCGCGATAGAGCAATGCAACAGGAACTAATGTCTATTTTTAGGGATTTTCATTTTTTATAGATGCATGAAATAATTAAAGACAATAAAGAGAAATTACACTACTAGCAGGGGTAGTTTCGTAATTATGAAAAAATCTGAGGGTCAATGTGTAAATTTCCCACAAAATTTTAACTGAATAAAAATAATTCAGGACCAAATATTAAATCCAAAACTCACAGGGTTACTTCTGCAAAAATGCCAAAATCACGTGCACGAGGCACGCGACCTAGCAGGGACCTTTCTGTAATTTTCCAAACCCTGGGGGCTGATTTGCAAAATAACCAAAAATAATAACTGCAATAAATATTTTATGGACTTTTTAGAAATACAGAGATGCCCGGGGTCCTTGGTACAAAATTTCACACCTCATATGCGTTAGGCACGTGAGGTGATGTGGCCAAGGATGTACTTGTAAATACGAGAAAGTTTAGGGGTTTTGCTATAAATATTACACAAAATTTAAACTACAGAGGAAAGATTAAGTATTAGTAAATATTTAACAAAAATGACTGGGAGGCTCTGCAATTTACCCAATCTTAAGGCGGATCCGACGGCATATGATCTCCACTTATGCCATGTGTCATCCGCTGGAGCTCCGATATCGGTTCGCGGATGAATGGCAGGGATAAGATCCTAGCCGTGGATCTGACGACGGTGAGACGAACGATCAGACGGATACTGCTTCGTCTGGGGCACCCTAAGGATCGAACGGCAGAGAACGGGTCAGGATGAACAGATCAAGAACTCGGAGGATCCGAGTTTCAATCCACTCGCCTGATCTATTCTGACCTTCTGGGAAGCTCGAAGAGGGTGCCCGATGATCCTGTGGTGGTCCTCTGGCGTATGGAGGCGTCAAAATTGGTCGGTGACCTCAGGAGCGCTTCTACAATGACAAGGTCGAGAAGGAGCTCCAAGAAGCTTCCGGCGATGTGCAAAATTGCCTCCAAGCGTCTCTTCTGGTTCCTGGCACCTGCAAGATAGGTTAAGGAGGTCGAGGGCAAAGTGCCTCGACCCTCCTGGCTGCGGAATGAGGCGGAGATGGCGAAAATGGAGCTCGTTGGAGTAAGTTGCGGCGAGGTGGTGGCGAGGCGATCGATTGGATAAAAGTGCGAACAGAAATGCTAGAATGGATCCTAGGACTACGGTGCAGCTAAAAACACAAGAAAAATAAAGGGAAAATTGACCTCTAAGGCAGGTAGTGCCTGAGATAGTACCTCACGGCCGAGGATGGCCGGAGATGGTGGAGCCGCCCTTCGGCCGCCTCCTCGATCAACCTAACGGCAAGATGCTAGAGTTGTCACCTCCCTCAGTCTACTGAACATGAAAGGAGGAGAGGGCAACGATAAAAAGAGGTTCAAACTTCAAATGGAAGCTCGAGTGGTTTTTGAACAAGAAAGGCGAGCGGCTCCAAAGGACGAGGTGTAACAAGCGTTTCAACGATGCGATCCACGAGACAATCGTAGGGCATGTAAGACTGGTCTACGAGGATCAAAAGTCGTGAAGACATCGACACCAGATGGTGCAAGAAGAAGCCTCGAAAAATCCGCGAAATCGGACAAAAATGAGATTCTGACAGGCTGCAGACCACGGTCAGAGAGTTGACCGAGGTCAACAAAAGGGTGAAGCTGGTTGGTCCACGTGGACCAACCAGAAAAAACCCTGGAAACAATATTTGTAAAATCAATTTAAAATAATAAATGATTTTATTTATTTTAGGTTATTAAATAAAAAAGATTTTATTATTTTCTGAATTATTTTATTATAATTTTTATTTATTTTTTCAAGGTTTAAAAATACAAGTTCCCTTTTAAGGGCTATATACAGGTATATTCATCTATATATTTTAATGTTTTATTTTTATTTTGTATATTTAATTTTATTATTTTTGTTTATTATTTTATAAATTTATAACTTATTTTTATAAACTTAAATATATTTTTATTTTATTTTACTGATGTATTATATACAATTACATAAATAGATGTATTATTCTTTATAGGTATAGATATAGGTATTATACCTATATACTTTACACAAGTATTTTATTATTCCACTTTTATTATCCACATATATTATAAATAATATTTACAAAATTATAAAAATATAAAATTATAAAAATAATGAATAATAAATAAAATGAATATTTTAATCGGTACAAATATACAATATGGGTCTAAAACTCAACTTTCAAACCGTAACTCCAAAAAATATGAAACCACCTTCATTAAATACATTATTAAAAGTTATATACCATTAAAGGTTTTGACACATTTCGAGTTTTTATTTGAGAGATACAGGTCTGGAAAGTCGGGATTTTTGAAACGTATTCAGATCATAATTTTTTATATGTAGATTATTTTTGTGTGAAATTAATTTTGCATTTTTCTATACTTAGTTATCTACAACCTTCATATACAAAATTTCTTTAATTAAAGTATAAAAAGTAGAACTAAAAATAGGTCTCAAAAATGAAGAATAAATGAATAAATAAAAGGGTATTTTTATTGTATGTCGCCCTTATCTCCCCCTACTTTATTCCTTGTCGACCTAGTCATTAAGATGCCTAGGTCTCGGGGTTTCGGGTCATAAAATATTTGCAATATTTTATTCTTTTTCTTTTCTTTTCTTCACTCTATAATTTTGGCTTTAAAAACTGCTTTTTATACACTATTTACTCACAAATGCATGAATGATAAAATGCAAGAATTAACGCTATTTACACGTATTTACTAGGGTTTTTAAGGCCAAAATGATAGAATAAAGATGATGAAACAGAGATTCATCAGGTGGCCATAGACACTAGGTGTCTCTTAGTCATGGTTCTCTTATGACTTGACCTCTTAAGCATCAATTTACTTGTTACAAATCTTTTGAGATCAGGAAAGTGTTCTATGACCTTTATTAAGGGAAGTTATAGAATTAGTTCCTTAGCGATCGCTTCCCCCAGGGCAGGGTCCAATTTTTTTTAGATCTTTTAGAGTTTCATAGTATCCTCTATATTTTCACCATCAAATCCACCCATTTCATTCTCCACTTTCATATCTGAGCTGGCAACAAATGAAATTAATAGGTCATTGATATTTCTCAACTTATCCTCAATCAATGCATATCTCTTAACAATTCTAGAAATGCCATCCTTCAAGAATTTCTCATGACAAATCATGGGAGAAGTCTTCTTAGTTGGAGGATACAGTTTAAAATGTGGAGTCTCATACTCAACATACCTAGACTCTAACATGTATTGTTGGGTCGAGTATGCATCGATCACATGACAGATATTGGTCAGAGCCTCATATGGTGGAGTTAGTACATAGGGGCTTGTAGATCTAGCTCATGAGCCCAATCCCCTATATGTGTAGGTTCTCCAAATGTGTTTAATGAGGGTTGGTCGATGTGAGCTTGATTACTAAGGTCAATCAAGTCTAGAAAATCATAAGGTGCAGGCCCCTCATCGGCCATGTTGTATCATATGGTCAAGTTATAGTGTGTATGTATAAATTGTTAACATGTCCCAATATTCATATGAGGATTAAATGAGGTATGTTTGGGTAAATAACTACGTCAGTCATCCATCTCAACAGTGGCTTACTCTTCATATGGTTATTTGATTCTGACAAGCGTTCATGAATATGGTGAGTCAACCCAGGATGGAAGTAGATCCAGAGTGTAAGAATGTAGGGCAGGTGAGAAATGCGAAGAAGTGGAAAAGTCCGTCGAAGTTCTGACTACATATTCAGGGTGGGGTGGGGAGAAGAAAGTTGGTTGAGGAGGAACTATCTCAAAGAGAGGGTTCTGCTAAAATAAATAAGAGGCTAGAAAGTCAGTTGAAGGTATAACCTTAGGGCGCAAGTCCAGAGATTTGGGCTCTAACCTTAGTGTATACATCCTCATCCACTCTGTCCAGAGGTAGGTACTTGCATACATTTGACGAGGTTACTCTTCTAGAAACAATTGTTAATTTTAGTCAGTTTTTTGGTTAAATATGTTTTAAAACAATCCTGATTTTAATAGTTGTGATCACTTTCATAAATCCAGAAACCAAATCATGCCTATCATTTAGTTCCAATTTCTTTTATCATAAGTGATAAAACATTAAGAGAAAGGAGACAAGAAAGCTTATGCAAATCAGAAAATAATGATGCATGCTCAAGTAAGAAGACTTGTAGTGACCCTCAATATCTCCATGCGGGATTCATCGTATAATTTAAAAAAATAACTAAATGAATATGCAAGTCAGAAAAACCACACCTAGTACAATGTTCTATTAGCAGGAAAGAATTGATTGCAGTTTGACTAAGTAGAATGCTCTAAGGTTTGTATTATTTATAAGTGTGATGTGGTCCTATGAGTTATGAGCACAAGCATATAACAAATATATGAAGCTCTAACATCCACGAGTGCAGTATATATCCTATGAGCCACTCAAGTTGAGCCCCATCCTGAACACGAGAATGAAGCAAATCTCGGCATACCACAAGAAAAAGAATATCCTGCACACGCGAGATCCCAAACGAGAACTGCTGTAAAAATGCAATTATTACATATATTTACCAAAATCAAATAAAACGAAGAAATTTAAAAATCTAAGGACTCTACACTCTCTCACGACTCGACTTGATCTTGACTTTTATGCTCTTCTCATGCAACTCATCCTACGAAGAACCATCCTCCGGTGTACCTAAGTTACTCGGCTCTAATGTATCACTCCGGTCCACCAGGCCATTAAAAAAAATATAAGATTTATGTTAGAGAGAGATATACACAAAATAAAATAAATGAAATAAATAATTAAAAATATGGGAAAATAAATGGAGTAATTTACAAGAAGTACTAGGGTCAGACTACCCGAGAGGTCAAAAACATAACTTCTAAATTTTCTAAAAATCAACCTAAGGCGTGCCTCCCAGGAATGATGCCATCTGAAAAACCTGAAGAGCCTTATGTTCTTGTTTAATTTAATTTATGCAATGCAGCCAGGCAATCACTGATAGATCAAAATTCACTTAATTAAATTAATTAATGTACGAGCAGTTATATTATATTTACTTAAGCAAGCTCAAGGTCGAACTCAAGGAGGCCACTATCTCTTTCAGGTAATTTTCATATCATTTATTTATTTGGATTTCGATGAGCATTTTTTTAGATTTTTATATGCAATTGAGATGCAAGTGTAGAATGATAATATTAGGTTCAAATTAGCCTAAAGTGAAAAATCCAAATTAATATGAAAATGAGCCTAAAAAATCAGAAGGCTATTTTTCCCAATTTATATATGCAATGATCAATCCAAAACACATTTTTACATTTTTTATGACATAATATGCTTACATGAAAAATGGATTTTTAAGGGTTTTAGTGCAAATTTTTGTGTAAACAGAATGCAAAAATTATGAAAATTGGATAGAAGGTTAAAAATGATAAAATTAACTTACTATAGTTTTTTGGAATTTTTCAATGCAAATTGAATTGCTGTGAATTAAATAATGTAGGTAGGGTGATTTTAAGTAAATTAATTTTAATAAATAGAAAATCTAATTATTTTCTAGAAATAAAATTACCCTAGATATGTCTGATGAATAGTCATCTAGTAAAAAACTTAATTCCTAAAAATACTAGGTTTGTGGACAATTAAAATTAATTTACATAAATCACAATATAATTTATTTTAAAGAAATTACACATTCAAATTAAATGATTTTTGGGTAATGTTAGAGGTAACTATTCTTGCTACTACAAATCTTTTTGAATTTTTCGAGAAAGAAACAATTTAATATGAATTTTAGAATCTCACATGGGTAAAGTATGTAATTTTTACGCTTAAGCAATTTTAATAAATTACTCACAACTCAACAAAGTTACAATAAAATAACTACGATCTATTTTTAGAATTAGAAATAAATGTAAAATGATGCTATGGAATATAGTTAAACTACATGTTCTAAATGCAATACTAAAAAGGGTAAAATAAATAAAAGCAAATAATGTTATATAGTGCTTCATTAGTTACCCAGAACTCCAGGGGTTCACGCGTAATATTATCAAAAGAAGGGTTTCGCATGCATGATGAGGACTTGGTCATAGTTCCATGGAGATGTGGTGGTGGAGGTGTAATTTTCCCACGCTTCACGTGTTGTGCATGTGCGACAGGGTTGGTAGGCTTCTAAGAAGGTAGTATTGTTTTTCTTACAAATTACCCTAAGGGCACGTGCTCCTCATGTGAGGTTGCTTGAGTTGTTCATTCCCAACAGAGAGTGCGAACATGTTACTTCTTCCCTGGAGGTTTTTTTCACGATGAGGTGAAGGAGATTCCGGCTAATTAAGCGGTGTACTATGAGGAGAGGTGGCGGAGAGCTCGAGTGGTGTTATTGAAGATATAGGTGGAGATATCACGCAAGAGGTGGCCATATTTCTCCAAGAAGCTTGAGTACCCTATTGAGGTTCTGACACCCCATTCTAGGGTCGTGTGGGAGTTGTTGATGTCAGAGAGAAGGTGCGGCAAAAAAGGAGCAAGGGATGCGGTTGTTGGGCAAAGTCATGGCAACGGTAGAGGGGTCGCATTATCTCGAAGAAAACAGAGGAAGGGGAATGGGTCTTAAGTGTTTGATCGATCGAGATTGAATGATTGAGAGTTGGACATGTAGTACCTAAAAAAGAAAAGAAAAAGAGTAAAATAAGGAGAAAACGAAAAGAAGGATTAAATCTGGGTCGTTGGATGAAATACCCTTCATCCAACGGTCAAGAAAAAGGGATGTAAGTGGGAGTTAAGTGGGGGGCACGTGGCAGCTCCAGGAGCCGTTATGGGTTACTCCCACAAAATTTAGAGATTTAAATCAAATGAATATCAAAATAAAATAGTAAAAAGCTTCAAATCGAAAATTTTCCTTCATTAAAGTTGTTCATCTTGATGAAATATACAACTTTTGCGAAGGAACCAAAATCAAACCAAGCCTTTGTACAAAGTGTATTTTTTGTGGTATTCTATGTACATAGAATATCTCACTTTTACATTTTGTAATTTTTTATACTTTTTTAAATTAAGAAAAATCAAATAAAATACAATTAAAATATTTATATATTAATCTAATTTTTAGTATTTTTAATCATTAAGAAAATGAAGAAATAAAAGAAGAGGGACTTATATACAAACTAAAGATGCAGACTCGGTGTGACTCATTTTCTTTAATTTTTAATTCAATTTAGATTTGGATTTTTACAAACTTTATTAAAACATAAATCAAAGAAAATGAATGAAAAAGAAATAAAATAAAAGGTGTTGATTTTGTACATAAAATATAAGGTCAAAATCAGTCAATATATACAAAATACAATGAGGGCTCAAAACTCAAGTTTCACATATGAACTTTGGTTATTTTGAATTTGGTCTTTTTTGTAGATAATTAAATGTATGTGAGAGATATTTAACTTTGTGGTTGTTTGCCTCAGAACTAGGGATTTATTTTATTTGTCGAATATACATGTTAGTATTTTTCTAGTATTTTTCCGTTGTTAAGTTTAGTGAATGTACAAAATTAAGTTGATTTAACTTTATTTGGAGTTAGTGAAAAATAAAGAAAAATATGAGATGTTGTATTAATATACATGTGATAATATACAGAGAAATTCTGGCTTCTTATTAATGTAATTATGATAGATAAAATATGGATATAATCTACACATGTTTAAATGCTAATAATGAAATCTAAATGATTAAATGATATTAGTTACTTGGGAATGGAGATCTATTGTTTGCTTTTAGAATGATGAATCAGATATTCATCAAGTACCCACTAACGCCAAGTTGACATTTCCCTACTCTTCATGTTGTTGGGAAGGATCTTTTGTTGTAATGGGTATTACAATAAAGGTGTTGTAATATCCTTTTTTTGATATCTTCTACAAATGTCCCACTTATCCCCAAAATTCGCTAAAATCTGTGGCCAGTTGCTATTTTATCTTAATGATAAAAATTCTGTTCTTTTTTTAATGGGATGTAAGTTGCTTAAATGTTGAATGGACATTTGACCATTAAGATAAAACAACAAATGTTCCCGTATTTGAGCAAAATTTGGAGGATATGTGGAACATTGGTAGAAGATATAATCCATAAGATTGGATTTTCAAAATCCAAATCTTATAAATCTAAATGAGAATTACGTCACTTCTGTTGTAATATCCATTACATTATAATAAAGGATCCTTTTCCTCACGATGTATTATGCACATACTTCTCCCATTAATGCAGTAATATTAATGTTCTCCTCTCCTTCTCAGCATAAATGACACGTCATCTCTGCCAAAGGTGACCACGCATCATGCCAACAACAAAGCTGTAACCGTCGGTCCTTCCTCGACTGCCATCCGGGCCTTTCCCCAAAGACCTCCTCTACACAAAATCTCATCCTCACGACTCCTCTTCAATTCTTCAATATTCGGTGGATTCAACAAAAAGTGAGGAAGGCACCCTTCATTCACGGGGAAGAGATCCTCTGCTGTAGAGGGGATTGCAGCAGAGGTGCTGTAATCCCCTTTAATTTTTTTGTGATTTTGATTTTAAAATCCAACCTTATAGATTGAATCTTATATTAATGCTCTGCATATCCTCCAAATTTCACTTAAATCCGAGATTATTTGCTATTTTATCTTACTAGTTAAACATTCAGATCTTTTTTAAATGGAGTTAGGTGAGAAGTCCAAAAGTTGCGCAAACACTTAGGGGGCTGAATTGGATTTGGGCACTAATCCTTAGTGTGTGTGCGAGCAATGTAAAACGAAGACAATGAGGGGATTACTCGCCCCAAGACAAATGATTTTCTTTTTGGTTGATTTTAGGGTCGAGTAATATTAGCAGTCCCAATTTTATTTGTTATCACTTTTTTTGGATTTTTAATAAGAAATGCACGAGCCAAACGAGGAGTCAATTCTTTTAAGCACCTAGGTGATCAAAATCATAGGGAGAGGCGGAAAAGCAATGCAAGCGGTAAACGATGATGAATGCTAAAGCGTAAATGCTCACCTTGCCTCCAGCACTCTACATGCAAGGATGCTCAGCAGAATTGAAACCTAAACTATATGCTGATGCAACCGATGAAATTGCCCTAAGATGATGAACTGCTATTAATGTGAAGCACAATTTTCAAAATTTGACTAAGTCCAAACGAGACTATAGGTGCATGCAATGGTGATTAGTGTGTTTGGACCTAATACTATTGTCAAGCATATCTTAAATCTAAGGGCTCAACCACACAAAAGAAATAAAATAAAACCGGAAAACAAATAAAAAAATGATGAAAACTGTGAAAACCGCGATGAGCCCCCAAGTGAACAATCACTTGGAAATTAGGCATGAATGTCCAATGTTCAGAGTACTTGTATTATTACAATAATAGAGTCTCTCTCACCTAAATTGCAAAAATAAATACAGAAAATAAAAAGGAGCTCGATCTTCAAAAATCTCTATGTCTCCTTCGGTGCAAGGCAAGCAGACTGTCCCTGACTTCACATGGGTGCGTAGGCTCCTAGGGCAGAGCGCCTCCCTCGATCCGCGATTCCTCGCACAAAGTCAACAAAGAGATGGGTTAGATAGCTCAACAGCATATATCAAAAATAATGAAAATAAATAAGGCACAAAAATAGGCAAAAATACAGACAAATATCACAATCAACAGACAATCCCAATGAAAGCATTGTTGCTCCCCGGCAACAGCGCCATTTGTTGAAGATGATTTTTCACGGGTCTAGAGTAATCCACACAAGGCTGGATCACAATGTTGCTGAGGCGACCTACGAGAAACCAGATCTTCAGACAACAATTAACCCACAACAAAGATCAAATAGTGAAAAGCAAAATGTGGAGTTAAAATTTATTATAACTCTACAAAAGATGTGTATAGTGCAAGTAGTGTAGAGGTCGAACACAGGGAGCAGACAGGTAGATCAGGGCAATCAAGCTCAAAAGTGAATGTGATTAATTGTCTATATGTGCTATTTATTGTGGGTTTTAAATTTTATATTTTTATTAAATTTTCAATTTTATATTTTTTTATATATTTTTTTTAATTTTCTGATTTTATATTTTATTTATATATTTTATATTTTATATTTTCTTTTTCTTTTAATTCATAAAATATATATATACAAAATAAGAAAAGAGAGAGATAAGGTATTTATAAAAATATGTAAAAGTAAGCAAAATTCAAGAAATAAAATATTTTTGTGCTTTTTATAATTTTATAATGTTTTTGTGATTTTTCTATATTTTTGCCTTTTTTTGGTATTTTTAAAGTCATAAATACTGAAAACAGTGAATAAAATACAAATCCGAAATTAAAATGGAGAAATAAAATAACAAATAGGAACCAAAACTCCAAATTAAATTTAAAATAAAGATAATAAAATCGGGAAAATTTAGAAACTGAAATTAGATTTCAAGATTTTTTAGGAATTTTTAATATTTTTAGGAAGTTTTTAGGGGTTTTGCAATTTTTATGAGTTTTCTTTTGTATTTTTTTGTGATTTTTGGGTTGAATATAAATCACACTTAAATAGGCAAAATATATTTTTTTAAATTTTGCAAAGCATTTTTATAATTTTTATGTATTTGTCAATGCAAACAAAGATGAAAATGCATGTTTTTGAATTTTTATAAATATTAAAATGCAACAAAAATGCAAAATAAAAATATGGCGTGGAAGAACAATGAAACAGTAACTTAAATATATTTTTTTGGGATTTTTTTCGAGATTTATAGATGCATGAAATAAATTTAAGAATCAAAGAGAAAATTCTGCCTAGCAGGGGTATTTTTGGAAATATTTAAAAGTCGTTGAATCGTCTCAAGTCACTGCCTCGAACTTCCTAAAAACTTCCTAAAAATATCTCGAACTATCTCGAACTCCTAGAGATGGAGATGTGGCTCCTAGGTGGTGAGTCCGTAAAAGTGAGGAAGGAGCGGAATCGTTTGTGGCGGGAACTTGAAGTCTCCCGCTATGGCCGGCAGAACAATCCATCTATGGGTTAGAGTTGCACCAGGGTTGTGCAACTCTCTCATCGGGCGTTCTCCTACTGCTGGCTGGACTGGCAGCTCTCCCTCAGGAATATCTGGTCCATTGCCCCCACCGGGTCTGCGCTGCTCTCTATCGGCTCTCATCTGCTCCATCTCCCGGTGCATGTCCACCATGAAAGCTCCCTATTCCCTAATCTTCTTCTTCATCATCTCCAGGGAGGCTAACAGGGTGTTGTTGATCGCACTTTGGTCCAAAACATATGTCTGCTCTGGTCTGGGGCCCTCGGTGCGGTCCTCATTGCTGGTCATGGTCTCTACAAAGGCAAAAGACCCAAACTCAGGTGCCGATAAATCAATTGGCTGCTGCTCTCTCTGATCTCTCTGATCAGGCACCTCAGGACTGGTAGTAGAAAGGTGGTCGGGGGGGACAGGATGGAATCGAACTCGGGCTCGGAGAGCGGGTCTCGGCTCTCGCAAGCCAACCTAGATGAGTGGGCCGGAGTGCCCGAAAGCGGTGCAATCAAAGGCTGCCTAAGGGACCTCCGTCCCATCATCTCGATCTAGCGAGTAAGGTGGATGAGATCTGGAAAGCAAATAGGATCAGGCAAATAACCCCAATTCACCAACGCAACACAGAGCTAATGACCGTAAGAGTTCGGTCTTTTATCTTCTCTTTTTTATTTTGGCGATAAGACAATCTATCAAAGCGATTAGCGAGCTGTTAGGAATCCAACGCCCCCAGGAGACTGTCATGATCCCAAACAAGATCTTTCCCAACCAGTACAAGCCACGGACCATTTACCGGCTACCCGATCAGCTCGCTCTATTAAGGATATCGTGGCCCGCTTTATCGGAAACCGAAGCGATCCTCACTGGAGAACGACTAGCTCAAAATTAGTACCCTGAAAGGGGTCGGATGTGTCTCTAGCCTAGTATGCAGGTCACTCTCTCACCCAATCAAACCATCCAATGAGGGGATTACTCTCCCAATACAATTTTTTTGGTGAGGTGATTTTTAAGTCAAGTTTGCTTAACAGTCCCAATTTTATGGTTGCACTTTTTTTAGATATTTTTCAGATAAAACAATCGCCTAACGAATTTTTCAGTTCTCCTGATTTTGTTAAGTCCAAGAAAACGGGGGGAGAAGATGAAAAAACCGATGCGCGATGAAATCAATGATGCATGCTGAGTAAGAATGCGTACCTTTCCTCCAGCTCTCTACATGCAAAATGATCCATGCAAAATTGAAAGACAGGAAGCAAACTAATCTAAATGATGCAGTAAGGAAAATGACCTTAGCAGGAATTTCTACACGTGAAGAACATGAGCTAACGGGTCAACGGAGGAGTCGGGGTCCGGTCTCTAATGCCGATCGGTGTCCACCACAACATATCCTGCCAGCGTTGTATACGGCCTCTAGCGGCACGTGACCCCTCAAGTGACCAGGTTAACTTTTTTTATTAGTTAATTAATTAAGGTCCAATTAAGCGGTCTATAGGAATAGGCAAATTAATTAGGCTTGGGCCCTAATCAATTACGTCACAGAGCAATAAAAATTCTCAGGCTAAGGCTAAATCCTCGATAAATCAAATAAAAAAGAAAAGGCGAGAAAACAGAAAGCCGGCGAAAAACGTGGTGAGGTCCCCCGAGCATACTGGTGCTCGATGAAACAGACCCCGAAAATCACCACAAAGTCTCTGAGAGTCCTATTTGTACATGTATTATTACAAAAATAATAATGAATCTGAAAATAAAGCTAAACTAAACCTAATCTAACTAGACTACAGCTAAGCTAAGCTCCCCAAGCACTTCTGCTCGACTCCTCTCGCGCTCTCCTGCGGCTCTATACAGAAGAGAGCTGCCTCTGATCCCCGCAATTGTGTCAGCTTCCGGAAGTAAGCCGCCTCGATCGTTGGGCCCTTGCAAGAAAAGTAAACAAAAATGCGTCAGACCAACAGTTATTATAATAATACAGAATAGAATGAAATAAAATGAAAAGACAAATATATGCAAAAATAACAATAAAAACAAATAAAATAAAAAGAAATAAAAAACAAACAGAAATAAAAAGAAAAAGAAAAATAATAAAGAAAAATAAAAGAAAATAAAAGAAAAAGAAAAAGCCGTGAAAGCCATGAAAGAAAGAAAAGCCGTGAAAAAGCCGTGAAATGGAAATCGAAAAAGAAAAAGACTACTAAGCCATGCTCCTTGGCAATGGCGCCATTCTGATAAGCGTGAAAATACCTGCGATCCGGGATAAGGTATAAATCAGGGTCATTGTGACCCGAATCGCGAAGCTTGCTCGATTAAGAAAAAGAAGACCACCAAACAGAAGTAAATCAAGAAAATCAAACAAATAGCGAGCTCGCTATTTCATTTAACCTGGTATAGCGACAAGAATCGAACTCAAGGAGCACGAGTTGGCTGAGAATCCTACGAAGTAATCGAGAATCAAAACAAAAAAAGATAATATTTTTGGTGGATTTTTTTATTTTATTTTTGTTATTTTGAATTGTAAAGAAAATATAAAAGAAAGGTAAAAAGTCACAATCAACAAATTATTCAAAACATCAAAACAAGTTAGAAAATTAAAATAAAAATATTTTTTGATTTTGTGAATTTTCAAGTGTTTTTGGTAATTTTCTCAGATTTTTATAATTTTTAATGAATTTTCTAAAAATGAAGGAAAGTCAAAAATGAAAGCTATTGTGCAGCCAGACTTGAAATGCTATTTAAAAATATAAAAATAACATATAAAAATCTATCAACAATTTTATGAAAAACTACAAATAAAATCTTAGCTATAAAAAAGAATTATATTTTTTTATTTTTCTGAATTGTTAATGATTTTTATGAGTTTTTTAGGGTTTTTAGATTTTTAAGGGTTTTATACATCCAAAAGCAACAAAAATGGCATAGATTCAAAAAGATAACAAAACAAACAAACCACATTTTTTTTAGAATTTTTGGAGACTTTATAATATTTTAGTTGGTTTTTAAATTTAGACAATAGCAAAAATAGGGGTTTTTGAATTTTTAAAAATAGAAAATCAAAACAAAAATATCCCAAAAAATTAATGAAATTTTAACACAATGGCAGGGACCACGTATCCAAAGTTCATGAGATTTGGAGTCAATTTGCTATTTTATTCAACCAATAAAACATGCACAGCACACATGGACCATTACGCAATTTTAGGAAAGTTTCAGCCAAATAATAACATGTAAAAAACACAGGGTTGAAAACGTAAAAATCCCAGAAGAGCACAAGGTAAGCACGTGATTCACACAAACAAGGGTGTATCTGTCATTCCTATTTATAAAGATGTAAACAGTAATAGCACTAAACTCCATGATAAAACATGCAATTGTTCCAGATATGCACATGACAAAGCACGTGCATCCACAAAAGGAGGACTAAAGTGCAAATAAGAAAAGAACAGGGTCTAATATGCAATATGTCCCAGAATGCTAATTTATTTAACAAACTAAACAATAACAGAAAATAATTTGCAGGGGTTCTAGCGTAAATTACCCGACCAAGAAGCGTGCAGGTCACATGGGAGCCAGGTGGCGGTGGCTGATAGGTTGTGGGCGTGCGACTTTGGTGCGGCCTCCTGGAAATTTGGAAGATCCTAATGAGATGGCAGACGTAGGGCACACGTGGCCGTTAGATCTGGTATCTAACTACCTGTAAGTAGCAGGGCACGGACGGCTCAGATGGTATCTGGAGATGACGTGTGATCTGATGGTGGAGGAGGCTTCCGGATGAACACCTCCTCGGCGAACTTCGCCGGCGAACTAGAGGAGATCCGAGCGTCTGATGGATGATCTGAGAGAGGGGTTCGACTCGCGTCGCCCCTCCGAGCCTGATGACGATGACGGATGGAGCTCCTAATGGCTAAATCTCCGGGAAGGGGGGTAAGTCCTGGGTCGACTCCGGCGAGGATGGTTGCACGTGACCTAGGGGGTAACCTGGCGCTTATGTACCTGCAAATGAAAGCTAACGCTCGGAGGGTGACTCCGACGGGGTTTATTGGACGAACAGTAACGAGAAGCGACGTGGAATGGTGGAGGGCAGCTCCGGCAGAGGCGGAGGAAAGAGCCTTGCTCAATCCTGGCTCGGTTAGCCATGCTCGAGGTGATCAGTAATGGACGAAGGGTGAAGATGGCACGGGGGTTCGATCTGAGCGGCTAGAAATGGAAGATGGAGCTCCGGCCACTAGGGCGGAGCCAGCGGAGCGAAAGATGGAAAATCGGGGATAACTGCTAGGGTCGATTAGATGGATACCTGATGATCGGAAGTCCATCCTGAGCTCCAGGTGGGTGCGGAAAAGGGGGTCGTCGCCTCGACCGAGCTGTGGCGGGTTGGGAGGCTCTTACGTGGCCGCGCTCAGTCCACGTTCGTTGAGCACCGACTACAAGCGCCCAATCCGACGACCAAAGAGGGGGCCCGGTCGCTGTCACCAAGGGGATTCTCTCTAGGGTAGATTTAGGGCTTGCGGCGTGAGCTTGAGGACTGGGGGTGAAATGAAGCTCTTTATAGGCATCCCAGGTGACAGGGAAGAACGGGAAAGAGCGCACAATCCGAGGTAGATCTGCCAAGCCCTAGGGATCTGCGAAGGTGTCCGATCCATGATAAGAGGTGGAGGAGGACGTGAAGCCGTCGCATGAGTTCCAGTGGCGGCTGAATCTGAACCTTCGAGATATTGTTATGAAGGAGATCTCGAAATGGTGGAGCGCCGATTTTATCTACCCCATCTCCAACTCCAAATGGGTCAGTCTGCTACATGTGGTGCCCAAGAAGACGGGCATCACCACAGTTGTTAGTGAGTCTGGAGAGGAGATCGCTACCCTGGTACCCACTTCTTGGCGGGTCTGTGTGGACTACAGACGATTGAAGCAGGCCACCAAGGAGGATTATTTCCTGCTGCCTTTTATTGATCAGATTATAGAGAGGCTAGCAGGGAATAACCATTACTGTTTCTTGGACGGGTACTCCGAATACAATCAGGTGTCCATTGTGCCTGAGGACCAAGACAAGACCACATTCACCTGTCCCTTTGGGACATATGCTTTCAGACGGATGCCCTTTGGATTGTGTAACGCCCCGGTGAAATTCTAGAGGTGCATGTTGTCCATCTTTTCGGACATGATGGGTGAGTGCTTGGAGGTCTTCATGGACGACTTTTCGATCTACGGCGGCAGGTTTGATGCTTGTCTTGACTGCCTAGATCGCGTCCTCCAGTCATCTGCTCTGAATCTGAAAGTGGCTCCGAGCAAGCTGAATCTCTAGCTCTAGTCTCCTCGATCGTCTCTATTTGTATACTCTCACCCTCAACGTGAAAGTATACCTTCCTACTATTATGATCGGAAACTACCTTGGTTGTGGCCAAGAACGGGCGTCCTACAATGATGGGGGTATCGGTCACAGATTCAAGGATCTCCATGTCCAACACAACGAAGTCCACGGGGAATTTCAAGCCCTGAATCGTGACGATAATGTCCTTCAGCAACCCTTTCGGCCTCTTGACAGATCGATCAGCAAACTGAAGGATCGTCCTACTCTGTCGTAGAGGGCCTAACTCGAAATGGTCGAGTAAGGCTGTCAGAAGTAGGTTGATCGAAGACCCGTTTTCTAATAGAGTACGATCGAACCTCTGCTCCTGAATGTGGCATCTGACATACGGGGCTCCTGTATCTGGCCTCTTGGTTGGCAGACGGTTCTGGATCGCAAAGCATGTGGCACGAGTGAGCACATGGATCTCTGACTGATGGTTCCTCCTCTTACTCCGAACGGTGGTCCTGTCTCTGAGGGATCTCTAGAAGAGAGGGATGTGCTCCAAGGCCTCAGGTAGAGTCAGTTGTATGTGAAATCGGTCCATCATATGCTGGCTGAACTCTAACTGGTGAGACTTTTTAAGATTTACTTTTTTGGGCCCCTTAGCCAAGCGGAATGCTTGGGGAAAGGGGACGGCTGGGTCCTTCTCAGATGAAGGAATAGGGTCGGGTCTGGGCTGCTCAGGCAAATTAGAATCCATACATACATCATCAATCAACACAAGTGGATCCGAGAATAACAAACCCTTTCCTTTATTCATAGAAGTGTCCTGAGATACATGAACTGAAGGGAAAACAACATGACTAGAAGAGCTTAAAATGGTGGCCTCAGCACCACCCTCGGCATCTGGAATCGTGGCCTCAGTATCGTGCTCTGGCTCAGCAACTGGTCTGATTTCATCAGTACCACCTCCTCCATCTGGTGAATCAACGGCCTCAGTACCGTTGGAGGGATCAACATCCTTGGTGGTGTCAGCACCACCATCATCATCATGCTCATGAGCAGTATCAGCACCGCTCTCCTCCTTGTCTGGCGCTCCTAAAGTGGCATGAGGTCGTCATTCAGACGAGGCACCACCTGCTGGCATCCCACCACTCCTAAGTGTAACAAAATCAACATCAAATATATATGCAGTAATATCACCAAGGGAATCACTAGGAGTGGTGGTCTCTTTAAACTCTACCTGCTCAGACTTCCTCTTGAGGTTATTCAGGTTCAGCTCTATCTGTGCAGGAATGATGGCCTTCCCCTTCACTATCTCTCTCATCTCCTGTCTGAACTCGTCCATCTCCCATCCGAAAGTAGCCTACTGATCGGAGATGAGGTGGGCTAAGTCATCCAAGGCGGGGTTCTCATAGGCGGGCCCATGAGAACTTGATGGGTGGCCCCGCTGGTAATGAGGTTGCTGCTGCTGGTGAGACAGATAAGGGGGTTGATACTGCTGGGAGTGATACTGCTGAGGCTACCTCCAAGACTGTCCCTTGTGATAGGGACGAGAACCATGCTGATGTTGTTATGATGGTTGTTGGTGTGACAGGAACTGGGGCTGCTAGTGAGTCTCTCGCTACTGGTCGTACTGGCCACCCTGAACTGGAGGCTGTTGCTGGGAACTGGTGCCTCCGGCTGACCAGCGGAATCCGAGATGGTCTCGTCAGATACTGGGCTGGGGTCGATCATACCATATCCCACTGACATCCATCAACGGCTCATGCTCGTAAGTGGGTGGTGGGAGTACTGCCAGGGGCTGGTCAGGCTGATATACCACCATCTGCTGTCCGGAGATGGTAGCGGATGCACGTACTGCTGTTGCGGCTGCTGTTGATATGGCTCCGCCTGAACATGATGGACATGTCAGTACTGGGCAGAGGGCTGGGTCATGCTGCTGCTGCTGCCTGGGTCTGCCCGTGACCTAAGATGGGGCTGAGAAGCCGTATGTGCCTCTCGGAGACACATGATCTGTGTCTTTAGGTCACTCAGTGTCTCTGCCATCTGATCAATCTATGACATCCCCTGGCACTGCTTCTTCTCTATCAACTCGATCTGGTCCAGCTTCTTGCTGATGATGCCCATGGCGGCGGCTGTCGACTCTGCTTGGCATCGACTCGTGCTATCCTTTGATAGGACACGACCTATGGCTGGGGCTTCCCCTGTGTGTAGAGGCAGATCTGAGACATGACAGTGTAGTTCTCAGCCATCTCCTTGTAGATGGCTCAGACCTGGTCCTCATCTTTGGAGAAATTTGATCCTCCACAGGATGCATTCAACAACCCCTGCGGCTCTGGTGTAAGCCCGCTGAAAAAGCTCTGAACAAGGTTCGACTTTGAGATATCATGGTGCGGGCATCTGTGGAAAGCTCCCTTAAGCGATCCCATGCCTCGTGAAACTGCTCGTTGAGGAGCATGGAGAAGTTGCTAATCATGACCCTCGTTGCATTGGCCTGGCCGAGTGGATAGTACTTGTTGAGGTACTCGTTCCGGAGCTACTCCCATGTCGTCATAAATCTCCCTAAATGCTTCAGCCAGTTGGTTGCTCTATCAACGAGGGAGAAGGGAAATGCCATCATCTTGATGGTGTCCTCATCCACGCTGCGATCGTGGAGAGTGCTGCAGATCATCTCGAACTCCTGGAGATGGAGATGTGGCTCCTCAGTGGCGAGTTTGTGAAAGCGAGGAAGGAGCTGAATTGTATGTGGAGGGAACTTGAAGTCTCCCGCTATGGTCGGTAGAACAATCCATCTATGGGTTAGAGTTGCACCAGTGTTGTGCAACTCTCTCATCGGGCGTGCTCCTGCTGTTGGCTGGATTGGCTACTCTCCCTCAGGAATATCAGGTCCATTGCCCCCACCGAGTCTGTGCTGCTCTCTATCGGCTCTCATCTGCTCCATCTCCCGGCGCATGTCCACCATGAAAGCTCCCCGATCCCTAATCTGCCTCTGCATCATCTCCAAGGAGGCTAACAGGGTGTTGTTGATCGCACCCTGGTCCAAAACATATGTCTGCTCTGGTCTAGGGCCCTCAGTGCGGTCCTCGCTGCTGGTCATGGTCTCTACAAAGGCAAAAGACCCAAACTCAGATGCCGATAATCAACTGGTTGCTGCTCTCTCTGATCTCTTTGATCGAGCACCTCAGGACTGGTAGTAGAAGGGTGGTCGGGGGGGAACAAGATGGAATCGAACTCAGGCTCGGAGACCGGGTCTCGGCTCTCGCGAGCTAATCTAGATGAGTGGGCCGGAGTGCTCGAAAGCGGTGCAACCAGAGGCTGCCTAAGGGACCTCCGACCCATCAACCCGATATGGCGAGTAAGGCAGATGAGATCTGGAAAGCAAACAGGATCAGGCAAATACCCCCAATTCACCAACGCAACACAGAGCTGATGACCGTAAGAGTTCGGTCTTTTATCTTATCTTTTTATTTTGGTGATAAGACAGTCTATCGGAGTGATTAGCAAGTTGTTAGGAATCCAAAGCCACATGAGACTGTCATGATCCCAAACTAGATCTTTCCCAGCCAGTACAAGCCATGGACCGTTTACCGGCTATCCGATCAGCTCGCTATGTTAAAGATATCGCGGCCCGCTTTACCGGAAATCGGAGCGATCCTCACTGGAGAACGACTAGCTCAAAATTAGTAGTCTGAAAGGGGGTCAGATGTGGCTCTAGCCTAGTGTGTGGGTCACTCTCTCGCCCAATCAAACCATCCAATGAGGGGATTACTCTACCAATACAATTTTTTTTGGTGAGGTGATATTTAAGTCAAGTTTACTTAACAACCCCAATTTTATGGTTGCACTTTTTTTTAGATATTTTTTAGATAGACAATTGACTAACGAATTTTTTAGTTCTCCTGATTTATTAAGTCTAAGAAAACGAGGGGAGAAGATGAAAAAGCCGATACGCGATGAAATCAATGATGCATGCTGAGTAAGAATGCGTACCTTTCCTCCAGCTCTCTACATGCAAAATGATCCACACATAATTGAAAGACAGGAAGTAAACTAATCTTAATGATGCAGTGAGGAAAACAATTTAGCAGGAATTTCTACACGTGAAGAACAGGAGCTAACCGGTCAATGGGAGGGGTCGGGATCCGGTCTCTGATGCCGATCGGTGTCGCCACAGTGGATCCTGCCAGCGCTGTATACGGCCTCTAGAGGCACGTGACCCCTCGAGTGACCAGGTTAGCTTTTTATTATTAGTCAATTAATTAAGGTCCAATTAAACGGTCTATAGGAACAGGCAGTCTAATTAGCTTGGGCCCTAATCAATTACGTCATAGAGCGATAAAAATTCTTAGGCTAAGGATAAATCCTCGATAAATCAAATAAAAAAGAAAAGGCGAGAAAATAGAAAGCCGGTGAAAAACGCGGTGAGGTCCCCCGAGCACACCAGTGCTCGCAAAACAGACCCCGAAAATCACCACAAAGTCTCTGAGAGTCTTGTTTGTACCTATATTATTACAAAAATAATAATGAATATGAAAATAAAGCTAAACTAAACTTAATCTAACTAGACTACAGCTAGCTAAAGCTCCCCAAGCACTTCTGCTCGAATCCTCTTGCCCTCTCCTGCGGCTTTGTACAGAAGAGAGCCACCTCCAATCCCCGCAGTTGCGTCGGCTTCCCAAAGTAAGCTGCCTCGGTCGTCGGGCCCTCGCAAGAAAAGTAAACAGAAATGCGTCAGACCAATAATTATTATAAAATGCAGAATAGAATGAAATAAAATGAAAAGACAAATATGTGCAAAAATAAAATAAAACAAATAAAATAAAAAAAATAAAAACAAACAGGAACAAAAAGAAAAAGAAAACTAATAAAGAAAAATAAAAAAAAATAATAGAAAAAGAAAAGGCCGTGAAAGCTGCGAAAGAAAGAAAAGCCGTGAAAAAGCCATGAAAACGGAAATCAGAAAAAGAAAAAAGACTACTAAAACCGTGCTCCCCCGACAACGACGCCATTCTGATGAGCGTGGAAACACCTGCGATCCGGGATAAGGAATAAATCAGGGTCGTTGTGACCCGAATCACGACGCTCGCTCGATCAAGAAGAAGAAGACCACCAAACAGAAGTAAATCAAGAAAATCAAACAAATAGCAGTCTCGCTATTTTATTTAACCTAGTATAGCAATCAAGGTCGAACTCAAGGAGCACGGTTTGGCTAAGAAGCCTACGAAGTAGTCGAGAATCAAAAATAAAGAAAGATAAATTTTTGGTGGATTTTTTATTTTTAAATTTTTTTGTGATTTTTAATTATAAAGAAATTATAAAAAAAAAGCTAAAAAGTCACAATCAACAAATTATTCAACACATCAAAAACAAGTCAGAAAATAAAATAAAAAATATTTTGGATTTTATGAATTTTCAAGCGTTTGGTAATTTTCTTAGATTTTTATAATTTTTAATGAATTTTTTAAAAAAGAAAGAAAGTCAAAAATGAAAGCTATTGTGCAGCCAGACATGAAAGGCTATTTAAAAATATAAAAATAGATATAAAAAACTAGCAACATATTTATGAAAAACTACAATAAAATCCTAGCTATGGAAAAAGAATTATATTTTTTGATATTTTTAATGATTTTTATGAGTTTTTAGGGTTTTTAGATTTTTAGGGGTTTTATATATCCAAAAGCAACAAAAATGGCACAGATTCAAAAGACAACAAAACAAACAAACCACAATTTTTTTAGAATTTTTGGAGACTTTTTAATATTTTTAGTTGGTTTTTAAATTTAGATAGTAGCAAAAATAAGGTTTTTTGAATTTTTAAAAATAGAAAATCAAAATAAAATGTCCCAAAAATCACTGAAATTTTACACAGTGGTAGGGGCTACGTGTCCAAATTTCATGAGATTTGGAGTCAATTTGCTATTTTATTCAACCAATAAAACATGCACAGCACACACGGACCATTTTGCAATTTTAGGAACGTTTCAGCCAAATAATAACATGTTAAAAAGCACGGGGTTGAAGACGCAAAAAGCCCTGAAGAGCACGACATAAGTGCATGATTCACGTAAACAAGGGCATATCTGTTATTCCTATTTATAAAGATGTAAACAGTAACAGAACTAAACTCCAGGATAAAAGATGCAATTGTTCCAGATATGCACGTGACGAAGCACGTGCATCCACAAAAGGACTAAAGTGCAAATAACAAAAGAACATGGGCTAATATGCAAAATGTCCCAGAGTGTTAATTTATTTAACAGACTAAACAATAATAGAAATAAACTGTAGGGGGTCTGGCGCAAATTACCCAGCCAAGAAGCGTGTGGGTCACGTGCGAGCCAGGTGGCGGTGGCTGATAGGCTGTGGGCGTGTGGCTCTGGTGCGGCCTCCTGGCAAATCGGACGATCCTGACGAGATGGCAGACGTGGGGCACACGTGGCCGTTAGATCTGGTATCTAACGGCCTGTCAGTAGCAGGTCACTGACGGCTCAGATGGCGTCTGGAGATGACGTGTGATCCGACGGTGGAGGAGGGTTCCGGATGAACACCTTTTTGGTGAACTTCGCCGGTGAACTGGAGGAGATCCGAGCGTCAGATGGATGATCAGAGAGAGGGTTCGACTCGCGTTGCCCCTCCACGTCTGATGACGATGGCGGATGGAGCTCCCAATGGCTAGGTCTCCGGGAAGGAGAGTACGTCCTGGGTCAACTCTGGCGAGGATGGTTGCACGCAACTTGGGGGAAACCTGGTGCTTATGTACCTGCAAATGAAAGCTAATGCTCGGAGGGTGACTCCGACGGGGGTTATTGGACGAACAGTAACGAGAAGCGACGTGGAATGGCGGAGGGCGGCTCCGACGAAGGCGGAGGAAAGAGCCTTGCTCAATCCTAGCTCGGTTAGCTAAGCTC
Organism: Ottelia alismoides; assembly: GCA_037367405.1. Taxonomy (NCBI): domain Eukaryota; kingdom Viridiplantae; phylum Streptophyta; class Magnoliopsida; order Alismatales; family Hydrocharitaceae; genus Ottelia; species Ottelia alismoides. The sequence continues at coordinate 527,999 of JAZKJV010001954.1, read as the reverse complement.
GAGGTGATCAGATGATGGACGAAGGGTGAAGATGGCACGGGGGTTCGATCTGAGCGGCTAGAAATGGAAGATGGAGCTCCGGCCACTAGGGCGGAGTCGACGGAGCGAAAGATGGAAAATCGGAGATAACTGGAACTAGGGTCGATTCGATGGATACCTGATGATCGGAAGTTGATCCTGAGCTCCAGGAGGGTGCGCCAAAGGGGGTCGTCGCCTCGCCCGAGCTGCGGTGGAGCTGGGAGGCTCTTACGTGGCGGCGCTCCAGCCACGTTCGTCGAGCACCGGCTACAAGCACCCAATCCGTCCACCAAAGAGGGGGTCTGGTCGCTGTCACCGAGGGGGTTCTCTCTAGGGTAGATTTAGGGCTTGCGACACGAGCTAGAGGATTGGGGGTTGAAATGAAGGTCTTTATAGGCGTCCTAGGTGATAGGGGAAGAACGGGCAAGAGCGCGCAATCCAAGGTAGATCCGCCCAGCCTTAGGGATCTGCGGAGGTGTCTGATCCATGGATAAGAGGTGGGTGCAGGATTCGAAGAAAAAGGCAGTTGGATCCATTCTATAGAATTTCGAGAAGTCAGGCTAATGAACAGGATCCGCGAAGAAGAGGTCCGAGGGGGAGAGTTGACCAGGGGTCAACAATCCCCCGTGGTCCAATCAGATAATTCCAAGTCAAAAGATTTGGAAATTCAAAATAAAATAGAAAATGATTTTATTTAAAAAATTTACAAAACGAAAAAGGTTTATTTATTTCCAAACTATTTTTAGTGATTTTTATTTATTTTTTTGAAAAACAAAATATGTTATATACATTGTATTATTTATATACAGGTATAAAATACCTATGTATTTTATACTTTTATTTTTAATTTCTTATTTTTGTATAAATATTCCAATTTTATATTTTATTTATTTACAACATAAAATTGAGAGTATAAACTATTTTTATTTGATTTTATAGTTTATGTACAACGATGAAATAAATAGGTCTTTTATTGGTATATACATTGTATATGTACACGAAGAGAGAGAGTATTTTATTTTTATTTTTATTTTATTTTTCTCATTTTTATTTTATTTTTAGAAATATATATAAATTATAAGAAACACGTTTTGTTTTTATGAAATTAAAATATAGACACCAAGAAGGAAATATACACAATGATGAGTGGCCCTATCTCTCTCTACTTGTTTTATTTGGCGATCAGGCCCATATTGGGCCCTCTCTTGGGTTCAGGTCACTCAATATTTATTCTAAATATTTCCCTCTTTTTCTTTATTTCTTTAATCTTTTATTTTTGCATAAAAACATGCTAATTATTGATATTTACACAAAGCATGCAATTTGGTAATTTATTATATTTACAACTATATACATGGTGTTTTGCAAAGATAAATAGCTAAAATAAAAGAATAAAGAGTGATGAATGTGTATTCATCAGGGGTTGCATGTAAAATTTCCACAAAAATATAAAGCAATAAAAAAAATTTAGGACTAAATAAAAATAGCCAAAGGCACGACGTTATCGTTGCAAAAAGTCCAGACACAAATGCGTGCTCACGTGACCTATCAAGGACCAAATCGTAATATCTAAAAACCAAAGGGTTGAAGCTCAAAATAGCCCAAAAGTATTATAACGTAACAATAATGTTTTAGGACTAATTATAAATACAAGAAATGACAGACCCTTGCCTGCAAAATAGCCAAGCGCATGTGCTCGCGCACATGCACCTCGCTGGTAAGGGTGTGATCGCAATTATGGAAAGGCTAGGGACTATAATGCAAAATATCCAAGATCTATATAATGACCAAGGAAAGTTTCTAGGCTACTAATTAAATAACAAAACCTACAGGATAATTAGTACAAAATACCCTCGTAAGCGGATCTGACAACTGATGATGGTCCACTTGTACACGTGTCGACGTCCGGACGGCCGATGATGATTCGCACCCGACGACCAAGATTAGAAGGCCAGTGAAGATCTGAGCGGCACTGGGTTGCGAGATCCGACGGCTGATGGAAGGCCTGGAAGAACTGGAGCCGATCGAATGGTGCTGGGCGGTGGAGGAAGAACTGCAGATGAACTCGCCGATGGTGAGTTTGGAATCGAGCCCACTTATGCCTCCGACCACCGCGAGCTTAGCTGATGGGCGCTTCGTGCTCCTACACCTTTGGGGAGTCTCCAGATGCTCTCAAGTGCTCCGGGGACCAACGATAGGTCCCTAGAGGTCACGACGACTTCCGGCGAACTTGGGAGGTCCTCCCCAGGCCGAATCGAGGCTCAGATGCCTCCTTCTCAACCTGCAAATAAACCAAAAGGGACGGCAGATCTCTCGCAAGAAGGAAGAGGCTTTTAGGGTGTCAGTCCAGAGCTCCAAGGCTAGGGAAAACTCAGTCGAAAAGGGGGCTCAAAGCTTCAAAGGGGAGGTTGGGTGGTTTTTGAAAGAGTGGTCGAGGCGCTCCAAAGATTGAGATTCGACTATCGATTCAGTGATTCAATCCCCAAGAAAAACCAAAGGCGTGTAACATGGATTAATGGGGAGAAAAAATAAAGAAGGAAGCATCATGAAAGGAGGAAAGGTTGCGCCTCGATAAATCCGTGAAGTTGGCGAAAAAGCCAAAATTTTGACAAGAACAGGAGGCGGGTTAGAGAGTTGACCCGCGGTCAACTCTCAGACCCTCCTGGTTGGCCTACGTGGACCAACCAGGAAAAATCCTGAAAATGATTTCGAAATTCATTTAAAAATATTAAACGATTTTATTAATTTTAGATTATCAAATACAAAATATTTATTATATATTTTAAATTATTTCATGGTGATTTTTATTTATTTTTTCAAGGTTTAAAAACACAAGTTTCCTTTTATGGGTCATATACAGACATATTCATCTATATATTTTAATATTTTGTTTTTATTTTGTATATTTTATTTTATTTATTTTGTTTATTATTTTATATATTTATAACTTATTTTAATAAACTTAAATATATTTTTAATTTACTTTTATGATGTATTTTATACAATTAAATAAATAGAAGTGTTAATTATATAAGTATACTTATTGGTATTATACCTATGTATTTTATACAAGTATTTTATTTTTATATTTTATTTAGTATTTTATTCAAATTTTGATATGCACATATAGTATAATTAATATTTACACAATTATAAAAATATAAAATTATAAAATAATAAATAATAAATGAAATGAAGATTTTAATCTGTACAAGTATACAATAGGGGTCCAAAACTCAACTTTCAAACCGCAACTCCGAAAAATATGAAACCACCTTCGTTAAATAGCTTATTAAAAATTATATACCATTAAAGGTGATTTTGATATATTTCGAGTTTTTATTTGAGAGATACAGGTCTGGGAAGTTGGGATTTTGGAAACTTATTCAGATCATAACTTTTTATCTGTACATTATTTTTGTGTGAAATTAATTTTGTATTTTTCTATGTTTAATTATCTACAACTTTCATGTACAGATTTCTTTATTTTATGTATGAAAAGAGGAACTAAAAATAGGTCCCATAATGAATAAAGAATGAATAAAATAAAAGGATTTTTTATTAGACTTGGCCCTTATCTCCCCCTACTTTATTCCTTGTCGACCTAGGCATCGAGATGCCTAGGTCTCGGGTTTCGGGTCATAAAATATTTGCAATATTTTATTCTTTTTCTTTTCTTTTCTTTTCTTTATTCTATACTTTTAGCTTTAAAAAGCGTATTTTATACACTATTACACAATAATGCATGCATGCTAAAATGCTAAATTAAGCCTATTTACACGTATTTACTAGGGTTTTTAAGGCCAAAATGATAGAATAAAGATGATGAAACGTAGATTCATCAGATCAAAATAAAAAATTCACATATGAACTCCGATTCTTTTGAATTTGATATTGTTTTGAAGGTAATTGAACTTACATTAATTCAAAAAGTGAGTAGAGGTTCATAGGAGACTGTATGAGAAAGATATTCACATTTTAAGGCTCTTAGTCTCAAGCTAGGGTTTGTGTTTTATTGGTCAATTTTACAAGTTAATATTTTTATGATATTTTTCCTTTATTAGTGTTAGTAATATATACACTAAAATTGATTTTATTCAATTCTGAGTTAGTGAAAAAATAGATAAAAATAGTGAAAATATGATGAATATGCATGTCATATTTACAAAGAAATTTGGCCTTCTTATTTAATGCAAATATGCTTGCTAAAATGTAGATACTAATTCTAAATACATGAATAGGAATAATGCAAAATAAAAGGAGAAATGTAGCTAATTACTCAGGAACAAATCTATTTTTCTACTTTTAGAGTGATGAATCACATATTCATAATTGGGTTGGAGTACTAAGTGAAAATTGGTTTGTCCAGTATGTATGGATGATACACATAGTTAACGTCTAGATGAAAGTAAAAAAGATATGCTATCTTGGTCAAAGATGAGTTTTGCATGTTTCACATAAATGATGTGGATCTGAATTTCAGAATAATTTTGATGGAAAATCGTGTCAGTTTTTCAAAAGAAATCTGGGCAGTTTTCTTTCAATTGGAACTATATGACGGTCTGTTGAAGTTGTGCTAGAGGAGTTGTTGAAACCTTCGCAAGTTAGATTGGGTCGACCTTTCAAGTTTGATTTAACGGCCTTGGCTGGTTTGGGTTTTAAGAAGAAAAGTATTTTATTGGTCGTATCTTACAATCAGACACAACTTGGATGCGATGCACATTGAAAAGAATGTGATATAAACTATTATTGATATTTTTAATCTCGCTGATTCTCTAAAAGATCCATTGTGCAGTAGAAATAATTTGAAGCAATTGGGAATACGAGAATACTTGCATCATGTGGCAATTAAAAATAGTAGCTTTTTCCTTCCAGAAGCTAAATATACGTTATCTCTGGATAAACGAATGGAAAATTTGTCATATTTGAAAGCATTTAGAGTTCCTGACGGTTTTTCTTCTAATGTGTCCCGATGCATCAATGAACATTCAAGCACAATCAGTGGATTGAAAAGCTACGATTGTCATGTGTTGATGAAAGTATTCTTTCCCTTGACCATTCGGGGTTTGATACCAATTGTGGTTTAAGAGTCGTTATCAAATATCAGCTTTTTTCAAAGGTATTTGTTCTATAACACTCAATATGTAATTGCTTAAGATGTTGTAAGAGAAGGTGGTTACTACAGTATGCTCGTTGAAGCAAGATTTCTCTCCTAATTTCTTCGATATTATGGTGCACTTGATTATACACCCTTCCAATAAACCGAAGATTAGAGGGCATGTTCAGTACAGGTAGATGTATCCAATTGAAAGATTTTTTTCGAAGTTAAAAGACTACGTCTTGAATTGTGCAAAATCTGAGGGTGCCATTGTTGCATTGAAGAATTTATCTCGTCATGCTTATTATATTTAGATTCAAAAGTCGATAACTTCAAAAAGTTGGAGATAAATGTCGTTGGCTACAATGAGTATGATGATTCTCGTTTATCCATATATGAAATAAAAGGAAAACCTATTATAAAGACAACAATGCAGACGATGAATGCAATTGATCGTTGATCAAGTTTTTTATCTTCCTGATAATGAATATTGTGAACGGGTTAGTCTGATTAAAACTGTTCTATTAGGTTATTATGTACTGAATGTGAGGAAAATGACAAATACTATGGAAGAGTTTGCATATCAAAATGTTAATGACTAACTGTAAGTTTTTAATTATGTTAATCGGTTTCCAAAATGCTATTTAATTATGATTTTCAAAATGACTAACTATAATTTTTCAATTTTCAATTATATTAGATATAGTTCAATTACGTTTTACAGCTCATCGACATACTTCAGAGGAGGAGAGGATGGACATGCATGATGAGAGGTTGTTTGAAGCGGAGTATCGGGTCAAGGGTGTTAGAGATGATGTCGATCTCACGGGGGTTGCAAATGCTATGGATTTAGGTGATAATCATGATGGGACGGAGTCGAGCAATATGAGTGTCTTGTTTGAATGTATTATGTTTTTTTACACTATCGTTTTGAATATTTATATTTAATTTAAGGAGGACGCATCATAGTCATGGACCGACTGTTTATGCATCTTTGGGACAGTTGCCTCCTGGGGAGATGATAAGGGTGCAAGTCACTATTGGGGGACAAGTGTGTAATTGTCTCCAATTCACCAGTTGTTTTGGGATACACATGTGAACGCATGTTCACTTGTATATAAGAGACTAGCATAGTGTGCATCATGAGAGAAAAGATGAATTTTATGTGAATTTGCAGTGAGTATGTTTATTTTATTTTTTATTTTATTACTTTTGACTTTCTTATATTTTATTTTATGAAGTGACATTTTGAATGGGATAATAATCCCTTAGTTCGTGTCAGTATCCTCTTCTGTGCGGTAAAGATGCATACACATGGGAGATATTGTTGTCGATGGGTAAGATTATTTTCATACTAAGAATTTATAATAAATATTTTATCGATTTTGCTTTTAGATATTTGCTTCCACCCAATCTCTTGAGGAAGCATATCGACTTAATCTGGAATCCATTCCTTCGGAGGATTGGACTGAAGCGTGTAATTATTGGTCGTCTAAAGTGATTAAAGTAATTAACTTCTAAATAATTTTTTAAGTAATATAAATTTTAGCAATATATTTTAAAATTTAGATATCTTTTTATAGTAAGTTCGTCTAAAAATAAGTCGAATCGAGACAAATAACCTGTCATGAATGGGAATGAAAGTCATAAGTAATTTTTTATAATTATAATTTTTATTTATAGTTTTAAATTTTATAACTACTTTTTTATAGAGACGGGAACATGAGAATGAAATTTTCGATCATTTTGTGACCTTCAAACTCTTGAAAAAGAAGAGTGGGGTCGACGATTCCCATGTGTGGTGTCACGAGAGCTATGAAAAAGTACACATAAGTTTTTATTTGTTTACATTTATAATTTGTTAAATATTTTATTCAGTGTTTTCTTTATTTTAAAAAATAGGAGGAGATAACTCAACGATTGCAGTTGACATAACCGATAGATGGTAGTGGTGTGTGGACCCCTCTGATGACTTCAGAGGAAGAATTCTTATCTGTCTTTCCCAAAGAACATCCTGACCATGTTCACGTGGATGTGTTGCAATGAACATCACTAATTTGAAGGATATGGGATAATACTCAAGCGCGTCACGGAAGCTTGAGCATCGTATCGAATACGACGAAGAACGACTAGTCGTACTAGTTGTTCTATGCAGCAGAAATTACAATTTTTATTGTGATGAAACCACATGATCCAAGGACACTTCTCGGATCATTTCATCTAAACCACAAACAAGTATTATGGTTACCTCTTGAAGCGTGGTTGTGATTGAGTCTCTAAACGAAGAGACCTCCTATCTCAAGTCCGATCTGACGGAGGAAAAGCTTGCGAGCGTGATGATGAAACATGTGCTTCTCGCAATCCATGTTGATGATCCAAGCGGCGGATCTCCTGATATCGACACACGAGATCCGACGTCTTCTTAACGAGCGAGGCGCATCGAAGGAGACGGAGATCCACGAGCAAACGATTGGTCATCATAACGACGACGTTGTGGTGAAGGAGACTCCCTCTAGGGCTTCCATGGTGGATGGTCATATGAGAGGGAGAGAGAGAGTAGGCTTATAGAGAGAGAAAGAGAGAGAGAGACTTATGTTCTCATTGTGTGTAAAGAAGAGCAAAGGGGTGCCCTTATATTTATAATATTTTGGAATCCATGGATCTCAATCCTTGGACAACACAAATCCAATAGCTCTCATTGATTGTGTTTCTTTTAATGGCTAAGATTTGTGTTGGTAAAAAACCAACAACAATTAATTTAATTTCGATTAAATATATATTGATAAATCAATATAAATCAATTCTAAAATTAAATCAATAACAAATATGGAGATAATGGGAAAGAGAGAGTGCCTCCTTCCATATACATGGAGTGGACGGCCACCCTTTCCTAATAGGAATATGTGGCCGTCCCTCCTATTAATATGGAAGGAGCATCTCCAATGTAATCTCCTTTGATTACATTATTCCATGTATCTCCAATTTATTACAACAAAAATTGTTGTAAATTATTCTACAAAAATAATTCATAATTATTTTGTGAATATTGCAATCTTGCCATTGGAAATTCATGAATCATATTCACAACCCAAAATAAAATGTAAATTACATTTTAATTTAATGCCCAATGTGAATCCAATTCACACCAACATTTAATTAACAAATGTAAATTACAAATAGCTCTCTCTTATATATTATAAATCACATTTATAATATATATGATTAATATGGATAGTACTATCCACATTATTCATATCCATGATAATTAAATCACATTTAATCATCTTGGATCTCTACTCTCATGTTCCCAAATAATATGAATCACATTCACATTATTCACATCTTTGATAATCAAATTACATTTAATTATCTTAGATAACTCTCCCAATAATATGAATCAAATTCATATTATCATGATAATTAAATCACATTTAATTAACCATTTTCTCAATGTTCGTTACATATATCAACGATAGAATTATCCATGAACTCTTTCAAGGATAATGCGCTTTCTCCGCGAATACTTGGAGATATGGACATGACGATTGTATTATTCCACGTATAGTGACTTGGATATTGAGATCACATCTCAAATCCAGATCTCGGGCCTCCCATAGATGCTTGATTAAATCAAGACCATAAATCTAATCTTCTCATTTCATCGGAATCACATTCAGATCAATGTCTAACATTTGGACTAAGATTAGATTACTTCTCTACTGAGAGGAGTCACTAAAATCCAGACCCGTTTCATCACTCCCTAGGAATGGAAGCATCATGGTTATACAACCGTTTATGATCACATCACCCTCAGGTATTCCCAATACCTGTACATCCTGCATACTGGACGACTTAGAATAAACCTGAAGTATAAGATCAATTTTACACTGTCTACTTCAGAGTTTTATCATTAAGTTTCTCATTCGATCATTGGGAGTTGGTATCGATCATATACTTTCCAAAAGCATATATCATACCTAGGTCTTGATCATATAATTTCCAAAAGTATATATCAAACCTACAAATTCAGTCAAGCTTACAAAGCGAGACGACCGTGCACGGAATTTGATTCTTCCCAATATCTCATGAGTGAGCTCATGTCTTCTGGTTCAGTAATGAACATGTATGATCCCTTTGAGAGATCGTATTACTCACATGCCCTTATATGCACACCAGCGCGCCAGTGTATAGACCTTGATTAGGTTATCAACCTATTGGTCTACCAAATGTACATAGTCAGACATATAGTAACACATCTATCTCTGGTCGGAGGATGCGTGCCTATATCATGATAGCATGTGATATAGGACTTTTGTTATCTCGATATCGTTAAGTCAACTCTTTGACCTAACTAATCTACACCTCTGAATCTATATTCCTATGCAGAGGACATGCATCAAGAGGTCGGTCAGATATCAACCTAACTGAGAAAGGATTGCCATCTCCTACTCAGGCTGGAGATCATCTCTTAACAATCATTTGATGGTGCTTGATGAGTCCTCAATCTAACTCTTTAGATGTTCATCCAAGCACCAGCCTCTATGATTCAATATTTGAATCAACAGATGTATGATCATCAAGATGGCCATGGTACATAACCCTAATTGTTCTAAGGGACCTATTATGCAAATTAGTTATTCTTCATTTCAGATCAGGGAATGATATTTGCAATAACATTTATTGCATAATGGCTCGCCGTGGGCTCGCATGTCCAACAATCTCCCACTAGCCCAAAGGGCCATTAAAAGGCTAATCATTTAATCCCACACTCATGTGACAATCATAGGCTATTTAGAAAATAACTAGGTAAGCTGATCAGTCACTCTGTTCCCAAGAGACTATGCCAAGTCTTTTTACGGCACTTACATATCTCCTAGTGATAGTGTTCGCATCCATGCGAATGTTGCATCTTATGCAACCAATACTCAATACAGTCAAAGCAGCTATAGCGTCCTTGATACTACTGCTCAACAATTATTATAACCAGTATTACCATAATCATTATCAGAATACCCTTATTTCTGGAGATCTCTATCTCCTAAGGTATCCGTAGTTAAGACCTTTTAGATCACTATCTATAAAGTCTTAATTTCTTGAAGATAATACTTTGAGATCACTATCTCAAAAGTTTTTCCTTCTATGAAGATATCGTTATTACTGCAATCAAGTGTTTTATAACTATAGTAGGATTAGTAACAGTTTACTACTCCCACTGCATGGTAGACATCTGGCTTTTGTACACATCTAGCATACACTCGGTTTCTTGGAACTGATGCACAAGGGCAAGCAGTTTGCATTCACATCCTCAACTCTTTGAGGTGCTATCCCTTTAGATAGGTGATGAATACCCATTCATCACTCTTTATTCTTTTATTTTAGCTACAAAACCCATGCAAAACACATGTATATTCCTGTAAATATCAATAATTGTCAAATAGCATGCATTGTGTAATTATGCATTTTTAGCATGTTTTTGTGCATAAATAAAAGAATAAAGAATTAAAAGAAAAAGAGGGAGATATTTAGAATAAATATTGAGCGATCTAATCCCAAGGGAGGGCTCAGCATGGGCCTGACCGCATAAAAACCAAAGTAGAGAGAGATAAGGAAGCTCATGTGTGTTCATATATACCTGTATAAAAATAAAAATATTTTCCTCTAAATAAAAATAAAAATGGGTTTGTATGTATTTGTATATATTTGTAAATATAAAATTAAAATAAAATTGAGAAAAATAAAAAGAAATAAAATTCATCCTTCATTTTCTATATACACCATGTACATAGAACCATATATATATTTATTTATCCCTATAAATAAATAAAAATTCCATAAAAATTGTACATATTCTATATCCCATAATGTAAATAAATAAAATAAAAATCATAAAAACAAAAATAAAACAAAAAGAAATAAAATAAAAATCAAAATAAACATTGTAGATATATCATGTACATACTTGTATATATCTATTTATTTAGCCCTTGTAGTTAATAAATAAAAATGAAATAAAATACCAAATTATTCCAAATTTTATCCTCTAAAAAATAAAATATAAAATTGGAATAAAATGTACAAAAATAAATAATTAAAAATTAAAAAACAAAAATCAAAAATACAATATTGTATATACCTATAAACAATAATACTATATTGTACATAACTAATTTTTATTTCAAAAAAAAATAAGTAAAAACCACTAAAAAATAGTTTAAAAATAAATAAACATTTTTCATGTTTAGAGTTTTTCGAAAATAAGTCATTTATTATTTTAAAATGAATTTCTAATTATTTATGATGTGGCAGCACCTGACTGGTCCACGGGGATTGTTGACCCCCGGTCAACTCTCCCCCTGGACCACATCTGTTCCGGATCTGCGCCCGACCCGCCTTTTCTCCAAATTTTTCCCACGCGATCCGATCGTCAAATCTTGAAACCCCGGGTCCTGATTAGAGATGTATCAACCAAGATCCACGCCCGGTGGTTCGCATCGGGGTCCGTGCTCCGAATTCCTCGCCCGACCCTCATCTAGACGGACCCCTAGCACTATTTATCCTCAGCTCCGGCAACCATTTCACGCATCTTTGGTCCTCCCCCTCGACGTTAATGACCTCATCCACCTCGCCTGAGTGACAACGGAGCGAGAGAGAGAGTAGCAGTGAGGCTCGGGCAGCTAGGAAGCCTCTGATCCGGCGTTTTCACCGTCGTGCGCCATCGCGAGCGCGCTAAGCCTCGGGACTCGACGATCCCTTGAGGCCATAACCCCCGGAGCTCCAGGAGCTCCAGCCTAGTCGACTACGCCCGCCAGGTAGCTCAGATAGACTGTAGGTTAGCTTAGGTTTTAATTTTTAGTTTACTGTTCCTGTAGCTCCGCCGCCATCGCCAGCCACCTCCGACCGACCATCTGCCATCCCGACCACGCCACCACCTTCGCCAGACCTCTCCCCATCTTCTTCACCATCCACCCCCCTACCTCTCCCCGGAGCAGGGATTTCGATCTCCACCGTCGCCGCCTCACCGGAGATCACCCATCCGACCCATTTGGACCCTCATTTCACCTCTAACCGGGTCGAGGCACTATGCCCTTGACCCGAGATTGCTTTGGTGCCACTGTGCAGGTCAAAGGACCCCATCTGGGAGGTCAATTCGTTTGGGTACCCGAGCTCTGAGCCTCTTCATCGCCGGAGCGTCTCCGACGTCTCCAGCCTCATCGGAGGTATCCAGTAGCTACGGACTACCGTGGCGAATGTGTTCCACTTTTCAGCAGCTCCCAAGGAGTTCCTCAGTGCGCACAGGAGGCCGGCGAAGACCGCCGGCATCGAGTTCTTGGAGGACCTTCCTCAGCCGTCCATTCAGTCCTCCTGCTCCAGATGTGATCTCAGCCATTGATTTGAGGAGCCACGCCACTGTCCGATCCATTGGAGGCTTGATCAGGACCGCACGATCAGATGAAGAGGCGCCCTTGAGCCATCACCGTTCGATCTCCACATGCCTTCTTCCGAGCCGTTGATCCAGCGAGGGTTTACCCACAACGCACCTTAGCCGTCAGATCAGCCACGTGGGCACACCCCCGCCGTTCGATCCGAGCCGAGGGTCCTTCGTTGACGCGCTAAGACTTCCAGTCGTCAGATCTTCCACGTGGTGTCGCTCCAGTCCTGGGATAATAAGTGGGGTAATTTCACTTAGGCCCCCTCCTATTTCGCATTTTCGTTTTAGTCCTGTAAATATTTTTCGTAGTTATTGTTAGTTTAGTAAAATTGCATAGAGGACCTGGTTGTTTATTTTATTTGCGTATTAGTCCCTATCTATGGTGGCCACGTGCTTCGACGCGTGAGGACGTGGTGATTTTGCAAGATATGCCCTGTAGTTCTTTCATGTTATGTTTTGAACAAATTAAAATAGGAATTACAGTTTAGTCCTTCCGTGCCTGAATCACGTGTGCGGCGCGTGTTTAGTGGGATTTTTGTGCTTTTGGCCCTGAGATTTTTCTCCATGTTACTTTTTGGCCCTTGCAACTTATTTTCCTAACAAACAGGTCCCTGTACACTGTGGGCTTTTGTTTGAATTAAATAAAATATCAATTTTAATACAAATTGAGTGAAAATTGGACACGTGGCTCCTGCCACTGTGTAAACTTTTCACCAATTTTTGGGTACATTTTTGAGCCCTTCTATTATTTTTAAAATTTCAAAAACCCTTATTTTTCTATCTGTTCAGATTATAAAATACAAAAAAATATAAAATCCCTTTTTAAAATTCTAAAAAAAATCAGATTTTGTGTGTTTTTGTGTGCTTGATTTTCTATCCATTTTTAGTTATTTTTGGATTTATAGAAAACATAAAAAATAAAAAAAACGTTGAAAAACTCATAAAAATTCTAAAAAATTAAAGAAAATCCAAAAAATAATAAATCTTTTTCCTGATTTTTCCTTTTTCTTTATATTTTACATGAAAAATACCTCCAGGGTATTTTAGGACCATTTTGTATTTTATTTTGGTCCTTGAAGCCTGACTAGACAGTATCACTATTTTTCTCACTTCTTTCATTTTTAGAAAATTCTATAAAAATCATAAAATTCTCAAAAATTCATCAAAAACAGTAAAAAAATATATATAACTTAAAAATATTTTTGTTTGAATTTTTGGAGCTTTTTAGAGTAGTTAAATAATTTGTTGTTTGTGCTTGTTTTTACCTTTTTATTATTTTCCTTCATATTTGAAAATCCAAAAAAATATAAAAATATTAAAATCCACCAAAAAATATTTGTTTTATTTTCTTTATTTTTAGACTACTTCGTAGGCCGCAAGGCCATCTCGTGCTCCTCGAGTTCGACCATGTGTGTTATACCAGGTTAATATCATAGCAAGACCGCTATTTTGATTTTCATCGATTTTTATCTCTGATTGGTGGTCTGATTCTTTTTCTTGATTGAGCTCTGAGTCCCGAGTAACTGAGGTGACAACGACCTTAGTGACACCTGATTTACCTTAGTCGTTCGGGCAGCTCATCAGAATGGCGTCGTTGTCGGGGAGCACGACTTAGTAGTCACTTTGATTTTCATTTTATTTTGTTTTCTTTTTCGCGTCTTTTCGCGGCTTTTTCATTGTCTGCGGCTTTTTGCGTCTTTTTGTTTTTCTTTTTTTATCTTATTTTCATTTTCCTTTATTTTATTTTCTTTTGGATTTGGGTTGTTTTGCTTGTTTATTTTATTTCAATTTCTGCATATATACCCTATTTTCTCTTTCTTATTTTATTTGCTTTATTTTTATCTGGTCCGTGACACTCTTTTGCTTGCTTGCAAGGGCCCGAGGACCGAGGCGGTGACTTTCGAGGAGCCGACGTAACCGCGGCAATCGGAGGCGGCTCCCTTCTGCACGGAGCCGCAGGAGAGCGCGAGGAGGCAGGAGAGTGCGGGTGTAGATAATTTAGAGTAATTTTTATTTATTGAACTATTATTGTAATAAAACAGGGACAGGACACTCAGCCAGACTTTTGAGACTATCGGGGTCTGTTTTGTCGAGCACCGGTGTGCTCGGGGGACCCCTCGGCTTTTTCGTGGTTTTCACGGTTTTCTTTACCGTTTATTTCCTGCCTTTCTAATTCTCGCAGATTTCAGCCACTAGCCTTAGGATTTTTGCTTGACTGTGATGTAATTAGTAAGGTCCCAACACCTTAATAACTTTGCATGTACCTATAGATCGATTAATTGGACCAAGAATAAAAATCTAAAATAAATAGTCGATCCACTACCTTCGAGCCTACGCATCACGAGCCCGCCTTGCCAAGTGCTGCTCCTGAACTCGATTTGTCGAGAGGAGGGGTGAGCCTAGACCGGACTCGTGGATGGAAGGTTGGTGGTCGACTAGACATTCTGTCGAGTAGAACTGCTTGCTTAGGGCTCGGATTTCCGACTACATCATTTAGGTAGTTTTATTTCAGTCTTTAAATTCTGTGCGGATCATTTTGCATGTAGACTGCTGGAGTCAGGTACGCATCTCTTACTCTGCATGCATCATTGATTTTCTCGCACATCGGCTTTTTCGACTTCTCCCCCCCCCTTTGGACTTAATAACCAGGAGAACCGAAAAGATTCGTTAGGCAATTTGTTTTTATTTGAAAAATACCTAAAAATAAAACAATAAAATCGGGACTGCTAATCACACTTGACCTAAAAGACACCTAATTGAAAATTTTATCTTGGGGAGAGCAACCCCCTCCTTCTTTGGTTTGGATGAGCGAGAGAGTGACCTGGACCTTAGGCTAGAGCCATATCCAATTTTTCTCGACTGATTACTGGCTTTTTGTACGGGACAGTCGGTTGAGAAATATTGGATTCCTATCAGCTCACGTAATCGCTCTGAAAGACTGAATGATCACCTAAAATAAAATTGACAAGATAATTGACCGATCCCTTTCGGTCTTCAGCTATGTGTGCGTAGGTGAATCAGGGGTTTTGTTTTTTTTCATCTTGTGTGATTCCAGATCCCTTCTGCCATCCCCCCCATCTTCTTCTCCACTCCTTCATCTTTCTCCCACCCACCCTCCCTTCAGTCTTCTTCTTCTCTTACACCCCTGGATGATGGATCCCCCTCACTCCTGGCCGACTCTTACGGCTTCTTCTCCATCCTCTGACCATCAGTCCAGTCCACCTTTGAGGGAGGTTGGATCTCCGACAAACCTCCCGCTCCCTCCCGCCCATCCCTTTCTTTACTCTAGGCATGATGTGCTTGACGTCCGCGGATACCAGATTGAGCAGATGCGAGACCCGAACGAGGCCATTGCTGAGTTGAGAGTGCACCACGTTCGTGATCAGAGAGAGCAGTGGAGATCATCAGATAGATCCTATCCCAGATTGATGGAGGAGCATATAGGACAGGGAGCTCAGTCAGCTTCTACATTACGTCCATTCGTCTTGGATTTGGATTACATTCAGATATTGCCGACATTTTCAGGGGAGGCGCACGAGGAGCCTTATCTTCACCTGTCCGCATTCGAGGAGTTTTGCATAGCACAGCTATATTTAGATATCATTGCAGAGGAGCTGATGAGGAGGACCTTCCCATTCACACTTCAGGACAGACCATGAGATGGCACCGACGATTGGGGAGGAGATTCGATACATGGGGAGAGCTACGCCGAGAGTTTCTACATAGATACTTTCCCCAGCATAGAGCAGAGTTTATGCGGTCTTTGATCACCGAGTTTTCAGTTTACCCCCAGGAGCCACTACATGAGGCATGGCCGAGGTTTCTTCACCTCTTGAGGAGATTTCCGATCACGGACTTCCACTGACAGACCTTATAGAGATCTCCATGCGGGGGATGACCGCAGAGCAGATAGCACTGGTGATTACCACATGTGGCAGTTCACACCGCAGTTCCGACATTCACCTACTGGACACCATCTCGAGCTTACTTTCACACAGATCTTCTTCACTAGATACCATAGTCGGAACAACACATGCGGACAATGTAGTACCAGTGCAGTGTGTCACATTACATGAGGATCCAACTTTTACACACCAGCCCGAGGACTTGGATGATGCAGCACCACTGACAGAGGAGATGATTGCGATAGCAGGGGTTCGGACCCAGAGTCTACTCGATTTCTCGTTGGTCTTCCAGCTAGAGTTCGAGTCAGCCCCAGAGTTCCCAATTGACGAGTCTTGGATATCAGACCTTCTGATACTCCAGGAATCGGAGGAGCCCCCGCTACTACAACTATTCTTTCAGCCACTTCAGTGTCCAGTCCCAGAGGAGTTAGCCTCTTTTCTGCAGAGATACTTCTCGGACTCCGACAGCGACCATGACTCAGCCCAGCAGCTACAGTTCGATATGGGACTTCACTTTGAGAGTACAGACACAGATAGTCCCATATTCGAGCATTTTGTCCTCCATTTTAACGAGACAGACATACTTACTGAGGACCAGTTGGCAGCCAGCATTGCCGCAGAGCGAGGATCAACATCAGACACTTTGCCAGCTTCCGCGATGTTGACCAGTACCTTCTCTGGCTTCCAGATTGTCGAGAGCTACACTTCCGATGATGATGCAGACTGGTGCACAGAGTGGATACTTGACAGCATCGCAGATTCCCTTCTAGATCCTGATCGTCTCTTACTCACTTTTGATCTTGCATTTCTCCCCGAGGGTTATCTGCGGGAGAATGCCGCACACGATGAGTACTCGATTTCACCTTCTGAGAGTGTTTCCGATCTGGCGGAGCACGAAACCAAGTCTTTTAATCATTCGGATTCTGAGTCTTCTCACCTCGACGACCCTCGCGAGGATGAGCCCATCCTGGAGATATTCGATGATCTGCCTGATTTGCTTCTATTTCATGCATCGGATATCAGTCTTCTTAGAGAGTCTCCAGATCTTGACTGTCCATACCCTCTTGAGACACTGATTGACGTGGAGGATTCCATGACTGATCCATCCTTCTCCACGTTTGACTTTGTCGGCTCTACTCTTCCACTCCAGTCTGATCCAGAGCCGATGATTTCTTTGTGCTACCGGATCCCGATCACTTACTTCCATATCCCTGGCTGGTAGCAGACACCCGCTTGATTGCATACTTAGGTGTCTTTGTATACACTATTGTTTTCGTCGTGGTTCTCATACCGAGACTGCGACGACAGTACGACATTCGCCTTACCGATGCCGTCCTGAACCTTGACACAACATTGTCCTAGCCTTTGCGCCCAGCTAGGGGTGTAAAAACTAGCGCTTGTTGAGAGGCACCTCAACATTGTATCCTTTTGTATATACGTGTTTCGTCTTAGTTTGATCTTTCTTTCTTCCGTTCTTGATTTCACCCCAGGTCTCGTATAGGATTATCTTTGCTATACTTAGGATATACCTCATCCTAAGTATAGGGGGTGGAAACACCGGGTTGTTCTTCCGTTCTGTTTCATCACTTCTGTTGTTGCCTATACTTAAGGATTCTTCACCTTAAGTATAGGGGGAGTGATGCCCTCCATCTTGTATATATTCGTTGATTTTTCTTCGTGTCTTGCTACCCCTTTTTGTTTCCTATACTTAGGGATATTTTACCCTAAATATGGGGGGGTAGACCCTATACATTCTTCACTCGGTTTTCCCTTTGTGTACAGACTGCTATACTTAGGATTATTTGATCCTAAGTATAGGGGGAAAAGCCGAGATCCTCTTGATTTTCTATTCCTTCATTCGTCTTTGTATATAGCCTTCCTTTTCACGTCCCTATACTAAGCACGAGTTATGTCTTCTTCATCGCTCTTGACTCTGAGGACATCGTTAGAGCTAAGTATAGGGGGGTGTGTATATATTTCATATATACTTTAGCCATAACTCGTACTTTGTGTGAGTGTGTAAATAAATAAAAATGGCTAAAAAACCCAAAAATCCATAAAAATTAAAAAATTTTCCCTGTAAATAAACATTCTTTTATTTGCACATACATAGCTATTGTACAAAATTATTTTTGTAAAAATGTTTTCAAAAGCATTTTGTGTAAAGATTGTGTAAATATGTGTATATCAAAACTATGTATATAGTACAAAATTTTTCCAAAATGTTTTGAAAATCAAAAGTTTGCAAAAATCTTGTGTAAATTTGTGTAAATATTTTGCAAAACTTGCATTCATGCATTCATCCTTGATTTCAAAACATTTTTCAAAAAATTTTGCATGTTTGTAAATATTGTGTAAATAGCATCTTTGTATATATATGTATAGTTTTTCCCGGATTATAGTTGACATTTAAACTAGCCTGGAATTAAATTGGGAAATGGAGCTTGATTAAGATCTTAATTCACCTAATTCTAAGAGGAACCTTATAGGTCTTAGGGTAAGGCTTTTCACGTCCATGGTGACTTAATTCTTTGAGTCCACTAGGCTATGATCACATGTCGTCTCAATGAGCCTAAGTAGAGCACTTAACAACACACACATGACTCATATAGACAATGGCTTGACTTGGACCTGCACTTTACACCGAGCTCTCTACGGATGAGGTGGTAAGGAGGCAGTCTTCCTTGACTTGGGGTAGCATATGAGGGTAGTACTTCTAGGCGGAACCTCTCTTCTTCTTTTAGTGAAGGAAGTGCATCTCAACTTGGTCTGGTTGCCATGAGGTCTAACGACAGGAGTTGTGGGTTGCAATAATGCTTCAAAAGAGGGATAGTCTACTGGCTCAAGAGGAAAACTCCTTATGTATATATGCTGCACATTGTATATGTTGTATAGATGCACTTGAAAAAAAATGCAAAAAGAAAATAACTCCAAAAAAGTGGTGGGTCTGATAGAAACTGATAATCCCACCAGGGTCTGTATATAGTGCAAATAAGCAAAGCTTGAGATTCATGTTCCATCTTAAGTAGCTTGCAGCAGGGAGACTTAGCTACACTGGTTGAGCTCCCAAGGATACATGGCTACACTGGCCATGGTCCATTCTCTTCTTCCCCATCTTCTTGAGCCGGTTGAACTTGAACTTAGAAGGGAATACCCCGCTCCTCGAGGAAAGAGTGGCCAGACTAGGGTCATAGAGTTACCTTGTTGGGAAAGGGTTGTCAAGTTGCTACTTCTGAGGTGGAGAGCTTATATCACATACACTGTACAAGGAAAGATTCATAGTCTTCAGGGTTTGTGTATGTAGACTTGTTCTGATCTGGATTATTGAGGAGTCTTGATTATAGATTAGTGGATCTTAGAGGCTGTTGAGTTTTAAACCTAAGTCTAAATAAGGTTCCGACACATAAATAATCCAAAGATCTGATCGAGCATAATATTTCAATTTAATGAAGGCCAGTTTAATTATCAGCATTAATCCATGCATTTTCTCCTCTCTTTCTTTTTCTTTTTCTTTTTCACTTCATTTTCAAATAAGTATTTGCTAAGGGACTAGCAAAGTTAAGTATAGGGGGTGATGAATACCCATTCATCACTCTTTATTCTTTTATTTTAGCTACAAAACCCATGCAAAACACATGTATATTCCTGTAAATATCAATAATTGTCGAATAGCATGCATTGCATAATTATGCATTTTTAGCATGTTTTTGTGCATAAATAAAAGAATAAAGAATTAAAATAAAAAGAGGGAGATATTTAGAATAAATATTGGGCGACTAATCCCAAGGGAGGGCTCAGCATGGGCCTGACCGCATAAAAACCAAAGTAGAGAGAGATAAGGAAGCTCATGTGTGTCCATATATACTTGTATATAAATAAAAATATTTTCCTCTAAATAAAAATAAAAATGGGTTTGTATGTATTTGTATATATTTGTAAATATAAAATTAAAATAAAACTGAGAAAAATAAAAAGAAATAAAATTCATCCTTCATTGTCTATATACACCATGTACATAGAACCATATATATATAAATATAAATTCCATAAAAATTGTACATATTCTATATCCCATAATGTAAATAAATAAAATAAAAATCATAAAAACAAAAATAAAACAAAAAGAAATAAAATAAAAATCAAAATAAACATTGTAGATATACCATGTACATACGTGTATATATCTATTTATTTAGCCCTTGTAGTTAATAAATAAAAATGAAATAAAAATACCAAATTATTCCAAATTTTATCCTCTAAATAAATAAAATATAAAATTGGAATAAAATGTACAAAAATAAATAATTAAAAATTAAAAATCAAAAATACAATATTGTATATACCTATAAACAATAATACTATATTGTACATAACTAATTTTTATTTCAAAAAAATAAGTAAAAACCAAAAAAATAGTTTAAAGATAAATAAACATTTTTCATGTTTTGAGTTTTTCGAAAATAAGTCATTTATTATTTTGAAATGAATTTCCAATTATTTATGACGTGGCAGCACCTAACTGGTCCACGGGGATTGTTGACCCTCGGTCAACTCTCCCCCTGGACCACATCTGTTCTGGATCTACGCCCGACCCGCCTTTTCTCCAAATTTTTCCCACGCGATCCGATCGTCAAATCTCGAAACCCTGGGTCCTGATTAGAGATGTATCAACCGAGATCCACGCCCGGTGGTTCACATCGGGGTCCGTGCTCCGAATTCCTCGCCCGACCCTCATTTAGCTGGAGCCCTAGCACTATTTATCCTCAGCTCCGGCAGCCATTTCATGCATCTTTGATCCTCCCCCTCGATGCCAATGACCTCCTCCACCTCGCCTGAGTGACAATGGAGCGAGAGAGAGTAGCAGTGAGGCTCGGGCAGCTGGGAAGCCTCTGATCCGGCATTTTCACCGCCGTGCACCGCCGCGAGCACGCTAAGCCTCGAGACTTGACGATCCCTTGAGGCCATAACCCCCGGAGCTCCAGGAGCTCCAGCCTAGTCGACTACGCCCGCCAGGTAGCTCAGATAGACTGTAGGTTAGCTTAGGTTTTAATTTTTAGTTTACTGTTCCTGTAGCTCCGCCGCCGTCGCCAGCCACCTCCGACCGACCATCTGCCATCCCGACCACGCCACCACCTTTGCCAGAACTCTCCCCATCTTCTTCACCCATCCACCCCCCTAACTCGCCCTGGAGCAGGGATTTCGATCTCCACCGCTGCCGCCTCACCGGAGATCACCCATCCGACCCATTTGGACCTCATTTCACTTCTAACTGGGTCGAGGCACTTTGCCATTGACCCGAGATTGCTTTGGTGCCACTGTGCAGGTCAAAGGACCCCATCTGGGAGGTCAATTCGTTTGGGCACCCGAGCTCCGAGCCTCTTCGTCGCCGGAGCGTCTCCGACGTCTCCAGCCTCATCGGAGGTATCCAGTAGTTGCGGACTACAGAGGCGAACTTGTTCCAACTTTCAGCAGCTCCCGAGGAGTTCCTCAGTGCGCACAGGAGGCCGGCGAAGACCGCCGACGTCGAGTTCTTGGAGGACCTTCCTCAGCCGTCCATTCAGTCCTCCTGCTCCAGATGTGATCTCAGCCATTGATTTGAGGAGCCACGCCACCGTCCGATTCATTGGAGGCTTGATCAAGACTGCACGATCAGACGAAAAGGCGCCCTTGAGCCATCACCGTTCGATCTCCACATGCCTTCTTCCGAGCCGTTAATCCAGCTAGGTTTACCCACAACGCACCTTAGCCATCAGATCAGCCACGTGGGCATACCCCCGCCATTCGATCCAAGCCGAGGGTCCTTCGTTGAGGCACCGAGACTTCCAGCCGTCAGATCTTCCACGTGGCACCTCTCCAGCCCTCGGATAATAAGTGGGGTAATTTCACTTAGGCCCCCTCCTGTTTTGCATTTTCGTTTTAGTCCTGTAAATATTTTTCGTAGTTATTGTTAGTTTGGTAAAATTGCATAGCGGACCTAGTTGTTTATTTTATTTGCGTATTAGTCCCTATCTATGGTGGCCATGTGCTTCGACACGTGAGTACGTGGTGATTTTGCAAGATATGCCCTGTAGTTCTTTCATGTTATGTTTTGAACAAATTAAAATAGGAATTACAGTTTAGTCCTTCCGTGCCTGAATCACGTGTGCGGCGCGTGTTTAGTGGGATTTTTGTGCTTTTGGCCCTGAGATTTTCCGCCATGTTACTTTTTGGCCCTTGCAGCTTATTTTTCTTACAAACAGGTCCCAGTACACTATGGGCTTTTGTTTGAATTAAATAAAATATCAATTTTAATCCAAATTGAGTGAAAATTAGATACGTGGCTCCTGCCACTGTGTAAAATTTTCACCAATTTTTGGATACATTTTTTAGCCCTTTGATTATTTTTAAAAATTCAAAAACCCATATTTTTCTATCTGTTCAGATTATAAAATCCGAAAAAATTATAAAAACCCTTTTAAAAATTCTAGAAAATCAGATTTTGTGTGTTTTTGTGTGTTTGATTTTCTATCCATTTTTAGTTTTTTTTTGGATTTATAGAAAACATAAAAATTAAAAAAAAAACCTTGAAAAACTCATAAAAATTCTAGAAAATCCAAAAATTAATAAATCTTTTTCCTCATTTTTCCTTTTTATTTATATTTTACATGAAAAATACCTCCAGGCTATTTTAGGACCATTTTGTATTTTATTTTGGTCCTTGAATCCTGGCTGGACAGTGGCACTGTTTTTATCACTTCTTTCATTTTTAGAAAATTCTATAAAAATCATAAAATTCTCAAAAATTCACCAAAAATAGTAAAAAATATATAAAACTTAAAAATATTTTTGTTTGAATTTTTGGAGCTTTTTAGAGTAGTTAAGTAATTTGTTGTTTGTGCTTGTTTTTGCCTTTTTATTATTTTCCTTCATATTTGAAAATCCAAAAAATATAAAAATATTAAAAATCCACCAAAAAATTTTGTTTTATTTTCTTTATTTTTAGACTACTTCGTAGGTCGCAAGGCCATCTCGTGCTCCTCGAGTTCAACCCTGGGTTCTATACCAGGTTAATATCATAGCGAGACTGCTATTTTGATTTTCATCGATTTTTATCTCTGATTGGTGGTCTGATTCTTTTTCTTGATTGAGCTTTGAGTCCCGAGTGACTGAGGTCACAACGACCTTAGTGACACCTGATTTACCTTAGTCGTTCGGGCGGCTCGTCAATAGGTCAGTACCATATCTTTGAGGAAAAGAAGCCTTTCTTGGAATTTTCCAGAAAATGGAAATGTCCAAGGTGTACTATTAGTGTGACTGCCCCAATACCCTCTTCTCTTTGCTTATGAACAACTTCAGAACTAAGATCTAAGAGGTATCCTTGAGATCATATCTCGAAGTATTGAACAACCATATTATAAAACACTTGTTATTATCATCCTTATATTATTCTAAATGATTAGAATATTATCTACATTTAACATTATGAACACAATGGCACTCCCACTAAGCTTCACATGGTTCATCAAGATTTTATCTGAAATCATAACATTTAAAATTTCATCAAATCTTATGTTCCAACTACAAGAAGCTTATTTGAGTCCAATGATGGAGTTATTTAGCTTGCACACATTGCTTTCCTCAACCATGAAGCCCTGGGGCTACTTCATATGAATATCCTCAGAGAGGTATTCATAGAGGAATGCAATCTTGACTCACATCATGAAGATGTCATAGTCAAGTTGTGTAGCTATAGTTAGCAATATTCTGATGGGTTAAAGCAAGGTCACTGGAGAGCAAGTCTCACCGCAAGCGATGTCTTCTCTTCGGTGTGTAGGTCTCTACCTTCTCATCAGGTTCCCTCTTTCTCTTGAAAATCCATTTACACCATAATGGGTCTTACCCCATATAGTTGGATCCTCGAGGGTCTATATACAACATTTGTATATGAAGTCTACTTTAGGTTTTATTGCTAACATCCATCTTTTCATGATATGATCTTCAGAAATACCATCACATGAAGTCTGATCATTGTCAGATTCAACTGACACATGGAATCCATCCTCAAACTTATTTGAAGAGGTATTAATGTTTCATCTTTAATTGTCTATTTAGTTTCCGATTTCAGGAGCCTCATTATCTTCTCAAGATTAAATGAGTTCCTTTACTTCATTTTCATTTTGATTCTCAAGAGAGTCATCCTCTAAGAATCACATTCTCAGAGATGAGATCCTTTAAGAACCTCAAGGTCATAAAGTAGGTATCCAATACCATCCTTTATTTTCCTAAAGAAGTAGCACTCTCTAGTGCCATATTCCAGCTTAATCACATGGAACCTTATTAGGATATATATAATGTAGTCTCTACCACATATATATATACTTAAAAACTAAGAGATAATTATGCTAAGATTAATCATTGATCAAATCATGTCACACATGATCAATTGTTTCTCCATACAACTCTATTGAGTTAAGGTTCATTAGGAGGATTGACATAGGAATGATATTTACATCTTCATAAAGTATTCCTTGAATTCATCTAATAGGTACAAGCTGCCTTGGTTAGATCAAATTCATTTCATCTTCCTTCAAACTTTGGTTCTAAACCAAAATTGTGAAATCTTTGAACATTTCAAAATTTTCTAAGTGAAGAGAAGAAATCTCATGTCACAAATAATCATCAATAGATATCACATATCCATAATGTTTACTATGATATAGATGATTCACATACAGCAATATGCATGAGATCTGGAATACCTTGACATCTTACACCTTTCCCAAAGAAGGGTGTATTGGATATTTTACTTTGAATACAATATTCATAAGTATGCAAGTTTTGAAATTTTAGACATTCTAAAGTTTCATCTCTTACTTGTCCATTGATCTCATCAACAGACATATGTCCAAAACATTAGGCCAGATCATTGTCGAATGATCTTTTCCCTCCTTTTGATCTTTAAAGGTTTAATTTTCAGTATTAGAAATCTTTATGAACCATTCATTAATTTTCTAATTTAGCGGAGTCCACTAGATGTTAGACTACTATCTGAAATATATCCATCATAACTCTCTATGATAGGTTTATTCCAGAATTCATGTTTATTTCCAACATTTAGAAATAAACTATGAATGTATTCTAATATCCATGTCACAGAGACATTCTCTAAGACTAAGGCTCCCACTGAAAATATGAAGTCTATTGATCCAATGGAAATTGTTGCAACGATTGCATCACTTCCAACATGGATGACCATTAAACTTTCAGATCAAATTTTTAATATTCTAATATAGATGCAACCAATTGCAAGTGTCATTAGAAGATTGAGATACAATTATTAAACTTTATCTTATCAAATAAGTAAGTCAATTTCAATGATTATGTGTAGATTATTCTGATGTACTATCTGATTCCTTCTATAAGGATTCTAGATAGATTTGATAGTTATACTATCAACACATCAACTTATTGCAGTATTGACATTCATCCAACTCTTTGGATGTCATATGGATGTCACATAAGTACAGTCAACTCTGACTATACTTCTTACTTGGGTCCAACCCATGCTTCCACTGCGCTCCCTTTATCTATAAGCAACCATTGCTCAAGACCAAGGATCTCTTATGTTAAAATCAAAATTTTCAATATAAGAGTATTTCAACATTTATACATGCTTCACTCAATTCATAAAATATGAATATTATGAAGCTTCATGAATGTATAGCTAGTATAATGATGACGCTCATCGTATCTACATCCATTTAAACTCTTAAAACTTAGGTTCAGGTAGGTACTCAAACAATTTGAATACATCATCTCCTGTAGAGCCACCATTCTGCATAATGCAGAGAACCATGTCATTCATGATTATATGTCGAGAGCACATATGTATGCCAGAACATCTTCTTAGCTTTTATAAGGATTATTTGATAATTACGATCATTATCGACATGTCACTTCAAAAGTACATTTGATGAGATCAAGACTTATAGAGACATACAAACCCTAGGGTTTTAGTCCTATTGTCTATTTAATTATCATTCCTCATTATTATGAGGAAACTTGCACATTACTACTGCATACATTATGTGTCCAATTGCAAGTACAATATCTGGATCATAGGTCCAATCCATGATATTCTACTTGTTATTATTAAGTATAACATTGAATGGGATCAAAGAAGGATTATCTGAAATAAAAAATTTGCATAAACATATATAAATATATAATTTACTTTGATTTAGGAATTTTTATATCAAAGTTGCCTTGCCATGTCAACAATGAAAGTTCATTCCCTTAATCACTTTCAATGTAAGAGATATACTTATCATTATATCTCAAGCAAGATCTGGGATCTCCTTCCTTATCTTTGTTACATCCCAATAATATGAGAACATGTAACTCAGATAAAAAGAAGCGGGAACACATTTCGCCTTGCAAGTCCAACTTGCATCTCCCAATTTGGTCTTTAACACCCAGGCCCACCACCCCTAAGGTGATGTTGACCCGTCATTAATTGAACCAACCGTCAACAGGAATACAACTCGCTATGCGCAATCCAATATCGCCCCAATAATATAAGGACCCGATATTGGGGTCACTACGCATACGTCCTTACTCTTTCGAGAAGCGATGAGCCCGATCCAAATGGATCGTATGCAGGAGCTGTCACTTCGGACAGGCATCTCCCACATACAATATCTGGCTACAGAACTGATGAATACTCATTCATCACTCTTTATTCTTATATTTTAGCTACAAAAACCTTTGCAAATGCATGTAGATGTTTGTAAATACAAATAATTAGCAAAAGGCATGCATTGTGTAAAAACTAATAAATAGCATGTTTTTGTGCAAAAATAAAAGAATAAAGAATTAAAAGAAAAAGAGGAAATTTTTAGAATAAATATTGAGCAACCTAATCCCAAGGGAGGGCTCAGCATGGGCATGACCGCATAAAAGCCAAAGTAGAGAGAGATAGGGAGCTCATGTGTAAATAACCTGTAAAAATAATTAAAATATTTTCCTCTAAAAAATAAGAATAAAATGGGCTTGTATATATTTGTATATATTTGTAAATATAAAATCAAAATAAAAATAGAAAAATATTCACTTGTATATATTCACCTTGTACATAGCACACCTATCCCTATTTATTTAGCCTTGTAAATAAATAAATAAATTTCCATAAAATTTGTATATATTCTATCTTTTATGTTGTAAATAAATAAAATAAAAACTACAAAAACAAAAATCAAATAAAAAGAATAAAATTAAAAACCAAAAAGAACATTGTACATATACCATGTATATAGATGTATGTATCTATTTATTTCACCCTTGTATATAAATAATAAAAATAAAATAAAATACCTTTTTATTCCTAATTTTATGCTATAAATAATTAAAATATAAAATGGGAATAAAAATGCATAAAAATAACTAATTAAAAATCAAAAATTAAAAATCCATATTATGTAAATACCTATGTATAGCACTGTAGTGTACATACCTTATTTGTATTACCAAAAAATAATTAAAAATCACAAAAAAATAGAAATAATTAAAACAAACATTTTTTATGTTTTGAGTTTTTAATAATTCGGCCATTTATTATTTCTTTTTGAATTTTCAAATCTTTTCCACATGGTTGATCCTGATTGGTCCACGGGGACGTTGACCCCCCGGTCAACTCCCCCCCTTGGACCATTTCCCACAGGTCCATGACGCCCGACCCGATTTCGCTGAATTTTCGCGTCATGACCCGACCACCAAATCCGCAAACCCCGGGCTCTTCTTCTTCCTTGTGCATCAAAGATCCTCGCCCAATCATCCGCGTGGGGATCCCCGCTTCGTGGAACCCTGCCCGATCCTTTCTTCTCGGACCTGCACTCGCATATAAGCCGAGCTCCGCCTCCAATTTCACTCATCTTTGGCTCATCCGTTCTCCACCCTAGGACCTCCATCGCCTCCGCGAGAGTGACAGCTCGCTTCCAGTGGTGTTGCAGCGAGGAGAGAGCGAGTAGACCATTGATCCGGCGACGTTGCGCCGCCGTGCGACGCCTGGAGGTGACGCTCGAGCCTCGGACACCGACGGTCCTCGAGGCAAGGACCTGGAGCTCCCCCAGCTCCTCCACAGTCGACAGCATCCAGTAGGTTGCCCCTTCTCTTTCCCTATTTCCCGAATTTTTATTTTCCCCCAACTCGCTCCGACACCGTCGAGCTTTGATTCCGACCACCCTCGCCTTCGTCCCGATCATCGGAATAGCTCATCATCTTCGTCGTTCCCTCGCGCATCTTCTCCGCCCACTCATTCACCCCAGTTCGCAACGGAACTGGGTATCGAGTTCCATCGTCGTCGCTCCGCTAGAGCTCGCACGCCCCGCCGCACCGAACACCTTCACCCCCACTTACAGGGTCGAGGCAATTTGCCCTCGACCCGCGAGTCTTTTGCCGTGCTTTTCAGGTTCATCCGAGCCCATCTGAGGGCTTCGACTCTTTGGAGCAGCAGCTCCTTCTCCGCCAGTGCCGCCGGAGCTCTCCAGAGCTCCTCGCCACCATCGGAGGGAACCAGTCGACGCGGGAGGCCAAGGCGTAGCATCTCCAATCTTCAGCAGCCTCCGAGGAGCTCCCCCGTACGCCCACGAGCCCAGCGAAGTTCGCCGGCCGCCAGTTCGTCGACCATCCTCCGCAGCCGTCCGATGGTCTTCGAGCTCCAGTTTAGATCGTAGCCGTCCACACCAGGAGCAGCCATCACCGTTCGATCCTTGGAGGAGTGATCGTGACCATCCGATCAGTGAGGGCTTCCCACGTTACTTCCCAGACGCCCGATCCTCCACGTGGCGAGGCCCCAGCCGCTCGATCAGGATCGAGGGATCCTTGCTGAGGCGCCAACCCACCCTGACCGTTGGATCTACACGTGGCGCCCATCTGACCCTCGATTTAATAAAGGGTAAACATCTCTTAGGCCCTTAGATTTTTAGGTGTTAATTTGTAGTCCTGTAAATATTTTAAACATTTTATTTGTTGGTAATTTGCATAGAGGACCCTGTCGTTTTTGGTATTTGCTTTTATACCCCTGCCTGTAGTGGAACACGTGCTTCGACACGTGATTTTCTGGGTTAATTGCATGTATAGCCTTGATGTTCTAGGGTGTTATTGAATGAAATTAACTTTTTAGTATTTGCATAAATACCCCTGTGAATGTTGTATTTGCGCATGTGCTTGATATAGTGGGTTATTTACACTGAAGCCCCCGGACTTTTAGTACGTGTTACTAAACAGTCCATGAACTTTAGTTTTCTTGCAAATAGGTCCCTGAGTGCCCAGGTCACGCGCCTCGCACGTGATTTCTTGGAGAAATCGCACCGGACCCTTTGGAACTTGTCTAAATTGCGTACAGGTCCCTATGCACTATACCTTGGTTTTCATTTTTAATAAAATAGTAAACTAACTCCAAATTCGATGAAAATTGGACATATGGCTCCTTCCATAGTGTAAAATTTTCTCTAATTTTTGGAGATATTTTTTATTATTTTTGTTATTTTTAAAAATTCAAAAACACTCATTTTTGTTATTGTCTAACTTTAAAAATCACAAAAAAATATTAAAACACATCTAAAAATTACAAAAAAAAGTATATAGTGTTTGCTTTGTCTTGTTTGATTTTCTGACCAATTTTGGTCATTTTTGGATTCATAAAACCTATAAAAATTACAAAACCCTCAAAAACTCATAAAAATTATAATAAATAAAAAAAATCAAAATTAATAATTCCAGTGGCCAAATTTTCCTTGTGTTTTGATCTTTACAGGAAAATTACCTTCAGGTGTTAATAGGGCCATTTTGCATTTTAAATTAGCCCTTGAAACCTGACTGGACAGTCCCTTTTATTTTCCGCCTTGTTTGATTTTTATAAAATTCAATAAAAATCAGAAAATTACCAAAAATTAACCAAAAATAGTACAAAATATAAAAAACATAAAAACATTTTTATTTGAATTTTTGGATGATTTTTGAGTAGGTAAATAATTGTTTGTAGTTGGTTGTTTTATTGTTTTCCTTATTTTCTTTATTAATTAAAAATCCAAAAAAATTAAAAACATAAAAAATCCACCAAAAATATTTGTCTTTTATTTTATTTCTTTTTTAGACTACTTCGTAGGCCGCAAGGCCATCACGTGCTCCCTGAGTCCGACCCTGGTCGCTATACCAAGCTAATCCAATAGCCAGGACCGCTATTATTTTCCTTTGATTTTTACTCTATTTTGGTGGTCTGCTCTTAATTTTCTTGATTGACCGATTGACTTCCGAGATCCGGGTCGCAACAACCCTTGATCTATTTTCCTTCACTCGTGTCTTGGTGATTTTTCGTGTCATCAGAATGGCGTCGTTGCCAGGGAGCACGGCTTAGTAGTCTTTTTCTTTATTTTTCATTTTCTTTTTGTTTTCTTTTTCGCAGCTTTCCGCAGCTCTTTTCAAGTCCGTGGCTTTTCACGGCTTTTTATTTTTCTTTTATTTCTGTTTTCTTTTATTTTTGTTTTCTTTTCTTTTATTTTTGTTTGATTGTGCTTGTTTATTTTATTTGTCAGTTCTGCACATATACCCCTGCTTATCTTTCTTGCTTTTATTTGATTATTTTTGGTCTGTGACACTCTGTTACTTTCTTGCGAGGGCCCGAGGACCGAGGAGGCGACTTTCGAGAAGCCGGTGCAACCCCGGGATTCGGAGGCGGCTCCCTTCTGCACGAAGCCGCAGGAGAGCGTGAGAGAGTAGTTGAGTGGGAGAGGAGTAGATTAGACTTTATTTCTGTCATTTTATTTGTTGTAATAAAATAGGGACAACAGGACTTGGACTTGGACAGTTTCTCAGGGTCTGTTTCGTCGAGCACCGGTGTGCTCGGGGGACCCTTAGGTTTTTCGCAGCTTTTTCGCAGTTTTTGTTTGTCGCTGCCTTTTACGGTTTCACGCGGTTTTTCTCGATCCCCTAGCTTTAGGACTTTCTGTTTGACTGTGTCGTACTGAGTAGGATCCAAACACCTAATAGACTGCTTGTGCCTATAGATCGTTAATTGGACTTACTAATAAAAGATTAATAAAAATAGCTCACTCAATTCCTTCGAGCCTACGTGCCGCAGCTGCCCTGCCAAGCGCTGCTCCTGAACCCGATTTGTCGGGAGGAGGAGGGGCAGACCGAGACCGGACTCTTTGGATCGAAGGCTGGTGACCAGCTAGACGGTTCTTTCGAGTAGAAGTTGCCTGCTTAGGGACTCGGCTTTTCCCGCTGCACCATATAGGTAGTTTACTTTCTGTCTTTCAATTCTGCGCGGATCATATTGCATGTAGAGTGCTGGAGTCAGGTACGCCTTTCTTACTTTGCATGCATCATTGATTTCATCGCGCATTGGCTTTTTCGTCTTCTCCCCCTGTTTTTGACTTAATAACCAGGAGAACCAAAACATTCGTTAGGCGTTTTTGTTTTTATTGAAAAAGACCTAAAAAGAAAAACAATAAAATTGGGACTGCTAAAAACTATTGACGCTAAAAGACATCTCATTTAAAAACTTGTCTTAGGGAGAGCAACCCCCTCATTGTTTGGTTTGATTGTGCGAGAGAGTGACCCGAACACTAGGTAGAGCCCTCCGGTACTATTCTCGACTGATTACCGACTACTTCTGTGCGGGACAGTCGGTTGGGAAAGTATCGGGTATCTCAGCAGGTCACGTAATCGCTCTGATATCTTGATTGTTCACCAAAATAAAAATTGACAAGATAATTGACCGATCCTTCACAGTCTTCAGCTCGTGTTGCGTTGGTGAACTGGGGGTTTGCTTGTGATCATAGTTTCTCCAGATCTCATCCGCCTTACTCGCCACATCAAGATGATGGGCAGACGATCTCTTAGGCAGCCTCTAGCTGCACCACTTTCGGGCGCGTCTACCCGTTCATCTAGGTTGGTTCGCGAGAGCCGAGACCAGCTCTCCGAACCTGAGTATGATTCCACCCTGTTCCCCCTCGACCCCCTTTCTTTCCGTTCCAAGAGGCCAATGCCAGAGGAGAGACTTTCATATTTATCGGCACCTGAGTATGGATCGTTTGATTTTGCAGAGACCATGGCCGGCAGTTCTGATGGTCGCAGTAGAGGTCCACAGCCCGAGCATTTTGTTCTGGACCAGGGTGCGATCAACTCCACCCTGATCACCTCCCTCGAGACAGTGCAACAGCAGTTGAGGGATCAAGGAGCTTTCATGTTGGATATGAGGAGAGAGATGGAGCAGATGAGAGCAGAGCGAGAGCAGCGTAGAGACGGGCCGAGAGCCCCAGATGATGCAGCAGCAGCCGCAGCAGCCGCAGCGGCCGTCGCCA
Organism: Ottelia alismoides; assembly: GCA_037367405.1. Taxonomy (NCBI): domain Eukaryota; kingdom Viridiplantae; phylum Streptophyta; class Magnoliopsida; order Alismatales; family Hydrocharitaceae; genus Ottelia; species Ottelia alismoides. Next base: position 495,206 of record JAZKJV010001954.1, on the reverse strand, counting down.
CAGCGGCAGCCGCCGTGGCAGGAGCAGGAGACCCACCGAGACCGATGCGGGAGTTGCACAACCCTGGATCGACACTGATGCATCACTGGGTTGTGCTACCAGCTATCGTGGGGGACTTCAAGTTCCCCCCGAACACCTTGCAGCTCCTCCCCCGTTTCCATGGGCTCGCCACCGAGGAGCCCCATCTCCACCTTCAGGAGTTTCTCATGATTTGCAGTACTGTCCACGACCGTCAGGTGGACCAGGACACGATATGGATGATTGCCTTCCCCTTCTCTTTGGCAGACAGAGCAGCCACCTGGATGAAACATCTGGGGAAGTTTGTCTACACTTAGGAGCAGCTCCGCACCGAGTACTTGCATAAGTACTATCCACTCAGGCAGACCAATGCCGCAAGAGCCCTGATCAACAACTTCTCCATGCTCCCCAACGAGCAGTTCCATGAGGCATGGGAGAGGTTCAGAGAGCTGACTGATAGATGCCCGCACCACGACATTTCCAAGCCGAACCTCGTGCAGAGCTTTTTCAGCGGGCTGACACCAGAGCTTCAGGGCTTGGTGAACGCTTTTTGTGGTGGGTCTTACTTCGCCAAGGATCATGACCAGGTCTGGGCCATCTACGAGGAGATGGCTGAGAACTACATGGTGATGTCCCAGACCCGGTTATACACTCAGGGCAGACCCCAACAGCCACACCCCGTGCAGTACCAGAGGATAGCACGGGTCGACGTCGATCCTTCCAGTTCGTCCGCGGTAGCAGTAGCACAGGCCAAGTCATCAGCCGCGGACATGGGGATCGTCAGCGAGAAGCTGGACCGGATGGAGATTATAGAGAAGAAGCAGTGCCAGGGCATCACTCAGATGGAGCAGATGGCACAGACTTTGAGTGACTTGAAGACACAGCTCATGTGTCTCCAGGAGGCACAGACGGCTTCCCAGCCCCGTCTTCAGTCACTAGGCGATCACGGCAGCAGCAGCAGCAGCTCGTCCCAGCGCTCCAGCTCTCACCAGCAGCCGAGATAGGTTCATCTTGTACAGGCGGAGCCGTACCAGCAGCCGCAGCCCACCTACCAGTCACCACCATCTCCAGACTTGCAAATGGTGGTATACCAGCCGGATCAGCCTCTGGCAGTACTCCCGCCACCCCAGTACGATGTAGAGCCGTTGATGGAGGTCAACGGGATTTGGTATGACCGCCCCCAACCCGTTATCTGACGAGACCATCCCGGATTCCGTTGGGGGACCGGAGGTACCCAGCCCCAGCAGCAGCCGTCAGGACAGGGTGGCCAGTACGTCCATCAGAGGGATCACCAGTCGCAGCAGCAGTAGCCCCCAGTGTACCCACAGCCACAGCAGCAGCAGTCACAGTATGGTCCTCGTCCCTATCAGTAGGGACAGTCTTGGAGGCGAGATCAGCCTCACCAGCAGCAGCAGCATCACCCGTACCCCTCTCAGCCACAGCACCAATTCCAGCAGCCTCAATATCAGAGAGGCTACCCGTCGGGCTCTCATGAGAGCCCCGCCTTGGATGATATAGCCCGCCTTCTCACAGATCAACATGCTACCTTTCGACGGGAGATGGACGAGTTCCCCCAGGAGATGCGAGACATTGTGAGAGGGAAGGCCGCCATCCCTGCCCAGATTGAGCTGAACCCCAACACCCTCAAGAGAAAATCTAAGCAGGTAGCTTGTACTGAGTATACCACTCCTAGTGATGCATTTGGTGATATGACTGGATGTCTTTTTGATACTGATTTTGTCACACTTAGGAGCAGTAGGATGCCAGCAGGCGGCGCCTCATCTAAGCTACATCATGAGGATACACCCAGAGCACCTGACGAGGAGGAGGAGAGTGGTATTGAGGCCGATGGAGATGATGACGGTGGTACTGATGCCACCAAGGATGCTGATTCCACCGGTGATGCTGAGGCCATCGTTTCACCAGTTCGAGGAGGTGGTACTGAGGCCACCCACAATGCCGAGCCAGAGCGCGGTACTGAGGTCGCGAGTCTTCCAGTCGATCCAGCTGATGGTGGTACTGAGGCCACCCATGCTTTTGTTGAGAGATATGTTGTTTTTCCTACTTCTGATGTATCTCGGAACTCTGTTGTGAATAAGGGAAAGGGTTTGGTTTTTTCTGGTCCCACTGTGGTGCATGATGTATGTGTGGATCCGGCCGTCGAGCTGTCTAGACCTTTTCCTAGTCCTTCATCTGAGAAGGACCCCGTGATCCCCTTCCCTAGAGCCCTTCAAATGGGGAAGGGGAAGAAAAAAGAAAATCCCAAAAAGAGAGAGCAGGAAGAGTTTAGCCAGCAGATGATAGATCGGTTTCATATACAGCTGACTCTTCAGGAGGCTTTGCAGCACATCCCCCTTCTTCAGCGTTCACTGAGAGACAGGACCACAGTCAGGAGGAAGAGGAGGAACCACCATTCAGAGATCCATGTGCTGACGAAAGCCACGTGTTTCGCGATCCAGAACCGTCTGCCGGCCAAGAGGCCAGATTCCGGAGCCCCTTATGTCAGATGCCACATCAGAGAGTAGAGGTTCGATCGTACTCTATTAGATAGCGGATCGTCGATCAACCTCCTTCCGGCAGCCCTTCTCGACCGCTTCGAGTTGGGCACTCTTAGACAGAGCAGAACAGTCCTTCAGTTTGCTGATCAATCTATCAAGAGGCCAAAGGGGTTATTGTGAGACGTTGTCGTCACTATTCATGGCCTGCAATTCCCCATGGACTTCGTAGTGTTGGACATGGATATCCCTGATTCAGTGACCGATACCCACATCATTCTCGATCGTCCGTTCTTGTCCACGGCCAAGGCGGTGACTGACCATGATAGCGGGAAGGTATACTTTCGCGTCGAGGGCGAAAGTGTACAAATAGAGATGGTCGAGGACAGCAGAGCCAGAGAGAGCATGCTCGGAGACCACTTCAGATACAGAGCAGCTGACAGAGGCAGGGCTAGACATCCACCAGGACTGTGACTTTGTGATCACAGACGATGAGGCAGTTTGGGCAGACCCAGCAGCACATGCCATCCTCTCATTTTCAGATTCCGCTGATGCAGAGACGACAGCAGAGGAGAGCTTGGAGAGCACATTCTTGGTCCAGGATACTTCTGAGGCAGCAGAGCCAGTTCTCGACCGTGACACTGATTTTTATGATGATGGTGGTACTGATGCCACCTTAGATGATACAGATCCCTCGGAGTCAGAGTCTGATTGGGCAGATTGTGAGGATTACATGCCAGACCTGATTTCCACTGAGCCTACAGCTGAGGAGGAGGTAGATGCCGAGCAAAGCAGAGACAGTCCATCAGGGCAGCCTTCTCCAGTTTCTGAGATTAACAGAGAGTTTCAGTTCTCCCATGCAGATTTGGCAGCGTTTACGTAGACTTTTCAGAGGCCATATCCACCAGCACCCAGCTGTCCAGAGCTTAAGCCGCTCCCTACTGAGCTGAAGTACAGATTCCTTGCGGGTGAGCATGAGATGTACCCAGTCATCATCTCCGCCGATTTGACTGGAGAGCAGGAATCCCGTCTGATGGGGGTTCTTGAAAAGAACTGCAAGGCGATTGGATGGAGCGTAGCAGATCTCCAAGGGATAAGTCCGGCCATGTGCTCCCACCATATCTATCTCGAGGATGAGGCAAAGCCATCGCGTGAGTTCCAACGGAGGCTGAACCCGGATCTGAGAGACGTTGTCATGAAGGAGATATCGAAATGGTGGAGTGCCGATTTTATCTATCCCCATCTCCGACTCCAAGTGGGTCAGCCCTTTGCATGTGGTGCCCAAGAAGACGGGCATCACTACAGTGATCAGCGAGTCTGGAGAGGAGATTGCTACACGAGTACCCACTTCTTGGTGGGTCTGCGTTGACTACAGGAGACTCAACTAGGCCACCAAGAAGGATCATTTCCCCCTGCCCTTTATAGATCAGATCATTGAGAGACTGGCAGGGAAGAGCCACTACTGTTTTCTGGATGGGTACTCGCGCTACAACCAGGTGGCCATCGCTCCAGAGGACCAGGACAAGACCACCTTTACCTGTCCCTTCGGCACATACGCCTTCCGACGCATGCCATTTGGGCTATGCAATGCCCTTGCGACCTTTCAGAGATGCATGCTGTCGATCTTTTCGGACATGGTAGGGAAGTGCTTGGAGGTCTTCATGGATGATTTCTCGGTTTACGGTGACGGATTTGACTCCTATCTTGACTGCCTAGACCGAGTGCTTCGGTGATGTATAGAGGTCCACCTTGTGCTATCTTGGGAGAAGAGTCACTTCATGGTGACTCAAGGGACGGTGCTTGGCCATATCATCTCCAACAGGGGCATGGAGGTTGATCCGGCCAAGGTAGATGTCATTAGAAAACTCGCACCACCATCCAATTTGCGGTAGTTACGGCCATTCCTGGGGCACGTCGGTTTCTACCGACGATTCATTCATGATTTCAGTAGGATCGCCCGACCGTTGACTGGCCTGCTGATGAAAGACACCAAGTTCCTTGTCGATGATAAGTGTCTTTCGTCGTTCGAGACTCTCAAGCAGAGTGTTATAGAGGCTCCTGTTCTCCAGCCGCCTGATTGGTCTCTCCCATTCGAGATCATGATGGATGCCTCCGATTTTGCCGTGGAGGCCTTGCTGGGACAGAGCAGGGATGGAGTCCCATTTGCTATCCACTACGCTAGCCGCACATTGGATTCCACGCAGCGGAACTACATAGTCACAGAGAAGGAGATGCTAGCCGTAGTGTTCACCCTAGATAAGTTCAGATCGTACATTATTGGATCTAGAGTGACCCTGTTTACTGATCACACCGCCATCCGATACCTCATGGCAAAGAAGGATGCCAAGGCCAGACTGACTAGATGGATCCTTCTACTCCAGGAGTTCGACATTGAGATCAAGGATAAGCCTAGAGTCAAGAATGTGGTGGCGGATCATCTCTCTTGATTAGAGCAGCCTGAGGATTCTGAGCAGATTGATCTTATTTGTGAGACCTTCCCAGATGAGGCGATCCTTGCTATCGCCTCACTCCCGTGGTATGCCGATATTGTGAACTTTCTTGTTGCTAAGAAAGTCCCACAAGGTTGGCCCAGGCAGAGGCTTGAGACCTTCCTTGCGAAGGCCAAGTCCTACCACTGGGAGGATCCCATCCTTTACTACGAAGGAGGGGATAGCGTCTGGCGTAGGTGCATTCCTCAGGAGGAGCACCATAGCGTCTTCACTTACTGCCACAAGCTTGAGGCAGGAGGACATCACTCTGGGAGGAGAACGGCACAGAAAGTGCTCCAATCCGGCTTGTGGTGGCCTACCCTCTTCAAGGACTCTGATGAGTTTGTGAAGAGGTGTACTGACTGTCAGATAATGGGCACTTGTGGACAGCGTGATATGATGCCGATGCAGCCCATTCACTTCTGTGAGGTTTTTGACGCATGGGGCATCGATTTCATGGGTCCATTCCCTAAGAGTCAAGGATTTGAGTACATTCTGTTGGCCGTTGACTATGTGAGTCGTTGGGTTGAGGCTATCCCCGCCCGAACCGCTGATACCAGGACAGTTTGCAGATTTTTGAGGAAGCACATCATTACGCGGTTCGGGGTACCTCGAGTATTGATTTCAGATGGGGGGTCTCATTTCATCAACGACTAGGTAAAGGCCCTTGCTAGCGAGTTCAGCATAGACCATCGAGTTGCCACTCCATACCATCCACAGACGAATGGTCTAGCCGAGGTGTCGAACAAGGAGATCAAGACTATTTTACAGAAAGTCGTCCGCCCTGACGGAAAGGATTGGTAACAGCTTTTGGACTCGGTCTTGTGGGCATATAGGACGTCTTTCAAGACACCAATGGGCACATCTCCCTTTTGCCTCGAATATGGCAAGCCGTGCCACTTACCTGTTGAGATGAGACACAGGTCACTTTGGGCAGTCATTGATATTCTTATTGATCCAGATAGTGTAGGAGACCAGAGGAGGGCAGAGTTAGCAGCCTTGGAGGAGCTTAGAGATACCACCTTCTCAAACAGCCTACAGTACAAGGAGAGAGTGAAGGAGTGGCATGATTCTCACATCAGCCACAAGCATTTTGATCCTGGACAGAGAGTATGGTTGTTTGATGCTAGGCTTCGCCTATTCCCAGGGAAGCTACAGAGAAAATGGAAGGGACCGTACTTGGTGAGAAAGGTACACGACAACGGTAGCATTGACATATCCGAGTTGTCTTCTGAGAGTACCTTTCGAGTGAACGGCCAGCGGCTCAAGCCATTTCTAGATCATGAGCCGCGGGTCGTTGATGTTGCCCCGATTCATTTTGCGTGAGATGTGGTCTCTTGACTCACATCTATTGCATCTCACGCCTGATTATCACTGTTCTTCCGACCTGTATAGATCCAGATGTCCATATCATCACATTCTTTAGTCCCACATCCCGTTTGTCATCTATGATTATGCTATACTGAGGGTGTACTTTACCCTAAGTATAGGGGGGATGTAGGACCTTCGGGTATTTCTTTTAATTCTTTTTACCCCTGTTTTTGCTGCCTATACTTAGGGATATTTTACCCTAAGTATGGGGGGTAGACCCTGTACATTCTCCACTCGGTTTTCCCCTTGTGTACAGCCTGCTATACTTAGGATTACTTGATCCTAAGTATGGGGGAAAAGCCGAAAGTCTCTTGATTTTCTATTCATTTATTCGTCTTTGTATATAGCCTTCCTTTTCACTTCCCTATACTAAGCACGAGTTATGTCTTCTTCATCGCTCTTGACTCTGAGGACATCGTTCGAGCTAAGTATAGGGGGTGTGTATATATTTCATATATACTTTAGTCATAACTCGTACTTTGTGTGAGTGTGTTAATAAATAAAAATTGGCTAAAAACCTTAAAAACAACAAAAATTAAAAAAAAATTCTGTAAATAATCATTCTTTTATTTGCACGTACATAGCTAGTGCACAAATTATTTTGTAAAAATGTTTTCAAAAGCTTTTTGTGTAAAGTTTGTGTAAATATTTTCTTATCAAAATTATGTATATAGTACAAAATTTTTTCAAAATGTTTTGAAAATCAAAAGTTTGCAAAAATCTTGTGTAAATGTGTGTAAATACTTTTGCAAAACTTGCATTCATGCATTCATCCATCCATGATTTCAAAACATTTTTCAAAAATTTTGCATGTTTGTAAATGTTGTGTAAATAGCATCTTTGTATATATATGTATATAGTTTTTCCTAGATTATAGTTGACATTTAAACTAGCCTGGAATTAAATTGGGAAATGGAGCTTGATTAAGATCTTAATCCACCTAATTTCTAAGAGGAACCTTATAGGGCTTAGGGTTAAGGCTTTTCAGGTCCGTGGTGACTTAATTTTTTAAGTCCACTAGGCTATGATCACATGTCATCTCAATGAGCTTAAGTAGAGCACTTAACAATACACACATGACTCATATAGACAATGTCTTTACTTGGACCAACACTTTGCACCGAGCTCTCTACGGATGAGGTGGTGAGGAGGCAGTCTTCCTTGACTTGGGGTAGCATATGAGGGTAGTACTTCTAGGTGGAACCTCTCTTCTTCTTTTAGTGAAGGAAGTGCGTCTCAACTTGGTCTGGTTGCCATGAGGTCTAACGACGGGAGTTGTGGGTTGTAATAATGCTTCAAAAGAGGGATAGTCTACTGGCTCAAGAGGAAAAACTCCTTGTATATATGCTGCACATGTATATGTTGTACAGATGCACTTGAAAAAAAATGCAAAAAGAAATTAACTCCAAAAAAGTGGTGGGTCTGATAGAAAATGATAATCCCACCGGAGTATGTATATAGTGCAATAAGCAAAGCTTGAGATTCATGTCCCACCTTATGTAGCTTGCAGCAGGGAGACTTGGCTACACTGGTTGAGCTCCCAAGGATACATGGCTACACTGGCCATGGTCCATTCTCTTCTTCCCCCTCTTCTTGAGCCGGTTGAACTTGAACTTAGAAGGGAATACCCCGCTCCTCGAGGAAAGAGTGGCCAGATTGGGGTCATAGAGTTACCTTGTTGGGGAGGGATGTCAAGTTGCCATTTCTGAGGTGGAGAGCTTATACTTCACATCCACAGTACAATGAAAGATTCATGGTCTTCAGGGCTAGTGTTTGATGACTTGTTCTGATCTGGATTGTTGAGGAGTCTTGATTATAGATTGGTGGAACTTAGAGGCTGTTGAGTTTTAAGCTTATTTCCAAATAAGGTTCCGACACATTAGAAATCCAAAGATCTGATCGAGCTCCAGAATTCAATTTTATGAAGGCAAGTTTAATAATCAACCTTGATCCATGTACATTCTCCTCTTTTTCTTTTTCTTTTTCTTTCTCTTTTGCACTTCTTTTTCAAATAAGTGTTTGCTAAGGGACTAGCAAAGTTAAGTATAGGGAGGTGATGAATACTCATTCAACACTCTTTATTCTTATATTTTAGCTACAAAAACCTTTGCAAATGCATGTAGATGTTTGTAAATACAAATAATTAGCAAAATGCATGCATTGTGTAAAAACTAATAAATATCATGTTTTGTGCAAAAATAAAAGAATAAAGAATTAAAAGAAAAAGAGGGAAATATTTAGAATAAATATTGAGCAACCTAATCCCAAGGGAGGGCTCAGCATGGGCCTGATCGCATAAAAGCCAAAGTAGAGAGAGATAGGGAGCTCATGTGTAAATATACCTGTAAATATAATTAAAATATTTCCTCTAAAAAAATAAGAATAAAATGGGCTTGTATATATTTGTAGATATTTGTAAATATAAAATCAAAATAAAAATAGAAAAATATTCACTTGTATATATTCACATTGTACATAGCATACCTATCCCTATTTATTTAGCCTTGTAAATAAATAAATTAATTTCCATAAAATTTGTATATATTCTATCTTTTATGTTGTAAATAAATAAAATAAAAACTACAAAAATAAAAATCAAATAAAAAGAACAAAATTTAAAACCAAAAAGAACATTGTACATATACCATGTATATAGATGTATGTATCTATTTATTTCACCCTTGTATATAAATAATAAAAATAAAATAAAAATACCTTTTTATTCCTAATTTTATGCTATAATTAAAAAAATATAAAATGGGAATAAAAATGCATAAAAATAACTAATTAAAAAGCCATATTGTGTAAATACCTATGTATAGCACTATGGTGTACATACCTTATTTTTATTTCAAAAAAATAATTAAAAATCACAAAAAATAGAAACAATTAAAACAAACATTTTTTATGTTTTGAGTTTCCAATAATTCGGTCATTTATTATTTCTTTTTGAATTTTCAAAGCTTTTCCACATGGCTGATCCTGATTGGTCCACGGGAACGTTGCCCCCCCCCCCCCCCGGTCAACTCCCCCCCTTGGACCACTTCCCACGGGTCCATGACGCCCGACCCGATTTCGCTGAATTTTCGCGTCATGACCCGACCACCAAATCCGCAAACCCTGGGCTCTTCTTCTTCCTTGTGCATCCGAGATCCTCGCCCGATCATCCGCGTGGGGATCCGCGCTTCGTGGAACCCTGCCCGATCCTTTCTTCTCGGACCTGCACTCGCATATAAGCCGAGCTCCGCCTCCAATTTCACTCATCTTTGGCTCATCTGTTCTCCACCCAAGGACCTCCATTGCCTCCGCGAGAGTGACAGCTCGCTTCCAGTGGTGTTGTAGCGAGGAGAGAGCAAGTAGACCATCGATCCCGCGACGTTGCACCGTCGTGCGCCGCCTGGAGGTGACGCTCGAGCCTCGGACACCGACGGTCCTCGAGGCAAGGACCTGGAGCACCCCCATCTCCTCCACAGTCGACAACATACAGTAGGTAGCCCCTTCTCTTTCCCTATTTCCCAAATTTTTATTTTCCCCAAGTCGCTCCGACACCGTCGAGCTTTGATTTCGACCACCCTCGCCTTCGTCCCGATCATCGGAATAGCTCATCATCTTCGCCGTTCCCTCGCGCACCTTCTCCGCCCACTCATTCACCCCAGTTCGCAACGGAACTGGGTATCGAGTTCCATCGTCGTCGCTCCACCGGAGCTCGCACGCCCCGCCGCACCGACCACCTTCACCCCCGCTTACAGAGTCGAGGCAATTTGCCCTCGACCCGCGAGTCGGTTGCCATGCTTTTCAGATTCATCCGAGCCCATCTGAGGGCTTCGACTCTTTGGAGCAGCAGCTCCTCCTCCGCCAGTGCCACCGGAGCTCTCCAGAGCTCCTCGCCACCATCGGAGGGAACCAGTCGACGCGGGAGGCCAAGGCGTAGCATCTCCGATCTTCAGCAGCCTCCGAGGAGCTCCCCCATACGCCCACGAGCCCAGCGAAGTTCGCCGGCCGCCAGTTCGTCGAGCATCCTCCACAGCCGTCCGATGGTCTTCGAGCTCCAGTTTAGATCGTAGCCGTCCACACCAGGAGCAGCCATCACCGTTCGATCCTTGGAGGAGTGATCGTGACCGTCCGAACAGTGAGGGCTTCCCACGTTGCTTCCCAGCCGCCCGATCCTCCACGTGGCGAGGCCCCAGCCGCTCGATCAGGACCGAGGGATCCTTGCTGAGGCGCCAGCCCATCCTGACCGTTGGATCTACACGTAGCGCCCATCTAACCCTCGATTTAATAAAGGGTAAACATCTCTTAGGCCCTTAGATTTTTAGGTGTTAATTTGTAGTCCTGTAAATATTTTAGACATTTTATTTGCATTTGGTAATTTGCATAGAGGACCCTGTCATTTTTGGTATTTGCTTTTATACCCCTGCCTGTAGTGGAACATGTGCTTCGACACGTGATTGTCTGGGTTAATTGCATGTATAGCCTTGATGTTCTAGGGTGTTATTGAATGAAATTAACTTTTTAGTATTTGCATAAATACCCCTGTGAATGTTGTATTTGCGCATGTGCTTGATATAGTGGGTTATTTACACTGAAGCCCCTGGACTTTTAGTACGTGTTACTAAACAGTCCAGGAACTTTAGTTTTCTTGCAAATAATTACCTGAGTGCCCAGGTCACGCATCTCGCACGTGGTTTCTTGGAGAAATTGCACCGGACCCCTTGGAACTTGTCTAAATTGCGTACATGTCCCTGTGCACTGTACCTTGGTTTTCATTTTTAATAAGATAGCAAATTAACTCCAAATTCGATGAAAATTGAATACATAGCTCCTACCATTGTGTAACATTTTCTCTAATTTTTGGAGATATTTTTTATTATTTTTGTTATTTTTAAAAATTCAAAAACACTCATTTTTGTTACTGTCTAACATTAAAATTCACAAAAAAATATTAAAACACATCTAAAAATTACAAAAAAAAGTATATAGTGTTTGATTTGCCTTGTTTGATTTTCTGACCAATTTTAGTCATTTTTGGATTCATAAAACCCATAAAAAGTACAAAACCCTCAAAAACCCATAAAAATTATAATAAATAAAAGAAAAATAAAAAATTAATAATTCCAATGGCCAAATTTTCCTTGTGTTTTGATCTTTACAGGAAAATTACCTTCAGGTGTTAATAGGGCCATTTTATATTTTAAATTAGCCCTTGAAACCTGACTGGACAGTCCCTTTTATTTTCTGCCTTGTTTGATTTTTATAAAATTCAATAAAAATCAGAAAATTACCAAAAATTAATTAAAAATAGTACAAAATATAAAAAACATAAAAACATTTTTATTTGAATTTTTGGATGATTTTTGAGTAGGTAAATAATTGTTTGTAGTTGGTTGTTTTATTGTTTTCCTTATTTTCTTTATTAATTAAAAATCCAAAAAAAATTAAAAACATAAAAAATCCACCAAAAATATTTGTCTTTTATTTTATTTCTTTTTTAGACTACTTCGTAGGCCGCAAGGCCATCACGTGCTCCCTGAGTCCGACCCTGGTCGCTATACCAGGCTAATCCAATAGCCAGGACCGCTATTATTTTCCTTTGATTTTTACTCTGTTTTGGTGGTCTGCTCTTAATTTTCTTGATTGGCCAATTGACTTACGAGATCCGGGTCGCAACGACCCTTGATCTATTTTCCTTCACCCGTGTCTTGGTGATTTTTCGTGTCATCAGACCTTTGCCTTGACGGCAGACCATGGATGTCACTTATGTGATCCTCCATCTCATATTCAAATTTTAATCAATTATTATGAATCATATTCATATAATTAATTCTTCCAAGGGAAATACACATCTATTCATAATAGAGTGTTTTTAATTGGATATAATTAACTTAATCACTTTAAATTAATTATCAATCCAATTCAATCAACAAGCTTGATTTTACTTAAATATATGGTATTATCTCAAAGTACGTATTAGTTCGAATTTTAATAATTGGAAAATACATCATGATCTCTCAGGCATCATTCGTTCCCTACCCGCTGTCATGGCCAGTACCGACGGGAGTGGGACGGACCGCAACCGGTGCGACCCGCTACCCCAGCAATCCCCGACTAGAAACCATATCCGCCTCGAGAAAAAATAATGCCGAGTCAATCACTTTGTACGTGAGATGATCATTGGTTCTTCAACCAAAATTATACCATATAGTAATAATCAAAACATTTTTTATTATAAGGAAATTTGCTAGACAAATTCCCAATCCTATTCAAGCAAGGAGTTTGATGAATGTGTTTCCAATTGTGATCTAGATCAAATCAAATCAATTTATTGGTTGAGGCCAAGTCAATTAAGGAAATAATCATCATTCAATATTTCTCAAATATTTTCCATAAGTATTTCATGAAATTAATAATTAATTTCACTAATTGACAATCACATGGTTCTTGATTAGGAATGTAATTTCAGCAGTGACCCCTACTTACTAAAATTAACATATCTCAATCAAAATAAATCTAAATTATGCAAAATCAGTTTCCTAAGATTAGTAGTTTGATTTATGACAGAACTTAAGTGATATTTCATGCATTTCAAGGCAGATAAAAACAGTAATTAATTCATTAATCATGTTAAGATTCACAGTTTCTGCAATAGTGAATACATGTTCATTAAAACGACCATATCTCGAGCAAACGGAATCCAAATTACATAAACTCAGATCTTATAGTTTCTTTATTTAATGGGGAACAAAATTCATGTTTTATTTCCGTGTTTAAACAATTTAAACATGGTCGAAAATAATCACAAAACAGAGATGTGAAAATGAAATGCGATAAAACATTCGCAACCCTAACGAACCCAAGTCGCCTTCGATTTTATGGATCGTATCCAAAAACTTCGACCTAAGGCTCTGATACCACTTGAAGGATATGTGATAATCCTCAAGCGCATCAGGGAAGCGTGGACATCGTATCGAATACGATGAAGAACGACTAGTCGTACTAGTTATTCTATGTAGAGGAAATTACAATTTTTTCATGTAATGAAACCACATGATCCAAGAACACTTCTGGGCTAAACCACAAACAAGTATTAGGGTTACATCTTGAAGCGTGGTTGCGGTCGAGTCTCTAAACGAAGAGACCTGTCTCAAGTCCAACCCGACGGAGGAAAAGCTTGCGAGCGTGTTGATGAAATACTTGCTTCTTGCAATCCATGTTGATGATCCAAGCGGTGGATCTTCTGATCTCGACACACGAGATCCGATATCTTCTTCACGAGCGAGGCGCACCGAAGGAGACGGAGATCCACGAGTAAACGATCGGGCAGCATAACGATGACGTTGTGGCGAAGGAGACTCCCTCTAGGGCATCCATGGTGGACGACCATATGAGAGGGAGAGAGAGAGTAGGCATGTAGAGAGAGAGAGAAAGAGAGAGAGAGAGAGAGAGAGAGAGAGAGACTTATGTTCTCATTGTGTGTAAAGAAGAGCAAAGGGGTGACCTTCTATTTATAATATTTTGGGATCCATGGATCTCAATCCATGGACAACACAAATCCAATGGCTCTCATTGATTGTATTTCTTTTAATGGCTAAGATTCGTGTTGGTAAAAAAACCAACAACAATTAATTTAATTTAAATTAATATATTGTTAAATCAATATAAATCAATTCTAAAATTAAATCAACAACAAATGTGGAGATAATGGGAAAGAGAGAGTGCCTCCTTCCATATACATGGAGTGGGCGGCCACCCTTTCCTAATAGGAATAGGTGGTCGTCCCTCCTATTAATATGGAAGGAGCATCTCCAATGTAATCTCCTTTGATTACATTATTACATGTATCTCCAATTTATTATAACAACAATTGTTATAAATTATTCTACAAAAATAATTCATAATTATTTTGTGAATATTACAATCTTGCCATTGGAAATTCGTGAATCATATTCACAACCCAAAATAAAATGTAAATTACATATTCAATTTAATGTCCAATATGAATCCAATTCACATCAACATTTAATTAACAAATGTAAATTACAAATAGCTCTCTCTTATATATTATAAATCACATTTATAATATATATGATTAATATGGATAGTACTATTCATATTATTCATATCCATGATAAATAAATCACATTTAATCATCTTGTATATCTATTCTTATGTTCCCAAATAATATGAATCACATTCACATTATACACATCTTTGATAATCAAATTACATTTAATTATCTTAGATAACTCTCCTTATAATATGAATCAAATTCATATTATCATGATAATTAAATCACATTTAATTAACCATTTTCTCAATGCTCAATTACATATATCAACGATAGAATTATCCATGAACTCTTTCAAGAATAATGCGCTTTCTCCGCGAATACTTGGAGATAAGGACAGGGCGATTGTATTGTTCTATGTATAGTGACTTGGATATTGAGATCACATCTCAAATCCATATCTCGGGCCTCCCATAGATGCTTGATTAAATCAAGACCGTAAATCTAATCTTCTCATTGCATCTGAATCACATTCCGATCAATGTCCAACATTTGGACTAAGATTAGATTACTTCTCTACTGAGAGGAGTCATTAAAATCCAGACCCGTTTCATCACTCCCTAGGAATGGAAGCATCATGGTTATACAACCGTTTATGATCACATCACCTTCAGGTGTTCTCAATACCTATACATCCTGCATACTGGAAGACTCGGAATAAACCTAAAGTATAAGATCAATTTTACACTGTCTACTTTAGAGTTTTATCATTAAGTTTCTCATTCGATCATTTGGAGTTGATATCGATCATATACTTTCCAAAAGCATATATCATACCTAGGTCTTGATCATATACTTTCCAAAAGTATATATCAAACCTACAAATTCAGTCAAGCTTCCAAAGCAAGATGACCGTGCACGGAATTTGATTCTTCCCAATATCTCATGAGTGAGCTCATATCTTCCAGTTCAGTAATGAACCTGTATGATCCCTTTGAGAGATCGTATTACTCATATGCCCTTATATGCACACCAGCGCACCGGTGTATAGACCTTGATTAGGTCATCAACCTATTGGTCTTCCAAATGTACATACTCAGACATATAGTAACACATCTGTCTCTGATCAGAGGATGCGTGCCTATGTCATGACAGCATGCGATATAGGACTTTGGTTACCTCGATCTCGTTAAGTCAACTCTTTGACCTAACTAATCTGACACCCCGAATCTATATTCCTATGCAGAGGACCTGCATCAAGAGGTCGGTCAGATATCAGCCTAACTGAGAAAGGATTGACATCTCCTACTCATGCTGGAGATCATCTCTTAACAATCATTTGATGGTGCTTGATGAGTCCTCAATCTAACTCTTTAGATGTTCATCCAAGCACCAACCTCTATGATTCAATATTTGAATCAACAGCTGTATGATCATCAAGATGGCCATGGTACATAACCCTATTTGTACTAAGGGATCTATTATGTAAATTAGTTATTCTTCATTTCAGATCAGGGAATGATATTTGCAATAACATTTATTGCATAATGGCTCACCGTGGGCTCGCATGTCCAACATAATTGGTGTAGGGCGAAGAGGAGTCAAGGATTGGTTCAAGAAAATCAGCGCTTGCAGGCTGAGTTGGATGAGGCAAAAATTGTCATTTTGAATTTTAAAGAAACATATGATAGGAACATTGAGGAGAGTTAGCAGACTCGAGAAAATCTTGCTCGTGTACTTTTTTATTTAGAGAAAAAGAGGGTGAAATCCCGAGATGGGACTCACCGCTAGAAATCTTAGCTTGCTCGTATACTTACAAATCAGATTAATCGGAAGTCTCCTACATCAACATTTTCTCCTTTCATCCATCCAGATGATCCACTACCTCCGAACGCCAGAGGTTTAATATTGTAATTTTTAATTTATTTCAGTTTTATTAATTCATTTAAATATTTTAATTTTAAGTAATTTTATCAATTAATTTATAAAATTTGATGTCAATATTTTATATTTATTAAAAAATAAAAATCGAATTCGATCTCGGAGTCAAATTCGATTTTTATTTTTTAAAATATTTTGATAACCATTCCCGATAGTTGTGAAATCGTCGGGAAAGGTTTTACCATCGTCGGTGTTACCTACACATTAACGGGGGTGAATAACCACCGGGACGAATTTCAATAACATTAGTGATTGTATGACCGTCACCGTTAATCTTATAGTACGACCTTTTTTACAAGTTATGCCAGTGGTTGTCATGAATCGTCAGTGGAAGACAACCCGAAGTATTTACAATATCACCGTTGCTTTGCAAATCGTCGGTGAATGTTAAATATGACGATAGTCTGTTAACTGTCGGCCTTACGGTCCGAAGCTTTGGAAATACTTTAGCCAATAGTTAAATCGTCGGAGGTCGATTCACGTCATTGCCGGCGGTTTTTACCGCTTTTGACGGCGGTTTTGAATCAGAGAAAGTGACCTATCATGTTGTAGTGAGAGAAAGCAAGAGAAGAAAAAAGGTCCGCTTCTTATGAAAATATCATTCTTTCCTAAATTGTGCATCTGCCTATCAAGTTGAGGAAACCCATTAGACAAGGACAAGTCCTTTGTCAATATGATGAAGTGGCCATGCTTGCTAACTTGAGGAGCTTTCTCGCAAAAAGATTTCATTTCAATTACACTCGCATGGTTGAATCTACAAACCAATTGCTCTATACTATGCTTGTACTTTGTATATAATATAGTACAATCTAATATTATATCTTGAAACAGATCAGGAGGCTAGAATGAATAAGTAATCCAATCCCTCTTCACCTTGTATCTGATACCGCTTATTTATTAAGGAAATCGAACATGTAGATGCCATCTCAAATGTATTTTTTATATTAGATTATAAAAATCCTAAAATGCAACTAGCACCCAAAAGTCAAACTGTCCTCAACATCTTCCATAATATACAGTGGGGGACAACAAAAATTTTATAGCGAGAGTTATTTGAACGTAGTCAACCATCTTACCCATATATATAGAGAGAGAGGAAAGGTGCAGGAAATTCCCTACACACGGCCTAATTTTTCATTATTTTTTGATTTTTAGCTGGGGAATTTAGATCACCATGTTGTCATTCCAAATTCAACTTAATTCGACACTTCTATCATCTCCATCAAGACTACCAAATTTTAACGGTTTCAGAATTGCTGAAATCGTTCCCTTTTAGATGAACATGTTAGGAATGTTTACTTTACATGAAATTTGAAACACTTATTCCCCTCAACATATTAAGTAAATCACACCAACTTTTAATTCAAAAAAAATAAAAAAATAATGCGAAAATGGAGTGGGTGTAGGGAGTTTCCTACACTACTGGGTGCAGGCTCCCTGCCCTCTCTCTCTCTCTCTCTCTCTCTCTCTCTCTCTCTCTATATATATATATATATATATATATATCATAACAAAGCCTTTTTCCACACAACAGATCTGACTTGGGTTATTCTCAGGCTCAGATCCAAAAAATTAAGATCCATTCCGATAGTCTCATTACAACACTTCTTGTATCTTCATTTCCCTCTCTTAGCCGGCTCAACATCTCAAATATGACATCTTCTAACTGTTGCATCAACCGATCTCATTTGCAAATGGTAAAATCATCTTAAGTGGTTTTCTCTTATCTTATCCTTTATCAAAGCTACACCAACTTTTCTTCTGACCACACCATTCCGAATCGTATCGTTCCATGTATGACCACAAATCCACTTTACTATTTTCATATCTACTATGTCATTCTCTGTGCGTGTTTATGGTTCACATGCAAACATTAAGATCCATAAAACGTATCAAGTCTCACGAGAGATTTGTAATATTTTCCTCTAATTTTCATGAGAATTTTCTTATCATATATAACAGCGTGGAAGTTGCCATATAACAAACATGACAACCTCTTGAGTTGGGGGTGTTGATAGTCACTTGCTAAATTAGAAATGATTATTGTACATTCTAAGAAGAAAGAGCTAGAACAGATTGACGTGGTTATGTAAACTGGTAATAAGATAAGAAAAAATACGTTACTTGTTGTATATCTTAAAGCATAGAAGAGAATTTTGAAATAAACAATATCCGCTGTTTTGATTATAATGTCGAGAAATTGTGCCCCGAAATAATGCTTCGGAAGGTCTTATTGTATCACTTTGAAGGTAGTATTATGGCTTACATTTTTCATGAATTTTTTTAAGCCAGAAAAAGGGGAGACACTCATAGGTGTTCACCCCTGAATATATTAAAAAGAAGGAAAAATAGAAAAACAAGAGAGAGAGAACATGAGAGAACAAAGGAAGCACTCTAGACAACCTAAGAACGCAACAATCCCGACGCACGAATACAGACATTTTCCCTGTAGAACCTCTGGTTAGAAAATAACATGTCATTGTTCTTGACATTTTTTATGAATTTACGACATTGTTTTTGACATTTTCTTACGATGCTCACTTGGTTGTTGTACGGTTTATTTTTATTTACTAACTTGTGCTATGCATGCAAGAACTTACCAGCTCCCTAGGTCTCCAACCCCGCATGCACCATCAACAAGAGAGCAAGAAATAGAGTCCGGCGAAAACCATGATGGCATGTCTTGACGGTATCTAAAGGACTTCGCCTTCCGTTTTATCGTCCTCTTTCCTTTTAGTAAAGAACGTTATCCTAACTAGTTTATTTTTACCTTAGTAGTTATTAGTTGTACTAAATGCAAAATCATAAGGGTTCTATTTTGTTTTTATCTTTTTCCAACTTTGTACCCTTTTAAATTGGGGGAGAGATCGTCTGCTGTAGGTGGGAGGGCAGCAGAATCTGTTGTAAGCGTGTATGCTGCTCGATCTTGATCGAGCGGTTCACACGATTTTGCATTTACTGTGGGTCCGTATCATGTAAAATCGTGTGAATTACTCAATCACGATCGAGCGGCTCATGCGACCACATCAAGCATAGTACCACAACAGAGGATCCTCTCTATTTAACTTGGTCCATGGTATAACTTTGATTATGTTTTGTTGCTTCTTTTTGAGGGAATGAATATCAATAGTTTAACTTAAAAAAAGAAATCAAAAGTCAAAGAACCCTTTTCACGCATGGAATTTTTTTTTCCATTTTTACCGTAAAATGTCAATACTTGTTTCCGTGTTTACGAATATCGGATTCCGTACATCATCCAAAAGATATGATAACGGTGAGGAGATTAAATTAATAGAATTTTCAAAACATTGAAGGGGGAAAAAACACAAGCAGAGAAGATGAGATAGGGACTCCCAAGCCACTTTCACAGTTCCACACAAAAATTTAAAACGGTGTTTCAAAACCTTGAGAATGCTCTTATTCAAAATCCATGAAGTCGTCGCTTGGAGTATTTTCTTTACGTGAGGACGCAAACAACGTGCACTAACTCAGATACTGCCATCTGTTTCTATACCCCGGTCCAATACCATGCACCATAATACGTGTATAAAGCTTGGATTCACCAATCTACCATTTCATGCAGATACACATTACTAAGTTTCTTATGGAGCTCTTCCTTCAGGGCCCAACATGGCATTCTTCTACTCCCAGCACCCTCCTCTCCATGCTCATCTCCTTCCTGATCATCCTCTCCACGCCGGCACAATCTGCGACCTCTCCCGGAGACCAGCAGGCACTCCTTTCCTTCAAGTCCCTCCTCGGTGGCAATAATGCTTTGTCCTCGTGGAATAATACGGTCCACTTCTGCCGATGGAGCGGTGTCACATGCGGCAAACTGCACCAAGACAGGGTCACGGCCCTCGAGCTCGATGCCCTCGATCTGACGGGCACCATATCGCCTTCTTTGGCCAATCTCACCTTCCTTAGCTTGTTGAATCTATCGAGCAACAAGTTACATGGGCAGATACCTCCCGAGCTTGGCTTCTTGCCGCGGTTGAAGGAGTTGTACCTCGACACTAACGAGTTGGAAGGTGAGATCCCAGAGACGTTGGGACAGCTCTCGCGCTTGGAGGTGCTTTTTCTCGATCACAACAAGCTCCGAGGGAAAGTTCCGTCCAGTCTTGGCAACTGCTCTGCGCTTGATTCTTTGCTTCTACAGAATAACAACCTCACAGGCAGCATTCCGTCGTCCCTCAGCAACCTCTCGGTTCTAACCGGCATTGACTTGGGATTCAACAACCTCAAAGGTGAAATTCCGGATGAGCTAGGCAACATCAATGGGCTGCAGCTTCTCAGCTTGCAGTTCAATCAAATTTCCGGTAAAATCCCTCCGAACATCTACAACTTGTCTTCTCTTTATGCTCTTGCCTTGGGTAGCAACCTCCTCGCAGGGTCGCTTCCTGTGGACTTCGGTCGGTATCTTCCTTCCCTTTCTTACCTCTATATGTATGAGAACAATTTTGAAGGGCCCATACCTTCATCCATAGCCAATGCCTCGAGCCTCGTGAGAATCGAACTTGGTAAGAACCGGTTCGTCGGTCAGGTGCCTCCAAACCTTGGTCTCCTTTCTTCCTTGGAGAAACTAAATCTTGACAGCAATTTGCTGGAAACAAAGAAATCGAGTGATTGGGAATTCCTAACCTCTTTAAACAACTGCACCAAATTGGAAGAACTTGACCTATCGTATAACAACCTTAGTGGGTCTCTACCAGATTCCTTCGGCAATCTGTCAGTAAAGCTGCAATGGCTGAGGTTAAGGGGTAACCAAATTACGGGGAGAATTCCTGTAGGCATAGAGAACCTTAGAGGTTTAGTAAATCTTGATATCGAGTACAACCGCCTTACCGGTGCGATCCCTGATACAGTTGGAAAGCTCGTGAACTTGGAAGCCCTGACCTTCAGGGGCAATATGTTGTCCGGAGAAATCCCGCCCTCCTTGGGCAGTCTCACCAAATTGAGCGAGCTATACTTGAGCAAGAACAGATTAAGTGGTAGCATTCCAACTAGCTTTGCATCCTTGCAAAAGCTAGGAGTTTTCGACCTTGCCCACAACAACCTTACTGGTGCCATACCCAGAGGTGTCATTAGCATTTCCACCCTATCAACATTCCTTAATCTGTCGCACAACAACTTTGTAGGAAACTTACCTGATGATGTTGCGAAATTGATAAACCTCAAAGCTCTTGATGTCTCTTACAATCAACTCTCCGGAAAGATACCCTCTGGCCTTAAAAATTGCTTGCTCCTGGAATATCTCAACCTACAAGGGAACTCCTTCAGCGAAAGCATACCCGAGGGCCTGAGTGACCTTAAGGGCCTCCAAACTCTTGATCTTTCACAGAATCAGCTGTCTGGGTCGATCCCTAAATCTATGGAAACCTTGACTTCACTCCAATTCTTGAACCTTTCCTATAATAATCTCGAGGGCGAAGTTCCTATTGGAGGTATTTTCCGCAATGTGAGTTCATTCTCTATCCTGGGAAATAAAGATCTCTGTGGCGGGCAGACAAGCTTGAACTTGAGAGCTTGCTCTAAAAAGAACAGTGCATTATCTGCAAAAGCGATAGCTATCATCTGTGTTGCAGCTGCAGTGGGCTTCTTACTCCTCTTGCTCCTTTTACTGCTTGTCGTGCACAAATACCGTGGTGCAAGGGTCGCGAAGATGCCCAGGAATACTGCCAATTCATGGGAAAATCAATTTCCAAAATTATCTTATGCTGATTTGAAACGTGCAACAGATGACTTCTCGCCTTCCAACCTGGTTGGCACGGGAGGGTTTGGTTCTGTGTACAAAGGCTTTCTTAAGCAGGAGAACAAGACGGTGGCTGTAAAGGTTCTTGACCAACGACTTCAAGCTGCTTCAAAGAGCTTCATGGCTGAGTGCAAGGTATTGAGGAATGTCCGACACCGTAACCTTGTCAGCATTTTAACATCTTGCTCAAGTATTGACAGCAATGGTAATGGTTTTGACGCACTGGTTTATGAATTCATGCCCAACGGGAACTTGCACATGTGGCTGCACAAGGATGCACCATCAAAGACGTCAGCTAGCATTACAATATGCCGCTTGAATGCTCGTCGAAGACTAGACATAGCCATTGATATAGCCTCGGCACTTGATTATCTGCATAACAATACTGAAACACCAATTGTGCATCGTGATCTAAAACCCAGCAACATTCTCCTCGATAATGACTTAACTGCACATGTTACGGATTTCGGGATTGCGAAGTTCCTCTCTGTTGGTGGAGAGGTCGAATCAAGCTTCACAGAAATCAAGGGATCCATTGGTTACATGGCTCCAGGTAAGATAAAATCTAGATCTTCATGCCAGCTATGTTTTCTTCTCATCATTCTTGTCTAATTGCCTTGAAAAAAATTTGCAAAGCCTTCTCCTATTTTAAGTAGGGTCAACTACATGGATTCTTATCAAATCCATGTTGAAAGATCGGAGTATTTTTTATGTTGGCTACTTAACGCAACCTCCCCTCTGATCTTTTGGGTGGTATTGAAACATGCTTTTTCCAGCAGGACAGTTGTTCCCGTCATTTTAATGTTAATACTCTTTACTGAAATTGAACTGCAGAATCAGGAATATGGGGGACAGTTTCCACCAAGTTGGACGTATATAGTTTCGGGATCTTATTGCTCGAAATGTTTACAGGAAAGAAACCTACCGATGAATCTCTTGCAGATGGTTTGGACCTTCATAATTATGTGAAAAGAAGCTTCCCTGAAAATATTCAAGACATCTTAGATCCTGAAATCATTTCGGGTGAAAGAGATAGTGTGATGGATAATAGGACACGTGAATGCCTCATATCGGTGATAGGAATTGCTTTAATATGTTCGAATGGATCTCCAAGGGACAGAATGGAAATACATGAAGTTCTCAAGCAACTGGATGAGATTAAGAGAACCTTGCATGTAAATGAAGCAAATGAAAGAAAATGAAATTTAATGTTCAGAGATCAGAGTAGGAACGACTCTTCCCATTGATTTACCCTACAAGGTTCATCTCAGGGATCAGAAGTTTCCACCCTTGTTCTTTTTGGTTTCTTTTTATTTGTTGTATTTCAAACGTGTACATGTAGAGTATACGTGGTCCAAAGTTATGCAGATCCGTGTATGGTCAGCACATTTACATCAATTCTTCCTGGCTTCATTAAGAAACTGATGATGAATTAAATATCTTGAAGGCAACGTTTGTTAGCATAGCTATCACTATATGCAAATCTTTTCAGTCTACTTTCAATTTAATTTTATCTCTCATACCCTAACATTATCTTTAAATCATAATTTCCCTATGGATTGTGGACTTCTCGTCTGGACTACGGAAAACAACTTTACCTTATGATCTTATAAATAAAATAAAAAATAGTCACTGCAAATGAAATCCATTTACAGTATAAGTATGTTGATATAATGGAATGTAATAAGATGTGATAAACATAGAGAAATGGGTATAATCTCTTCTAATGGAATTAAGCACGCTTAAGCACTGACACAAGATGTAAAGATCTGTTGTTCCGTGATAATAGGATCTACAACATGAAGAGAGAGGGCATCCACTCCACTTGGAAGGCTACTTTTCCAAATAAAAGTAATGTTCGAATCGCATCAGCTGAATGGACAATGAAAACGGAGACATAATATGACAATGATTGCAACCTTTTCGTGTCCTTATTGTTCTTGCGTGGCCCTTTAGGCCTCGAATTGAAATGGCTTCAGAAACTACATACAGAAGTTCCATTGTCTGACAAAGTTAATTTTACATGCTCATGTGGTCTAAACTCCGACAAATCAAATCTGCGTACTACCCTTTCTGTCATGATCTACTCATTGAAATCACTTTCTAGCTATCGACTTACTTGTTAAAACTATTATGTTCATTAATTCCAAGTAAAAGAGGATGAATGACTCAAATCTAAAAATAATGTTAATATCTGGTGAACAGAGTAAAAACAAGCGAAATGGAAAACAGAAATAAACGCTATTTGAATGGATGGATGTGATGAGGTTGTCGAGATATCTCTGACTGGATAGGCCAGACGTTGGCTCGACTGACAAGCATGCATCACAGATCTAAACTGCTGCAGTTTAATTTCTAAAAAACTGCAAAACCTAATTGAAGGGAGGGATTTTACCGGCGAAATCAAAAAGAAAGATGCGTGTCTGAACATAGAACTATTTAGCATTACATCGTTGAAGATAGTCGGACCAATCATTGTGTAATGATCTATAAAGAAAAGGACAGCAACATAAAATGTCCATAAAAAAATACTATAAAGGAGATAAAGAATGAGAGGAGGGGAGCCGTCCATGATTTAAATAAATAAATAATAAATATATAGGAGGATGCGGTGTCAACTTGCAAAAAATACTATAAAGGAGATAAAGAATGAGAGGAGGGGAGCCGTCCATGATTTAAATAAATAAATGATAAATATATAGGAGGATGCGGTGTCAACTTGCATGCCTTCTACCGTGCTCCTCCCTTATCTCTTTACCGGAGAAGGGTCCTAAAATGAAAAACAAGAGAGAGGGAGAAAGAAAGAAAAGAGAGAGTGTGTGTGAGCGAAAGAAAAGGGAGGGGCAGAGAGTGCGAGAGAAAAAGGGAAAGAGAGTGAAATAAGAGAGATTGAGAGAGAGGGGGGAGAAATTAAGAAAATATTTAATTTAATAGTTATAACTTTTTACAAGAATAATGATGGAAATAAGTCTAAAAAGAAAACACTAAAATGTATGTGCAAAATTTTAGTTCAAAAATCCTCCAAGTCATCTACTTCTTAACTCCTACGATCTCCTATTGCTCCCAAAAGCAACTAAAATATTCCTTGGTAAATCGATGAAGAAACGAGCCACCTCCGCTTCGTTTGGGTGCTCTGGTGTTCATAGGAATGCCGCCCTCGCTCGTCAGGCCTTCGCAAGAAAGAGAGAAGCAAAGGATATGTCAAATCACAGTTATGCAAAATATGAATAAATAAAAATAAAGGAAATAAAGCAGAAAATAAACAACAAGCAAACATATACAAATGTGGACAAATAGCAAAATGAGAAGAGCAAGAAATAATGATCTCAAATGAATACTCGAAGTCTGATCTTGGGGAGCTTTCGATGTCTGACAAATAAGATCCTGCAAGCGTTGTATAAGCTCCCTCTCGGCACACGGTACTCTAAATGAGTGTTCACTCCTCAACAAGATGATGATTCACAACAATGATATATACACAAAATAAAAGAAAAATAAATGGTAGAAAATATGTATAGACAGTAAATAAAGGCAAAAATACATACAATACAACAAGAGAAGAAATGACAAGAATAAAATTAAGAGAAAATAGAAAGAAACAAATATATACAGAATATAAGAATAGCATGTTATACAGAGAAGAGCCTAGCTACCCTCGTCGTGCCTCCCCAGCAACAGCATCATTTTTTGAACGGGAGATTTTCATAGGTTTATTTTAATTGAATTAATCAAGTGTCGATGCAACGCTAAATATCCCTCAGCAAAGATTTTATTTAATTATCAAGCAAAAATTAAATCAATGATATGTAAGTAAGAGAAATTGCTATTTACTTACTTGTATAACGTACAGGATCGAACTCAGGAAGACTACAAAAATCCCGAGGGTTATTTAGATCACAGATAAGCAAATGAAATAAAAAGCAGGAAACTCAAAGCAAAATACTCTGGATTTGTTTGGATTTTTCTCTTTTTATTTTGTTTGGATTTTTTAATTTTTATATTTTTAATGGTTTTCTGATTTGTGTTTTTTAAATTTTAATTTTTGCAAATGTTTTTATGTTATTTTTTAATAAAAGAAAACAACCCAATAAGAGATAATATAAAAAGGAAGGAAATATGGTTTTTTGTATTTTTAAAATATAGCAAATATATACAAAAAAATAAATAAAATTATTTTTAGGTTTTTAAAATTTTTTATCATTTTTAAGATTTTTCGAGAATTTTACAAATTTTTAGGGTTTTAAATTAATTAAAAACATGAACTTAAGCAAACAAAAAACAATGTGAATGTTTTTGGGATTTTAAAATAAGAAATGAAGTCAAAAATACAAAGACTTTATACGGAAATAAAAAGATTTTCAAATTTTCCAGAAAGCTCTTTTTTATTTTTTTGGATTTCTATAATTTAATATGAATTTTTAATGTTTTTAGTGTTGTACTTTTTTTGGTTTTATAAGGAATTTAAAAGAGAAATTTGTACTGGAATTAAAACAAAACAAAATAAATAAATAAGTTTTTTTGGAATTTTTCAAAAAAGTTTTTATATTTTTATTTATTTTTTAATGCAATCAGGAAATATTTTTTATGTTTTTGATTTAATAAAAATAATAAAATAAAATGCTAAACCAAAATTACTATGAATAAAAGAGCTCAACATGAGGCTAAGATGATTTTTAGGGATTTTTTTAATGATGATTTGTTATTTATCAAAAATAAATCAATCAAAAAATTATTAAACTGTGGAATGGGGGAATAAGTGCAAAGAAAATTATTTACTAGACCAAACGAATAACAAAGCAAAGAAGTATGAGGCCAATATGCAATTTACCCAACAAAGCGTGTGTAGACGCACGTGAGATGCACATGCACGAACCCTAATGGGAATAAATTAATTCCAAAAGATAAAATGATAACAAAGAAATGGATGGATTTTTATTACAAAAATTCTGAAACTCACGTGCTAAGCACATTATGTAGATCAAAAAGGACTCGAAAGCAAATATAGGGAACAATGAGTGTTAACATGCAAATATTCAAAATAACAGAGTACACACGCATCTTATTAAGGACTTATTTGGAAATAATAGAAACAAAAGGGTTGGGATGCAAAAGTTCTATTGTTCCACGTGGCTTACGGACGGGGGAGATGTGATCCTTAGTTTGATCTGACGATCTAGCTCGGGTGCACGTGAATGGCTTGGATTTTCTCTAAAGGATCTGATCAAAGGGTCACACTTTGGAGCAAATCAGACATCTGTGATTTGGTATGGGCGTAGATTTCTTAATTGGACAACAATTGGGTGCGCTGGAAGAACTCGAAAGAATGGATGGCGAACCGAGCTTCGATCAAGTAGAACTCGGACAATCTCCACTCAAATCGATGCCTTGAAGTTGCATCTAGTTCCTGTTGTGCTCCTCTCTCGATCCGATGGCTCCATAATGCTCGATAATGGCTTGAATGTGATCTAGAGGTCAAGGTGTCTACAGCTCAAAATGGACCTCCAGGTCCCGCTCCATGCCCCCATATGTGTCCTATCGCCTGCAAAAGTTCGGTGCTCGGAGTTATAGCTCCAACCAACTTTATTAGGTAGAAAAGGGGAAAATGGGATTGAGGCGGATGACTCCGGTGAAGGGTGAACAGAGATGGAGTCGATCTCCAGATCTGGATCGATCTGGGGGTGGGGGATCATATTGTGGTATAAAGATGGAGAAGGGCGAGGTGATGGTGCAACGAGAGTCGGAGTTGAATGTAAGTGGTTGTGGAGCTCCGATCGAACATATCAGAACTGAGAGATGGATGATCGAAAATCAGCTAATAGCTAGAAAATAAACGTGAATTTACGATGGAAAAATCAAAGAAAATCTAGCTAAAAGTCCTACGGTGGATGTGTGATGATCACTGCCTCGATTCAATGCGACGATCGAAGAGACTCAACATCACGACAGAGCTCCAGTGACATGCATGGATCACGCTCCAAGATGTATATCTCATGCTCCTGTCTGTGGGAATAAAAGCCCTGTCATTACTAGATCTACCAAGCTCAACCTCAGACGAGAAAACCTCACAAAAACAGATCAGCCTCAAAAAGTGGAGATCTGAAACAATATATAGGCATGAGGTCCGATAGATTTTGAAATTTAAAATGCATGCGAACTGAGGTGTGAGAGACTGAGATGATGATCTGGTGATGAAGGCGATGGTTAGGGCTAACGATGTGGAAAAGAATGCGAGAGGAATTAGTGACCAGAGATGCTAAAAAAATGAGGGAAATGAGTCCGGCGAGCGGAAAAGGTGGGTCATGCCATAGATTAGGGAGTTGACCTAGGTCAACAGACCCAGGCTCAACTATTCAAAATCGAGTCTGCTATAGGATATAGGGCACTAGACGACAAAAAGGCTAAAAATGAATAAATCAAAATAAAATCGAAAATGAATTCAGAAATAATTTAAAGAGAAAATTGTAATATTTAAATTAGCTTATTTATGGTGATTTTTAATTATTTAAATATGTTATATACAAGGGTAAAAATAAATAAAACCTTTTATTTATATGTACATATACTTATATGTACAACATCATGATTTTTAATATATTATTTTTACAAATATACATATAATTTAATAATTTATTATTTTACAATATTTTACAAAGATTTTAATGATATTTTTTATTTAATTTTTATCAGATAATTTATTAGGATAAAGAAATAGGGGTATTTTACAATATGCATAGTGATACATATACAAAATATACTTGATTTTATTTTTCTTTATTTTAATTTTGTGATGTTTATTTGTATTGTGTATAAGTCAAATGCAATATATACAACTATTTAAAAATACAATTTATACAAAAATTCAAGGAGAATACTTATACACAAATAATATGCGTAGGTATAATATACAATAACACCCCAAAAAGTGATATTTCACATGTTAGCTTCGATTTTTATGAAACCACTTTCATTTTAAAGATTATTTAGTTCTAAGTGCAATAAAAGTGAGTTTGCTTCATTTTGAATATTTACAGAGAAGATATTGATCTGACAAGTTGAGCTTTGTGGGTTTTTCAAAGTGTTGTTTTTTACAAATTTTACAATGATTATTCTTGCAATTATTTTTAATATTTACAACTTTATGTTATGTACAAATTCCAAGAAGAAAACAACTTTATTTGAGGTGAAATTGGTAATAAGTAAAATAGAGTGTGGAATATGTATTATATATAGTGATAGATAAGTTATGAATATACACAAGTAAAGTTTGCTTTTCTTGATTTTCTGAACGCAGGCCTTATCTCCCCCTACTTTATTCCTTATCGATCAAATTGAGTCTTGACCTTCTCTCGGGGTCAGATAATTCCATATATACAGTCTTTGGTTTACTTTATTTTCCTTTATTTCTTTATTTTAGGTTAAAATAACGATAAATATACAATATTTACTAGGAATTAGAGTTAGTAAAAAGAGAGATTTATTGATATTTACATGTATTTTATAAGGAATTTTAAGCTAAAATAAATGAATAAAGATGATGAAATGCAGATTCATCAATGATCTGAAAAAGGTAAGAGATGCACTTGCAAGAATGATACTCATGCATGCGTATTCGTTTAAGATGGTTGAGCACAATGGATTTAATGTGTTTGCAAAAATATTGAATCCTGGATATCAGAAGATGTCCAGGAACACGATAAAAAATGAATGCATCAAGTTGTATGATTCTGATAACGAAAAATTAAAGACAAGTTTTAAGGATGTGGATCGAATTTCACTTACATATGATTGTTGGACATCTAGTGAAACTGTTTGGCTGCTCACTTCATTGATCCAAAGTGGAAATTGCAGAAGTGTGTCATTAGCTTCTGTGATTTAGAACCACCTCACATAGGGGTTGTGATTGGTGATGCAATTGCTAGATGCATCAAGGAGTGGGGAATCCAAGATAAAATTCAAACAATCACTTGGATAATGCATCCAAAAACACCATTGTGGCTGAGTTTTTAAGGGCCAATTTTGAGTCATGAAGCAAGTTACATTTGAAGGGAAAAATCTTCCATGTTAGGTGCACTACACACATCTTAAATCTTATGGTGCAAGACAGTCTTAAGCATATTGAAAATATAATTGTCTCTATAAGAGAGAGTGTCAAATATTTGAAGAAATCAACTTCTCGCTTGTTTAAGTTTGGAGAGATTGCAAAACAACTTGATATTACTACAAGTAAGAGTTTGCGCATTGATTGCCCAACAAGATGGAGTTCTACATATTTAATGTCGGAACATGCGTTGACCTTCAAGTTGACATTTGGCCAATATGCTCTTCAATATGCTAATTACAAGTGGCTCCCAACCTCTTCTGAATGTGTCAAGGTTGAAAAAATGTGCAAGTTCTTGGAAGTGTTTAATGATGTCACTACATTTTTTTCTGAAGCAACATACCCAACAACCAACTTATTCTTTCCTGAGATATGTAGAGTAAAATGCTTATCACATTCTCAACTTTAATATGAACATGCTTTCATGAAATATATGGCTTTTGTAATGTGGGAGAAATGAACAAGTATTGGGGTGACTACAATATGTTGTTGGCAGTTGCGACAATTTTAGATTAGTTGAATTCACATTTCCTTTGTTGTATCCCAAGCATGAGGTTGATGTGAAACAACCTACCCAAGATTTATGTGCTCTACCACCAAAATCTAATGACTTTCGAAGAAACCATGGTTCAAAGGATGATAAATATTTGACATGCTTGATGCAAAGCAACCTTCAAAATTAGATCTTGCTATATACTAGAGGAATGTCTTTATGTGGGTGAAAATGATGTCTGGGAGCAAGAGTTTGATGTTTTTGGAGTGGTGGAGATTGAATTCCATCAAGTACCATTTCTTATCAAAGTTAGCCTATGATATTTTAAGCATCTCCATAATAAATGTATCTTCAGAGTCTGCATTTAGTGCCGGAGGTCACGTTCTCGACTCATATAGAAGCTCTTTTTTTGAGAGAAATATATAAGCTCTTTATCTCCAAAAATAGTTGAGTCAATAGTTTACGCATGTAATTAGATTAAAGAAGGCATGAAGGACGTGCCTAATCCAATAGTAAGTTTCATTAAGTTATAATACTTTCATTGAATTAATAGATGTAAAATGTTAATTTATTATTTCTAATACAATAGATACATTACTTGGAAGAAGAAGAATTAGATTTTTCTCTTCCCATCATCTTTGGATATTGATGAGTGATCCGAACGACTGAGGTAAAGGTACTAAAAATAGGTCGTTGCGACCTCGATCACTCAGATGCACTCAATCAAGAAAAATGAACCACTAAATAGAGATAAAATCGATCAAAACACGAATAGCGGTCCTGCTATTGGATTAACCTGGTATAGCACCCAGGGTCGAACTCGCGGAGCACGGGTTGGCCGAGAGGCCTACGAAGTAGTAAAAATAAAGAAAAGAAAAGAACAAAATATTTTTAGTGGTTTTTAAGTATTTTTATGTTTTTTTTGGATTTATAATGGATTGAGAAAATAAGAAAAACAAGGAAAAGCACACTTCAACAATTTATTCAAAGCATAAAAAATCAACCAAAAATTCAAACAAAAATATTTTTATGTATTTTATATTTTTTTGTGTTTTTGGTGAATTTTTGAGAATTTTTTGGTGTTTATTTAATTTTCTAAAAATCAAAAAGTGAAACAAACAGTGGGTACTGTCCAGCCGAGCCAAAAAGCCTTAGATAAAATATCTAAGAGCCTCAAAATGGCTGGAGGTAATTTTCTTGTAAAGAAGATAAAATGAGGAAAATTTAGGTACCACTTTTATTATTTTTGGATTTTTACTTTAATTATTGGAATTTTTATAAGTTTTTTGAGTGTTTTTAAGTTTTTAGTGTTTTCCAGTAATGAAAAATAGCCAAAATTGGCTAGAAAATCAAACTGAGCAAGACAAACAGTGGGAAAGTTTTATAGAATTTTAAATGAGTTTTAATATTTTTTGTGATTTTTCAAGTTAAACAGTAGCAAAAATGAAGGTTTTTGAATTTTTAAAAATATCAAACTAAATCAAAAATGTCCTCAAAAATCCACGAAAATTTTACACCATGGCAGGAGCCATGTATCCAATTTTCGTTGGATTTGGAGGTGATTTGATATTTTATTCAAAAATAAAAGAGGGGTACTATGCACAGGGACCAAAGTGCAAATACCCAAAGTTCTGGGGGGTCTGGTGCAATTTTCCCAGCAAAACACGCGTCATGCGCGTGCCTGGGGCACTTAGGGACCCAAATGAAATAAAAATAAGTCCCGAGGACTTATTGGTAACAGGTACCAAAAGTCCAGGGGCCTATCTGCAAAACACCCAAAATATATCGCACATGCTCAAATAAACCACGCACAGGGGTATAAACGCAAATAGATAAAAGTTTTCATTCATTCAATAACATCTAGAACTACAGGGGTCTCTACTGCAAATAAACCAAAATATCACGTGTCGATGCACGTGTCCACAACTGGCAGGGTTATAAATGCAAATAAAGTAGAGCACAGGGTCTACTATGCAAATAGCCCTAAAACTAAACAACTGACTTTAATATTTATAGGACTAAAACTAAATAAAAACAAAGACATGGCCTAAGGGTAAATTACCCTTTATTATGCGGATGGGCTGGATGGATGCCACGTGGCTGATCGAGCGGTCGAGGGAAGGTGGCACTCCAGCACTGGGGTCCTCGGGCTGATCCAACGGTAACGGCCGAGCCACGTGTCGATCTAACGGCTGGGATTAGATCTCCTCTGATCGGACGCTATCTGCGGCTCCAAGAACGGACGGCTAGGATAGAATCTGGAGCGATGAGGCTGATCTGACGGCAACTGGAGGACGAGGAAGAACAGGCGGCCGGCGAACTTCGCCGGCCTCGTGGAAGCGCTCCCGGCCTCCTCTGCTGCGCATGAGGATCGGAGAAGCTCCGGCGTGGCGGTGCGCAGCTACTGATGCCCTCCGATGGCCCAGCCGAGCTCGGGAGAGCTCCGGCGAGGGTGGCGTGACGGGTCGCTGAATACGTTGTTTAATTCGTGTCCGTTGTAGCACGTGTACTCAGCGATTCAGTCAGAACCGAGAGAAGATCTCCGTGAAGAGTGTCTCGGCTTTAATTTATATCCCGGGCAAGTCCGGGGTCGAACACAGGGAGGCAAAGGAACAACTTTGGGTTTAATTTGCAAATTTAAGATCTATATATCCAAATGGAATTTTTTTAGAATTTTTTTATGCAAGTAGAGTGCCAAAAACAAAATGCGGGTGAATTACAACACTAAGAAAACATACAACAAGGCCAAATTAATTTTAATAGAAAAGAAGTTCAAATTAGCCAATTCGTATTTTTCCTAGAGTCCTAATCCAGTGGGGAACATAAAACACATTTTTTTGGAATTTTAGGGATTAAAATGCAATAAATAAAAATGCACACTTTTTATGGGTTTTTTCGCAATTTATCACACAAACAGAAAGCAAAAATCATGAAAAAATTACTGGAATGAAAACATGATGCAAGAAGACTACAGTAATTTTTTTGGAATTTTTTGACAAAGTATGAATTTTTTATGAATTTTTTTAGTGAAAATAGAGTGACAGTGAGTAAATAATTCTTAATTAATCCACGTTATCAAATTAATTAACTTGCGAATTATCTCAAGTAGATATTTAGATTAGCAATCCAGGAGAGGTGAAATTTCGCAAAAACGATATTTGTGGATTTAATTAAAAATCGATTACTAAATTCACTCTATAATTTATTGTAGGCACAAGACATCTCCATTTTAGTTGAAATTTGGACAGTATATTAAGCACACCTCAAGGCATCACATATAATTTTTTTGAAATTTTTAGAGCAACCGTGTGTGAGATATAATTTTAAGAGTCTAAAATGGGTAAACTATGTAAAATTTCAGATGAACAATTTTAGTTAATTACCCTTACACCACAAAAATACAATAAAATATCCACAATATAGAGAATTAGTTGCTCAACATGAAGGCATTTTTCATTGAATAAAAAGATGTCAAAATGAGGTCCAAATTCAAGTACGAATACAGAGGTGTCCTTGCAATTAGAAAACAATATATACAATGCAACTTATGTACAGGGACTTATTTGTAATATTAAAAACATGAAATAAAAGACTTGTAATTTTTACAAATAAAAAAATGAAAGAATAGAGACCTTCTCCTTCGTTGGGCGGAAGAGGAGAACCCAAAAGAGGTGGTCGGTGGCGGCGCCGCCCGCACGAGGGGACGGCGGTGGGCGGTCGGCGTCGGCTGGAGACCCAGCGGCTGGTTGGCGGAGGGGCCCGGTGGCTGGAGGCGGCGGCGAGATACGACGGAGGGGGCCGCGGGGGCAGCGGCGTCGGTGGAGGCGGCGCCGCCTGGAGAGGCAGGAGGAAGGCGGCGGCTGAAGTGCGGGAGGAGGCCACGGGGCGGCAAGCCGCGCACGGGGCCGCGCCGCCGGAGGGCGTAAGGAGGTAGTTGCGGCGCCGCTTGGAGGGAAGGGGAGGGGGGCGGCGGCGGCGCTGCTGCTTCCCCTCCGTCCGTTATTTTTTTTTAATTTTTTTTGATTTTTTTTTAAAAAATGCTGCTGTAATAAAACAAAAGGGTTTTTTTGTTTAATTTTTTTAAATTTTTTTTTACTTTTTTATAGTTTTCTTAAACAGGAAATATGTACAAAAAAAATAAAATGATAGATGATGAGTTGGTGGTGGTGATGATGACGGCGAAGGTGATGGTATTAGTATGATGCGGATGGTGTGGTGATGAAATGATGTGATATAAAAAAGACAAGGAAATAAAATATTAGATAATATAAAATTAGCAAGAGAAACGATATGGAATACTTACCTGATGTTCGCCGGGTTTGCGGAGCAGCTACGCTGGACTCCTATCGTCGCCTCGATCCGATTGGCGAAATGAAAATCGGAGAAGCTACGCGAGCTCGACGGGGAACTCGTGACGCGAAGCGGAGCTCCGCGGATCTCACCTGAAGGAGGTCGTCGCTTGAGGACGATGCTTCGCCGCTGTCACCAACAAAACACTCCAAGCTCTCTCCTTATTCTATAAGAATGGTGGATGGGGAAAAATGTGGATGTGGAGATGAATATAAAGAGAAGAGAAATGGAAGTTAGAATGGTGGTGGTGTTGAATGGGAGGTTAAATTAGTGATGGGGTTGAATGGGAAGTTAGATGAATAATGGTGTTGAATGGAGGTTGATGAAGACTTGGAGGTTAATGGAGGTTGGTGGTAGAAAAGTTATTGTAGAGAATCTTATTAAATAAATAAAAATGAAATGAAATAAAGTAGGCTACTAAAAAGAGAAAATAAAATAAAGAGAAGAAGAAGATATACAACATGTACAATTTTTTTGTTTGCTTTTCTTTTTATATTTTTTTGTCTTTTTAATAAGAGATATTTACAACGGAAAAATACTATAAAATAATATAATTAAAATACAACACAATCATGATATTTTTGTATTTTTAGCAATTATGAAAGATACAATAAAAATTAAAGAAAGAATGAATATATACAAGGTATACAATGTACATCTAGGTCCCAAAACCCAACTTTTGCAAACGAGCTCCGATTTTAATGAAACCACTTTCGTTGGATAGATAATTTTCTAACTTGAACTTTAAAAGTGAGTTTGGTGAATTTGGAGTTCATATGGAGCGGGAATTTAGCTTGGAAGTTGGTCTTTACGGCTTTTTTCCATTGGGATCTAGGAGCATTTATTTGAGATATAATTTATTTTGTATTTTTGTATTTTTATGTACATTATTATGAACAAGTTAGAGAAATAATTAGCCAAAAAGGAGTTGAAATGAATTTATTAAAAATCCATGAAGTTTTGAGCTATTTACAAGTATAAAACTCCTTTATTTTTGCGGCTTTTTTATGTGTAATTTATTTTGTACAATCTAATATACAATAATTAGTGTGTTTTATTTACAAGAGGTATTTTGTTAGTTTATTGATTTTATTGATATTTATTAGGGAATTTACTCGTGGATTTTGCTAAGATCAAGATATTGAGATGATGAATCGTGGATTCATCACCCCCCTATACTTAAACTTTGCTAGTCCTCGAGCAAATAAAGAATGAATAAGTTGGGTTAACCCCTGACTGTGCATGTGAATACAAGACTTGATCCATTCAAGAACTCTCGGTTTTAGAGATCCTAAAATTCTAAGCTGAACCAAGCTCTAGTCAAAAGGTACCCAATTTCCCTAATCATCAGACTCTCTTTGTATACATATATATAAGGGATATGACATTAGGTGTTGACCGCAGTTACAAGAGTAGAGTCACAACGTCACCCAAGGTTCCAGTCCAAGAGACTCTCCTATGGACCCGATCCTCAACACTAGGGAATAAACCATTTCCTGCATCCAATTCACCGTCTCTTTAGTTGTCAGACTTGGAAGTGTAGATGGCAGGCCAGTTGATGGAGGGCATAGGATTGTGTCATTTCTTCTCTCCCTCTCATTGGAACAAGGATCCTCTCAAGTGCCTTATTACGCAACGCAATTTTTTTGGTGTTGATCAGTGCGTCCGTCAAGAGAAGTTGGAGCCGTCTGCACTTGTTTTCCTGGGAGTACACCGGGGTGTGCCTTTTTTGAGTACCTATCGTACCTTCTACACCCAGACTTGTAGCATTTACGATGCAGAGCCCTTTTTTGGTGCAAGCCCGACTCCTGGTCCTAATAGCGGTGGTCCAAGTGGACACTTTGAAATGGTTGGGAGCGCTCGCCTTTGGTGGAAGCTCTTTTGATAATTGACTTTGTGGAATGAGAGCTTTTCTTTGACATTTCATTGCTTTGTAGTATTTGTGGCTAGCTCCACTGCTTTTACCAAGAGTTGGCGCACACTGATCAACAAATTTTTATTTTATCACACCCTGGCACATAGGTAAATGTCAAGAGATAGTATAAGAACCACGTTCTCATACTGGCTAAAGATGCTGACACTCAGGTTTCATGAAGCCTTCATTGATTTTATCCCATCCTCGAGCATCATTAAATCAAGTCCAAACTCAAATCCCTCATCCCAGTTCCTCAAGTGAAATTTCAACTCATCTCATCATAACTGCAGTCGTGTATGTGAGGTGTTGATCATATTCTTAAGGTAGAGACTAAGCATGCAATATAGCATACAAATCTTTTAAACTAGGGAAATGTGAATAATTAAGTCAAAGACCCTAATGACTAAGGCTGGTTAACTCAAAATCTAAAGACCTCATAAACCAAGTGTTCTTGAACATCACTAGTCTTGTGTGAAAGTGAATTGTGTCAGGGATTAAACCAACTTATTAGTTAGTTTTTCTTTTAGTTTTTTTTAAGTTATTTTTTGTGCAAACAAAAGCAAAGAAGTTTTTTTTTGTTAGAAAAGTTTTGCTTTTTTTTTTGAAAAAGATAGGTAAATAAGAAAAGATTCTTTTTTTAAAGTTTTTTTTAAGGAAAATAAGAAAAGAGTTTTTTTTTGAAAAGTTTTTACTTTTGTTTTGTTTGTTTGTTTGTTTTTTTTTACCCACCCCATAATTATTGTATAAAAAAATATGTGAAAGTACGAGGTATGGGTAAAGTATATATGTAATATATACACGCCCCCCTATACTTAGCTTGTGCTATGTCCTCATGGCACTAGGTGACAAAAATCCATAGCTCGTACTAAGTACAAGTGGGTGAAAAGAAGAGAAGTGAGGAAAAAAATGTGAATAATACACAATGGGCATCGGCCCCCCTATACTTAGGCTCTGGTCAGCCTAAGTATTGGAAAGAACACAAGAATGGGGGACCAATGAGAATGGGAAAGAATATACAAAAAGAAAATAAAAAGAAGAGAAGGAGTAAATCGGGTCACTCACCCCCCTATACTTAGGATCTAGTCATCCTAAGTATAGCCACAAAATGAAAACGATACGGAACTGGGGCGAGTGATGCGAATCATTAGGGAGGGAGGTGAATAAAGGAAGGAAAATATGTACAAGGAGGAGGGAGAATATACAAGGATCAAGAAGGTTTGTGACGGACCTTCTTGCGGGAGCAATGGGGTGGGTAGTATACACATGTGTCGCTGTCAGAATCGTCCTCCGAAGAATAATAGTGAGGTGTGGGGAACGTCCAACGGGGGTCGACACACGGCTGCTTGCTCAAATATGGCTTCAGATAAGCCGAACTAAGCTCACTCATGTAGATCACCTCATCCGGACCTGATGAGGACTCCTCAGAAAGTTCCTTCTCTGAAACATCGAAGGTAACCTTCTTAGTCGGTTTTCTAGAACCTGAAGCATCAAGAGGAAGAGGAGATTGATACGTCTTAAGGAGTTCAGGAGAACACCTCAAGGAATCAACACCCGTCTTCTTCTTACCAGATGACCGACTAGAGGATGGAGCAACCGATTTATCAAGATTGGTCAATTTGGTCCCAGTTGTCTCCTTTGGTGTATGTCTTGGATGTGGTGTGTGTGTGGTTCTGACCAGAGGTTCATCATCAGATGAGTCACCATATGCATTGTAATACTCCTGCAGGGTCAGCACACGTCTCTGATAAGGCACAGTGATCTCAGTTGGCTTGACATTGTTGGGTTCTTGTGTCGGATCATAGAAATGATCAAGGCAATCCACAAAGGTCATGTCCGACTCACTGATAGCTTCTGGTCTTGAGTCCTCTCTAGAAGCTGTCGTGGTGGTGGTGCAAGCAGTAGGCGGTGTGTGGTTGTAGGAAGTGTCTAAACCAATGGTTGTCTGGACAGTCGGTATCTCAGGTGTAGTAGAGAGATGGGACTCAACTGTCTCTCGAAGGTCGCGACTGTCTGCAACTTTACGGGTTACCTTGGAATATCGTGTGTCCTCAAAGATCGAGTGAGGTCGGAGTGCTCCCAATGCAGAGAAATCG
Organism: Ottelia alismoides; assembly: GCA_037367405.1. Lineage (NCBI taxonomy): Eukaryota > Viridiplantae > Streptophyta > Magnoliopsida > Alismatales > Hydrocharitaceae > Ottelia > Ottelia alismoides. Next base: position 456,186 of record JAZKJV010001954.1, on the reverse strand, counting down.
ATCTCCCGAGTCTCACAATCTATAGTTGCCTTAGCCAAGGCTAAGAACGACTTCCCAAAAATGATCGGAGACTGGGTGAACTCTCCTCGGTGCTCAATGTCAATGATCGTGAAGTCTATCTCCAGTAGAGCACCTTGGAAAGTGACGATGACTGAAATGGTTCCTCTTGACCGTTTAATGGTCCGATCTGCCAACTGAATGATCTCTCTTGACTTCTTGGCAGATCCGAGTTTGAGCTTGGCAAACACGGAGGTCGGGAGGATATTAATCTGTAAGTCATCATCGATTCTTGCATGGGTGAATGTGGTATCTTTGATTTCACAATCAAATCTAGGTAACCGCTTTACTCTGCGGCTCTTGGTTTTTCTCCCTATCATCAAAGATGTGGCCATAGACATTATATGTATCTCAGTCCTTGTTCTCTTATTGCCCGACCTTTTAGGCATTAATTTACTTCTCACAAATCTTTTAAGGTCGGGAAAGTGTTCGATGGCCATTATTAAGGGAAGCTCAAAAATTAACTTTCTATCCAATGCTTCCCTAACTGCAGGATCCAAACTTTTTAGATCTTTTCCTTTTTCAATTTTTATGGTATTTTCCGAGTTTTCAATTTTTTTGGTCTTTTTGCTATGTGACGGATGACTAGGAGAATGTACAGACTCTGGTTTGGAGGGAAAGTGGTTAGTAGAAGAGGGAGGTAGAAGGGACTCCAACTGTACATGACGTGTGGTCAATCCAGTGTCTTCCAGGTTTTCAAGATCTAATCCGCAAAATCCATGATTCACATTCCTACCTGGACTCTTGATCGGTCTACAAATGTCATCCTCCAATAAGTTCTCATGACACATCATGAGAGAAGTTGACGCAATTGGAGGGTACTGCTGAGAACTCGGGCTCTTATACTCAACACACCTTGACTCGGGTGTGTAATACTGGGTTGAGTATGGCCCATATGTATGGCAATTGTTGGTCGGAGCCTCATCAGGCGGAGTTAGCAGACAGGGGGTCTGTAAATCAGTCGCATGAATCCAATCCCCTGTATATGTCGGCTCTCCGAATGGGTGATATAAAGGTTGGTCAATGTGGTCTCTATCACTCAGGTCAATCAAGTCAGGAAGATCGTACGGTGCAGGCTTCTCCATTCGGTTTGTCTGGTTGACCATGTTGTACCCTAAGGTTAAGTCGGGATGTGTGTATGGCAATTGTTGTTCTGTCCCAACTCGAGGTGAAAGTGAGGTATGTGGGGTCAACTGATTATGCCAATCATTCATCTCAGCAGTCGCTTGCTCTTTGATTTGTTCCTTGATTCCAGCAAGCGGACGAGAATATAGTGAGTCAATCCAAGGTGGTTGTGGGTCAGGGGTGCAAGATGGTGGGGTAGGTGAGAAGGACGAAGAAGTGCGGAAGTCAGTCGGAGTTCTGACTTCGCGGTTGGGGTGTGGGTATGAAGAGGAATGAGAGGGTGGATGATCGAAATATGGTCGAAGAAGAATGACGTGGATATGATGACCAATATTCTGACATCTTGGAGGGAAAATGGGAGAATGAAGCAGATCGAGGAAGAAAGCGTGCAAGTGCACCGAATAACACACAAAACAAACAAACACAAGAGCAAACCCTGAGTTCACCTACTCAACACAGTGATGGTCGCAAAAGTCCGACCGTTTATCTTTTCAGTTTTAATTAGGTGATAAATCAAGATATCAACCAATTACGCAAGGCTCAAAAGTAGGTTTTGGGCACTATCCTAGGGATGCGTCCTCACCTCTCAACAATCACAATTAGCCAAGCATACAATGAGGGTTTTACTCTCCCAAAACAAGTGTTAGTTTTAATCAGTTTTTTTTTGGATCAACTCTGATTAGCAGTCCCGATTTTATGTTTGGTTATCACTTGATTAGTCCACCAAACAAAGCACGCCTAACGATCAGTCCCGATTTCCTTTTAACCTAAGTTTCAAAAACCAAGGGGAGGGAGTCGAGAAAAACCGATGCAAATGATGAAATCAATGATGCATGCTCAGTTCAGAAGACTTACAGTGATCCTCGCGCTCTACATGCGGGATGCAAGGCAGAATTGAAATTTTATACTAATATGAATGCAAACGAGAAACCGTTCCTAGACAAGCAGTTCTATTAGCGAGTGATGAACAAGTTAAATTTGACTAATAGTCCAGCGGTCTAAGTGCGTCTCGTTAAATGTGATGTGTGGTCCTAAATATTACGAGCACAAGAATCAAGATAATCTAATAAAATGCTCTAAGAGCCGCGAGTGCAAGTCCTATTCTACGTCAAGCAACCACACGACCACGAGCGGGTCCAAAGTCCAGTCCGGATACAAACGCGAGCTCTCAAACAAGAGCCGCTGGAAAGAGCGAATTACCTAAGTTATTACAACACAATAATTACAAAAATTCTCTCGAAGATAAATAAATTCTCCAAGCTCTTCAGCAGTCGGCGCGCGTCGCGTCCGTCGACCTCCGATGCACTCCAAGTCCACCGGGCCCTCGCAAGGAAAAAGAGATTTATATTAGAGATATAAACAACAAAATATATACAAGAATATGAAGACAAATAATTTAAAGGAAATGGATTAATTACAAGTGGGCTCGGGGGTCAGACTACCCGAGTAAATGGAAAACTAAATCCAAAATTTTAAATTAGTCCCTAAGCCGTTTGCCTCCCCGGCAACGGCGCCATCTGACGGGTCGCTGAATACGTTGTTTAATTCGTGTCCGTTGTAGCACGTGTACTCAGCGATTCAGTCAGAACCGAGAGAAGATCTCCGTGAAGAGTGTCTCGGCTTTAATTTATATCCCGGGCAAGTCCGGGGTCGAACACAGGGAGGCAAAGGAACAACTTTGGGTTTAATTTGCAAATTTAAGATCTATATATCCAAACGGAATTTTTTTAGAATTTTTTTATGCAAGTAGAGTGCCAAAAACAAAATGCGGGTGAATTACAACACTAAGAAAACATACAACAAGGCCAAATTAATTTTAATAGAAAAGAAGTTCAAATTAGCCAATTCGTATTTTTCCTAGAGTCCTAATCCAGTGGGGAACATAAAACACATTTTTTTGGAATTTTAGGGGTTAAAATGCAATAAATAAAAATGCACACTTTTTATGGGTTTTTTCGCAATTTATCACACAAACAGAAAGCAAAAATCATGAAAAAATTACTGGAATGAAAACATGATGCAAGAAGACTACAGTAATTTTTTTTGGAATTTTTTGACAAAGTATGATTTTTTTATGAATTTTTTTAGTGAAAATAGAGTGACAGTGAGTAAATAATTCTTAATTAATCCACGTTATCAAATTAATTAACTTGCGAATTATCTCAAGTAGATATTTAGATTAGCAATCTAGAAGAGGTGAAATTTCGCAAAAACAATATTTGTGGATTTAATTAAAAATCGATTACTAAATTCACTCTATAATTTATTGTAGGCACAAGACATCTCCATTTTAATTGAAATTTGGACAGTATATTAAGCACACCTCAAGGCATCACATATAATTTTTTTGAAATTTTTAGAGCAACCGTGTGTGAGATATAATTTTAAGAGTCTAAAATGGGTAAACTATGTAAAATTTCAGTTGAACAATTTTAGTTAATTACCCATACATCACAAAAATACAATAAAATATCCACAATATAGAGAATTAGTTGCTCAACATGAAGGCATTTTTCATTGAATAAAAAGATGTCAAAATGAGGTCCAAATTCAAGTACGAATACAGGGGTGTCCTTGCAATTAGAAAACAATATATACAATGCAACTTATGTACAGGGACTTATTTGTAATATTAAAAACATGAAATAAAAGACTTGTAATTTTTACAAATAAAAAAAATGAAAGAATAGAGACCTTCTCCTTCGTTGGGCGGAAGAGGAGAACCCAAAAGAGGTGGTCGGTGGCGGCGCCGCCCGCACGAGGGGACGGCGGTGGGCGGTCGGCGTCGGCTGGAGACCCAGCGGCTGGTTGGCGGAGGGGCCCGGTGGCTGGAGGCGGTGGCGAGATACGACGGAGGGGGCCGCGGGGGCAGCGGCGTCGGTGGAGGCGGCGCCGCCTGGAGAGGCAGGAGGAGGGCGGCGGCTGAAGTGCGGGAGGAGGCCACGGGGCGGCAAGCCGCGCACGGGGACGCGCCGCCGGAGGGCGTAAGGAGGTAGCGGCGGCGCCGCTTGGAGGGAAGGGGAGGGGGGCGGCGGCGGCGCTGCTGCTTCCCCTCCGTCCGTTATTTTTTTTTAAATTTTTTTTTATTTTTTTTTAAAAAATGCTGCTGTAATAAAACAAAAGGGTTTTTTTTTGTTTAATTTTTTTAATTTTTTTTTTACTTTTTTATAGTTTTCTTAAACAGGAAATATGTACAAAAAAAATAAAATGATAGATGATGAGTTGGTGGTGGTGATGATGATAACGGTGAAGGTGATGGTATTAGTATGATGCGGATGGTGTGGTGATGAAATGATGTGATATAAAAAAGACAAGGAAATAAAATATTAGATAATATAAAATTAGCAAGAGAAACGATATGGAATACTTACCTGATGTTCGTCGGGTTTGCGGAGCAGCTACGCTGGACTCCTATCGTCGCCTCGATCCGATTGGCGAAATGAAAATCGGAGAAGCTACGCGAGCTCGACGGGGAACTCGTGACGTGAAGCGGAGCTCCGCGGATCTCACCTGAAGGAGGTCGTCGCTTGAGGACGATGCTTCGCCGCTGTCACCAACAAAACACTCCAAGCTCTCTCCTTATTCTATAAGAATGGTGGATGGGGAAAAATGTGGATGTGGAGATGAATATAAAGAGAAGAGAAATGGAAGTTAGAATGGTGGTGGTGTTGAATGGGAGGTTAAATTAGTGATGGGGTTGAATGGGAAGTTAGATGAATAATGGTGTTGAATGGAGGTTGATGAAGACTTGGAGGTTAATGGAGGTTGGTGGTAGAAAAGTTATTGTAGAGAATCTTATTAAATAAATAAAAATGAAATGAAATAAAGTAGGCTACTAAAAAGAGAAAATAAAATAAAGAGAAGAAGAAGATATACAACATGTACAATTTTTTTGTTTGCTTTTCTTTTTATATTTTTTTGTCTTTTTAATAAGAGATATTTACAACGGAAAAATACTATAAAATAATATAATTAAAATACAACACAATCATGATATTTTTGTATTTTTAGCAATTATGAAAGATACAATAAAAATTAAAGAAAGAATGAATATATACAAGGTATACAATGTACATCTAGGTCCCAAAACCCAACTTTTGCAAACGAGCTCCGATTTTAATGAAACTACTTTCTTTGGATAGATAATTTTCTAACTTGAACTTTAAAAGTGAGTTTGGTGAATTTGGAGTTCATACGGAGCGGGAATTTAGCTTGGAAGTTGGTCTTTACGGCTTTTTTTCCATTGGGATCTAGGAGCATTTATTTGAGATATAATTTATTTTGTATTTTTGTATTTTTATGTACATTATTATGAACAAGTTAGAGAAAGAATTAGCCAAAAAGGAGTTTAAATGAATTTATTAAAAATCCATGAATTTTGAGCTATTTACAAGTATAAAACTCCTTTATTTTTGCGGCTTTTTTATGTGTAATTTATTTTGTACAATCTAATATACAATAATTAGTGTGTTTTATTTACAAGAGGTATTTTGTTAGTTTATTGATTTTATTGATATTTATTAGGGAATTTACTCGTGGATTTTGCTAAGATCAAGATATTGAGATGATGAATCGTGGATTCATCATGGCAGAGGTGAGGCTCCTGGTCTGAACGTCGAAAGGCCTCAGATGGCCTTTGTTGGACCTGCAAAGCAACCCAGAAGACTCGCGGGTCGAGGGCAAACTGCCTCGACCCGGTTAGGCGAGGCGAAGGTGGCTTATGAGTCGGAACGGCGAGCTCCGGCGAAGGTGGTAGGCGGAGGAGCTCGGTTCCCAGCTCCTGTGCGAGCTGGGTTGGGCGAATGGGTGAAGAAGGTGCGCGGGGAGATGGCGAAGGCGATGGTCGATTCCGACGATCGATAGGTGTGACGGAGTGGTCGGAATCAGAGATATACGACGGCGGCGCGATTTGGGCGTAAACGGAAATTAAAGGAAAGGGCGGAGCTAAATGGGTACCTGGGTGAACGGAGAGACTGGGGAGGAGCTGCTGAAGCTCCTGGTCATCGCCTCAAGGATCGTCTCGCTCCGAGGCTCGGAGCTCACGCTGGTGGCGGAGCTGCGGCGGCTGTGCTCACCGGATCGATGGCGAAGCTCCCTCTCCTCGCTTCGACAGGCTCAGACGCGAGCTGTCACTCTCACGGTTGCTCTGGAGCTCACAGGAGGAGGAAACAAGTAGCCAAAGATGAGCAATCGAGTGGCGGAGCTGCAGCTATATACGGCTAGGGGTCCGAGAAAGATGGGTCCGGGCAAGCTCAGGAGCGCGCGGATCCCGAGGGAGCGGCTCCGGCGAGGATGTCGGATGAACGATTAAGGATTCGGACCCGGGGTTTAGGGAAATGGGTGTCGGATCAAGCGGGTATAATTTTGAGAAATCGGGTCGGGCGCTTGCATCCGCAGAAGGTGGTCCTGGGGGGGGGTAGTTGACCGAGCGGTCAACATCCCCCGGACCCAATGGAAATCAGCCACGTGGCTGGATCTTAAAATGAAAAATAAAGGTAGCTAGGGGCCGAATTTGCAAAAACTCAAAACACAAAATATTTTTATTTTATTTTTTTCTATTTTTTAGTGATTTTTAATTAATTTTTGGAAATAAAAATAAGCTATATACATAGTATGTACTATATAGGTATATGTACACAATTAGGGTTTTTTATTTTTGATTTTTAAGTTATTATTTTTGTATAATTTTATCCCTATTTTATATTTTATTTATTTATATTATAAAATAAGGAATAAAAGGATGTTTTTATTTTATTTTTATTATTTATATACATGAGTACATTAAATACATATATACATTTATATACATGGTATATGTACAATGTATTTTTGTATTTTTAATTTTTCTATTTTTATTTGGTTTTGATTTTAATTGTTTTTATTTTATTTATTTACAATATATAACATAGACTATTTACAAAAATTATAAAAGTTAATTTTATATATTTGCAAGGCTAAATAAATATGTATGTGAATATATGTACAAGGTGACTATACAAGAGGTGTTTTTGTTTTCTTTTTAATTTTTAAATTTTTCTTTTGATTTTATATTTATAACTATGTATATACAAATACTTACAAACCTATTTTTGGTGAGGAAAAATATCTTTTATTTTATTTACATAAATATGTACACAAGAGCCCCTATCTCCCTCTACTTTGGCTTTTATGCGGTCAGGCCCATGCTGAGCCCTCCCTTGGGTTAGGTTGCTCAATATTTATTCTAAATATTTCCCTCTTTTTCTTTTTAATCTTTATTCTTTTATTTTTGCACAAAAATATGCTAATTATAGGTTTTTACATTATGCATGTTTTTGGTAATTATTCCTATTTACACATATCTACATGCATTTGCAAAGGTTTTTGTAGCTAAAATATAAGAATAAAGAGTGATGAATGAGTATTCATCACCCCCCTATACTTAACTTTGCTAGTCCCTTAGCAAACACTTATTTGAAAAAGAAGTGAAAAAGAAAGAAAGAAAAAGAAAAAGAGGATGTACATGGATCAAGGTTGATTATTAAACTTGCCTTCATTAGAATGAGGTATGGAGCTCGATCAGATCTTTGGATTATTAATGTGTCGGAACCTTATTTGGACCTAAGTTTAAAACTCAACAGCCTCTAAGTTCCACTAATCTATAACCAAGACTCGTCAGTGCTCCAGATCAGAACAAGTCATCAATCACAAACCCTGAAGACCATGAATCTTTTCTTGTCCTGTGAATGTGAAGTCTAAGCTCTCCACCTCTGAAATGGCAACTTGACAACCCTCCCTAACAAGGTAACTCTATGACCTCAATCTGGCCACTCTTTCCTCGAGGAGCGGGGTATTCCCTTCTAAGTTCAAGTTCAACCGGCTCAAGAAGAGGGGGAAGAAGAGAATGGGTCAAGGCCAGTGTAGCCAAGTACCCTTGGGAGCTTGACCAGTGTAGCCAAGTCTCCCTGCTGCAAGCTACAACAGGTGGATCATGAAACCAAGCTTTGCTTATTGCACTCTACATACATACTCCGGTGGGATTATCATTTTCTATCAGACCCACCACTTTTATGGAGTTCTTTTCTTTTTGCACATTTTTTTTTCGAGTGCCTCTATACAACACATACATGTGCAGCATATATATACAAGGAGTTTTTCCTCTTGAGCCAGTAGACTATCCCTCTTTTGAAGCTTTATTGCAACCCACAACTCCCGTCGTTAGACCTCATGGAAACCAGACCAAGTTGAGACGCACTTCCTTCACTAAAAGAAGAAGAGAGGTTCCGCCTAGAAGTACTACCCTCATATGCTACCCCAAGTCAAGGAAGACTGCCTCCTCATCACCTCATCCGTAGAGAGCTCGGTGCATAGTGCTGGTGTCCAAGTAAAGCCATTGTCTATATGAGTCATGTGTTGTTGTTAAGTGCTCTACTTAGGCTCATTGAGATGACATGTGATCATAGCCTAGTGGACTCAAAGAATTAAGTCACCATGGACCTGAAAAGCCTTAAACCTAAGCCCTATAAGGTTCCTCTTAGAAATTAGGTGGATTAAGATCTTAATCAAGCTCCGTTTCTCAATTTGATTCCAGGCTAGTTTAAATGTCAACTATCATCCAGAAAAACTATATACATATGTACAAAAGATGCTTATTTACACAAATTTTACAATCATGCAAAATTTTTGAAAAATGTTTTGAAATCATGTATGAATGATGCATGAAGTGCAAGTTTTGCAAAAGATATTTACACACATTTACACAAGATTTTTGCAAACTTTTGATTTTCAAAACATTTTGGAAAAATTTTGTACTATATACATAATTTTGATAAAAATATTTACACGAGCTTTACACAAAAGATTTTTGCAATCATTTTTACAAAAATAATTTGTACACTAGCTATTTATGTGCAAATAAAAGAATGTTTATGTACATGAAAATTTTTAATTTTTGTGATTTTTAGCCATTTTATTTATTAACATACTCACACCAAGTACGAGTTATGGCTAAAGTATATATGAAATATATACACACCCCCCTATACTTAGCTCGAACGATGTCCTCAGAGTCAAGAGCGATGAAGAAGACATAACTCGTGCTAGGTATAGGGAAGTGAAAAGAAAGGCTATATACGAAGAAGAAGGAATGAAACAGAAAAGTCAAAAGGGTCTCGGGTCTTCCCCCTATACTTAGGATCAAGTAATCCTAAGTATAGCAGGCTGTATACTAAGGGAAACCCGAGTGAAAAATGTACAGGGTCTACCCCCCCTATACTTAGGGTGAAATATCCCTAAGTATAGGCGGCAAAACAGGGATAGGCAGAAACAAAAGAAATACCCAAAAGGTCTCACATCCCCCCTATACTTAGGGTAAAGTGCACCCTAAGTATAGCATAATCACAAGATGAAGAAAGGGATGTGGGACTAAAGAATGTAGTGATATGGACATCTGGATCTATACAAGGCGGAAGATCAGTGAAACTCAGGCATGAGATGCATTAGATGTGAGTCAAAGACCACATCTCACGCAAAATGAATAGGGGCAAGATCAGCGGCCCGCGGCTCATGATCTAGAAATGGCTTGAGTCGCTGGCCGTTTACTCGAAAGGTACTCTCAGAAGACAACTCAGATATGTCAATGCTACCGTTGTCGTGTACCTTTCTGACCAAGTAGGGTCCCTTCCATTTGCTCTGTAGCTTCCCTGGGAATAATCGTAGCCTCGCATCAAACAGCCATACTCTCTGTCCAATCTCAAAATGCTTGTGGCTGATATGAGAATCATGCCACTCCTTCACTTTCTCCTTATAATGTAGGCTGTTTGAAAAAGCTGCATCTCTAAGCTCCTCCAGGGCAGCTAGCTCTGCCCTCCTCTGGTCTCCCATACCATCTGGATCCATCAGAATATCTGTGACTGCCCAAAGTGACTTATGCCTCAGCTCAACAGGTAAATGGCACGGCTTGCCATATACGAGGCGAAAGGGAGATGTGCCCAATGGTGTCTTGAAAGACGTCCTATATGCCCACAAGACCGAGTCCAAAAGCTGTGACCAGTCCTTTCGGTCAGGGCGGACGACTTTCTGCAAAATAGTCTTGATCTCCCTATTCGACACCTCGGCTAGACCATTCGTCTGTGGATGGTAAGGTGTAGCAACACGATGGTCTATACCGAACTCGCTAGCAAGGGCCTTCACCTGGTCGTTGATGAAGTGAGATCCCCCATCAGAAATCAGAACTCGTGGAACCCCGAACCGCGTGATGATATGCTTCCTCAAAAATTTGCAAACTGTCCTCGCATCAGCGGCTCGGGCGGGGCTAGCCTCCACCCAACGACTAACATAATCTACGGCCAACAGAATGTACTCGAATCCCTGACTCTTAGGGAATGGACCCATGAAATCGATGCCCCATGCGTCAAAAACCTCACAGAAGTGAATGGGCTGCATCGGCATCATATCACGCTGTCCACGAGTGCCCATCCTCTGACACTCAGTACACCTCTTCACGAACTCATCAGAGTCCTTGAAGAGGGTAGGCCACCACAAGCCGGATTGGAGCACCTTCTGTGCCGTTCTCCTCCCAGAATGATGTCCTCCTGCCTCAAGCTTGTGGCAGTAAGTGAGGACGCTATGGTGTTCCTCCTGAGGAATACACCGACGCCAGACGCTATCCCCTCCTAAGTGGTAAAGGATGGGATCCTCCCAATGGTAGGACTTGGCCTTCGCAAGGAAGGTCTCAAGCCTCTGCCTGGGCCAATCTTGTGGGACTTTCCCAGCAACGAGAAAGTTCACAATATCGGCGTACCACGGGAGTGAGGCGATAGTAAGGATCGCCTCATCTGGGAAGGTATCTCTAATAGGGTCAATCTGCTCAGTCTCCTCAGGCTGCTCTAAACGGGAGAGATGATCCGCCACCACATTTTTGACTCCAGGCTTATCCTTGATCTCAATATCGAACTCCTGGAGTAGAAGGATCCATCTAGTCAATCTGGCCTTGGCATCCTTCTTTGCCATGAGGTACCTGATGGCGGTGTGATCTGTGTACAAAGTCACTCTAGATCCAATGATATACGATCTGAACTTATCTAGGGAGAACACTACGGCTAGCATCTCCTTCTCTGTAACCGTGTAATTCTGCTGGGCGGAATCCAATGTGCGGCTAGCGTAGTGAATGGCAAATGGGACTCCATCCCTCCTCTGTCCCAGCACTGCCCCTACGGCAAAATCGGAGGCATCCGTCATGATCTCGAATGGGAGAGACCAATCAGGCGGCTGGAGGACAGGAGCCTCGATCACACACTGCTGGAGAGTCGCGAAGGACGAAAGACACTTGTCATCGACAAGGAACTCGGTGTCTTTCATCAGGAGGTCAGTCAACGGTCGGGCAATCCTGATGAAATCCTGAATGAATCTCCTATAAAATCCAACGTGCCCCAGGAATGACCGTAGCTGCCTCAGATTGGACGGCGGTGCGAGTTTCCTAATGACATCAACCTCCATGCCCCTGTTGGAGATGATATGGCCAAGCACCGTCCCTTGAGTCACCATGAAGTGACTCTTCTCCCAAGATAGAACCAAATGATACTCGATACATCACTGGAGTACTCGGTCTAGGCAGTCAAGACAGGAGTCGAATCCGTCGCCGTAGACCGAGAAATCGTCCATGAAGACCTCTAAACACTCCCCTACCATGTCCGAAAAGATCAACAGCATGCACCTCTGAAAAGTCGCAGGGGCATTGCATAGCCCAAATGGCATGCGTCGAAAAGCATATGTGCCGAAGGGACAGGTAAAGGTGGTCTTCTCCTGATCCTCAGGAGCGATGGCCACCTGGTTGTAGCCCGAGTACCCATCCAGGAAGCAATAATGGCTCTTCCCTGCCAGTCTCTCAATGATCTGGTCAATAAAAGGCAGGGGGAAATGGTCCTTCTTGATGGCCTGGTTGAGTCTCCTGTAGTCAACACAGACCCTCCAAGAGGTGGGTACTCGTGTAGCAATCTCCTCTCCTGACTCACTAATCACAGTCGTGATGCCCGTCTTCTTGGGCACCACATGCAAGGGGCTGACCCACTTGGAGTCGGAAATGGGATAAATAAAATCTGCACTCCACCATTTTGATATTTCCTTCATCACGACCTCTCTCAGGTTGGGGTTCAGTCGCCGCTAGAACTCACGCGACGGCTTCGCCCCCTCCTCGAGATAGATATGGTGGGAGCACACGGATGGATCAATCCCATGGAGATCTGCTACGCTCCATCCGATCGCCTTGCAGTTCTTTTCAAGAACCCCCATCAGACGGGATTCCTGCTCTCCAGTCAAATCGGCGGAGATTATGACTGGGTACATCTCTGGCTCGCCCGCAAGGAATCGATACTTCAGCGAATCAGGGAGCGGCTTCAGCTCTGGAATGCTGGGTGCTGGCAAATCTGGCTGCGGAAGAAAATGCGTGAATGTTGCTAAGTCGGCCAAATCTGCCTGGGAGAAAGAAAGCGAACTCTCACAAACTGGATCTGGAGAAGGCTGCTCAACTGTGTTGTCTCTGCTCTGCTCGGCATATACCTCCTCCTCATCTGTAGGCTCAGGTGGACTCAGGTCTGGCATCTGATCATCACAATCGGCCCAATCAGACTCTGAATCCGAGGGATCTGTATCAACCGCGGTGGCATCAGTACCACCGTAAAGCAAGGTGGCCTCAGCACCACCATCACTAAGATCTGTGTCGCGATCAAGGACCGGCTCTGTTGCCTTTGTGGTATCCTGAACCAGGGTTGTGCTCTCCAGACTCTCCTCTGTTATCGTCTCGGCATCAGCTGTATCTGAAAATGAGAGGATGGTCTGTGTCGCAGGATCTGCCCAAGCTGCCTCATCGTCTGTGATCACAAAATCACAGTCCTGGTGGATGTCTGGCTCTGCGTCTGTCAGCTGCTCTGAATCGGTGCTGGCCTCTGAGCGTGCTCTCTCTCTAGCTCTGTAGTCCTCGACCGTCTCTATTTGTATACTCTCGCCCTCAACGTGAAAGTACACCTTCCCGCTATCATGATCAGTCACCGCCTTGGTTGTGGCCAAGAACGGACGACCAAGGATGATGGGGGTATCGGCCACCGAATCAGGGATCTCCATGTCCAACACTACGAAGTCCACGGGGAATTTCAGGCCCTGAATCGTGACGATAACGTCTCGTAACAACCCTTTCGTCCTCTTGACAGATCGATCAGCGAACTGAAGGACTGTCCTGCTCTGTCGAAGAGTGCCCAACTCGAAGCGGTCGAGAAGGGCTGCCGGAAGAAGGTTGATCGACGATCCGCTATCTAATAGAGTACGGTCGAACCTCTGCTCACTAATCTGGCATCTGACATACGGTGCCCCTGAATCTGGCCTCTTGGCCGGCAGACGGTTCCGGATCGCGAAACACGTGGCTTTCGTCAGCACATGTATCTCTGAAGTGTGGTTCCTCCTCCTCCTCCTGACTGTGGTCCTGTCTCTCAAAGATCGCTGGAGAAGGGGGATGTGCTGCAAAGCCTCCTGGAGGGTCAGTTGGATGTGGAATCTATCGATCATGCTCTGACTGAACTCCTCCTGTTCTCTTTTTTTTGGATTTTCTTTTTTCTTCCCCTTCCCCATCTGAAGGGCTCTAGGGAAGGGGATCATAGGGTCCTTCACAGATGAAGGACTAGGAAAAGGCCTAGACGGCTCGACGGCCGGATCCACACATACATCACTCACCACAGTGGGACCAGAATAAACTAAACCTTTTCCTTTATTCAAAATAGAGTTCTGAGATACATGATTGCGAGGAAAGACAACATCTCTATCAACACAAACTCCGGTGGCGTCAGTACCACCTCTGGCTGACTCTGCTACTGCTGCTGCTGGACGTCTCGCGGCCTCAGTACCGCGGGCTGGCTCGGCTCTACTGGTGGCGTCAGTACCACCTACTCGATCTGGTGAAGCGGCGGCCTCAGTACCGCCGGTGGAATCAGCATCCTTGGTGGCATCAGTGCCACCGTCATCATCGTGTGCGGCATCAGTACCGCTCTCCTCCTCCTCATGTGGCGGCCCGGAAGTATCCTCGTGTTGTAGCTCAGACGAGGCGCCGCCGCCTGCTGGGGTCCTACCGCTCCTAAGTGTAACAAAATCAGCATCAAATAGATCCGACGATGTATCAACAAATGGATCACTAGGAGTGGTGTACTCAGTGGAAACTGCCTGCTCAGATTTCCTCTTGAGGTTATTCGGATTCGGCTCGATCTGTGCAGGGATGGCGGCCTTCCCTCTCACAAGGTCCCGCATCTCCTGGCGGAACTCGTCCATCTCCCGTCTAAATGTGGCCTGCTGATCCGTGAGGAGGCGGGCGATGTCATCCAAGGTGGGGCTCTCGTGGGAGCCCGACGGGTAGCCTCTCTGGGGATGAGGCTGCTGGAACTGTTGCTGAGGGGGGTAGGAGGAAGGATGCTGCTGCTGTGATGGGTGAGCCTGCTGCTCACGTCTCCACGACTGTCCCTGCTGCTGATAGGGACGAGGGACGAAGGATGATGGCTGGTGTGACGGGTAAGCTGGGGGCTGCTGCTGCGGCTGGTGATCTCTCTGCTGGGCGTACTGCCCTCCCTGTCCTGACGGCTGCTGCTGGGGCTGGGCACCTCCACTCCCCCACCTGAATCTGGGATGGTCTCGTCGGATCCCAGGCTGGGGGCGGTCATACCAAATCCCGTTGACATCCATCAACGGCTCTGCATCGTAGGGGGCTGGCGGGAGTACTGCCAGAGGCTGGTCCGGCTGGTAGACCACCATCTGCATGTCTGGAGATGGTGGGGACTGGTAGGTGGGCTGCGGCTGCTGGTACGGCTCCGCCTGTACAAGATGAACCTGTCTAGGCTGTTGGAAGGTGCTGGAGCGCTGGGACGAGCTGCTGCTGCTGCCGGAGTCGCCTCGCGACTGAAGACGGGGTTGTGAAGCCGTCTGTGCCTCCTGGAGACACATGAGCTGGGTCTTCATGTCGCTCAGTGTCTGTGCCATTTGTTCCATCTGCGTGATTCCCTGGCACTGCTTCTTCTCTATCAGCTCCATGCGGTCCAACTTCTCGTTGATGATACCCATGTCCGCAGCGGACGACTCTGCCTGTGCTGCTGCGACTGCGGACGAACTGGATGGACCTGCATCGACCCGTGCTATCCGCTGGTACTGCACGGGTCCTGGCTACTGCTGGGGTCTCTGTGTGTACAGCCGGGTCTGGGACATCACCATGTAATTTTCGGCCATCTCCTCGTAGATGGCCCAGACCTGGTCGTGGTCCTTGGCAAAGTAGGACCCTCCGCAAGAAGCGTTCACCAGACCCTGGAGCTCTGTTGTCAACCCGCTGAAGAAGCTCTGAACTAGGTTCAGCTTCGAGATGTCGTGGTGTGGGAATCTGTCGGTGAGCTCTCGGAACCTCTCCCATGCCTCATGAAATTGCTCGTTGGGGAGCATGGAGAAGTTGCTGATTAGGGCCCTCGCTGCATTCGTCCGCCCGAGTGGATAGTACTTGTTCAAGTACTCGGTGCGGAGCTGCTCCCAGGTGTAGACAAACCTCCCTAGATGCTTCAGCCAGGTGGCTGCTCTATCTGCCAGTGAAAAAGGGAAGGTCATCATCCGAATCATGTCCTGATCCACGTGGCGGTCGTGGACAGTGCTGCAGATCATCAGGAACTCCTAGAGGTGGAGGTGGGGCTCCTTAGTGGCAAGTCCGTGGAAACGGGGAACTTGAAGTCCCCCACGATCGCCGGCACCACTACCCACTGATGCATCAGAGCCGATCCGGGGTTGTGCAACTCCCGCATCGGTCGTGGTGGTCCTCCTGCCGCAGCGGCTGCCGCTGCGGCGGCGGCGGCTGCTGCTGCTGCTGCGGCTCGTGCCTCTGCATCAGGTATGTCTTCAAGCTCGATCTGCTGATCTCGCTCTGCTCTGAGCCTCTCCAACTCCCTCCTCATCTCTATCATGAACGCTCCCTGATCGCGTAACTGCTGCTAAACTGTCTCTAAAGATGCGATCAGGGTGGAGTTGATCGCTCCCTGGTCTAATACGAAGTGCTCGGGCTGACCTGATGGGCACAAAATCCCGAGCGACTAAGGCAATCAGGTAACTGAGACGGTCATTGCGACCTCAATCACTCGGATGTGTCAATCAAGAAAAATGAACCACTCGAAACAAATAAAATCGATCAAAACAAGGCAAGCGGTCCTGCTAAATGTTTAACCTGGTATAGCACCCAGGGTCGACCTCAAGGAGCACGGGTTGGCCAAAGGCCTACGAAGTAGTAAAAATGAAATAAAATAAAAGAAAAGTATTTTTAGTGATTTTTAATGATTTTTATATTTTTTTGGATTTTTAATATGTGAAGAAAACAAAAGAAACACAAAAACAAGCACACTTTAGCTAATTATTTAATGTGTCAAAAATCAAGCAAAAATTCAAATAAAATTTTTTTTATGTTTTTTAGGTTTTTTAGTGTTTTTGATGAATTTTTGGAATTTTTATGATGTATATTTTATTTTCTAAAAATCAAACAGTAGCAAAGAAACAAGGTATTGTCCAGCCAAGCCTAAAGTCCCTAGATAAAATATCTAAGAACCTCAAAAGGGCCTGGAGTATTTTTCCTGTAAACTAGGTAAAACAAGGAAAATTTGAGTACCAAAATTATTATTTTTGGGTTTTTAGGTTATTTAATAGAATTTTTATGGGTTTTTAGGTGTTTTTAGGTTTTTATGGTTTTTAATCAGTGAAAAATAGCCAAAATTGGCTAGAAAATCAAGGAACACAAAATAAACAGTACCTACTTTTTATAGAATTTTTGAGGGGGTTTTTATATTTTTTTGGGGTTTTTAACTCTAGACAGTAGCAAAAATGATGATTTTTGAATTTTTAAAAATAGCAAATAAACTCAGAAATGTCCTCAAAAATTCTCAAAAATCCAACAACATGGCAGGAGCCATGTGTCAAATTTTCATCGAATTTGGAGGTGATTTGATATTTTATTCAAAAATCACAAGAGGGTACTGTGCACAAGGACTGAAGTGCAAATACCCTAAGCTCTGGGGGTCCAGGTGCAAAATACCCAGCAAATCACGCGCGCTGCGCGTGCCTGGGTCACTCAGGGACCTATTTGTAAAGAAAACAAGTCCCGAGGACCTATTGGTAACTCGTACCAAAAGTCCAGGGGGCTATGCCGCAAATTACCCACAAATAAATGCACATGCGGAATTAAAACACTCACAGGGGCATTGATGCAAATACTAAAAAGTTTTCATTCATTTATAAACATCCAGAACTACAGGGAACATATTGCAAATAACCCAAAAATACACGTGACGAAGCACGTGGCTCACACAGACAGGGGTATAAGTGCAAATAAACTAAAGCTCATGGTCCATTGTGCAAATTAACCTCAAACTAAACTATGGAATTAAATATTTACAGGACTGAAACTAAAAGCATAAAAGAAAAGGGGGCCTAAGACAATTTACCCCTTATTTAACGTCGAGGCCGGATGAGTGACGCGTGGCGAATCTGACGGCTGAGGATGAAGGCGCCTTTGTCTTTGAAAACGTCGGCCTGATCGAACGACTGAGGGCTCTCCACGTGGCTATCGGACGGCTGTGGTGCGCTGGTGGACGAAACCCTCGAGTAGCTAACGGCTGAGATCGATCCTCGGGAGATCTGGCGGTTGCTCCAGCTCCGTGGATGGACGGACACGATGTAATCTGGAGCGCCGAGGTCAATCCGACGATCGGCGAGGATCCTGGAAGAACAAGTCGCCGGCGACTTTCGCCGGCCTCGTGCGAGTGCGGTGGTCCTCGTCTGCCGCTCCTGGAGATCGGAGAAGCTCCGCAATGAAGCTCCGCGGCTGATGGTAGGCTCCGATGACCCGGCCGAGCCCTGGAGGGCTCCGGCGAGGTCGGCGGAAGAGAAGCTCCTGGCCCAGATGACTCGAGCCCTCAGATGGGCTCGCAATGAACTGCAAAGGGAACCAGGAGACTCGCGGGTCGAGGGCAAAGTGCCTCGACCCGGTTAGGCGTCGTGGAGGTGACTGATGGGGCGAGATGGGCGAGCTCCGGCGAAGCGATGGACGGAAGAGCTCGAAACCCAGCTCCTGTGCGAGCTGGGTTGGATGGGGGTATGGAGAAGGTGCGCGGAGGGAAGGCGGAGGTGATGATGGACTCCGATGATCGGATGGTTGCGTGAGGTGGTCGGAATCGACGAAACACGGCGGCGGAGCGATTTGGGGCAAAATGGAAATTGAACGGAAACGTAGAGCTACGGGGTTACCTGGGTGGTGTAGTAGACTGGGCTGGAGCTGGGGAAGCTCCCAGTCGTAGCCTCGAGGGTCGTCTGGGCCCGAGGCTCAGAGCTCGCACCAATGGCGGAGCTACGGCGGAGCTACTCGCCAGATCAGTGGTCCGACCACTCTCTCCTCGCTGCGACACGGCCAACCTGGAGCTGTCACCTCGGGGGTAGCTGTGGAGGTCACGGGACAAAGAATGGAGAGCCAAAGATGGAAGAATTTGGTGGCGGAGCTCGCTTAAGTAGGTTGGGGGGATCCGAAAAGAACGGCTCGGGTAGGGTCACGGTGGCGCGCGGACCCCGAGATTGACGCCCGGCGAGGGTGTCGGATGTGGGAAGTGTCAAACGGAGCCGGGGTTTGGGTGATTGGGAATCGGGTCGAGCGGGTATAAATCCGAGAAAAGGGGTCCGGCGCTCGCACCCGTGAAGAGTGGTCCAGGGGGGGTCAGTTGACCGGGCGATCAACATCCCCAGGGCCAATGGCTGAAGGCCACATGGCTGGATTAAGAAGTGACAAATACACATAGCTAGGGGCCGAATCAGCAAAAACCCAAAACATGAAATATTTTTATTTTATTTTTTCTATTTTTTGGTGATTTTTAATTAATTTTTGGAAATAAAAATAAGGTATTTACACTATGTAGCTATATATAGGTATATATACAATATGTAGGCTTTTGATTTTTGATTTTTAATTATTATTTTTGTACAATTTTATTCCTATTTTATATTTTATTTATTTATAGAATAAAATGAGGAATAAAAGGGTATTTTTATTTGGTTTTTATTATTTGTGTATATAGGTAAAATAAATAGATATATATCTATATACATAATATATATATACAATGTATTTTTATGTTTTGTAATTTTTATTTAATTTTTGTTTTGATTCTTTTCATTTTATTTATTTACAATATATAATAGAGGATATTTACAAAAAGTTTAGAAAATAATTTTATTTATTTATAAGGTTGAATAAATATAGGAGTATGGTCTATGTACATGGTGAAAGAGCATTTTTGAACTTTTTGATTTTCAAATTTTTATTTTGTTTTTAATATTTTCTAAATATATACAAATATGTACAAGCATATTTTTGGGTGAGGAAAATATAATCTTATTTATTTACACCAATATTTACACATGAGCCCCTATCTCCCTCTACTTTGGCTTTTATGCGGTCAGGCCCATGCTGAGCCCTCCCTTGGGTTAGGTTGCTCAATATTTATTCTAAATATTTCCCTCTTTTTCTTTTTCATATTTATTCTTTTATTTTTGCACAAAAACATGCTATTTATAGGTTTTTACACAATGCATGCTTTTGCTAATTTTTCCTATTTACAAGTATCTACATGCATTTGCAAAGGTTTTTGTAGCTAAAATATAAGAATAAAGAGTGATGAATGGGTATTCATCACCCCCCTATACTTAACTTTGCTAGTCCCTTAGCAAACATTTATTTGAAAAAGAAGTGAAAAAGAAAGAAAGAAAAAGAAAAAGAGGATGTACATGGATCAAGGTTGATTATTAAACTTGCCTTCATTAAATTGAGGTATGGAGCTCGATCAGATCTTTGGATTATTAATGTGTCGGAACCTTATTTAGACTTAAGCTTAAAACCTAACAGCCTCTAAGTTCCACTAATCTATAACCAAGACTCCTCAATGCTCCAGATAAGAACAAGTCATCAATCACAAACCCTGAAGACCATGAATCTTTCCTTGTCCGGTGAATGTGAAGTCTAAGCTCTCCACCTCAGAAATGGCAACTTGACAACCCTCCTCAACAAGGTAACTCTATGACCTCAATCTGGCCACTCTTTCCTCGAGGAGCGGGGTATTCCCTTCTAAGTTCAAGTACAACCGGCTCAAGAAGAGGGGGAAGAAGAGAATGGGTCAAGGCCAGTGTAGCCAAGTACCCTTGGGAGCTTGACCAGTGTAGCCAAGTCTCCCTGCTGCAAGCTACAACAGGTGGATCATGAAACCAAGCTTTGCTTATTGCACTTTATATACATACTCCGGTGGGATTATCATTTTCTCTCAGACCCACCACTTTTTTGGAGTTCTTTTCTTTTTGCACATTTTTTTTCGAGTACATCTATACAACATATACATGTGCAGCATATATACAAGGAGTTTTTCCTCTTGAGCCAGTAGACTATCCCTCTTTTGAAGCTTTATTGCAACCCGCAACTCCCGTCGTTAGACCTCATGGAAACCAGACCAAGTTGAGACGCACTTCCTTCACTATAAGAAGAAGAGAGGTTCCGCCTAGAAGTACTACCCTCATATGCTACCCCAAGTCAAGGAAGACTGCCTCCTCACCACCTCATCCGTAGAGATCTCGGTGCATAGTGCTGGTGTCCAAGTAAAGCCATAATCTATATGAGTCATGTGTTGTTGTTAAGTGCTCTACTTAGGCTCATTGAGATGACATGTGATCATAGCCTAGTGGACTCAAAGAATTAAGTCACCATGGACCTGAAAAGCCTTAAACCTAAGCCCTATAAGGTTCCTCTTAGAATTAGGTGGATTAAGATCTTAATCAAGCTCCATTTCTCAATTTGATTCCAGGCTAGTTTAAATGTCAACTATCATCCAAGAAAAACTATATACATATGTACACAAAGATGCTTATTTACACAATATTTTACAATCATGCAAAATTTTTGAAAAATGTTTTGAAATCATGAATGATGATGCATGAAGTGCAAGTTTTGCAAAAAGATATTTACACACATTTACACAAGATTTTTGCAAACTTTTTGGTTTTCAAAACATTTTGGAAAAATTGTGTACTATATACATAATTTTGATACAAATATTTACACAAGCTTTACACAAAAGATTTTTGAAATCATTTTTACAAAAATAATTGTACACTAGCTATGTATGTGCAAATAAAAGAAGATTATGTACATGAAAATTTTTAAATTTTTGTGATTTTTAGCCATTTTATTTAACACACTCACACAAAGTACGAGTTATGGCTAAAGTATATATGAAATATATACACACCCCCCCCCCATACTTAGCTCGAACGATGTCCTCAGAGTCAAGAGCGATGAAGAAGACATATATCGTGCTATGTATAGGGAAGTGAAAAGAAAGGCTATACAAAAGGGAAATGAAAAGTCAAGAGGGACTCAGGTCTCCCCCCTATACTTAGGATTAAGTAATCCTAAGTATAGCAGGCTGTATACTAAGGGAAAACCTGAGTGCAGAATGTACAGGGTCTACCCCCCCTTATACTTAGGGTGAAATATCCCTAAGTATAGGCAGCAAAACAGGAGTAGACAGAAATAAAAGAAATACCCAAAAGGTCTCACATCCCCCCTATACTTAGGGTAAAGTGCACCCAAAGTATAGCATAATCACAAGATGGAGAAAGGGATGTGGGACTAAGGAATGTGTTGATATGGACATCTGGATCTATATAAGGCGGAAGATCAGTGAAACTCAGGCGTGAGATGCATTAGATGTGAGTCAAAGACCACATCTCACGCAAAATGAATAGGGGCAAGATCAGCGACCCGCGGCTCATGATCTAGAAATGGCTTGAGCCGCTGGCCGTTCACTCGAAAGGTACTCTCTGAAGACAACTCAGATATATCTATGCTACCGTTGTCGTGTACCTTTCTAACCAGATAAGGTCCTTTCCATTTGCTCTGTAGCTTCCCTGGAAATAATCGAAGCCTCGCATCAAACAGCCATACTCTCTGTCCAATCTCAAAATGCATGTGGCTGATATGAGAATCATGCCACTCCTTCACTTTCTCCTTATAATGTAGGCTGCTTGAGAAAGCTGCATCTCTAAGCTCCTCCAGGGCAGCTAGCTCTGCCCTTCTCTGGTCTCCCATACCATCTAGATCCATGATAATATCTGTGACTGCCCAAAGTGACTTGTGCCTCAGCTCAACAGGTAGATGGCATGGCTTGCCATATACGAGGCGAAAGGGAGATGTGCCCAAAGGTGTCTTGAAAGACGTCCTATATGCCCACAAGACCGAGTCCAAAAGCTGTGACCAATCCTTTCGGTCAGGGCGGACGACTTTCTGCAGAATAGTCTTGATCTCCCTATTCGACACCTCGGCTAGACCATTCGTCTGTGGATGGTAAGGTGTAGCAACACGATGGTCTATGCCGAACTCGCTAGCAAGTGCCTTCACCTGGTCGTTGATGAAGTGAGATCCCCAATCAGAAATCAATACTCGTGGAACCCCGAACCGCATGATGATATGATTCCTCAAAAATCTGCAAACTGTCCTCGCATCAGCGGCTCGGGCGGGGATAGCCTCCACCCAACGACTCACATAATCAACGGCCAACAGAATGTACTCAAATCCCTGACTCTTAGGGAATGGACCCATGAAATCGATGCCCCATGCGTCAAAAACCTCACAGAAGTGAATGGGCTGCATCGGCATCATATCACGCTATCCACAAGTGCCCATCCTCTGACAGTCAGTACACCTCTTCACGAACTCATCTGAGTCCTTGAAGAGGGTAGGCCACCACAAGCCGGATTGGAGCACTTTCTGTGCCGTTCTCCTCCCAGAATGATGTCCTCCTGCCTCAAGCTTGTGGCAGTAAGTGAGGACGCTATAGTGTTCCTCCTGAGGAATACACCGACGCCAGACGCTATCCCCTCCTTCGTGGTAAAGGATGGGATCCTCCCAATGGTAGGATTTGGCCTTCGCTAGGAAGGTCTCAAGCCTCTGCCTGGGCCAATCTTGTGGGACTTTCCCAGCAACGAGAAAGTTCACAATATCGGCATACCACGGGAGTGAGGCGATAGCAAGGATCGCCTCATCTGGGAAGGTATCTCTAATAGGATCAATCTGCTCAGAATCCTCAGGCTGCTCTAGTCGGGAGAGATGATCCGCCACCACATTCTTGACTCCAGGCTTATCCTTGATCTCAATATCAAACTCCTGGAGTAGAAGGATCCATCTAGTCAGTCTGGCCTTAGCATCCTTCTTTGCCATGAGGTACCTGATGGCGGTGTGATCTGTAAACAAAGTCACTCTAGATCCGATGATATATGATCTGAACTTATCCAGGGCAAACACTACGGCTAGCATCTCCTTCTCTGTGACCGTGTAATATTTCGGCTGGGCGGAATCCAATGTGCGGCTAGATGTATGGCAAATGGAACTCCATCCCTCCTCTGTCCCAGCACTGCCCCTACGGCAAAATCGGAGGCGTCCGTCATGATCTCGAATGGGAGAGACCAATCAGGCGGCTGAAGGACAGGAGCCTCAATGACACACTGCTGGAGAGTAGCAAACGACGAAAGACACTTGTCATCGACAAGGAACTCGGTGTCTTTCGTCAAGAGGTCAGTCAACGGCCGGGCAATCCTGCTGAAATCCTGGATAAATCTCCTATAAAATCCAACGTGCCCCAGGAATGACCGTAGCTGCCTCAAATTGGACGGCGGTGCGAGTTTCCTAATGACATCAACCTTGGCCGGATCAACCTCCATGCCCCTGTTGGAGATGATATGGCCCAAGCACCGTCCCTTGAGTCACCATGAAGTGACTCTTCTCCCAAGATAGCACCAAATGATACTCAATACATCGCTGGAGTACTCGGTCTAGGCAGTCAAGACAGGAGTCGAACCCGTCGCCGTAGACCGAGAAATCGTCCCATGAAGACCTCCAAACACTCCCCTACCATGTCCGAGAAGATTGACAGCATGCACCTCTGAAAAGTCGCAGGGGCGTTGCATAGCCCAAATGGCATGCGTCGAAAAGCATATGTGCCGAAGGGACAGGTAAAGGTGGTCTTCTCCTGATCCTCAGGAGCGATGGCCACTTGGTTGTAGCCCGAGTACCCATCCAGGAAGCAATAATGGCTCTTCCCTGCCAGTCTCTCAATGATCTGGTCAATAAAAGGCAGGGGGAAATGGTCCTTCTTGGTGGCTTGGTTGAGTCTCCTGTAGTCAACACAAACCCTCCAAGAGGTGGGTACTCGTGTAGCGATCTCCTCTCCCGACTCACTAAATCACAGTCGTGATGCCCGTCTTCTGGGCACCACATGCAAGGGGCTGACCCACTTGAGTCGGAAATGGGATAAATAAAACCTGCACCCCACCACTTTGATATTTCCTTCATCACAACCTCTCTAAGGTTGGGGTTCAGACGCCGCTGGAACTCACGCGACGGCTTCGCCCCATCCTCGAGATAGATGTGGTGGGAGCACACTGATGGACTAATCCCATGAGATCTGCTACGCTCCATCCGATCGCCTTGCGGTTCTTTTCAAGAACCCCCATCAAACGGGATTCCTGCTCTCCAGTCAACTCGGCGGAGATGATGACTGGGTACATCTCTGGCTCGCCCGCAAGGAATCGATACTTCAGCGAAGTAGGGAGCGGCTTCAGCTCTGGAATGCTGGGTGCCGGCAAATCTGGCTGTGGAAAAAACTGAGTGAAAGCTGCGAGGTCGGCCAAATCTGCCTGGGAAAGTGAAAGCGTACTCTCGCAAACTGGATCGGGAGAAGGCTGCTCAACTGCACTGTCTCTGCTCGGCTCTGCATCTACCTCCTCCTCATCTATAGGCTCAGGTGAACTCAGTTCTGGCATCTGATCATAGCAATCGGCCCAATCAGACTCTGAATCCGGAGGGATCTGTATCAGAAGCGGTGGCATCAGCACCACCGGAAAACAGGGTGGCCTCAGCACCACCATCACTAATCATCGTGCTGCGATCGAGGACCGGCTCTGCTGCCTCAATGGTATCCTGAACCAGGTCTGTGCTCTCCAGACTCTCCTCTGCTGTCGTCTCTACATCAGCTGCATCTGAATGTGAGAGGATGGTCTGTGTCTCAAGATCTGCCCAAGCTGCCTCATCATCCGTGATCACAAAATCACAGTCCTGGTGGATGTCTGACTCTACGTCTGTCAGCTGCTCTGAATCTGTACTCGCATCTGAGCGGGCTCCGAATCTAGCTCTGTAGTCCTCGACCGTCTCTATTTGTATACTCTCGCCCTCGACGCGAAAGTACGCCTTCCCACTATCATGATCAGTCACCGCCTTGGCTGTGGCCAAGAACGGACGACCCAGGATGATGGGGGTATCGGCCACTGACTCAGGGATCTCCATGTCCAACACTACGAAGTCCACGGGGAATTTCAGCCCTGAATCGTGACGATAACGTCTCGTAATAACCCCTTCGGCCTCTTGACAGATCGATCAGCGAACTGAAGGACTGTCCTGCTCTGTCGAAGAGTGCCCAACTCAAAGCGGTCGAGAAGGGCTGCCGGAAGAAGGTTGATCGACGATCCGCTATCTAGAAGAGTACGGTCGAACCTCTGCTCACTGATCTGGCATCTGACATACGGGGCCCCTGAATCTGGCCTCTTGGCTGGCAGACGGTTCTGGATCGCAAAACACGTGGCTTTCGTCAGCACATGTATCTCTGAAGTGTGGTTCCTCCTCCTCCTCCTGACTGTAGTCCTCTCTCTAAAAGAACGCTGGAGAAGGGGGATGTGCTGCAAAGCCTCCTGGAGGGTCAGCTGGATGTGGAATCGATCGATCATGCTCTGGCTGAACTCCTCAAGCTCTCTCTTTTTTGGATTTTCTTTTTTCTTCCCCTTCCCCATCTGAAGGGCTCTAGGGAAGGGGATCACTGGGTCCTTCTCAGATGAAGGACTAGGAAAAGGTCTAGACGGTTCAAGGACCGGATCCACACATACATCATGCACCACAGTGGGACCAGAAGAAAGTAAACCTTTTCCTTTATTCACAACAGAGTTCTGAGATACAGGAATGCGAGGAAAGACAACATCCTATCTGTACAAACACCGGTGGCCTCAGTACCACCACGGGCTGGCTCTGTTGCTACTGCTGGTAGACGTCGTGCGACATCAGTACCGCGGGCTGGCTCGGCTGAACGGGTGGCATCAGTACCACCTCCTCGATCTGGTGAAGCGGCGGCCTCAGTACCGCCGGTGGGATCAGCATCCTTGGTGGCCTCAGTGCCACCGTCATCGTCTGGAGCGGCCTCAGTACCGCTCTCCTCCTCCTCATGTGGCGCCAGCATCCTTGGTGGCCTCAGTGCCACCGTCATCATCTGGAGCGGCCTCAGTACCGCTCTCCTCCTCCTCATGTGGCGCCTCTGGTGTATCCTCGTGTTGAAGCTCAGATGAGGCGCCGCCGCCTGCTGGGGTCCTACCGCTCCTAAGTGTGACAAAATCAGCATCAAATAGATCCGAAGATGTATCATCAAATGGGTCACTAGGAGTGGCTAACTCAGTATGTACTACCTGCTCAGATTTCCTCTTGAGGTTGTTCGGATTCGGCTCGATCTGGGCTGGTATGGCGGCCTTCCCTCTCACCAGGTCCCGCATCTCCTGGCGGAACTCGCCCATCTCCCGTCGGAATGTGGCCTGCTGGTCCGTGAGGAGGCGGGCGATGTCATCCAAGGGCGGGGCTCTCGTGGGAGCCCGACGGGTGGCCTCTCTGTAGGTGAGGCTGCTGGAACTGCTGTGGTGGGTAAGAGGGGTAGGCTGGAGGGTGCTGCTGCTGATATCCCGGGTGAGCCTGCTGCTCACGTCTCCATGACTGTCCCTGTTGCTGATAGGGATGAGGACCGTAGGATGATGGCTGGTGCTGCTGATATGCTGGGGGCTGTTGCTGCGGCTGTGCTGGTCTCTCTGCTGGGAGTACTGCCCTCCCTGTCCTGACGGCTGCTGCTGGGGTTGGGCACCACCACTCCCCCCACCTGAATCTGGGATGGTCTCGTTGGATCCCAGGCTGGGGGTGGTCGTACCAAATCCCGTTGACATCCATCAACGGCTCGACATCGTAGGGGGCCGGCGGGAGTACTGCCAGAGGCTGGTCCTGGCTGGTAGACCACCATCTGCATCTCTGGAGATGGTGGGGACTGGTAGGTGGGCTGCGGCTGCTGGTACGGCTCCGCTGTACAAGGTGAACCTGTCTAGGCTGCACGGGGGTGCTGGAGCGCTGGGACGAGCTGTTGCTGCTGCCGGCGTCGCCTCACCGACTGAAGACGGGGCTGAGAAGCCGTCTGTGCCTCCTGAGACACATGAGCTGTGTCTTCATGTCGCTCAGAACCTGTGCCATCTGCTCCATCTGCGTGATACTCTGGCACTGCTTCTTCTCGATCAGCTCCATGCGGTCCAGCTTCTCGTTGATATGCCCATGTCCGCAGCTGACGACTCTGCCTGTGCTGCTGCGGCTGCGGACGAACTGGATGGACCTGCATCTACCCGTGCTATCCGCTGGTACTGCACGGGTCCTGGCTGATGTGGCTGGGTCTTCTGAGTATACAACCTGGTCTGATACATCACCATATAGTTCTCAGCCATCTCCTCGAAGATGGCCCAGACCTGGTCGTGGTCCTTGGCGAAGTAGGACCCGTCGCAAGAAGCATTCACCAGGCCCTGTAGCTCTGGTGTCAACCCGCTGAAGAAGCTCTGCACAAGGTTTGGCTTCGTGATGTCGTGGTGCGGGCATCTGTCCAGAAGCTCTCGGAACCTCTCCCATGCCTCGTGAAACTGCTCGTTGGGGAACATGGAGAAGTTGCTGATCAGGGCCCTCGCTGCATTCGTCCGCCCGAGTGGATAGTACTTGTTCAAGTACTCGGTGCGGAGCTGCTCCCAGGTGTAGACAAACTTCCCCAAATGTTTCAGCCAGGTGGCTGCTCTATCTGCCAGTGAAAAGGGAAAGGCAATCATCCTGATCGTATCCTGTCCACATGCCGGTCGTGGACAGTGCTGCAGATCATCAAGAACTCCTGGAGGTGGAGGTGGGGGCTCCTCAGTAGCAAGTCCATGAAAACGAGGAAGCATCTGCAAAGTGTTCGGGGGGAACTTGAAGTCCCCCACGATAGCAGGTACCACCACCCAATGGTGCATCAGTGTAGATCCGGGGTTGTGCAACTCCCCGCATCGGTCTCGGTGGTCCTCCTGCCGCGGCGGCTGCCGTTGCGGCGGCCGCGGCTGCTGCTGCGGCACGTGCATCTGCATCATCGGGCTCATCGGGCTTGCTCTGACGGTCTCGCTCTGCTCTGAGCCTCTCCAACTCTCTCCTCATCTCAATCATAAACGCTCCCTGATCGCGGAGCTGCTGCTGGACTGTCTCGAGCGATGCGATCAGGGTGGAGTTGATCGCTCCCTGGTCTAGTACAAAGTGCTCTGGCTGACGGGAGTGATCGTCTGAACTGCCGGCTCCTGCCATATCGACGTCTGCAAAATCAAACGAGCCCAACTCAGGTGCTGTCAAATGTATCAATCTCTCCTCGGGCTCGTGTCTCTCAGGAAGATCAGAAAGGGGGTCGAGGGAGAACAGGGTGGAGTCGTACTCGGGCTCGGAGAGCGGGTCTGAGCTCTCGCGAGCTGATGAATACCCATTCATCACTCTTTATTCTTATATTTTAGCTACAAAAACCTTTGCAAATACATGTAGATATGTGTAAATACAAATAATTACCAAAAGCATGCATTGTGTAAAAACCTATAATTAGCATGTTTTTGTGCACAAAATAAAAGAATAAAGAGCAAAAAGAAAAAGAGGGAAATATTTAGAATAAATATTGAGCAACCTAACCCAAGGGAGGGCTCAGCATGGGCCTGACCGCATAAAAGCCAAAGTAGAGGGAGATAGGAGCTCATGGTGTATATACTTCTGTAAATACAATAAATTATATTTTCCTCACCCAAAAATATGTTGTAAGTATTTGTATATATCTTATTAAAAACAAAATACAAATAAAAAAATCAAAAATTCAAAAATATACCTTCACCATATGCTTAGACCATCACCCATGTATTTATTTAACCCTATAAATAAATGAAATTATTTTCAGAACTTTTTGTGAATATTCTATGGCATATTTTTGTAAATAAAATAAATAAAAAGAAACAAAACAAAAATCAAATAAAAATTACAAAATTAAAAATACAAAAATACATTGTATAAATACCATGTATATAAATGTATTCAACCATTTATTTCACCCTTGTATATAAGTGATAAAAATAAAATAAAAATATTCTTTTATTCCATATTTTATCTTGTAAATAAAATAAAATACAAAATGAGCATAAAAATACATAAAAATAACAAATAAAAAATCAAAAATAAAAATCCATGTAGTGTACATATACCTATATATATAGCTACCCTACTTTTATTTCCAAAAATTAATTAAAAATCACCAAAAAATAGAAAAAAATAAAAGAAAAAAATTTCATGTTTTGAGTTTTCTTTAATTCGGCCTATTTCTGCCTTAAAATAAATAAACAAAAATTACATCCACGTGGCCGCTCCTGATTGGTCCACGGGGGATTGTTGACCCCGGTCAACTCCCCCGCGGACTCCTTCCTTTTCTGGAAGACGCGCGACGCCCCGCCTTCTCCGATTTTCCCACGCGTCTCCAGGCTGTCTCCCATGCATATCCCATGCCCGGATTCTTCGCCGTTCATCCCTCTCCCTCGCCGGATCTTCCGCCATCAAATCCACGCCTTCTATAGCTGTAGCCACTCAACCCTAATCGCCCCTGTCACCATTTATATCCCGACCTCCGCCGCCTCCGCGCCCTATCTTTGGCCTTTCTCCTCCTTCCCAGTGACCTCCATAGGCTTCGCGAGAGTGACAGCAAGCGTCTGTCCTTGTTGCAGTGAGGCGAGGAAGCGAATCCATTGATCCGGCGATCTTCGCCGTCCTTGCTCCGCCGCCGGCGTTGAGCATCGAGCTTCAGGCCTTGACGCCCTTCGAAGCTACGACCCGGAGTTAGCCACGCTCCAGCACAGTCTACTGCAGCCATCAGGTAGCCGATTAGACCTTCTATTTAGCGTAATTTTCGATTTCGCCCAATTCATATCTCCGACGCATTTCTCCGATTCCGGCCATTTCACGTAACATCTCGATCCTCCGACCGACCATCACCTCCGCCAATCCCTCACGCACCTTCTACGCCCTTTCACTCAACCCAGATCGCACAGGATCTGGGAATCGAGCTCCACCGTCCTTCGCTCGCCGGAGCTCGTCCGCTTCAAAGCACCGTCCACCTTCACCCCGCCTTCTTGGGTCGGGCATTTTGCCCTCGACCCGCGAAGCTTCTTGTCCACTTTGCAGGTCCAAAGGAGGTGTCTGAGCCTCCAGTCCATTCAAGACCAGAGCTTCGTGCCGCCAGGCCTCGCCGGAGCCCCTCCAGGGTTCGGCTGGGCCATCGGCCATCACCATCAGCTGCGGGACAGTGCAGCGGAGCTTCTCCGACCAATTGCAGCAGCTGAGGAGGGGTGTAGCGCACGCAGGAGACCGGCGAAGTTCACCGGGGATGAGTTCTTGCACCATCCTCCAGAGCCGTCCGATGAAGACCTCGCTCCAGTTCTAATCCTGAGCGTCCATCCTTGAAGGAGCAGCAGCCATCGATCTATCTGAGGAGACATCTTGACCGTTGTAGCCGAGGAGAGAGGACCAGGAGCCCAGCATCGTCAGATCTTCCACGTGGACCTCTCCCAGCCGTTGATCGAGCCGAAGGGACGAAGAGAGAAGAGGCGCAGCACATCCGGACCGTCCAGCCTACACGTGGCGCCTATCCGACCGTCGGCTAATAAAGGGGTAAATATCGTAGGGCCCCCTCGTAGTTTGTTATTTTCTTTTTAGTCCTGTAATTTTTAATTCAAGTTGTTTATTTTCTGGGATATTTGCACCAAGGACCCCGTACTTATTTTTATTTGCACTTATACCCCCGCCAGTTGTGAACCACGTGCTTCGTCACGTGTTTTGTTGGGATATTTGCATAAGACCCCTTGTAGTTCTGGATGTTATTCATTGAATAAAAAGTTTTGTTTATTTGCATATATACCCCTGTGAGCATTGATTATTCGCATGTGCGTTTTATTTTGGGATATTTGCATATAAGCCCCTGGACTTTTGATACGAGTTATCAATAGGTCCTTGGAACTTATTTTTATTACATTTAGGTCCTTGAGTGCCCCAGGCACGTGCTTGGCACGTGACTTCTTGGGTATTTTGCACCAGGACCCCAGAACTTTTGGGTATTTGCACATAGGTCCCTATGCACAGTGCCCCACCTTTACTTTTGAATAAAATATCAAACGACCTCCAAATCCAATGAGATTTTGACACATGGCTCCTGCCATGGTGTGGGAATTTCTATGATTTTTGAGGACAATTTTGATTTCATTTATTATTTTTAAAAATTCAAAAACCCCTATTTTTGCCACTGTTTGACTTTAAAAATACCAAAAAAATACAAAAACATCTCCAAAAATTCTAAAAAATCAGGTATTGTAGTTTGCTTGCTGTTTGATTTTCTAGCCAATTTTGGCTATTTTTCATCACCTAAAAACCTTAAAAATTGAAAAACCCCTAAAAACCCATAAAAATTATAATAATTAAATCAAAAATCCAAAAACAATAATTAGGGTGCCTAAATTTTCCTTATTCTTTCTAGATTATAGGAAAATTACCTTTAGGGCTTTTTGAGATCCAAGAGTATTTTATTTTTGGGTCTTAAGCCTTGCTGGACAGTCCCCTTTGTTTATCGCATTGTTTGATTTTTAATAAATAATTTACCCATTAGAAAAATTCCAAAAATTCACCAAAAACAGTAAAAAACTTAAAAAACCTAAAAAATCAATTTTCTGGAATTTTTGCATCATTTTTGGTGTGTGTAATAAATTGTAGAAGTTCCCTTGTATTTACCTTCTTTAATTTTCTCATCATTTAAAAAAATCTAAAAAAAATATAAAAACAAATAAAAACCACTAAAAAATATTCCCTCGGATTTCTGACTACATCGTAGGCTATTTAGCCAATCTGTGCTCCTTGTGTTCGACCCTGGGAGCTATACCAGGTTAATCCTCTAGCAGGACCACTTCTCTGTGTTTCATTGATTTTATCTTCATTTGTGGTTCATTTTCTTGATTGACGCATTCTGAGCGATTTGAGGACAACGACATTGTGATTTATTTTCTACCTCAGTTGTTCGGGATTTTCGCGTCAACACGAGCCAACCTAGATGAGGAGGTAGACGCGCCCGAAAGCGGTGCAACCAGAGGCTGCCTAAGAGACCGTCTACCCAGCATCTTGATCTGGCGAGTAGGGCGGATGAGATCTGGAAAAATTATGATCTGAAAACAAACCCCCGGTTCACCAACGCAACGCGAGCTGAAGACCGTGAAAGTTCGGTCAAATTATCTTGTCAATTTTATTTTGGTGAACACACAAAATATCAGAGCGCTTACGTGACCTGTTGGGATATCCGATGCTAACCCAACCGACTGGCCCACACGGAAGAGTCGGTAATCAGTCGGAACTAGCAACGGGGGGCTCTACCTAGGGTGCGGGTCACTCTCTCGCGCATCCAAACCAAACAATGAGGGGGTTGCTCTCCCCAAGACAAAATTTTTAGGGTGAGCGGATTTTAAGATCAATAATTTTAGCAGTCCCAATTTTATGGTTCACTTTTTTAATCTTTTTCAAAGCAATCAAAAGGCCTAACGAATTTTATCGGTTCTCCTGATTATTAAGTCCAAAACAGGGGGGAGAAGACGAAAAAGCCGATGCGCGATAAATCAATGATGCATGCAAAGTCAGAAATGCGTACCTGCCTCCAGCTCTCTACATGCAATATGATCCGCGCATAAAAGTAAAGACAGAACAAAAACTACCTATATGATGCAGCGGGAAAGCCGAGTCCTAGACGAGCAACTTCTAGCGAAGAACCGTCTAACCGGTCACCGACCTCCCAAGCCAAAGAGTCCGGTCTTGGCCCGTCCCTCCTCTGTCCGACAAATCGGGGGTAGGAGAAGCGCTTTACAGACGGGCTACGGCACGTAGGCTACGAAGGCTAGTGAATCGGTTATTTTTATTAATGTTTTTTAAGTAGGTCCAATTAATCGATCTATGGGAACAATTATGCAATTAGGTGTGTGGATCCTACTAATTACGGCACATTCACCAGAAAATCCTAAAACTAGGGGCTCGAGCAAAAACCGCGAAAAACCGGAAAAGACAGAAATAAAAGAAAAATAAAACTGCGAAAAAGCCGCGAAAAACTGCGAAGGTCCTAAGGGTCCCCCGAGCACACCGGTGCTCGGCGAAACAGACCGCTACGGTAGGAAAGTCCAAGAGTGTCCAAGTCCAAGTCCCTGTATTATTACAACAATAATAAAATAAAATAAACACCTAATCTAGCCTCACCCACTCAACTCTCTCCCTCTCGCTCTCTCCTGCGGCTTCGTAGAGAAGGAAGCCGCCTCCAAGTTCCTCGGTTGCACCGGCTCCTCGAAAGTCGCCTCCGCGGTCCCTTGGGCCCTCGCAAGAAAAAGAGATGAGCGGTCAGACCAGCAAAAATAATCAAATAATAAGGAAAAAGAAATGAAAATAAAGGTGAGGGTATATATGCAAAAATACAAAATAAAATAAACACACAAAATCAATCAAAAACAAAAACAAAAGAAAATAAAAATAAAACAAAATGAAAAAGAAGAAACTATAAACAAAAACCGCGAAAAGCCGCGAGAACAAAAACGAGAATAAAAATAAAAATAAAAGGAACTACTAAGCCGTGCTCCCCGGCAACGGCGCCATTCTGATGGGCACAAAATCCCGAGCGACTAAGGCAATCAGGTAACTGAGACGGTCGTTGCGACCTCAATCACTCGGATGTGTCAATCAAGAAAAATGAACCACTCGAAACAAATAAAATCGATCAAAACAAGGCAAGCGGTCCTGCTAAATGTTTAAACCTGGTATAGCACCCAGGGTCGAACTCAAGGAGCACGGGTTGGCCAAAGGCCTACGAAGTAGTAAAAATGAAATAAAATAAAAGACAAAGTATTTTTAGTGATTTTTAATGATTTTTATATTTTTTGGATTTTTAATATGTGAAGAAAACAAAAGGAACACAAAAACAAGCACACTTTAGCTAATTATTTAATGTGTCAAAAATCAAGCAAAAATTCAAATAAAAATATTTTTATGTTTTTTAGGTTTTTTAGTGTTTTTTGGTGAATTTTTGGAATTTTTATGATGTATATTTTATTTTCTAAAAATCAAACAGTAGCAAAGAAACAAGGTACTATCCAGCCAAGCCTAAAGTCCCTAGATAAAATATCTAAGAACCTCAAAAGGGCCTGGAGATATTTTTCCTGTAAACTAGGTAAAACAAGGAAAATTTGAGTACCAAAATTATTGTTTTTGGGTTTTTAGGTTATTTAATAGAATTTTTTATGGGTTTTTAGGTGTTTTTAGGTTTTTATGGTTTTTAATCAGTGAAAAATAGCCAAAATTGGCTAGAAAATCAAGGAACACAAAATAAACAGTACCTATTTTTATAGAATTTTTGAGGGGGTTTTTATATTTTTTGGGGTTTTTAACTCTAGACAGTAGCAAAAATGATGATTTTTGAATTTTTAAAAATAGCAAATAAACTCAGAAATGTCCTCAAAATTCTCAAAAATCCAACAACATGGCAGGAGCCATGTGTCAAATTTTCATCGAATTTGGAGGTGATTTGATATTTTATTCAAAAATTCCAAGAGGGTACTGTGCACAAGGACTTAAGTGCAAATACCCTAAGCTCTGGGGTCCAGGTGCAAAATACCCAGCAAATCAGGCGCGCTGCGCGTGCCTGGGGCACTCAGGGACCTATTTGTAAAGAAAACAAGTCCCGAGGACCTATTGGTAACTCGTACCAAAAGTCCAGGGGGCTATGTCGCAAATTACCCACAAATAAACGCACATGCGGAATTAAAACACTCACAGGGGCATATATGCAAATACTAAAAAGTTTTCATTCATTTATAAACATCCAGAACTACAGGGAATATATTGCAAATAACCCAAAAATACACGTGACGAAGCACGTGGCTCACACAGACAGGGGTATAAGTGCAAATAAACTAAAGCTCATGGTCCATTGTGCAAATTAACCTCAAACTAAACTACGGAATTAAATATTTACAAGACTGAAACTAAAAGCATAAAAGAAAAGGGGGCCTAAGACAATTTACCCCTTATTTAACGTCGAGGCCGGATGAGTGACGCGTGGCGAATCTGACGGCTGAGGACGAAGGCGCCTTTGTCTTTGAAAACGTCGGCCTGATCGAACGACTGAGGGCTCTCCACGTGGCTATCGGACGGCTGTGGTGCGCTGGTGGACGAAACCCTCGAGTAGCTAACGGCTGAGATCGATCCTCGGGAGATCTGGCGGTTGCTGCAGCTCTGTGGACGGACGGACACGATGTAATCTGGAGCGCCGAGGTCAATCCGACGATCGGCGAGGATCCTGGAAGAACAAGTCGCCGGCGACTTTCGCTGGCCTCGTGCGAGCGCGGTGGTCCTCGTCTGCCGCTCCTGGAGATCGGAGAAGCTCCGCAATGAAGCTCCGCGGCTGATGGTAGGCTCCGATGACCCGGCCGAGCCCTGGAGGGCTCCGGCGAGGTTGGCGGAAGAGAAGCTCCAGGCCCAGATGACTCGAGCCCTCAGATGGGCTCGCAATGACCTGCAAAGGGAACCAGGAGACTCGCGGGTCGAGGGCAAAGTGCCTCGACCCGGTTAGGCGTCGTGGAGGTGACCGGTGGGGCGAGATGGGCGAGCTCCGGCGAAGCGATGGACGGAAGAGCTCGAACCCCAGCAGATGGGGGTATGGAGAAGGTGCGCGTAGGGAAGGCGGAGCTGATGATGGACTCCGATGATCGGATGGTTGCGTGAGGTGGTCGGAATCGACGAAACACGGCGGCGGAGCGATTTGGGGCAAAATGGAAATTGAACGGAAACGTAGAGCTACGGGTTACCTGGGTGGTGTAGTAGACTGGGCTGGAGCTGGGGAAGCTCCCGGTCGTAGCCTTGAGGGTCGTCTGGGCCCGAGGCTCAGAGCTCGCACCAATGGCGGAGCTACGGCGGAGCTACTCGCCGGATCAGTGGTCCGACCACTCTCTCCTCGCTGCGATACGGCCAACCTGGAGCTGTCACCTCGGGGGTAGCTGTGGAGGTCACGTGGACGAAGAATGGAGAGCCAAAGATGGAAGAATTTGGTGGCGGAGCTCGCTTAAGTAGGTTGGGGGGATCCGAAAAGAACGGCTCGGGTAGGGTCACGGTGGCGCGCGGACCCCGAGATTGACGCCCGGCGAGGGTGTCGGATGTGGGAAGTGTCAAACGGAGCCGGGGTTTGGGTGATTGGGAATCGGGTCGAGCGGGTATAAATCCGAGAAAAGGGTTCCGACGCTCGCACCCGTGAAGAGTGGTCCTGGGGGGGGTCAGTTGACCGGGCGATCAACATCCCCAGGGCCAATGGCTGAAGGCCACGTGGCTGGATTAAGAAGTGACAAATACACATAGCTAGGGGTCGAATCAGCAAAAACCCAAAACATGAAATATTTTTATTTTATTTTTTTCTATTTTTTGGTGATTTTTAATTAATTTTTGGAAATAAAAATAAGGTATTTACACTATGTAGCTATATATAGGTATATATACAATATGTAGGCTTTTGATTTTTGATTTTTAATTATTATTTTTGTACAATTTTATTCCTATTTTATATTTTATTTATTTATAGAATAAAATGAGGAATAAAAGGGTATTTTTATTTGGTTTTTATTATTTGTGTATATAGGTAAAATAAATAGATATATATCTATATACATAATATATATATACAATGTATTTTTATGTTTTGTAATTTTTATTTAATTTTTGTTTTGATTCTTTTCATTTTATTTATTTACAATATATAATAGAGGATATTTACAAAAAGTTTAGAAAATAATTTTATTTATTTATAAGGTTGAATAAATATAGGAGTATGGTCTATGTACATGGTGAAAGGGCATTTTTGAACTTTTTGATTTTCAAATTTTTATTTTGTTTTTAATATTTTCTAAATATATACAAATATGTACAAGCATATTTTTGGGTGAGGAAAATATAATTTTATTTATTTACACCAATATTTACACATGAGCCCCTATCTCCCTCTACTTTGGCTTTTATGCGGTCAGGCCCATGCTGAGCCCTCCCTTGGGTTAGGTTGCTTAATATTTATTCTAAATATTTCCCTCTTTTTCTTTTTCATCTTTATTCTTTTATTTTTGCACAAAAACATGCTATTTATAGGTTTTTACACAATGCATGCTTTTGCTAATTTTTCATATTTACAGGTATCTACATGCATTTGCAAAGGTTTTTGTAGCTAAAATATAAGAATAAAGAGTGATGAATGGGTATTCATCAGCTGA
This sequence comes from Ottelia alismoides, assembly GCA_037367405.1. Classification (NCBI taxonomy): domain Eukaryota; kingdom Viridiplantae; phylum Streptophyta; class Magnoliopsida; order Alismatales; family Hydrocharitaceae; genus Ottelia; species Ottelia alismoides. Next base: position 418,470 of record JAZKJV010001954.1, on the reverse strand, counting down.
CGGGAACGATCCTCTGAACTGCCGACCATGACGTCTGCAAAATCAAACGAGCCCAACTCAGGTGCTGTCAAATCAATCAATCTCTCCTCGGGCTCGTGTCTCTCAGGTCTGAAAGAAAGGGGGTCGAGGGGGAACAGGGCGGAATCATACTCGGGCTCGGAGAGCTGGTCTCGGCTCTCGCAGGCCAACCTAGATGATTGGGTAGACGTGCCCGAAAGCGTTGCAGCCAGAGGCTGCCTAAGAGAGCGTCTACCCATCATCTCGATCTGGCGAGTAGGGCGAATGAGATCTGGAGAAACTATGATCACAAAACAAACCCCCGGTTCACCAACCCAACGCGAGCTGAAGACCGTGAAAGTTCGGTCAATTTATCTTGTCGATTTTATTAGGTGAACACACAAAATATCAGAGCGCTTACGTGACCTGTTAGGATACCCGATACTATCCCAACCGACTGGCCCGCACGGAAGAGTCGGTAATCAGTCGGGACTAGCACCGGAGGGCTCTACCTAGGGTGCGGGTCACTCTCTCGCGCATCCAAACCATACAATGAGGGGGTTGCTCTCCCCAAGACAAAATTTTTAGGGTGAGCGTCTTTTAAGATCAATAGTGTTAACCAGTCCAAATTTTATGGTTTTTCTTTTTAATATTTTTCAAATAAAAACAAACGGCCTAACGAATTTTTCGGTTCTCCTGGTTATTTAATCCAAAACAGGGGGGAGAAGACGAAAAAGCCGATGCGCGATGAAATCAATGATGCATGCCGAGTAAGAAATGCGTACCTTGTCTCCAGCACTCTACATGCAAGTGATCCGCGCAGAATTTAAAGACTGAAAATAAACTACCTATATGATGCAACGGGAAAGCCGAGTCCTAGATGAGCAATTTCTATCGCAAGAACCGTCTAACCGGTCACCGACCTCCAAGCCAAAGAGTCCGGTCTTGGCCCGTCCCTCCTCTGTCCGGCAAATCGGGGGTAGGAGAAAGCGCTTTACAGGACGGGCGGCGGCACGTAGGCTACGAAGGAGATGATTCGGTTATGATTTTTAGTGAGTCCAATTAGCGTTCTATAGGAACAGGCAAGCATTTAAGTGTTGGGACCCTACTAATTACGGCACAAACAAGAGAAATTCCTAAGTCTAGGGGCTCGAGCAAAAACCGCGTAAACACCGGAAAAGGCAGTAAGAAAATACAAGAAAACCAAAACCGTGTAAAAAGCCGCGAAAATCCTAAGGGTCCCCCGAGCACACCGGTGCTCGGCGAAACAGACCCGCTAAGTCAAAGTACACAAATGTCCAAGTCCAGAGTGTCCCTGTATTATTACAATAATAATGAAATAAAAATGAAAATCCTCTCCCACTCAACTCTCTCTCACTCTCTCCTGCGGCTCCACAAAGAAAAGAGCCGCCTTCGAATCCTGCGGTTGCGTCGGCTTCTCGAAATCGGCCGCCTCGGTCCTCGGGCTCTCGCAAGAAAAAGCAGAGTGGTCAGACCAAATAATCAAATAATCAAATAAGAAAAGTAAATGAAAATGGAAATAAGGGTATATATGCAAAAATGCAAAATAAAATAAACACTCAAAATAAAACAAAAACAAAAATAAAAGAAAAAGAAAATAAAACAAAATAAAACAAAAATAAAGCTATAGACAAAAGCCGCGAAAAACCGTGAGCTCTGAAAGAGCCGCGAAAAGCCGCGAAAACAAAAACAAAGCAAAAACAAAAACTACTAAGCCATGCTCCCCGGCAACGGCGCCATTCTGATGAGCGATCCGAACGACTGAGGTAAAGGTACTAAAAATAGGTCGTTGCGACCTCGATCACTCAGATGCACTCAATCAAGAAAAATGAACCACTAAATAGAGATAAAATCGATCAAAACACGAATAGCGGTCCTGCTATTGGATTAACCTGGTATAGCACCCAGGGTCGAACTCGCGGAGCACGGGTTGGCCAGAGGCCTACAAAGTAGTAAAAATAAAGAAAAGAAAAGAACAAAATATTTTTAGTGGTTTTTAAGTATTTTTATGTTTTTTTTGGATTTATAATGGATTGAGAAAATAAGAAAAACAAGGAAAAGCACACTTCAACAATTTATTCAAAGCATCAAAAATCAACCAAAAATTCAAACAAAAATATTTTTATGTATTTTATATTTTTTTTGTGTTTTTGGTGAATTTTTTAGATTTTTTTGGTGTTTATTTAATTTTCTAAAAATCAAAAAGTGAAACAAACAGTGGGTACTGTCCAGCCGAGCCAAAAAGCCCTAGATAAAATATCTAAGAGCCTCAAAATGGCCTGGAGGTAATTTTCATGTAAAGAAGATAAAATGAGGAAAATTTAGGTACCACTTTTATTATTTTTGGATTTTTACTTTAATTATTGGAATTTTTATAAGTTTTTTGAGTGTTTTTAAGTTTTTAGTGTTTTCCAGTAATGAAAAATAGCCAAAATTGGCTAGAAAATCAAACTGAGCAGGACAAACAGTGGGTAATTTTTATAGAATTTTTAAATGAGTTTTAATATTTTTTGTGATTTTTCAAGTTAAACAGTAGCAAAAATGAAGGTGTTTGAATTTTTAAAAATATCAAACTAAATAAAAAATGTCCTCAAAAATCCACGAAAAATTTACACCATGGCAGGAGCCATGTGTCCAATTTTCGTTGGATTTGTAGGTGATTTGATATTTTATTCAAAAATAAAAGAGGGGTACTATGCACATGGACCAAAGTGCAAATACCCAAAGTTCTGGGGGGTCTGGTGCAATTTTCCCAGCAAAACATGCGCCACGCGCGTGCCTGGGGCACTCAGGGACCCAAATGAAATAAAAATAAGTCCCGAGGACTTATTGGTAACAGGTACCAAAAGTCCAGGGGCCTATCTGCAAAACACCCAAAATATATCGCACATGCTCAAATAAACCACGCATAGGGGCATAAACGCAAATAGATAAAAGTTTTCATTCATTCAATAACATCCAGAACTACAGGGGTCTCTACTACAAATAAACCAAAATATCACGTGTCGATGCACGTATCCACAACTAACAGGGGTATAAATGCAAATAAAGTAGAGCACAGGGTCTACTATGCAAATAGCCCTAAAACTAAACAACAGACTTTAATATTTACAGGACTAAAACTAAATAAAAATAAAGACAGGGCCTAAGGGTAAATTACCCTTTATTATGCGGATGGGCTGGATGGATGCCACGTGGCTGATCGAGCGGTCGAGGGAAGGTGGCACTCCAGCACTGGGGTCCTCGGGTTGATCCAACGGTAACGGCCGAGCCACGTGTCGATCTAACGGCTGGGATCAGATCTCCTCTGATCGGACGCTATCTGCGGCTCCAAGAACGGACGACTAGGATAGAATCTGGAGCGATGAGGTTGATCTGACGACAACTGGAGGACGAGGAAGAACAAGCGGCCGACGAACTTCGCCGGCCTCGTGGAAGCGCTCCCGGCCTCCTCTGCTGCGCCTGAGGATCAGAGAAGCTCCGGCGTGGCGGTGCGCAGCTACTGATGCCCTCCGATGGCCCAGCCGAGCTCGGGAGAGCTCCGGCGAGGGTGGCGGAAGTGAGGCTCCTGGTCTGAACGTCGAAAGGCCTCAGATGGCCTTTGTTGGACCTGCAAAGCAACCCAGAAGACTCGCGGGTCGAGGGCAAATTGCCTCGACCCGATTAGGCGAGGCGAAGGTGGCTTATGAGTCGGAACGGCGAGCTCCGGCGAAGGTGGTAGGCGGAGGAGCTCGGTTCCCAGCTCCTGTGCGAGCTGGGTTGGGCGAATGGGTGAAGAAGGTGCGCGGGGAGATGGTGAAGGCGATGGTCGATTCCGATGATCGATAGGGGTGACGGAGTGGTCGAAATCAGAGATATACGACGGCGCGATTTGGGCGTAAACGGAAATTAAAGGAAAGGGCGGAGCTAAATGGGTACCTGGGTGAACGGAGAGACTGGGGAGGAGCTGCTGAAGCTCCTGGTCGTCGCCTCAAGGATCGTCTCGCTCCGAGGCTCGGAGCTCACGCTGGTGACGGAGCTGCGGCGGCTGTGCTCGCCGGATCGATGGCGAAGCTCCCTCTCCTCGCTTCGACAGGCTCAGACGCGAGCTGTCACTCTCACGGTTGCTCTGGAGCTCACAGGAGGAGGAAACAACTAGCCAAAGATGAGCAATCGAGTGGCGGAGCTGCAGCTATATACGGCTAGGGGTCCGAGAAAGATGGGTCCGGGCAAGCTCAGGAGCGCGCGGATCCCGAGGGAGCAGCTCCGACGAGGATGTCGGATGAACGATTAAGGATTCGGACCCGGGGTTTAGGGAAATGGGTGTCGGATCAAGCGGGTATAATTTTGAGAAATCGGGTCGGGCGCTTGCATCCGTAGAAGGTGGTCCTGGGGGGGTAGTTGACCGGGCGGTCAACATCCCCCGGACCCAATGGAAATCAGCCACGTGGCTGGATCTTAAAATGAAAAATAAAGGTAGCTAGGGGCCGAATTTGCAAAAACTCAAAACACAAAATATTTTTATTTATTTTTTCTATTTTTTAGTGATTTTTAATTACTTTTTGGAAATAAAAATAAGCTATATACATAGTATGTACTATATAGGTATATGTACACAATTAGGGTTTTTGATTTTTGATTTTTAAATTATTATTTTTGTATAATTTTATCCCTATTTTATATTTTATTTATTTATATTATAAAATAAGGAATAAAAGGGTGTTTTTATTTTATTTTTATTATTTATATACATGAGTACATTAAATACATATGTACATTTATATACATGGTATATGTACAATGTATTTTTGTATTTTTAATTTTGCTATTTTTATTTGGTTTTGATTTTAATTGTTTTTATTTTATTTATTTACAATATATTACATAGACTATTTACAAAAATTATAAAAGTTAATTTTATATATTTGCAAGGCTAAATAAATATGTATGTGAATATATGTACAAGGTGACTATACAAGAGGTGTTTTTGTTTTCTTTTTAATTTTTAAAATTTTCTTTTGATTTTATATTTATAACTATGTATATACAAATACTTACAAACCTATTTTTGGTGAGGAAAAATATCTTTTACTTTATTTACATAAATATGTACACAAGAGCCCCTATCTCCCTCTACTTTGGCTTTTATGCGGTCAGGCCCATGCTGAGCCCTCCCTTGGGTTAGGTTGCTCAATATTTATTCTAAATATTTCCCTCTTTTTCTTTTTAATCTTTATTCTTTTATTTTTGCACAAAAACATGCTAATTATAGGTTTTTACATAATGCATGCTTTTGGTAATTATTCCTATTTACACATATCTACATGCATTTGCAAAGGTTTTTGTAGCTAAAATATAAGAATAAAGAGTGATGAATGAGTATTCATCAGATATATGTATTTGATTTAAGGTAATACAAATATCTCATTCCATTTTATTATGCAAGACAATAATTTATCATGCAATTTCTTATAGATGGCATTCTTCATTTATATTCAAGGATATTTCATTTCTTATTCTCATGTCTTAAAATGGATTATGATTTTTTTTGCAAAGTTCCTAGTGTCATGTATCGTCCATGAATACTATTACATATCTTCACAAGTTATAACTAAACTTTGTGTGTGTGGTTGACTCTTGTGTTTGACTCTTTTCATTTCATTTTATTGTATTCAGATTTTTGATATGCAAGAATGTGTCGCCTTATCTTTGGATTGTGATCTATTTTTTGTACCTTTCTATTATGTTAAATATTTTATTTTTGGAAACTTTGTAACTTATTTTTCTGTGAATTATTTTAATTTTCAACTTGTAAGGATCCTAATTTTTGGTTAAGAATGATTTTTTCCTTGACGTAGCACATACCAACGTATGTTTTTTCTTCATGATTGCTTGTAAGATTTAGATGTGGTTGATTATTTTTATTGACAATTTACAATGTAAGTGTGTGGTACATTTTGACCAATAAGAATGACAACATATGTATTCGGAGGTGCTCCTTCCTCATCCAACTGTGTATGTGGTACACACTGCTATGAAACCTGAACATTGTTATTTGTTTAATTTGGAATTTGTATGCAAGGTTCATATATAAGTGAAATTCTCATGATTATATTTTTGATGGGCTCATCTTTTCATGCAGAATCCGTGGATATACCTTGTGTACAATCGGCAATACAAAACTCAAGAATTTTGGATCATGATGAACATACACGATCTTGGCGATCACACGTATTATAACATCTCTTACTGCTATCTTTTTATGTTGTCCATAGTTTATGTCCTAATAATGATTATACTTGATTCTCTCATAGGACAATATTCATATAATCACGAACTATATGAACACCTTTTTCATCTCGAAGCGTAATTTCCAATCTTATGAATGCAGGATTAATGTACTTCACAATGCAAGATTAAAGCTTGCAATTTATTTTCTACTTTGCTTTCATAAGCCTGCAAATTGTCCTCGCCTATCTAATCATAACCATGTTTAACAATGTCAAGAGCACTCAAGGTTAGTAAGCGATCTTATTCTTTGATAAACTAATATATTTTCATATCCTACAGTCTCTACATGCTATAGGACAAAGGACACTAGACGACAAAAAGGCTAAAAATGAATAAATCAAAATAAAATCGAAAATGAATTCAAAAATAATTTAAAGAGAAAATTGTAATATTTAAATTAGCTTATTTATGGTGATTTTTAATTATTTAAATATGTTATATAAAAGGATAAAAATAAATAAAACCTTTTCTTTATATGTACATATACTTATATGTACAACATCATGATTTTTAATATATTATTTTTACAAATATACATATAATTTAGTAATTTATTATTTTACAATATTTTACAAAGATTTTAATTCACTTACATATGATTGTTGTACATCTAGTGAAACTGTTTGGCTGCTCACTTCAATGATCCAAAGTGGAAATTGCAGAAGTGTGTCATTAGATTCTGTGATTTAGAACCGCCTCACATAGGGGTTGTGATTGGTGATGCAATTGCTAGATGCATCAAGGAGTGGGGAATTCAACAATCACTTGGATAATGCATCCAAAAACACCATTGTGGCCGAGTTTTAAGGGCCAATTTTGAGTCACGAAGCAAGTTACATTTGAAGGGAAAAATCTTCCATGTTAGGTGCACTGCACACATCTTAAATCTTATGGTGCAAGAAAGTCTTAAGCATATTGAAAATACAATTGTCTCTATAAGAGAGAGTGTCAAATATTTGAAGAAATCAACTTCTTGCTTGTTTAAGTTTGGAGAGATTTCAAAACAACTTGATATTACTACAAGTAAGAGTTTGCACGTTTATTGCCCAACAAGATGGAGTTCTACATATTTAATGTCGGAACATGATTTGACCTTCAAGTTGACATTTGGCCAATATGCTCTTCAATATGCTAATTACAAGTGGCTCCCAGCTTCTTCTGAATGTGTCAAGGTTGAAAAAATGTCCAAGTTCTTGAAAGTGTTTAATGATGTCACTATATTTTTCCTGAAGCAGCATACCCAACAACCAACTTATTCTTTCCTGAGATATGTAGAGTAATATGCTCAGCACATTCTCAACTTTAATCTGAACATGCTTTCATGAAATATATGGCTTCTGTAATGTGGGAGAAAATGAACAAGTATTGGGGTGACTGCAATATGCTGTTGGCAGTTGCGACAATTTTAGATTAGTTGAATTCACATTTCCTTTGGTGTATCCCAAGCATGAGGTTGATGTGAAACAACCTACCCAAGATTTATGTGCTCTACCACCAAAATCTAATGCCTTTTGAAGAAACCATGGTTCAAAGGATGAGAAATATTTGACATGCTTGATGCAAAGCAACCTTCAAAATCAGATCTTGCTATATACTAGAGGAATGTCTTTATGTGGGTGAAAATGATGTCCGGGAGCAAGAGTTTGATGTTTTTGGAGTGGTGGAGATTGAATTCCATCAAGTATCATTTCTTATCAAAGTTAGCCTATGATATTTTAAGCATCTCCATAATAAATGTATCTTCAGAGTCTGCCTTTAGTGCCGGAGGTCACGTTCTCGACCCATATTGAAGCTCTTTTTTTGAGAGAAATATACAAGCTCTTTTTCTCCAAAAATAGTTGAGTCAGTAGTTTGTGCATGTAATTAGATTAAAGAAGGCATGAAGGACGCGCCTAATCCAATAGTAAGTTTCATTAAATTATAGTACTTTTATCGAATTAATAGTTGTAAAACGTTAATTTATTATTTCTAATACAATAGATACATTACTTGGAAGAAGAAGAATTAGAATTTTCTCTTCCCATCATCTTTGGATATATATATGTATTTGATTTAAGGTAATACAAATATCTCATTTCATATTAATATGCAAGACAATAATTTATCATGTAATTTCTTAGAGACGCCATTCTTCATTTATATTTAAGGATATTTCATTTCTTATTCTCATGTCTTAAAATGGATTAATTATGTTTTTTTTGCAAAGTTCCTAATGTCATGTATCGTCCATGAATACTATTATATATCTTCACAAGTTATAACTAAACTTTGTGTGATGATTTTGTTTGTGTTTGACTCTTGTGTTTGACTCTTTTCATTTTATTTTATTTTATTCAGATTTTTGATATGCAAGAAAGTGTCGCCTTATCTTTGGATTGTGATCTATTTTTTGTGCCTCTCTATTATGTTAAATATTTTATTTTTGAAAACTTTATAACTTATCTTTCTGTCAATAATTTCAATTTTCAACTTGTAAGGATCCTAATTTTTGGTTAAGAATGATTTTTCCTTGATGTAGCACGTACCGACTTATATTTTTTCTTCATGATTTCTTGTAAGATTTAGATGTGATTGATTATTTTTATTGATAATTTACAATGTAAGTGTGTGGTACATTTTGACCAATAAGAATGACAACATATGTATTCGGAGGTGCTCCTTTCTCATCCAACTGTGTATGTGGTACACACTGCTATGAAACCTGAACATTATTATTTGTTTAATTTGGAATTTGTATGCAAGGTTCATACATAAGTGAAATTCTCATGATTATATTTTTGATGGGCTCATCTTTTCTTGCAGGATCTGTTGACATACCTTGTGTACAATCAACAATACAAAGCTCAAGAATTTCGGATCATGATGAACATACACGATCTTGGCGATCACACATATTATAGCATCTCTTACTGCTATCTTTTTATATTGTCCATAGTTTATGTCCTAATAATGATTGTATTTGATTCTCTCATAGGACAATATTCATATAATCACGAACTATATGAACACCTTTTGCATCTCGAAGCGTAATTTCCAATCTTATGAATGCAGGATTAATGTAATTCACAATGCAAGATTAAAGCTTACAATTTATTTTCTACTTTGCTTTCATAAGCCTGCAAATTGCCCTTGCCTATCTAATCATAACCATGTTCAACAATGTCAAGAGAACTCAAGGTTAGTAAGCGATCTTATTCTCTAATAAACTAATATATTTTCATATCCTACAATCTCTACATGCATGCTTGTTATTTAGATCATGCTACTTTAAAACATGACATCTGTCACTAAGTTTCACAATCCAGATTTATTATCATAATTGTTACAAATATTATTATCAGGGTTATTAAAATCAAAGGATCCCTACAAATTTAAGGAAAAATAGTATATAACATACAACGTTGAAGTTTTACTATCAAAAAAGCATTAACCAATGGAAAAAACCTATATATTGGACATTATCCAATGTTTATTCTAAAATGAACCTTTAACGAGCTGAATCGAACTTGAATACAATTTTTATTTTATCGAATCGAATCGAAACCAAACATGAAAGTATACTAAATGAACTGAACCAAACTTGAGTTATTCGTTGAAGTTCGATTACTTTACACCCCTTGGAATACATATAAGCAAATGAGCTCCATAGGTTGAATCTCAAGATTCTCAACAGCTTCTGGAGGCACAGTCGCGAAAATTGTCCTTGGTCACTCGTCGCCTCTCCCAGCTTTGGCACCGGACAACGGGAGCTCTCAGGTTCCAATCCCCACTCATAGGAGCGAGCGTATAGGACATACAAGACAATTGGCAATGTCCTTCACAGCCAGCGCCACCGTGTCCTGTTTCTCCATCCAGACGACGAGCCTCCTCAGGGCCTCCGCCGACAAGACCTTCCCTTCATTCCTCCCCAAGGAAGTTCGCACCATCAAGGACCCCGACGCCCGCAAGATGGCCCAGAGGATCCAACTTCTCCCCGTCCAAGTACTGTACCATCTTATCTAATACTTCTCCCGACGCCAATCTCCTTTCCATCTTTCCAATTTCATGCTCGCTGTTGCAGACGAGCCTTTTGGTGGAGCCCATCATGAGCAGCTGCGTGAAGTCTCAGCAGCAACGGGGAGGGGTATCGCCTTTGCTTCTGCTCCATAGTTTCGATAGGTACGTACACATCTTATAGAGATAAGACGCGGGCCCCTTGGATCTGCTTTCTTTCCTTCTCTTGTTCCTCATCTTTGCGTCTACTTTTTTAGTGGAGGTAAATTCGTTTAAGGAGTATCGGTAGAAATTTATTTCATAGGACCTACATGCAAATATATATTTTGTTAAGTATCATAAGGAAGCCACGATTTGAGATCACGACTTCCTTTAGAAGGGAGCCATCACTTGAAACCACGGCTCCCACAGAAGGAAGCCATGACCTCAAGTCATGGCTTTGTCTGCTTCTAAACCAGACAGGCAGCTCCCCATTCCAGGTAGCTGCAACTCTTCCAATTTGTATTAAAAAAAGGTCCAATTTGTATTAGAAAAAGTTCCATTTTATATCGGGTCGTAATTAATAATGTGATAACCCCCATAATCTCGGATCTTCTTCCTCTCAGTTAAGAAATTTATGTTCTCTTTGATCCTATATCAATTTAGGGCCTATACTTTGTGGAGTTTCTGTCGTGATGAGTGATAATATTACACACAAGTAAAATTTCAGTGTTACCATAGGAGAGATTTGTGACTTCTAGAAAAGCATCACTGATAAGTATCAAAATTTAATACAAACATAATTGGTAACCAACATGAATACACTTGGATTTCAAAATCAATTAGGAGTATGTGATTCATGGTTGTCAAGTTATAGATGCAAGTTATGGATGATGTCCAGATCCTTAGAATATGAAGTGTTTTCCTATCCATAAGATGCACATTTATAAAAAATCAATTTCCAATCAGAACCATTTATGTAGGTTGTACTGAAGGTGGATCGCCAGTATTATGTCAATTAAGCCATCTTGTTCATTTCTCATAACTTGTCATTAAAAATATCATATGAAGTACTATAAATTCATTAAAGCCAAATGGAACTTTTCATTCTGGATGCAAAATGTTCAAGTTTTATAAACTTTAATAATTCCCTTTTCCACCGTGGAAATGTCTATGTATTACAAGACAAAACAGAAGTTCTAGATTTGACACATGCAATATAATTTATAGGCTATGACGGGTGACAATGATTCATTGATATTTGGATCTTGTTTAGAAAACCTTAGGTAATCCTCTATATACTCTTATCTTCCATAAGTGGGTCTTCATTATATTCGTAATTTAACATGCTGCATATTGGATTATCTATAGCAAGTCATTAGGAATACAATATCTATAGCAAGTCAACAATCATTAGGAATACAAGACCTGATAAGCATTTTTTTATCATTTCTCTCTATATTCAATCCATCGTTAAGCTAATACATATGACCTTATATGAGTATTTAGACACAAATATTAGGATTTGGACGGTTTTCTCTTTTGAGTCAAACAAATGATTATTGATATCATTATGACTACTAATCTCACTAAATGTTCTTTTAGATATAGCATACTAAATATTGATCATTATTGAGGAGGCATTGACTAGCTAATTAGATCTGTATCAAATATTAATACTCTTCTTTTATGAAGTTGGTAAATGATTTCCAAGATTGTAGATTAAGAGAGCTAGATCTGTATCAAATATTAATACTCTTCTTTTATGAAGTTGGTAAATGATTTCCAAGATTGTAGATTAAGAGAGCTAGATCTGTATCAAATATTAATACTCTTCTTTTATGAAGTTGGTAAATGATTTCCAAGATTGTAGATTAAGAAAGCTAGATCTGTATCAAATATTAATACTCTTCTTTTATGAAGTTGGTAAATGATTTCCAAGATTGTAGCTTAAGAGAGCTAGATCTGTATCAAATATTAATACTCTTCTTTTATGAAGTTGGTAAATGATTTCCAAGATTGTAGATTAAGAGAGCTAGATCTGTATCAAATATTAATACTCTTCTTTTATGAAGTTGGTAAATGATTTCCAAGATTGTAGATTAAGAGAGATAGATCTGTATCAAAAATTAATACTCTTCTTTTATGAAGTTGGTAAATGATTTCCAAGATTGAAGATCAAGAGAGCTAGATCTGTGTTACTAATCTCAAAAAGGGAATTGAGAAGGAAAGTAGACAAGCAAATGAAATTGATTGTGAGTCGGTAGTGACTTATAAATTATATTGCCGGTCATGGTGGTCTTTTACACTTGACCGTGCGAGGGCGCGGTGACCCTCAACTGAGCGGAGGAAAGGAAGCTCAGTTAGGGCAGCGGCCGCTTAATGCGCGGGTCTAGGATCCCAGTCCTTTACACGGTTTTTACGCGAGCTCGCAGTGTTTTTACGACTCGTTGGGATCCTGACTTTAGACCAGTTCCGCTGACCCTGTTTTTTAGGATACCCAAGCGGGGGATCCTTGGTTTTCAGCTTTATGTACGAGCTCGGTTGCCCGTTACCGGTCGGGTTGTTTTTCTGGAGTGACTTTTCCGAGAAGTCCCTCTCACCCGTCTCAGTGGCGTAGTTGGGGAGTAGACCTATCCCTCTATTGGACCGTCCTTCCAACTAGAGGGCGAGACGGAAGAGCCATTTGCAGGCTTCTTCACCGCTTGAGTTTTCTTTCGCCAACAGACTTGGCGATTCTACATCCAGATCATTCGTATCTACATCTATATCTACATCATTGAGAGTACATCAGAGAGAGTTACAGTGAAGGTTTGGAGGAAATCACAATTAAAATTGAGTTGATTAGAAGTGACTTTAATCTGATTCGAAAATCGTACAAGTTAGTGGACGTGTTGGGAACTTAGTTAGGATGCATTATACAACACCGCATGCCTACGGAGGCACCCCAACCCTAAGGTACTTTTAAATACCTTAGAGTCATAGTGTGAGGTTACACACAGACCAAGACCACAGAATATCCACTAACTTAGAAGGAGTAAACAGAATTAAGGATCAAATTCATCATCATCATATCAGTCCATTATCGAAAACCATGACATGATCTCAATTACAAGAAAGTAGCCATCAAGTTCCGCAACATGATCTCCAAGACCCAAATCATGATCTTAAAATACAGGAAATCATTATATGTTAGGGTTTGTCATCTAAACTATATATATATGGGATGAATGGGAAAAAGGGGAGGACAAATGAACTTATTACCAAACAGTTGGAAACCTTTTTTTTATGCAAGTAGATGTAAATTATACTTGTTTCACCTTTCTACTTGCTCTCTTTTGCACATTAAATTACTTGTTATTTATTTTAACTACGGGTTTGTATTCACGTTTGTGACTCCTCTTCTTCCTTGCATGCATGCAGGAAAGGAGTCTTCTGTTTAGTAGCTATACATGGTTCCAGGAGACAAGGTCTATACCAGACGGTATGTTATTCTTTTTGTCTCAGTTTTTGTTCGGTTGTTAATGTTATATGCTTCTTTTCTCTTCAGTCAGATTTTGGGATATACTGTATGTACTTTCAGACATTGTACATGTTGTAAAATTATATGGAAAATTAATGAAATGAATTTCTGATGCCATTATCTCTTTTAGCTTGTGGTTGTGAATGTGAATGTCGAATGTCACTTGCAAATATATTCATTGCAAAAAATTTCCCCATAAAAAACTATGCTTTTAATGCGATGTCATAAATGGAATTTCGCGAATTGTGTCGTAAACGGGTACCCGGATCCTCGGGGGTTGACAACATGTGATCTCAAATTAAATAGTTAATTCGTTATTTAAGGTAGTTAGTCGGTTAGAGTCAATTAGTATAAGTTAGAGTCAAATTTGAATTTTAAATTTGAATTTTCTTTTTAATTCTGTAATTCCATCCCTCCTATATAAAGGGGTGGTAGTCTATTATTTTTAAACAGTTCGAGTTGCAATTAAAATTGAGATTTATCTCATAGCTCCTTCCTTTATATCTTCTCCCTCCACGCGATCTTCGCGATTCTTCCCCGAATCTCGCGCAACCGGCACACCTTCTCTTCTTCCTCCCTCTAATTTCTTCTTCCACTATATTTTCCACCATCAAATTTATTTTTCCAACGTTGAGAATATTTCGATTTGCATCAAATAAATGCCTTAGGATTTATATAACATAAATAATAGACATTTCTGTCCAGTAATGTACCATCCAGTTTTTGTGTATATACATTTAAATAAAAATGATGTTGTTGAGAGGAAACTCAGACATAATCTTGATGTTGCTATGGATCGTATTATTTTACAAATGTCCCTAAGCAGTTTTAAGAAATGTTGTTCTTACTGTAGTATATCTCATTAAGTGTATCCCCCTGTCTGTTCTTGTAGGGAGATTTTTAGAAGTTGGTTTATTATAAGGATGCTGTCTTTTCTCTGCTATTGTGTAATTTTGGTTGTCCGTGTTTTGCTCATGTCTTGGTGTTTGTGTGACAAATTCTCACTAAGGTTGGTTAAGTGTGTGTTTCTTGGATACTCTTGAACCAAAAAGGTTCACTGCTTTGATCTGGTGTAAAAACAGATACCATTCGATCAAGTTATCACCTTCTTTGTAAAAGAGAGCTTTTACCCTAAGGGGGGCTATATAGCTTGATCCTCCTCCCATAAGGGGGGCTATACAGATGTGACTTCATTCCTTTACCCATGGTTCTTAGTATTATAGAGATTGATAATTAATGTACTTCTCAGGCTATAGTAAATCCCTTACCATAGAATGTACTAGAAGCTCCATTGCAAGTAAGTGGGCATGCTATTGATGATCGATCATTTGACTTACACATGTTTGTAAGATTATGCACCATTCACCCCATGACCCAATTTTTGTGATGATGGTTTAGGCCCTAATCTAAACACTTTTGATGATGGTTTGGGCCCTAATCTACAGACTTTCTTATTGGCCTTATTGAATACTGTGGTTCCACATTGTTATTTGAAAGCCTTGCAGGATCTAGGATTGAAGAGAGGAATGCATGATGAGATGGGAGCACTTATTTCTATAGGAATATGGGATATTCTTCCTCATCCTATTGATATTGCTGCTGCATGCTATTGAATACGCATCATAATATACCATGCTGATGGTGCAACTGAACGCATGAGGGAATGACATATTGCCAAAGGTTTACCCTGACCTACGGAATAACTGCTTTGGGTTTTCTCACATGTGGCTTGTTTCAATCCTGTTCATGTTGTTTAATCTATTGCTACAAACAAGAATTGATTGTTTCCTCAGCTAATCATCAAAAACACATTCCTTTATGATGATTTTCCAGTGAAGTTTTTATAACACATCCTCCCAGCTATAAGGTTGAGTTTGAGTGTGGCCACATGCTAAGAATGCGATTTATGCTGAAGTAGAGGCCCAGAGATTGATTTGATAGACTTAATAGCGAGGTTACTAATATCAGCTTCTATAGATCTACTATATATCACTCTATCTTCATTTAGAGGAGAAAGAGTAGAAGTATGATTTTTACCGTATATCTTGATGACATGGTACTAAGTAGGTGACAACTCGGGGATTCAGGGGACCAAGGACTTAGTATAGAAATCTTTGCTTTCAAAGATCTTGATCAACTTTATTGTTTTCTTAGCATCGAGGTTGTGAGAATTCCAAGGGGATGGTTATTTCTTACAGAAAATACATTCTTCAGATTTGGAGGATGTACACATGCTGGGACTCAACTAAGATTTGAAGGCTTCATATTAAAAAAAAGATTCTTCGTTCAGGGAAAGGATGATTAATGATCCATTATTTGAGGATACCAAATGGTACAGGAGTTGTGAGGCCCGTTCCTTCTCGGATCTGGGAAACCCGTTTACACATCATCCGTAATATCATATTCTCTAGAAATCGCATTAGGGAACTGGAAATTAGGGAATTTTTTTTATACGGATGACATTCACGTTAACTAACAGGCCACAGAACTATAACATGTCACACTTATATTGCATAAATTTCCATATCAGTTTATATGTAACAACAGAAATTGCATTATGTACATGTATCCCAATTTTATCAGAAGAGAAATAAAAGCATAAATATCTTGAACAAACTATAACAAACATACCTGCTATGTTTTGCTTCAGAAACTGACATTCAACTCTCCCAATACAACGGTGCAGGTATTTTGCCTGCAATCCATGGAATAGGGAGAAAAGAACATCAACAAATGTTGAGTAAATCTTAATTAATTAAAAATAACAGGAAATTTTAGTGGTTCCAAAAGAAAGCAAGTAATTTGGCCTTAACAATTAAAATTTAGAGCTACTTGCAATGAAACATGCTTTCAAGTTGTTTGGTATGTAAAACCCCATTCTACTCATCCTACACTAATTACCCACGTTAATCATTTATATACCAATATCATGTGGTCCATATTTAAGTCATTGCCTTTCTATTAATTATAATACAAGTTTGACTGGTATTGAGAATAAGAATGATGAGACTCTGATATAATCATTATCTCTATTAATGCTTATAATGATGTTTAAGAATCTTGTGGATTGATCATAGTAAGAGTATATGATGGATCTGGGGTTTTGATTCTTTCCTTGTTGATTTTCTCAAGCTTAGTGGATAGTCTGATAAGGATGATTTTCATGATATGGTCTTTTCTCTTTGCCAGGAATTATTGGCAGAAAAGTAACTAGTTCAACGGAAACCAACTCAACTGTAATTCAACTTTAGCCAACTCAATTATGACTCAATCCAATCTCAAATGTATCTTTTTCCGATTCAACTGTAACTGATTCAGATGTAGCCATAGAAGATTCAGATGTATACATGGATAATTCAGATGTAGCATCGCCAAGTCTGTTGGCGAAAAATAAACAAAACTCAAGCGGTGAAGTAGCCTATAAAAGAGGCTCTTCTGTCTCGCCCTTTAATTGGAAGGGCGGTCCAATAGAGAGATAGGTCTACTCCAAAACTACGCCACTGAGACGGGTGAGAGAGACTCTCTAGAAAAGTCGCTCTAAAAGAAAAACCGGCCCGACCGGTACGGGCTAACGAGCTCAAAAAACTAAAACCAAGGGTCCTCCAGCCTAGGTACCCTAAAGAACAAGGGTCAGCGGAACTGGTCTTTAAAAGAAAACCTGTGGATCCCAGAGAGGCGTAAAAACTGCGAGCGCTCGCGAAAAACCGAGAAAAAGACTGGGATCCTAGACCCGCGCACGAAGCGGCCGCTGCCCTAACTGGGCTTCCTAATCTTCCGTACAGCTGAGGGTCACCGCCCCCTCGCACAGTCAGGCGTAAAGGTTACCATGACTGGCACTTTTATTTACTAGTCATCATTGAATCATCATCACTAACTTAATTTCTCATCCTCTCTTGAACTCTGATGTAGTCAACTTTACAGATCTAGGTATCTTGTTGATAATTATATTGAATAGTGATTCATACTTTAGTGATTTTGAATGATTGATCACAAAGATCTTCAGTCATTGATCATAGATGATCTCATCAATTGGCGGCTTGCCTATTAATCTAGATTTATGAAAATATCTCAATGAACTCCTTTTTCAAACCACGAGATCATAAGTTGTTTATTGGAACTGAATTTAAAATTTAATTTAATGTAGAAATTTTACTTTTGTTATTTAACTCGTAATTTAGTGGCAAGACTCTTGATCTAATTTTTATAAGTCTCTTGTATGAGAATACCCTAATATAATGAACAAAAGATGAAAAGATGATCGATGCAATCCTTCCTGGCACTGCAAAATTTCACCCTGAATCTTCTCTTCCACTAGATCTCAAGTCATTCTAATAATACTAACATATTGAGATTATTATTTACTTATCCACCGTAGCCATCTTTCGATTCTTTATCACTATTACTAAGAGATATTGAGAAACCCTCCCAATTGGATGTATCAAACTCCCAGCCAAGAGTTATACCCCTTTAGCTACTTTGTATCTTCCTACCCTTGCTAAAAAAAAATATGTCGGGTTAATTACGCGATCTTGATATCATTAAGCTGGATCATAGTTAAATTCTTTATCTTTCGTCATTTTCAATAGGTTGAAATAGACCTTCTGCGATTGTTCTCGAGATTAAGAATCCAAATAAGTTGATAACAATATATTTAACAGATTTCAGAATACTTAATATTGAAAATAATCTCCTGATTATGTCATAAAATGGAATATGCTCAATTGAAAATAATCTCCTGATTATGTCATAAAATGGAATATGCTCCAGCGGTATAGATATTGTGCATCAAAAACTATGAAAAAAAATGTGGCAGATTCTTAAGTTGACTATACTCTGAAGAGAAGAATTTTTCTTGCATTATGCAGATTTGTCTAATGTTTAAAATGAAGCAGAATACCCAACCTTTAGTTGAATACTGCTATGCTAGGAATTTTAGTTTTAAAAGGCTAAATTCTTACACACATGTCTGTATTTGTGCAACACATGGACTGTTCAGATATCCATTGATTGTTAATCTTTTTCTTCCGGATCTGGAATCTCCATATGAGGTCGTGTTGTCACAAAGGATTACCATATCAAAGATTTCTTCTAGTTAGGAGGTACATATTAAGTTGAGTATATTATCTATATTATTTCATACACCTAAGAAAGGTGAGACCACCTCTGCCATGGTTGCTTCTTCTAGGAGGGACAGATTAGGTCCACTCATGCCCACAACAGTGATTGTTTTACATCGAGATGAGCCACATATTTTTTTACTTTTCTAGATGTAGTGGACATAGAGAAGATTGTTGCTGGTTAAAGCATAATAAACTTGTAGCTCATCAAACAGTCTTTTGAGATGTTGATGATATCATGATTCTATATATACCATCTCAAGAGATAAGTATGATGACCTTCTTTATAGGCTTCATTAGTGTTGTATATCCTTACATTAAACTCTAGTTCCAATGACCCTTGTACAGAACATGATATCACTGCCTTTACCGACCCTCATGTATATCTCATAATGGTTTAAATGTTCTTGGGAATCATTTGTACTTCTATTATTAGTATTGAGATGTTATTTATGTATTCACATCATATTAACCAGAAATATACAATTAGAATTTAGATGAAAGTGCAATCTATCTTCTGCCACATGCAATACACAAGTATTATAGAGTCAAATTTCCATTGCTTTAGATTACCACAAGACCCTTGTTCCCAACATGTTATAATATATGGTAACCCAGTTATAGCATATCTAGAATATACAACACTCAAGCAATCTATTACTATCAAAATGTGTAAAGACCATGCATGGAAAGCAACAAGAGAGGGGAAAAGATTGTACCTTTGATCCTTTAAGTTTGGAAGGATTTTGTGGCTTTATCTAACATACAACAATAGATAAAATATCTGATAGATAGCAACATAAAAAAAAACTGAATTAGAAACTTCAACATTGACTTTAATGAGAACAAAGAAGAGAGAGATATGTACCTTTGAATATCTCCACTTTGGAGATCCAAACTTGCTTGCAACATCCTTTTCTTGACAGGAGCTTCAGTTCATTCGGATCCGGATGTTACAAATATAAAAACCTCAAAGGGAGTCTCGTCCTCGAGACTCGGGTCAAGGTCACTTTGTGTCTTGTTTGGATCTTATCTGGCCATAAAAACCTCAAAGAATTTTGTACCCATAAAAACCTCAAAGGGAAAACAAGCCGTGTTCTTTCAATATATATAATTAAATGGGCTTGTTTTGACAATTACCTGAAAGAGTTGTGGGTATCGTGCCCGCATATCCACTTTTGTCTTCCATGTTGCCTCTTTGACATCATGTCGGTGACATAGCACCTTTATTAGAAGAATCTCTTTGTTGCGAAGCTTTTTTTTTTTCACAACACTATCGAGTATTTGTACTAACCTTCTCTTTGTAAATCAAATTTGACTCCACGTCAAGGTTCTCATAGCTGATGACGTGGTGAAGGTCGTACTTGTAATTCCTTAAATTGATAGGTGTAGAGAAAGGGTTACTCGATAGACCACCTTACACATACGACTAAAAATTTCAAATAATCCAACGTATTGTGGTGTCAACTTGCTATGAGCACTAAATCTCTATACTCCCTTTATGGGAGATACTCATAGAAACACTCAATCTCCTTCTTGTGTTTTCAGGAATTCCATCAATATGAAGGATTAAGTTAAATATTGATAAGTTATTATTTGAATCGATTAAGAGAAGAGGATCGGATTACATGAAACTCCAAATTTCTTTTCTGACGGTCTGCATAGCTCTTATAGCAGCTCTGAGTCATCAGAAGCCTTCCCCTTACAAGATCGATCAACAGTTCTCGTAGCCCCTTCCCAAAGAGATCTACAGAGTAAAATATATGTTCACCTACCTTACGCCAACTGAGAGGTGCGAGACATCTCCGCCCGTATAGGGCTTCGAATGATGTCATACCAATACTGGAATAATGACTGTCGTTGTGCGGGAGTTCTACCAATGACAGGTGGTCCTTCTAAGATCATTTCTACTCTAGAGTACATGCACGTAGCAAATCCTCAAGTATCTGAATAACACATAGTATCGTATGCAGAACTCATCTTCAGCTCTGTCTGTGGTGTTGACATAAGCCGGTACTAGTAGTGAGATATAAACCTCGAGTCTCCATCAGACACTACCTCATGTGGTATATCATAAAATTTGATAATATATTTTTTTTTGCACATGTAATCTAGCCAGTCTAGATGGAGTGTAGGTCATGTTGATATATATGAAATGGACTGACTTGGCCAATCTGTCAACAACATCCCAATAGCATCGTGACCACCTATTGTCTTTACTAGTCCCGTGACAAAATCCATAGAAGTGTTCTTCCACTTTTATTCGAAAAAGGGGAGAGACTGTAACAACCATGGTGGTCTCTTATGTTCTGCCTTGACCATATGATAGATCACGCACTTGCTAACACGACATGTTGCATCTCGCTTCATTCCGTCCTGCCAGAATGTAGACCTAGATCCTGGTACATCTTTGTGCTACCAAGAAGAATAGACAATCGTGAATTGTGTGCCTTATCAAGAATATCTCTGCGCAACTACTCATTGTTGGGCGCAATTGCCCAGCCAACCTTCCACAAAATAGACTTAGTCCTCACAAAATCATCACGTTTGTCCTTGATGACACGCATGCAACTGTCTAAAATTCAAGGATATGTCCTATATCCTTCTACTATGCAATCCCAAAGACTGTTGAATCGCGGAGGTATGACAGTAGATGAGGACACACTCTTATGAGGATGTCAATTAGTCAAGGTTACGAGTATATCTCATGTATATAGCTAGTTTGCCGTATGTGTGTGAGCTTTCCTGCTAAGCGCATCTGCCACCACGTTTCCTTTACCAGAATGGTAAGAGATCATGTATTCAAAATCCTTCAGTAGTTCAAACAATCGATGTTGTCTCATATTTAGCTCTTTCTGATTATAGATGTACTTCAAACTTTTGCGATCTATGAAGATATCAAAATTCACCTCATATGGATAGTGGTGCTAGATCTTAAAAACGAGGACAACTGTTACCAACTCCAAGTCGTGGATGGAGTAATTCCGCTCATGCAGCCTCTATTGACGTGATGCATAAACAATCATGTAACCTTGCTGCAACAGAACCACTCTTAAACATTCATTTGAAGCATTTGTATATACTGTATAATCTTGAATGTTTGAAGAAAGTGCAAGAATGGGCACATTTGTTAATCTTTCTTTCAATGTCCTTTAAGGTCAATGAAGGGAACTCTCATCTGTGTCAGAATGACTCATGGAAAGCCACAGATGAAGCGTCTATAATAACTATCTAGTTCAGGAAAGCTTCAAATTCGAGTGACTGTCTTGGAATATTCCCAAGACATAACTTCCTCAATGTTCGTAGGGTCAACTGGCATACCTGCTCCAGAAATGACATGTCCAAGGAATGAGGTTTTGGATAACCATAACTCACATTTGTTCAGCTTAACATACTACTTATGCTTTTGAATGTTGTCTTCCGAATATCCAACTCTTGAATCCTCAGCTAATGGTAGCCAGATCGGAGATCGATCTTTGAAAATACCAAAGATCCATGTAGCTGATTGAATGTGAACCCCTCAGGATCCGGATACCCGTTTACGCGCATTTCGCAATATTTCATTCACATTGATCGCAGAAGTCGTAGAAAAGTAGGGAAAAATTTTCGCGCGATTATGACATTCATTCTCAACACATGACCACAAGTAAAAGAGACAATATGGCACCAAAATTCTTTTCATTTATATTCATATCAGTTTTCAACATGTATAATGATCTTCCATTTACAACATATATCCCAAAGTGTAATACAAAAGAGATGACATTTACATCATTATCTGAACAAAACTGAGACAAAGTAATTCATACCGTCGGGTATAAACTCTATCTCCTGGAACCATGTATAGCTACTGAGCGGCTACTGAACTGCAGGCTGTTTGCCTGCCACACACACAATAGGAAAGAAGAGGCGTCACTAACGTGAATACAAACTCGCAGTTTAAAATAAATAACAAGTAATTTAATGTACAAAAGAGAGCAAGTAGAAAGGTGGTATAAGCAAAATCTACATCTACTTGCGTAAGTAAAAAGAGGTTTGTTTGTAATGCGTTTCTAATGATTTTCCCCCCCCAGAACCCGGCATTTCCCATATGTCATATTTATATAGCAGTTGCGTAATCATGAGTGTATGAGTGTAAATGCATATATCATTTTCTTCAGAGATCATATTGGTAAGTGAAAAATAGGAAAGTTGAAATTGTAGAGATCTATTTATTTAATTTCTTGGGTAGAGAGAATGGTCTTTTGATCATAATTTCTCCAATTCTTAACTTCACTGTTTCAGATCTAGCTCCAGATGTTGTAGATGTTGATATGGATGATCTAGATATAGAATCGCCAAGTCTGTTTGGCGAAGAAACTCAAGCGGTGAAGAAGCCTGCAAATGGCTCTTCCGTCTCGCCCTCTAATTGGAAGCGCGGTCCAATAGAGGGATAGGTCTACTCCCCAACTACGCCACTGAGACGGGTGAGAGGGACTCCCTAGAAAAGTCACTCTAGAAAACTGCCCGACTAGTACGGGCGGACGAGCTCGTACGTAAAAACTGAAAACCAAGGATCCCCCGCCTGGGTGTCCTAAAAGACAGGGTCAACGGAACTGGTCTAATGTCAGGATCCCAACGAGGCGTAAAAACACTGCGAGCTCGCGTAAAAACCGTGTAAAAGACTGGGATCCTAGACCCGCGCACTTGGCGGCCGCTGCCCTAACTGGGCTTCCTATTCTCCCGCCCAGTTGAGGGTCACCGCCCCCTCGCACAGTCAGATGTAAAGGTCACCATGACTGGCATAATTATTTATTATCAATGATTCTCCATCATACCGACATACTTGACCACATAATCCTTTCTTAATATCTCAGGAGTGGATTTGTAGATCTGGGTATTCATCTCAACCTATCCATAGTAATATAAAATCTTATTAAAGGATCAATTTGTTCGATCTACTACTTATGTATGTATGAATAAGTCACTCGGGCTTAGGTCATGATTTTTGTTGTTTGACTGCAAACGCTAGTGATAACATTTAAGGTAAAGGCATCTTTCTTTATATTATTTTCTACTGATTTGTTCGATTGCAAGTCTGGTAAGAAAAGACAGATCTCAATAATTTTCCTACCATGGCAAGATGGTTGTACAACAATTTCATTAGTAAGATGGTTGTGATATTACCAAAGAAATTTCAGAAACTGTAATGCGTCACATAGTCATCATTCACGTTGATTAATAGTATATCCTCATCACACTTGCTAATTGTCCTAGGCGCAGTGTTGCCATTTTTTTTTACTGATAGCAGTACCTCTCAGAATCTTGAAGTCATCGGGAGATATATATATCTATATATATATATTGCAGTAAAAGATCATTCTGATATGCTATACAAGGTTCTAAGACTAAAAATGATTCCATCCTGCAATATTAGGGAGATTCTCAGTACACTCTTTCTGATTAAGCAACTTTTCTTATGTTGTTATTTCATCCTCAACTCTCTTGATCAGAAGTTATAATACTAATTGATATTCTTATATACCATTGACAACAGATACTTAAAATCAGAGTTATTATAACTCAATGCCTACATCATGCTTATATATTTAACCCCCATTTAATATATGTAGAATTTAAGACAATAATTATATATACATGTAACTGGTAGAGTTTAAACTTGTAAACTTTTGTGACAGTAAAGTATGCATGTAATAAATGACTGATTTGAGTATTATTCTTTGTGTGAGATGGACGTCATCTGTGTGAAAATAGGCAATTTCGGGTAAAATCTGATCATGACCATATTCAACATATGACAATACTCATAATAATGTATATACTTGACGTAAAGAACAAAAAGATTTCCATCCGTGAAAAGATTTAAGACAAGACCATTCACAATTTAAAACTTTATGTTAATCTTTTCCAGAACCAAGAGAAGTTAATAAGGTGGGGAATACCACTGGTAGCAAAAGAAAAATAAAGTAAATTAAAAACTGGTAACCGTCAACACTCAGGTAACATTGATAAGTCAAATTAGAAATTTAAGAATTTAATTAGACCCATAATGCAAAGGGAAGGGAAGATCCTTATTGAGACCTGATATGTATATATATATATATCTGTTTATAAAACTGGAATCAGATCATAAGAATTTAGAAAGAAAATCCTCTAATAACCACATGCATATATATATATATCTGTTTATAAAACTGGAATCAGATCATAGGAATTGAGAAAGAAAATCATCTCATAACCACATGCATATATATATCTTAATCTATTTATAAAACTGGAATCAGATCATAGGAATTGAGAAAGAAAATCATCTAATAACCATATGCATGGCAGCAAAGAATTTAGGAAATGGTTTGTACCTTAAATTGCTTCTAGATTAGATGAAGGGACTGATCTTGTATGCAGCAAGGGAAGGAAAAATGCTCATGTGCATGCAGCAGAAAACTGTTGCTTTGGAGCAACAACAGTCGAAGGAGAGGGGCTGGAGCAGCTTCAAAGGAAAGAGACGTTGGCTGTTTTGGCTGAAATTTATGTTGGGATTTTGGGAGAAGAAACGTCAGTGGCTTGGAGTTATAAATAAGGGAGGATGGGATTCAAAAATTGGACATGTGGAGAAGAATGTGCCAAGTGGAATAAGAGGAGAGAGGGAAAAAAAACAAAAAGGAGAAGAGGAGTATAACTCACGGCTCTGCAGTCTGGACAGCAACCAGTAATTAAAAAAAAATTTTCAGTTTATTTTAATTCATTTATTTGAAAGGTTAAAATATGACCGTATTCACGCCTCGGACCTCGGATTTCGACGCGAAATGTCTTGATTTGATCGTCTTTCAACGACGATCAAAATGAGTATAATGTTGATATACTTTCGGTCGAGTTTCGAATACCCGAAATTTTCGGATACGACTTTTGTGTAAGACTAAATTTTGTGATTTAAAAATATCATATGACCTCTGATTGACGAACGGTTGATTCCGTTGGTCTCGTGTCGTCAAATCGGATCTAATGATGGTTTCGGTTCGTTTTGCGGTTTCCGAATCCACGTCGCGGCTTTTTAACGGCACGCATTACGAAGGGACCGATTTTTGATCGATTTCACCCGAACAACTTTTGATTCACGATCAGGAGATCGTTTTAGGTTGTTTAGTATTGACCGTCAATGTTATTGGGTTCATTAGACCCAAAATCGGACGAGTTCGGGTTTACGCAAATTCCCGGATGTTACAATTATAAAATCCTCAAAGGGAGTCTCGTCCTCGAGACTCGAGTCAAGGTTAATAGGTATCTTGTTTGGATTAATATGATCATAAAAACCTCAAAGGGTTTTGAACCCATAAAAACCTCAAAGGGAAAACAAGCCATATATTAATCATGTATTTAATTATAAAAGCTTGTTTTGATGCTTACATCAGAAAAGCTGCGGGTATCGTGCCCGCATGTCGGCTTCAATCTCTCATGTTGCTTCTTTGACGCCGTGTCGGTGCCACAAAACCTTGACCAATGAAATCTCTTTGCTGCGAAGCTTCTTCACAGCACGATCAAGTATCTGGACTGGCTTCTCCTCATAAGTCAGATCTGGCTCTACATCAAGATTCTCATAACTGATGATGTGCCGAGGGTCGTGGACATATTTCCTCAGATTGGATATGTGGAAAACATCATGAATAGCTGAAAGATGTGGAGGAAGGGCTACTCGGTATGCCACTTTCCCCACTCTAGCCAGAATCTCAAAAGGTCCAACATATCGCGACGCCAACTTGCCGCGAACACCGAATCTCTGTACTCCCTTCATGGGGGATACTCGCAAAAATACCCAATCTCCAACCTATAATTGATAGGAATGTCATTAGTATGGGATTAAGTTGAACACATAGATATCATAATTGAGTGGATGAGGAGAAAATAAGTAGATTACCTGAAATTCTAAGTCTCTCCTCCGACGGTCTGCATAACTCTTCTGGCGGCTCTGTGCCGTCAGAAGCCTCCGTCTCACAAGATCAACAGCTCTCGCAGTCTCCTCCAAGAGATCCACGGAATATAAAGCATGATCACCTACCTCACGCCAACTGAGAGGCGTGAGGCATCTCCGCCCGTATAGGGCTTCGAATGGTGCCATGCCAATACTGGAGTGATAGCTGTTGTTGTACGTGAACTCCACTAATGGCAGATGGTCCTTCCAGGACCCTTTCCACTCCAAAGTGCATGCGCGAAGTAGATCCTCAAGTGTCTGAATGGTGCGCTCACTCTGCCCGTCTGTCTGCGGATGGTATGCAGAACTCATCTTCAGCTCTGTCTGTAGTGCTGACATGAACTGATGCCAATAATGAGATGTAAATCTCGAATCCCTGTCAGACACCACCTCACGTGGTATACCATGCAGTCTGATGATGTTCTGTACATACAGCTTGGCCAATCTGGATGGAGTGTAAGTCGTGTTGACAGGTATAAAATGGGCTGACTTGGTCAACCTATCAACTACGACCCATATGGAATCATGGCCACCTGGTGTCTTCGGTAGACCTGTTACAAAATCCATAGAAATACTCTCCCATTTCCACTCGGGAATAGGGAGAGACTGCAGCAATCCTGGCGGTCTCCTGTGTTCAGCCTTGACCATCTGACAGGTCATGCATCTGCTAACATGTAGCGCCACATCGCGCTTCATTCCATCCCACCAGAAATATCGACGCAGATCACGGTACATCTTCGTACTGCCTGTATGGATAGATAACCGTGAACTGTGTGCCTCGTCCAAAATGTCTCTGCGAAGCTGCTCGTCATTGGGTACAACGACCCGTCCTGCCTTCCATAAAATAGACTCCATCACAACAAAGTTGTCAAATTCGTCCTTGACAGCGCGCATGTATCTATCTCGGATCCAAGGATCTGTCTTCTGGCCCTCCTCAATACGATCCCAAAGGCTGCTGTAACGTGGAGGCACGGCGGTAGAAATGGATGCGCTCTCCTGAGGATGCCAATCGCTCAAAGCTGCAAGCGTATCCCACGTGTATAGCCAGTTCGCCGTACCATCAACATGCGCTCTCCTGCTAAGTGCATCAGCCACCACGTTTCCCTTACCGGGATGGTAAGAGATCGTGCAATCATAATCCTTCAGCAATTCGAGCCATCTACGCTGCCTCATGTTCAACTCCTTCTGATCAAAGATGTACTTCAGACTCTTGTGGTCTGTGAAAATCTCGAAGTTCACCCCATATAGATAGTGGCGCCAGATCTTCAAAGCGAAGACAACTGCCGCCAACTCCAAGTCATGTGTGGGGTAGTTCCGCTCGTGTGGTCTCAACCGTCGTGATGCGTAAGCAATCACCTGTCCTCTTTGCATCAACACTGCTCCCAGACCTTCCCCAGATGCATCTGTGTAGACTGCATAGTCCTGAGTGCCTGAAGGAAGAGCAAGAATAGGTGCTGTAGTCAACCTCTCCTTCAGCATCTGGAAGGCCTGCTCACATGAATCGTCCCAGATGAATGGAACTCCCTTCTTCGTCAATCGTGTCAATGGACGGACGATGCATGAAAATCCGCTGACAAAGCGTCTGTAATAGCCCGCTGTCTTGGGCTTCTCCCAAGACATAACTACATCTATCTTCGCAGGATCAACTGCAATGCCTGCTCCAGAAATGATATGCCCGAGAAATGAGACCTGGGATAACCAGAACTCACACTTGCTCAACTTGGCATATAGCTTGTGCTCCCTCAATGTATCCAAAACAATTCGTAGATCATTCGCATGATCCCATTCATTTCGTGAATAGATGAGCACATCATCGATGAACACCACTACAAACTTGTCCAAGTATGGACGGAAGATACGGTTCATCATATCCATGAAAGCCGCAGGTGCATTGGTGAGCCCAAACGGCATCACCACAAACTCGTAGTGTCCATAGCGAGTCCTGAAGGCTGTCTTCGGAATATCTGACTCGCGAATCCTCAGCTGATGGTAACCTGAGCGAAGATCGATCTTCGAGAAAACCGAAGATCCCTGGAGCTGGTCGAATAAATCATCGATACGTGGCAAAGGATAACGGTTTTTCACCGTTCTCTTGTTCAGCTGCCTGTAATCAATGCATAGTCTCATGGATCCATCCTTCTTCTTGACAAATAGAACCGGAGCACCCCAAGGTGAAGTGCTCGGCCTCACGAATCCCATATCAAGTAACTCCTGCAACTGCACCTTCAGCTCCCTCAACTCGGCTGGTGCCATGCGATATGGTGCCATAGAGATCGGCTGTGAATCTGGCAGCAATGTGATCTCGAACTCGATCTCTCTCTCAGGAGGTAGCCCTGGTAGCTCATCAGGAAATACGTCAGGGTATTCTGATACTACTCGGATATCCTGTATCATCGGCTCCTGATCAGACACCTCCCGAACAAAAGCAAGATATGAATCGCAACCCTGGTCAATAAGTCGCTGGGCTCGCAATACTGAAATGTACTCCATGGTGGAGTCCTGTGTAGTACCCTCAAAAGTGAACTCGGGTAGATCTGGAATCCTGAAGACAACCGTCTTACTAAAACAATCAACTAGTGCATGATGAGTAGATAGCCAATCCATGCCTAAAATCAAGTCGAACTCATCAAGCTGTAGGAGTAGACAGTCTGCGATCATCTCATGACCGCCAATCAGTATGGGCAAGTGCCTGACTATCAGAGATATGACAAATAAGGCCACCTGGCCCTCGGATGTGATATGGAGACGATAGCGTCTCTGCAACTCTATCTAAAGAAACAAGCAACCTCGAAGCAAGGAAAGAGTGTGTCGCGCCGGAATCAAATAAAACATGGAAAGGTCGGCCCAAGACTGAGACCATACCTTTCACCACAGTAGCCGCTGAACGTGCCTGCTCCTCAGTAACGACATGTAACTGTCCTTGCCTGGCTGATGCAGCACTAGAACCTGCCACACTCTGCGTCTGTCTCTGCTGTTGCTGCCTAAAGTTGGAGTTCCTACCACGGAAACTCCCTGAACGCTGTGCCTGAGGCTGTGACTGTGAAGGCTGTGGCTGAGGCTCACCAGCTACCTGTGGGCACTGTGAGCGATAGTGTCCCCACTCATGACATCGATAGCATCTGACTGGCCTGGTAGGTGGAGTAGCTGTGCCTGTGCTCCGAGCGGTTCCTGTAGGTGGTCTATCTGCTCACTGTGACCCAGATGGTCGAGCGGACTCGGTGCCACGTCCGACAAGTGCTCCTCCTAAAGTAGTCGATGGAGAAGAGCGAGCACTGCCTGTGAAGGACGAACCTGTGGGCCGGAATCGTCTGTCTGACCTCTGCTGCTGAAATGGTCGACGTATCGGTCCAAAAGATCGTCGCGGTTTAGGCGCTGCTCCAGACGAGCTCCCGAAACGTCTCCCCCTGATGTCCTCGAACTTCTCCGCAGCATCGGTAGCCTCAGAGATGGAAGTGATGTGTAACCCTGCCAGCTTCTCCTGCACCTCCTCGCGCATGCCGCCAATGAACTTTTCCAGATTCTCCTCTGGAAATGCGCCAGCTGCTCGGGTATGTCGTGACAACTCTGTATATCTGATGAAATAATCTCTGGCGGTCATCTGTCCCTGACGAAGCTCGGCAAACAGTCGGCGCTGGGACTCCTTCCACTTCGCAGAAAAGAAGTGGGCTCTGAACTTCGTCTCGAAATCGTTCCAAGTAGGCTCTCAGCCTAACTCGGATACTACGGCCTCCCACCATCGCTCGGCGAAGTCTGTCAGTGAATACTCTACGAAAGATAGCCACGTGTCTCGTGGCGCATGAATTGCCCTGAGCACCTTCATCACTCTCTTCAGCCACTGCTCAGCATCATCTGGTGAACCTGTGCCCTCGAACAGGGGTATGTTGGCCAGCTGATAAGAAGTGAAGACCGACTGGTGCCTGTGAATGGCTGAATACTCGTGTGCATCCTCGCCAGCAAAGTCAACAGGGTCCTGCTCCCTGTCCAAGTCTGCATCCTCCTGAGCTCCATGCTCTGGTATGTCCTCTAGTGCATCATTCGGGTGAGGTTGCTCTACCTCAACGGACTGGTGCTGGTCCTGTCGCATTCCATCCTGGGATGGATGGTACGTGAAATCTGATAGATCCTCAAATCTCATCTCTATGTCCGTCTTCCTGTCAGCAATCTCGGTCTGCTGGGCCAATATCTGCTCCTGCTGGCCTCTCATAGCAGCTTGCTGCTGCTGAAGATCGGTAAGTGCGCTCAGTATTCGTGCCAGCTGATCAGAAGTATCCTGACCAGGTCGAGATGCCATGGCTCTGCATGAGAACCATAATTAGTCATAAAATGCCATAAACAGATACTTATCGTAAATGCTCTTCTCTTCTTGGGATATAATATGAAAATTAATGAACTTGGTGACATCTGTAGTTATTGAATATGAATGTCATATTTCCCTTTTCGAACTTACGACAAGTCGGAAGACTGTCGCTATTCGAGAACTTAATGCGATCGGAATTGAAATACTGCGAATGTGCGTATCGGGGTACCACTGCTCTGATACCAAACTGTGAACCCCTCAGGATCCGGATACCCGTTTACGCGCATTTTGCAATATTTCATTCACATTGATCGCAGAAGTCGTAGAAAAGCAGGGAAAAATTTTCGCGCGATTATGACATTCATTCTCAACACATGACCACAAGTAAAAGAGACAATATGGCACCAAAATTCTTTTCATTTATATTCATATCAGTTTTCAACATGTACAATGATCTTCCATTTACAACATATATCCCAAAGTGTAATACAAAAGAGATGACATTTACATCATTATCTGAACAAAACTGAGACAAAGTAATTCATACCGTCGGGTATAAACTCTATCTCCTGGAACCATGTATAGCTACTGAGCGGCTACTGAACTGCAGGATGTTTGCCTGCCACACACACAATAGGAAAGAAGAGGCGTCACTAACGTGAATACAAACTCGCAGTTTAAAATAAATAACAAGTAATTTAATGTACAAAAGAGAGCAAGTAGAAAGGTGGTATAAGCAAAATCTACATCTACTTGCGTAAGTAAAAAGAGGTTTGTTTGTAATGCGTTTCTAATGATTTTCCCCCCCCAGAACCCGGCATTTCCCATATGTCATATTTATATAGCAGTTGCGTAATCATGAGTGTATGAGTGTAAATGCATATATCATTTTCTTCAGAGATCATATTGGTAAGTGAAAAATAGGAAAGTTGAAATTGTAGAGATCTATTTATTTAATTTCTTGGGTAGAGAGAATGGTCTTTTGATCATAATTTCTCCAATTCTTAACTTCACTGTTTCAGATCTAGCTCCAGATGTTGTAGATGTTGATATGGATGATCTAGATATAGAATCGCCAAGTCTGTTTGGCGAAGAAACTCAAGCGGTGAAGAAGCCTGCAAATGGCTCTTCCGTCTCGCCCTCTAATTGGAAGCGCGGTCCAATAGAGGGATAGGTCTACTCCCCAACTACGCCACTGAGACGGGTGAGAGGGACTCCCTAGAAAAGTCACTCTAGAAAACTGCCCGACTAGTACGGGCGGACGAGCTCGTACGTAAAAACTGAAAACCAAGGATCCCCCGCCTGGGTGTCCTAAAAGACAGGGTCAACGGAACTGGTCTAATGTCAGGATCCCAACGAGGCGTAAAAACACTGCGAGCTCGCGTAAAAACCGTGTAAAAGACTGGGATCCTAGACCCGCGCACTTGGCGGCCGCTGCCCTAACTGGGCTTCCTATTCTCCCGCCCAGTTGAGGGTCACCGCCCCCTCGCACAGTCAGATGTAAAGGTCACCATGACTGGCATAATTATTTATTATCAATGATTCTCCATCATACCGACATACTTGACCACATAATCCTTTCTTAATATCTCAGGAGTGGATTTGTAGATCTGGGTATTCATCTCAACCTATCCATAGTAATATAAAATCTTATTAAAGGATCAATTTGTTCGATCTACCACTTATGTATGTATGAATAAGTCACTCGGGCTTAGGTCATGATTTTTGTTGTTTGACTGCAAACGCTAGTGATAACATTTAAGGTAAAGGCATCTTTCTTTATATTATTTTCTACTGATTTGTTCGATTGCAAGTCTGGTAAGAAAAGACAGATCTCAATAATTTTCCTACCATGGCAAGATGGTTGTACAACAATTTCATTAGTAAGATGGTTGTGATATTACCAAAGAAATTTCAGAAACTGTAATGCGTCACATAGTCATCATTCACGTTGATTAATAGTATATCCTCATCACACTTGCTAATTGTCCTAGGCGCAGTGTTGCCATTTTTTTTTTACTGATAGCAGTACCTCTCAGAATCTTGAAGTCATCGGGAGATATATATATCTATATATATATATTGCAGTAAAAGATCATTCTGATATGTTATACAAGGTTCTAAGACTAAAAATGATTCGATCCTGCAATATTAGGGAGATTCTCAGTACACTCTTTCTGATTAAGCAACTTTTCTTATGTTGTTATTTCATCCTCAACTCTCTTGATCAGAAGTTATAATACTAATTGATATTCTTATATACCATTGACAACAGATACTTAAAATCAGAGTTATTATAACTCAATGCCTACATCATGCTTATATATTTAACCCCCATTTAATATATGTAGAATTTAAGACAATAATTATATATACATGTAACTGGTAGAGTTTAAACTTGTAAACTTCTGTGACAGTAAAGTATGCATGTAATAAATGACTGATTTGAGTATTATTCTTTGTGTGAGATGGACGTCATCTGTGTGAAAATAGGCAATTTCGGGTAAAATCTGATCATGACCATATTCAACATATGACAATACTCATAATAATGTATATACTTGACGTAAAGAACAAAAAGATTTCCATCCGTGAAAAGATTTAAGACAAGACCATTCACAATTTAAAACTTTATGTTAATCTTTTCCAGAACCAAGAAAAGTTAATAAGGTGGGGAATACCACTGGTAGCAAAAGAAAAATAAAGTAAATTAAAAACTGGTAACCGTCAACACTCAGGTAACATTGATAAGTCAAATTAGAAATTTAAGAATTTAATTAGACCCATAATGCAAAGGGAAGGGAAGATCCTTATTGAGACCTGATATGTATATATATATATCTGTTTATAAAACTGGAATCAGATCATAGGAATTTAGAAAGAAAATCCTCTAATAACCACATGCATATATATATCTGTTTATAAAACTGGAATCAGATCATAGGAATTGAGAAAGAAAATCATCTCATAACCACATGCATATATATATCTTAATCTGTTTATAAAACTGGAATCAGATCATAGGAATTGAGAAAGAAAATCATCTAATAACCATATGCATGGCAGCAAAGAATTTAGGAAATGGTTTGTACCTTAAATTGCTTCTAGATTAGATGAAGGGACTGATCTTGTATGCAGCAAGGGAAGGAAAAATGCTCATGTGCATGCAGCAGAAAACTGTTGCTTTGGAGCAACAGCAGTCGAAGGAGAGGGGCTGGAGCAGCTTCAAAGGAAAGAGACGTTGGCTGTTTTGGCTGAAATTTATGTTGGGATTTTGGGAGAAGAAACGTCAGTGGCTTGGAGTTATAAATAAGGGAGGATGGGATTCAAAAATTGGACATGTGGAAAAGAATGTGCCAAGTGGAATAAGAGGAGAGAGGGAAAAAAAAAACAAAAAGGAGAAGAGGAGTATAACTCACGGCTCTGCAGTCTGGACAGCAGCCAGTAATTAAAAAAAATTTTTCAGTTTATTTTAATTCATTTATTTGAAAGGTTAAAATATGACCGTATTCACGCCTCGGACCTCGGATTTCGACGCGAAATGTCTTGATTTGATCGTCTTTCAACGACGATCAAAATGAGTATAATGTTGATATACTTTCGGTCGAGTTTCGAATACCCGAAATTTTCGGATACGGCTTTTGTCTAAGACTAAATTTTGTGATTTAAAAATATCATATGACCTCTGATTGACGAACGGTTGATTCCGTTGGTCTCGTGTCGTCAAATCGGATCTAATGATGGTTTCGGTTCGTTTTGCGGTTTCCGAATTCACGTCGCGGCTTTTTAACGGCACGCATTACGAAGGGACCGATTTTTGATCGATTTCACCCGAACAACTTTTGATTCACGATCACGAGATCGTTTTAGGTTGTTTAGTATTGACCGTCAATGTTATTGGGTTCATTAGACCCAAAATCGGACGAGTTCGGGTTTACGCAAATTCCCGGATGTTACATTGAACGAGTCATCAAAGTATGACAGAGGATAATGGTTCTTCACCGTTTCTTGTTCAGTTGTATGAAATCAATGCTTAATGTCATTGATCCATCCTTCTTTCTGATAAAAGAACGGGAGCACTCCAAGGTGTAGTGCTCGACCTTCCGAAACTTAAGTCAAGTAACTCATGTAGCTGCACCTTTACCTTTCTCAACTCGGTTGGTGTCATGCGGTACGGAGTTATCGAGATTGGTTGTATATCTCATAGTCATGTAATTTCGAACTCGAACTCTTTATCAGGTGGTAACCTGACAAATCATTAGCAAACACATTAGGGTAATTTGACACTATCGTAATGTCCTGAGCCATCGGCTCTCTACCAGACGTCTCTCGGACAATTGCTAGATATGAATCACATTCCTAATCAACAAGTCTTTGAGTTCTCAATACTGAGATACACTCCATTTTGGAGTCATGTAATGTACCTTTATAGGTAGACTCGGGTAAGTCTGGAATCTTGAAGACAATTGTCTTCAAGAATTAATTACATAAGGCATGATGAGCTGATATTCAATTCATACCCAAAGTTAGGTCAAACTTATTGAGCTGTAGTAGCAGACAGCCTGCTATCGTCTCATGTCCACCAATCAACATTGGTAGCTATCAGACTATTAGTCTTATGATGATCAACTAGCCACACGGCCCATAATGTGACAAGGATGATCTAGGGCATCTGCACCTCTACCTACTGAAGTTAGAAGTTCAAAGATCATTCATCGTTCCAGAATCAATTAAAAAGAGAGAAAGGTCGGCACTAGATGCCATGGTTCTGTATAAGAACCGATAACCTTAATTACAATAGTTGATGTTCGCGGACATTTCTATTATGCTTTTTCTCTTCTTGGGATGCAATATGGAAATTAGTTGCAATTGGTGACATTTGTGGTTATGGAATTTGAATGTCATATTTCCCCTTCAGACTCGCGACAAGTCAGAGGACTGTCGCTATCTGATTATTAATGCAATCGGAACTATAATACTACGAATGTATGTAGCAGGGTACCACTGCTCTGATACCAAACTGTGAGGCCCGTTCCTTCTCGGATCTGGGAAACCCGTTTACACATCATCCGTAATATCATATTCTCTAGAAATCGCATTAGGGAACTGGAAATTAGGGATTTTTTTTATACGGATGACATTCACGTTAACTAACAGGCCACAGAACTATAACATGTCACACTTATATTGCATAACTTTCCATATCAGTTTATATGTAATAACAGAAATTGCATTATGTACATGTATCCCAATTTTATCAGAAGAGAAATAAAAGCATAAATATCTTGAACAAACTATAACATACACACCTGCTATGTTTTGCTTCAGAAACTGACATTCAACTCTCCCAATACAACGGTGCAGGTATTTTGCCTGCAATCCATGTAATAGGGAGAAAAGAACATCAACAAATGTTGAGTAAATCTTAATTAATTAAAAATATACAGGAAATTTTAGTGGTTCCAAAAGAAAGCAAGTAATTTGGCCTTAACAATTAAAATTTAGAGCTACTTGCAATGAAACATGCTTTCAAGTTGTTTGGTATGTAAAACCCCATTCTACTCATCCTAAACTAATTACCCACGTTAATCATTTATATACCAATATCATGTGGTCCATATTTAAGTCATTGCCTTTCTATTAATTATAATACAAGTTTGACTGGTATTGAGAATAAGAATGATGAGACTCTGATATAATCATTATCTCTATTAATGCTTATAATGATGTTTAAGAATCTTGTGGATTGATTATAGTAAGAGTATATGATGGATCTGGGGTTTTGATTCTTTCCTTGTTGATTTTCTCAAGCTTAGTGGATAGTCTGATAAGGATGATTTTCATGATATGGTCTTTTCTCTTTGCCAGGAATTATTGGCAGAAAAGTAAATAGTTCAACGGAAACCAACTCAACTGTAATTCAACTTTAGCCAACTCAATTATGACTCAATCCAATCTCAAATGTATCTTTTTCCGATTCAACTGTAACTGATTCAGATGTAGCCATAGAGGATTCAGATATATACATGGATAATTCAGATGTAGCATCGTCAAGTCTGTTGGCAAAAAATAAACAAAACTCAAGCGGTGAAGTAGCCTATAAAAGAGGCTCTTCCGTCTCGCCCTCTAATTGGAAGGGCGGTCCAATAGAGGGATAGGTCTACTCCAAAACTACGCCACTGAGACGGGTGAGAGAGACTCTCTAGAAAAGTCGCTCTAAAAGAAAAACCGGCCCGACCGGTACGGGCTAACGAGCTCAAAAAACTAAAACCAAGGGTCCTCCAGCCTAGGTACCCTAAAGAACAAGGGTCAGCGGAACTGGTCTTTAAAAGAAAACCTGTGGATCCCAGAGAGGCGTAAAAACTGCGAGCGCTCGAGAAAAATCGAGAAAAAGACTGGGATCCTAGACCCGCGCACGAAGCGGCCGCTGCCCTAACTGGACTTCCTAATCTTCCGCCCAACTGAGGGTCACCGCCCCCTCGCACAGTCAGGCGTAAAGGTTACCATGACTGGCACTTTTATTTACTAGTCATCATTGAATCATCATCACTAACTTAATTTCTCATCCTCTCTTGAACTCTGATGTAGTCAACTTTACAGATCTAGGTATCTTGTTGATAATTATATTGAATAGTGATTCATACTTTAGTGATTTTGAATGATTGATCACAAAGATCTTCAGTCATTGATCATAGATGATCTCATCAATTGGCGGCTTGCTTATTAATCTAGATTTATGAAAATATCTCAATGAACTCCTTTTTCAAACCACGAGATCATAAGTTGTTTATTGGAACTGAATTTAAAATTTAATTTAATGTAGAAATTTTACTTTTGTTATTTAACTCGTAATTTAGTGGCAAGACTCTTGATCTAATTTTTATAAGTCTCTTGTATGAGAATACCCTAATATAATGAACAAAAGATGAAAAGATGGTCGATGCAATCCTTCCTGGCACTGCAAAATTTCACCCTGAATCTTCTCTTCCACTAGATCTCAAGTCATTCTAATAATGCTAACATATTGAGATTATTATTTACTTATCCACCGTAGCCATCTTTCGATTCTTTATCACTATTACTAAGAGATATTGAGAAACCCTCCCAATTGGATGTATCAAGCTCCCAGCCAAGAGTTATACCCCTTTAGCTACTTTGTATCTTCCTACCCTTGCTAAAAAAAATATGTCGGGTTAATTACGCGATCTTGATATCATTAAGCTGGATCATAGTTAAATTCTTTATCTTTCGTCATTTTCAATAGGTTGAAATAGACCTTCTGCGATTGTTCTCGAGATTAAGAATCCAAATAAGTTGATAACAATATATTTAAAAGATTTCAGAATACTTAATATTGAAAATAATCTCCTGATTATGTCATAAAATAGAATATGCTCCATTGAAAATAATCTCCTGATTATGTCATAAAATGGAATATGCTCCAGCGGTATAGATATTGTGCATCAAAAACCATGAAAAAAAATGTGGCAGATTCTTAAGTTGACTATACTCTGAAGAGAAGAATTTTGCTTGCATTATGCAGATTTGTCTAATGTTTAAAATGAAGCAGAATACCCAACCTTTAGTTGAATACTGCTATGCTAGGAATTTTAGTTTTAAAAGGCTAAATTCTTACACACATGTCTGTATATGTGCAACACATGGACTGTTCAGATATCCATTGATTGTTGATCTTTTTCTTCCGGATCTGGAATCTCCATATGAGGTCGTGTTGTCACAAAGGATTACCATATCAAAGATTTCTTCTAGTTAGGAGGTACATATTAAGTTGAGTATATTATCTATATTATTTCATACACCTAAGAAAGGTGAGACCACCTCTGCCATGGTTGCTTCTTCTAGGAGGGACAGATTAGGTCCACTCATGCCCACAACAGTGATTGTTTTACATCGAGATGAGCCACATATTATTTTACTTTTTTAGATGTAGTGGCCATAGAGAAGATTGTTGCTGGTTAAAGCATAATAAACTTGTAGCTCATCAAACAGTCTTTTGAGATGTTGATGATATCATGATTCTATATATACCATCTCAAGAGATAAGTATGATGACCTTCTTTATAGGCTTCATTAGTGTTGTATATCCTTACATTAAACTCTAGTTCCAATGACCCTTGTACAG
Organism: Ottelia alismoides; assembly: GCA_037367405.1. Taxonomy (NCBI): domain Eukaryota; kingdom Viridiplantae; phylum Streptophyta; class Magnoliopsida; order Alismatales; family Hydrocharitaceae; genus Ottelia; species Ottelia alismoides. The sequence goes on along the minus strand of JAZKJV010001954.1, from coordinate 379,164 downwards.
AACATGATATCACTGCCTTTACCGACCCTCATGTATATCTCACAATGGTTTAAATGTTCTTGGGAATCATTTGTACTTCTATTATTAGTATTGAGATGTTATTTATGTATTCACATCATATTAACCAGGAATATATAATTAGAATTTAGATGAAAGTGCAATCTATCTTCTGCCACATGCAATACACAAGTATTATAGAGTCAAATTTCCATTGCTTTAGATTACCACAAGACCCTTGTTCCCAACATGTTATAATATATGGTAACCCAGTTATAGCATATTTAGAATATACAACACTCAAGTAACCTATTACTATCAAAATGTGTAAAGACCATGCCTGGAAAGCAGCAAGAGAGGGGAAAAGATTGTACCTTTGATCCTTTAAGTTTGGAAGGATTTTGTGGCTTTATCTAACATACAACAATAGATAGAATACCTGATGGATAGCAACATAAAAAAAAACTGAATTAGAAACTTCAACATTGACTTTAATGAGAACAAAGAAGAGAGAGATATGTACCTTTGAATATCTCCACTTTGGAGATCCAAACTTGTTTGCAACATCCTTTTCTTGACAGGAGCTTCAGTTCATTCGGATCCGGATGTTACAGGAGTTTTTTTTGGAAACTACTATACTTGACTGTTATCATACCTGGCATCAACGTTGTCCCTAGTTGTGCAAGAAAACATGTGGAGAATGTCACCAGAAGGGTGCATGTCTTATTATTAAGTACTTAAAAGGCTCTCCAATCAAAGGACTTTACTTCAAAAGCAATAGCAATTATTAGCTTTTGGGATACTCCGATCTTTACTATGCTAGTTTCATTGAGGATAAAAGGTCTAATATTGGATATGCTATCTTCTTGGATGGAAATTTGATTTCTTGGCGCAACAAGAGGCAAGATGTTGTGGCTTGTTCTAGTGAAGAGGTAGAATAGATGTTATGCCCTATACCACTTGTGAGGTGTCATTGATTGTTTCTGTTTTATCGAACTTGGTGGTCAAATCATTGTCCTTGTTCCCATGTGTTGTGACAACAACAACAAAGCCTTTTTTAAATAGGTTTGTCGAAAGTGGGGTTGTCTTAGATTTACCAGACTTTCATGTGGGTGCGGAATTTGAAAATCATGATGTATTTAGATCTGCTCCCTCCACATATTATATTAAGATTGAATTTTCCGCAAAATACATTAAAAGTGAAAGCCTTTGAATCACACCTAAGTGTAAGGCAGATAGATGACCATGGAGGATCCACACTTCCTTGGTACCAAATAGCACGAGATTCAAGGTGGCAACCTTGTGTCGCACACCTGCATGCCAAATAATAGGGCGGGAAACACCGTGGCATCGTTAGAACGGGTACCGCTACATATAATTCTTTAGGTGAAGGAAAACCCTGCAAGCACTATGAAGCAGTTGTCAGATTCGTTTACCATATATGACAGTGTACAGAGGAAAGAAAATGGCTTTAGGCGCAATCTTTGGGAGTGTTGAGGAGTCTAATGCAATGCTTCCTTCTCTGATTTGCGAGTTAAAGCGATGAAATTCAACAACTGTAATCCACTACTTTCTTGAAAAGGATGATTCGTTTTTAGATGATCTGTTTCATATAAAGTAAACAGAGTGGTTTCATGAGAGGTTGCAGATCCTTTTTGGGTTTGGATGGCTGTCATTTGAAGGGAAAGTACTTCGGGACACTGCTTGCTGCCACTATGTTAGAGGCTTCAAATGGATTCTTCCTTGTTGCTTTTACAGTTGTGGAAAACGAGTCCATGGATACATGGACATGGTTCTTTGGATGTTTGCACGAGGCTATTGAATGTGGCCAAGGAGAGGGCGTTGCAGTCATATCAGATAGGAAATAGAGCTTCGAAAATACGATGAAAGATATCTTCCCCGCTACTGAACACAGATTGTATAAGACCTGTATACAAGAATTTCAAGCTGTTGTTTCCACATCCTCATTTGAAAATAATTGTCTGGTCAACAGCGAGGGCGTTTGATTCCAAACAAGTCATTGTATGAATGAGCTTTAGAAAACCAATATGAGGGCGTTTGAGTGCATAATGAAAGTTGTAATGTCCCGGGCTTAGGTCCCAGTCCGTTATCGAGGAAAGATGGCCCTTACAACTTGTTGGGTATGGGGCTAGATGGATCCATTGACAACCACCCAAAATGCTTAAGCCAAGTTGTCAAGTAGTAATCCCCACCACTTATAACCTACTCTCACACTTTGTGAGTTTTAGATGTGGGACTATGTTTGGGGGTATGGGTGTTACAACCTCCTCCACTTATATTCGCAACGTTCTCGTTGCAACATGGCCCATCACTTATTCCCAGTGACAGTGGCGGCTGCACGCTCCCGGCTTAGGTCCCTTCGGGTAGTCCTTTCTACTATCACAGCAAAATTGGCTATGATACCATTTGTTACGTCCCGGGCTTAGGTCCCCAAGTCCGTTATCGAGGAAAACTGACCTCGACAACTTGTTGGGTACGGGTCCAGATGGACCCGTTGACAACCACCCAAAATGCTTAAGCCCAAGTTGTCAAGTAGTAATCCCACCAGTTATCACCCACTCTCACACTTTGTGAGTTTTAGATGTGGGACTATGTTTGGGGTAAACAAAAACGGTCCAATTTAATGGAAATGTCCACTGCCCCTACACGAATAATTTGAATGAATCCTTCCATTCTTTGCTAAACAGAGCATGCCACTTTCCAATTCGTGATATGGTCGATTGGATACGACGGAAGATGATGACCACAATAGAAAAGAGGTTAAAAGGAACACAAATGGAGAGGTATAATGGCCCCTATTGCTATTGATTATGTTGGGACTTAGGACATACACAAAAACTTGCAAGGGTTCATTTTGAGGTCAAATGACATCAATGCTGGGGTGGAATGCCCTTCAGGTCTTTATGTTTATGATTTGCTTCGTAAACAACACACATGTAGGAAATGACATATCCGTGGCTTGCCATGTATATATGCTTGTGCTGTCATTTTGTGTTTAAGTCATGTAAATAGGGAGGATTACACGTTAAATTATAATGGTATTAGCATGTTTAGAAGGACATATGAAGGTTGCATTACCCCTTTGCCTTCATGCTGGACACCGATGAAGCTTCTATACAAAGTCAAACCTCCCCATTCATGAGGCCTCCTGGTAGGCCTAAGATTACGCAAAGGAGAAGGGAAAAAACAAAGCACAAATGTGCAAGATATTGTTCTTTTAGGCATCATAGAACCGCCTGCAGAGCTTAAACCCTCCAAGAGAAACATATCTTAATATGTTGCAAAATGTCTCCCAAGTATGGGGATCCATGGATGATCAAACATGATGATTACATTTGCAACAATCTTCCATTCTTGGGAAAGAAGGTGTGCTACTTTATCTATATATATCTTCGCATTTCATACATGTGATTCTGCCTTTCTTCTTTGTTGCAAAAAATGAAGTGGCTTAGCTTCAAGGGGCTAAGGATTGGCAGATATAAGAAGACTAAAGATCTGGGAAATGTGGTTGGACCAAATAATAAGAAAGGGCCCGTCCAAAGAAAACTTCAGGAATATTGGAGGATGGACCCATTGTAGAAAATGAGAAAGACTTTTTTGGCATGGTGTTATATTATGATGGGGTTTTTTCTTATTAATGTGAAGTCTGAATGTTTGCATGATGCCTTGCCATGATGCATGGTGAAAAGCTATCATTGCTTGATGGTTTGTGGGAACTCTTGCTATCCGTTTGGTTACTGGGGTACCCCGAGGTACCCCGGTGTATCCCCCTCAAATCCTGGGTTGGAAATCCATCACAAGTCAAGGTGATATCACATCACATTCCTTATCCCAGCCCTCTCCCAACCCTCATAACCATCCTAACACCTACTATTCAGAAGTGGATACCCCAACCCACCCCATCCCAGTAACCAAATAGGCCTTTGGTATAAATTTGTGATTTGAACATTAGCTTGATGCTTGCTGCATTATGTTGGTTATCGATGCGAAATGGGAATTACATGGGTTATTCTGTAAGGTAGTAGGTACTTTTTGCATTTATTCCGAAAGGATTTTACATATATGTTTGGTACTGAGAACTACAACTGCACATATTTTGAGGACTTCTAAATATAAGCATATGTTATAGACTTGCTTTCAGATATTTGCAATTTCATGTCATTTTCTTCACTTTTTTATTCAATTTTGTGATCTCTTACAACAATCCTTATGCACCATTCATTTTTTCTTGTGAGATTTGATTGTTGAGTATGTCTCCATCAACCCACTCAAAGAAGGCACACCTTCTACCTTGACATGTGTAGAACTTCCAACCCTTGCTCCATGGTTTTGAGGAGTTCCTCACCATGTCAATAATATGGCATTTGTATTTCACCATATCATGAGCATATACACTTGAGGCGAAGAGATGTTCCATCTTGTTGCTTGCCATGACTTTTTTAACTTAACAACATTTGATGTCGTGAAAAAGGGAACATGCAAATCAATGGAGCCATGTAATATTAGATGGACGAATGTAATAAGCCTAACACTTATCGCAAATAAAATTCCCAATAGGTTGTCTGCAGTTTTGCTTTTCATCTCCTGTTGTGCATTTAAATGTTAGGGCCCCAAGGGTTGTTGATATGCCTTGAATCCTAACCATCTGACCCGGGTTAAAGAATCGTTGTATGCACCCCCTCCTGCCATACCACACCCCAACAAGACAAGGGTCTCACTGCCCCGTCAGCGAGCATGTAGTGGGGGGGGAGATCTACAACCAAGTCTCTAGGCACTCCATCGATTGCGAATGGTCATCATTCAATTTCTTTCACACCTCAGTTAGACAAAAAAAAGGAACACATGTTACATGTTTCCTCTGCCAGCGTGAGTGTGAGTCTTATATATGCCATGGTATGCACAAGACCCGACATCGTTTATGTTGTGAGTGTTAGCAGATTCATGAGCAATCTAGGGAAGGAGCATTGACAGGCAGTCAAACGGATTTTCTGCTATGTAAGAGGAACATCAGGCATTGACCTTATCTATAAAAGTGATTCAGAGTGTTTGGTTGCTGGATATTTAGATTCGGATTATGTTGCAGATGTTGATGGGAGGAGATCAATGACATGATACGTTTTCACTTTGAGGAGTTTTTCCATCAGTTGGAAGGCTATCTTACATCCATCAGTTAATTTGTCTACCACAGAGGTGTAAAGGAATGCATCTGGTTGAAGGATTTAGTTGGAGATTTTGACCTACAATAGGATCATGCTATAGTATATTGTGACAGTCTCAATGCAATAGCCTAGGATCGGGTGCATCATGAGAGAACCAAGTATATAGATGTTAGATATCACTTCATTCGTTCCAAGAAGATGATCAAAGTGAAGAAGGTCGGCACAATAGATAATCCAGTCGATATGTTCACAAAGGCAGTTCTTGGGAGTAAGTTCAAACATTGTTTGAACTTGCTCAATGTCGATAGTTGGCAATGGCCCCAAGGAGGGGCTGGCGGCGACATGGCGAAGCTTGGAAAAACGTCTCAGAAGATTGTTGATATGCTTTGAATCCTAACCATCTGATCTAGGTTGAAGAACCATCCTATGCACCACCTCCTACGTACCATACCCCAACAAGACGGGGGTCTCGTTGATCAACAATCCTCTAAGATTTGTACTCGGGTATTTGGATCCATTTGTATCATGGATCCGTCTGTACAAGAGTAGTATATAAACTCCCCTGGGATTAGGGCTCTCAGTATCCTCTATAGTCTCTTCTTTCTCTATATAGTGAAAATCAATCGTTGCCGCCCAAGGACGTAATCCAGTTATGGGCGAACCTTGTAAATCCGTGTGTTTGCATCTTGCTTGATTGATCTTGTTTGTGCATGTTTGCTTCCACGATTCGCAACATGGGTAAAGGGTGATTCGGTACTTTACATTCCAATGGTCCTCTTGGAGGGTTAAAAGTGGATTTTTACTTGTGAGTGGATGGTTGTTAATGCAAAAGGCAATGGATCTTAACCTGCGGGTATGTCATATAAGGGTTAGCAAGTTTGCGAGGTTAGGAGATAATTATGAATAATACAGGAGTCAAGAAAGTAATTTACAAAGTTTACAAGGTTCGTGGTAAGTTCAGGGACTACATTGAATTCGAGTGTGAAGTTCAGGGACTTCTATGTGATTTACTTTAAACAATATCTGGAAAGTTGAAAAAACCCACATGTTTGATCAGTCATAGTGTGATGGAACATTTAACCGTAAGCCTTCTATTCTTTGGTGATTCGTGTGCCTTTGAATTTGTATTCTTTTGGTTTTGCTTGGTCTATAGGATGACAGTGGAAGTTTCTATGGTAGATTTTAACTTAATTGGATTATTTTATTTGGGTTCATATATGTAGATCCTGCTGGATAAAATGTATCATGTAATGATCATTAATGAATCCAGATGTTCAAAATCTTACTTTAAATCTCGGAACTACTAGCTACTGTTTAATGTTTCTTGATCACTTTATGAATAATTATAATATTTACTTGCAAGTGGATACTAGAATCTCTTTGTTTAATGTACCACAGTTGCCTTTCTGTTCTATCATCATCATTATCTTTATCATCGCCATTATCACTATCCCCATCATCATTCCCATCATCATAACCGTTATTCTAATTCTCTCGATTTATCAATACTTAGTTCTTCCCGTTGTTATTATTTGGATTATCTTTACATATAAAGTTGCTGTTTCTTATATGGGTTTTCCCTCTCATGATAACATGCCAACATGACCCTTTACATGGCAGTTCTTGTTTAGAGTGGCGATTTGCTTTTCCTTTACTAGAAGATGCTGGGTTGGAGGTCTGGGCTGTTGACATTCTCGGGTGGGGTTTCTCAAATTTAGGTTTGTTGCCTTTATTATTGCTTTCCTAATCAAGGGCACATCATTTTTTTACCAAACAGAAGTCCATTTCCATTGGAATAACTTGCAAAATGACAAAATCAAATCTTTATTTCTGAAAGAAATTTCTAATGATTAGCAAAATTCAGATCTTTTAGAGCATATAGGTCCATGACACCCAAGTAAATCGTGTATGAACCTGTGACATACACATATGCTATCATAGGGACAATAAAACTACATTTTATGTATGGATTAGCACCTAATGGTGATATTACTCAATATCATAATGAGACTGATATTTCTACAATTTATGACTTGGTTTTTTACCTGATGATTATATTATTCACTCCAAGAGGCTAACAACACAAGTGCTTAAATAGGCCTATTGTACGGCAAGTTTGATAGGGTTGCTAATCAAACCTATCCATAATTAACAACCTATGTTCGAGTTCAATATAATAAGAAAATTCAAAGGTTCGAGTTCGATCTCTGTTCCATATGGGTTTGGTAGAATAAGTTATAGCTCATTTGGAAAATGAATGTTTGAGTTCAGTTAGATAGTAGTCCGTTAACAATTTAACTTAAATCAAATTTAGTAAAGTGAACAAGTTGGAGATGAGTTCAAAATTGATTCAATAATAAAGGTTGATTCTTCTATAAGCATTCATGAAAATAGAAAATAATTCAAGTTGACACGGAATACATGTCCTTATTGATACCATAATTTCATCAATCCGATGTTCTTTCTTACACACACTTACTCACATACATAGTCATGCTCGGCTCATATAGACACGACTGAATATTTTTCGAAATTTTATTGGATAAAATTTTAAATGAACACAAACATGCTCAGTTTGATTAGCAGCCCTATCGAGGACACATATATTCTTGTAGAGATTATAACAACAATCGTCCTACATGCACATACACTGAATGTCTAGAGATCGGAAGGATTTATTCTCTACGGTGTTAAACTAGCAAAAACAAAAGAAACATGGGAAGATGCAGCGGGAGTCGGGATAGGCGGCACACTTGGGTGAAGTGGTGGGAGAGGTGATGAACGGGGCTTTTGGCGGAGCTTTTAGTGAGATGAGGTGGAAACTCAAGGTACGTAGAGGTCCTCGAACTTCGATCCTAGGGTTTGGTTTGTGAGTTGGGAGATGGTTATTGATAATGGAGAGAAAGGTAGGACTGGCAGTTCTTGCATCCCTCTTAGGAGGGTTTGACATGTTCACATGAACGATGGGGCTGAGGTAAGAGGGCCACCATTAATAATTGTGAGGAGCGAGAGGATGAATGGCACATGATCAACCATCAGAAGCGTGGAGGTTGGGCGATGCTGTGATTTAGGTGTTGTTAATCGGAGCATTGGACAACCCTTTATACCTATGTTCCTCGATGTTTCTACTGTTGGGCATCCGATCACCATTGGGACTCACGCATGTTGGATCAGGCGATTCCGAGGTCGGGAAGAAGTTGATTGTGCAACTCTAGGCATGCACGAGTTTACGAGTAAACCCAAGACGAAGATGCCATCATCAACACCATTTACAACCAGTCGATCCTTTACAGAGGTAATTCAGGTGTTTCCTTTAGTCAAAAGGTTAGTCTCCATGAGGAGATTCTTGTTGGAGAGGTAAGGGTAGGGCCTCGACCCTTGAGCATGCATGCTATCAAGTCTCGAAGGTTCTTGGGAGGAGTTCATGGGGATGTTTTTCTCCTTATGCAACATCAATTTGTGCAAGGCGTCTATCTCTTGCCTACGAAGATATCCTGCTTTCACTTCGTGGCCCTGTAAGCATATGTGAAGAGGACGACGACTGATCGATGTGGGGCGTAGTTTTGAGCAGCGCTTCATGGTACGCGTTTTGGGTGTTCCTCTTCTTTCCAGGAACTCAGTCTCTCTAGGTATTACTCCGAGGGATCTGGAGGAGACAATGTAAATGCTATATGACGTGCTCATCGGGGGGTACGCATTAATGTAATGGTTGTTGAGATCTAAGGCTGTAAACCAATGGGAGGTGTGGAATGCTCTATATGGGTGGACTGTAATAGGTTTTTCTTGTGGGTAGAGGTCTTGAACCCCCACCCCCTCCGGTGGATGACAAAGAGATGGTTGATGAGTATCCTGTCTAAACCCTTGATCGCAATTTAGCTGGTGATACCTACTCCCGTCTTTCATGTGGACTTTCTGGAGCTCATGTAGTCCCGAAAAAGAAAGGAGGCTATGTTGACCTTCAAGTTAAACCTTCCATAACCATTTCATTGATTGCAACGTTTATGAATGTGGTATTCATATACGCTCAGACATGTCACCACATAGTTAATAAGCAGAATGCGAGGGTATATACAAAGTTTATAATGTTGTATGCGATTTTCTAATTCTTAATTTATAAATAAATATTTATAGATTTCAACATGGATTTAAGAAAACATACAGATTTCGTTGGGGCGTTCCCTACTTGCGACGCGTTGCATTGCCCGAATGCAATGAAAAATTGGTAAGGGCCGCTACATCGCAGCCTGGATGTAGTTCAAAATTTGCAAGGGTCCTCGCATGAGGAACGCATGCGAGTAATTAAGATAGTTCCGCTGCATCACTGCTCGGATGCAGTCCAAAATTTACAAGGGTTCTCGCATAATGGACGCATGCGAGTAAAGAAGTTAGTCCAAAAGAGATTGCAACGGAAGTTGCGGATTGGTAGTTGGAATATTGGCACTTTGACTGGAAAATCGATGGAGATAGTGGATACGATGGAAAGAAGGAAGATTCATATATTATGTCTTCAAGAGACTAAATGGGTTGGAGAGAAAGCAAGGGAGATCGAGAAGACATGCTTTAAACTTTGGTATTCAGGTAAAGATAAGGGTAGAAACGGTGTTGGAGTGGTTGTTCATAAGGATTTGAAGGATTGTGTGGTTGAGGTGCAAAGATTCGAGGATCGAATTATTTTGCTAAAATTAGTGCTTGAAGAAGAAATTTTGAATATAATCTCAGTTTATGCACCGCAAATTGGTTTAGATGAAAGGACTAAACAAGCTTTTTGGAAGGATCTAGATAAGATTTACAAGGAAACCCACAAAGAGAGATGATTTGCATAGGTGGAGATCTTAATGGACATGTGGGAAAAGATGCTTCAGGGTGTTCTAGTGTTCACAGAGGACATGGTTTTGGGGATAGAAATTAAGAGGGAAAAGTCATCCTGGATTTTGTAACGGCATATGATCTTTTCATAGCAAACCCTCTCTTCTAGAAGAGGGAGGAGCATTTAATTACTTATAAGAGTGGGCCAACGAGAACACAGATAGATTATTTTGCGTTGAGGAGAAGAGATCGGTTGTGTTGTAAAGACTGCAAAGTAATCCCAGGAGAGAATTTGACAACCCAACATCACTTGTTAGTCTTGGATGTACAAATAAAAGGGCTGCTAAAGAAAAGGAGGGTTCCTAAGATCACTAGAACTAGATGGTGGAATCTTCCACTGAAGCAATCGAGCTTCAGGGAGGCGAGTCAAAGGGAGGAGCCCCAGGTCAAAAGGAGGCTTGGTGGTGGAGTGAAGGGGTGCAAGAGAAGCTAAAAATTAAAAGAGCATGCTTTAAAGCTATGTCGAAGGATAGAACAGAGGAAACTGTCACAAACTACAAAATAGCAAAGAGGGAAGCAAAGAAGGCTGTAAGCGATGCTAAGTCGAAAGCTTACGAAGTTTTGTATAAAAATCTCGACTCTAAGGAGGGCCAGAAGGATATATTCAGGTTGGCCAAAGCAAGAGAAAGAAAGACCAAAGACCTTTCTCAAGTGAGATGCATTAAGGACGAGGAAGGTCACGTGTTTGTTACTCAGAAGGATATAGAGACTAGATGGGAGCAATACTTCCATAAACTTTTCATTGGGGAAGGAAATATAGAGATCACTTTGGGTGATCTAGCTAGTAGTGAAAGTTATTTGAATAGACGGATACAAAGAAAGGAAGTAGAGGAGGCTTTGAAGGTTATGAGACCTGGGAAAGGTGTAGGACCGGATGACATCCCTGTAGAAGTATGGAAAGATTTAGGTGAGCGTGGTTTGACTTGGCTTACGAATCTATTCAATGTTATTTGGCGAAGCAAGAAAATGCCTGAAGATTGGAGGAGGAGTATCGTGGTGCCTCTTTATAAGAATTTATGAGACATTCAAAATTGTTCAAATTATAGAGGTATCAAGCTGATGAGTCACACTATGAAAATTTGGGAGCGTGTGATCGAGGGAAGGTTGAGGCAAGTTTCCATCGTCAAAGAAAACCAATTCGGATTCATGTCAGGTCGCTCAACTATTGAAGGTATCCATTTACTGAGGAGAACAATGGAGATTTATAGAGCTAAAAGGAAGAACCTCCATATGATCTTTATTGATTTGGAGAAGGCTTATGATTCTGTCCCACGAGAGATATTGTGGAGAGTTTTGGAGAAGAGACAAGTGCCTGTCCTATACATTAACCTCATAAAGGACATGTATGATAGGGCTTTATCTTCTGTAAAGACCCGTCTGGGAAGACTGGCTATTTTGACATCAACATTGGTTTACATCAAAGTTCAGCTTTGAGTCCATTTGTTTTTACTTCGATTATGGACGAGTTGACAAGTCACATTCAGGATGAGTTACCTTGGTGTATGTTATTTGCTGATTATATTGTGTTGATTGACGAGACTAGAGATGGAGTAAATGAGAAGCTTGAGGTCTGGAGACATGAGTTAGAGAGTAAAGGATTTCGTATAAGTAGGGCTACGCCAGAATATATGGAGTGCATCTTTGATGGAAGCAATGGTGAAGGAATTGAGGTGAAGATTGGTGATGATAACATTCAAAAGAGAGATTCTTTTAGATATCTGGGATCTATTTTGCAACATGATGGGGAAATTGATGGAGATGTTACTAATAGAATAAATGCAGGTTGGCTAAAGTGGAGAGGAGCCTCTGCTGTTCTCTGTGATAAGAAAATTCCTTTAAAAATTAAAGGAAAGTTTTACAAAGCAGCCGTGAGACCTGCTATGCTTTATGGATCTGAATGTTGGCCTGTGAACCATAGACATGTGCAGAGAATGGCTGTAGCAGAAATGAAAATGCTAAGGTGGATGTGTGGACACACACACACACGTAAAGATCGGATTCAGAATGATGCAATCAGAAAGAAAGTTGGTGTTGCTCCGATCGAGGATAAGATGCGAGAAAACCGCTTAAGATGGTTTGGTCATTTGCAAAGAAGATCAGCTGATGCACCAGTTAGGAGATGCGAGTGTTGGGATGTTGAGCCGGCTAAGAGAGGGCGGGGACGACCCAAGAAGTGTTGGAAAGAGACCATACGAAGGGATCTTTGTTTTGTGGATATAAGCCCGGGATTGACCCAAGATAGATCTGAATGGATGCGAAGAATCCGTGTAGCCGACCCTACTTAATTGTGGGAAAAGGCTTTGTTGTTGTTGCAAAATAAATATTTACTTATATTTACGAGTTTTGAATATGTAATTAAAGTGGAGTTGCATACTTTCATTTAGAACTTAGAATAATCTCCGTTGATAATAAAATTACCATGTGATAGTACTAATCACTGCTATATAAGTACCAAATACCAAAGAATGACACAATAATTCTAAAATAATTCATTTGTATTCAATATAATTGCTTGCATCTAAGTAATATTCTACTTAATATAAGCTACAAACAAAGCTGTTGGAGAAAATATGAGACTTGTTTATTCCATTGACCTAGGCTCTCTTATATAGAGGAGATACCTATGGGTAAATTACATGAGACTGACAAAAAATTAGAATAGAGAAAAGAGTAGGGTAACATAAATATATCTCTACACTCTCCCTCAAGATTGAGCATAGATATCAATCATGCCCAGCTTGGATGAACACTTCTGGAATGGTCCTCTTAATAGGGTTTTGGTGAAGGTATCTGCAGTTTGGTCTCTTAAGCTGACATGGGAAGTAGAAATGAAGCCCTTCTGAACCATGTCTCGTGTATAGTGGCAATCAACCTCGATATGTTTTGTCCATGGAAGGCCATATCGATATCGATATCGTTTCGATATCGTATCGATACGATATTTCGACGATACATCGCGATATTTCCTTCCATGGTTTTGTCCTTTCTGAAATGCAAGGTTATTTGCAATGAAAAGGCATCCTGATTGTCGCACTTCAGCGACATGGGAAGAGGAACATCTATATGTATATTTGCTAGTACTGCTCGAACCCACATCATTTCTGTGCTCGCCTGTGTCATAGCCTTATATTCAGATTCAACAGTAGACCTGGTCACTACGGTCTATTTCTTGCTTTTCCACGAGATAAGGAAATCTCCAACAAATATAGCAAATCCTGTCGTGGACTTCCTGTCCTTGGGACCCTACATAATCTGCATCTGCGCATGCTAAAATAGTGATGGCACATACTTTTCTAAATAGAGTCCTTCCCTGGAGATGATTTAAGATACCTTAGTATCATGTGTATAACATCCATACATACCTGACGAGGTTGCTCCATAAACTGGCTAATCTGACTGACAACTAATGAGATATCGGGTCTAGTAATAGTGACATAGAGAAGCTTTCCCACCAGTTCTCTATATCTTCTCCTATCTACCTCATCAGTATCATCATCGTATAGCCTCATGCTCGGATCCATAGGCGTGGTAGCGGATTGACATCCAAGCATGCCCGTTTCACTTAGCAGATCAATGACATATTTTCTTTGGGTCATCACAAGCCCTTGCTGATTTCTGGAAAACTCCAGTCCCAGTAAATATCTAAGGGTACCAAGATCCTTGGTAATAAATTCACGATACAGAAATTCTTTCGCACTGTTTATCCCATGTATATCTTCTCCTGCAATGATTATATCATCAACATACACCATAATAACAATTGTAGCTCTAGAAGTTCTCTGTGTGAAAAGAGAATGATCTGCATTCGACCTTTTGAATCCCCGCTTTTCGATCAAATTTGAGAGCTTCAGAAACCAAGCTCTTTGGGCTCTGCTTAAGGCCATATATTACCTTATGAAGTCTACACACCTGCGAACACTCCCCTCAGCAGCAAACCCCAACGGTTGCTGCATGTAGACTTCCTCCTGAAGATCACCATACAAGAATGCATTTTTAACATCAAGCTGAAACAAAGGCCAATGTCGAACCACTACAACTGATAAAAGAATCCGTTGGATAGGAATGACGAGCAATCGGAGAGAGTATCTAGATATTCCACCCCGTATGACTAAAACCTTGTGCAACTAGTCGGGCCTTGTACCGATCAGCGCTCTCATCTGCACTCTGTTTCACTGTAAACACCCATTTGCAGCTGACTATAGACGCCCCAGAGGGGGCAGGAACCAGACTCCAGGTACCTTACGACTGTAGGGCCGCCATCTCCTACTCCATAACTAAATGCCACCGACTGTCTTTCAATGCCTCATGTTAGTTTCGTGGTATGTCTACGGCCGACAATGCAATAAGATATCTCCTGAAGTCACCCGTCAGACGATCGAAGGTGACATGAGAAACAACCGGATATGAAGCTCATGTACGCTTCTGCTTCCTTATAGCAATAGGCACAGCAAGATCATCATTAATCCCACCAGTAACCTGAGCATCAACCTCCTGCAAGCAAGCTTGTAAAAGTTGGCCGACTGGTCGGCCCGACTAGTCGAGTCGGGGGGGTAGCCGACTCGACTAGGCCTAGTCGGCCTTTAGTCGGTCCACCCGACTAGTCGACCGACTAGTCGGCCTAGTAGGCCGACTAATCGGCCGACTTTTATAACAACTTTTTTTATTTTTTTAGTTTTTCACTTTTTTTAAAAGCAAACATATTCGCTTAATTTTTTATTTAAAGTCAATTACTTTTTTTGTTTCATTAAGATGGTATATAAAATGTACAAATATGTATATATATAAGAATATATGTATAAAAAATAATTTATATATTTAAAATAATTATAAAATTCAAGACCGACTAAATCCGACTAGTTGCCCGACTGCCGACTAATCTTTAGTAGGTGGCCCGCCGATCGAGTACCGACTACCGCTTTCTGCAACCTTGCCTGCAAGGATGCGTGCTGAGAAACATCTTCAGTCCCATTGTTAGAGATAATATATTCAACAAACCTGAGGCATGCTGGATGACGGACCATGAACATGAGCAGGAGCATGCCGTCGACTATAGTATTGTGGTAGGGGTGGAACAAGAACAATGGGTGGCAGTGGCGGTGGGGCTGGCAGGGGTGATGGAGGAGGTGATGGGGGAGGGGATGGAGGTGGTGATGTATGTGGTGGATTCATAGGTAGCAGGTGCATGTAAACCTCATCGTCCGAATATGAAGATGTCAACCTGTCACATGTAGGAGAGAAATACACGACTGACTAAAAAAATGTGACATTTGCGCTAACATAATACTTCTTATGTAATGTATTATAACATCTATACCCTTTTTGAGTCCTAGAGTACCTGAGAAAGACACATTTGACAGCCCTAGGAGAGAGCTTGTCAATCCCTGGAGTCAACCGATGGACAACTGCAACAGATCCAAAGACACGGGGTATAAGAGATAACCACTCCTTGTCTAGGAATACAAGAGAAAGAAAAAGGCATCTTCTCCCCCTACACTGATGAGGGCATACAGTTTACAAGATAACAAGCTGTAAGAACCACATTTCTCCAGAATGAATGTGGGGCACGACTCTGAATAAGGAGAGTACGAGTGACGTCTAGTAAGTGACAATGCTTTCTCCACCATTCAGTTGACAGGTGTAGGCACATGATGTTTGATGAATAATACCATGAGACGAGAGGAATTGTGTGAGCACATGAGTACATAATTCCAGAGCATTATCAGTTCACACAATTTTGACAGATGCAGAAAAAACATTCTGCACTTCTTTAATAAAATTTATAATAGTATTCTCAGCTTCAGATTTATTTTTCAACAAGAAAACTCAAGACAGACGACTAAAATCATGCACTGCAACTAAATAAAACCTGTATCCCTGATGATCATGAACACGACTCGAACCCCAAATGTCAACATAAAAAAACTCAAACGGGGAGCTACTGCTCTGAATCTGATGATTAGGGAAAATAGATCGATGATGCTTTCCCATCTGACAAGCTTCGCAGTTGAACGATGAACGGGATGAAATTTGGGGAAGGACTTAATATATTCTCTGAAGTAGAAGATGACCAAAGCACTCATACCATAGGAAGGGAGAGAGCGGCCTAGTGGAATGAGAGGATAGCCCAATATATGGGTTCGGACAAGTCGATAGAGGCCGCCCTATTCATGGCCACAACCAATACTCTGCCTGTAAGAATGTCCTAAAATACAAGAGATGATGGGTCAAATATAACTCTACAATGTAAATCCTTAGTAATCTGACTAATAAACGAAAAGTTCATAGAGAAGTCAGGAGCATGAAGCACATTCTGCAATCGTATAGAGAGTGTCAAGCTACTCTCCCCTGTCCTGTGATTCGGGAATGGGTCCCATCAGCTATAACCGCAATCCTCTATGGAGGAACTTGTCTGTAGGCGGTGATCTGATCTCTATCTCCTCACAAATGATGTGTTGCATCGGAATCCATGATCCATTCTGTAATATCTGAACCATGACAAGAAGTTAAGGCATGAATGCTACTTGGGGTACTGGCTCTGGCATTGGGAGAAATGTCTGAGCTGTTCTCTGAAGCAGGTGAAGAAGTGCTAGATGGGGGCATGCTATCTCTCAATCTAGAAATAAGCTCATCATATCTAATATGATGAGAATGGAGATGCATGAGGGATGACCTGCTTTGCTACACGGGTTGATGCAGGGAAGCCATGCTTAGAGTAGCATGTATCCTCTGAGCGGCCAGAACGATGATAGTAGGTGTAGGGCTAGCGAGTTCCACGACCTCCTCTACCATGAGGTCCACGATCATGAAACTGAGAAGAGCCTCCTCGACCACGGGATGCAGCCATTGCATATGAGTGCGGCATGGAAGTCGATAAAGGAATGTTGATCCAGTTGAGTCTGCGGAAAGCTTCCTCCATCGGAGGAATGGTAGCATTTGCCAGTATCTGAGTGCATGCTGCCTCGTACCGTGAGTCAAGAGACGCCATGAAGACACCAACCATCGTGGCATTCCGATACGTCTTCAGCTGCTCTGGGGTAGCTGTGAGAGACATGGAGCTATAAAGTTTCTCAAACATCCCGCATAAGGCGGTATAGTGAGCATGAAGGGGTCGCCCATTCTGCTTTATAGTAAATATATCATGCTGATGCTGCAAAATCTTCGTCTCATTCTTCGCCTATGAATACGTGACGACAAATATATCCCACATTGCTTTGGTAGTGGGCTGGTGCAAGTCATCATTAGAAATCTCCGGTGTCAAGATACTAGACAACCAGACTTGAGCATATGCGTCATCAGCCTCCCATGAGGCATTCAACCCTGTCTTCTCCGTCGGTTTTTCCTTGGTATGAATATGCTTCTTACCCATTGACTTCATTAGGCTCATGAACTGCATGACCCACAAATCATAATTCGACCCATCCATCTTAACTATGGGTGCTGGACCTCTGATGACGCATGTGGTGGGAATGTCTACCTTGCTCTCTGACATGTTGCCGGTTGAAGAAGACTACGTTAGTAGACTTGAAGAAAGAATCATCTACACTGACATAGGGGGATTTGGTTGCATGTGTAGATTCAAACTGCAGTCAAATCCATTACCACGAACCGGCCCGAAGTGCGGGCTAGATAGTTTATACGCTGCGCGTGAGCATACACACACGTGCTTGAGCGGAGAGGAGCCGACGACATCGAGGAGGGGCCGACGATGCCTCAAGAGAGAGGTATCGACGCTGACGGCGTTGAGATGTGCATAAAGGGTTGCCGATGATGCCCTAAGATCCACACTGGCGGCACGCAGAGAGAGAGAGGCCGGCGGCGACGACACCTCGAGAAGGGGAGGCTGGTGGAGGTCTAGGGTTTTTGGAGTACGAGAACTTCATCCTAGGACCGCCACTTTGATACCATGTTGGAGAAAATATGAGACTTGTTTATTCCATTGAACCCTAGGCTCTCTTATATAGAGGAGAGAACTATGGGTAAATTACATAAGATTGATACAGGAACTTAGAATAGATAAAAGAGTACGGTAACATAAATATCTCTACAAAAACTAATAAAAATATCAAAGTCTAAGTAATATATCAAGTTTATCTAGATTGTTGACTGAATATACGGTTTATGTAGGGAATATGATGCTATGCAGACCGAATATGCTGTGTAGATTGCATAATACATTGCATAAAGATGCAGTTCGATCTACTACTGCATAGGAATATGTGGCTGCATATGCGGTGCATGCAAGGGTATTTTTTTGAGGCCAAAAATAGGGGGATACACTCATAGGTCTTCGCCCCAACTTTTATTTAAAGGACGAAAAAACGGGGAAAGACAAAGGGAAACATGAACAAAGATATACAACTACAATTCCCACTCATCAACTAGCCTCGCCGCATGTATCCCCACATTTTCCTTGTAGAATCTCTGCCCAGAAAAGAGGACCGCATTCCTGCCCAACCACAGGGCCCACAGGATGGCAATGGGACTGAGGAGCTCCCGCCGTTCTCTGCTCCTGTTGGCAATCAACGAGCCGCAAAAGGAGGCTAGGTCTGCCGTGCACAACCAAGCCATCCTTGCCTCACCCCAAACCAGAAGCGTTTTAGGACATTTGAAGAACATGTGCTCAAGGGACTCAACCGCCTCCTCGCACAAGAGGCACCTATCAGAGACGGAGCCCATAAGTCTAGCACACCGGTCCCTCGTCATCAACCTTTGCCTACGGAACAACCACAGGAAGAAGCCAATCCGCTCAGAGAGGCCTAGACTCCAAAAAAGGCGCAATCTCGAACCAAAACCTCCGAGCATGACAGGGTGGGGGGGGTGGGGGGCTGCAAATCGCCCCAAATGCCTTCCTAACCGTGAATTGACCCACACGCCATCCCCAATGATCCCTTCCCATCGATGGACGTCCCATCTCCTTGATAGAATCCATCATCGAAAGAAAATCCCCGATCCTCTGGTCCGAGAAATTAGAGGAGAAGGCGGGGAACCAGTTACCATCCGACCAGCAAGACACAACCACCGCATTTTTATCAGCAGCAAGAGCATACAGGCGAGGGAACTGCGTGCACAATGCCCCTCCGTCCAATCATCAGTCCAGAAGGCGAAGGACTCGCTATTGCCAAGCACCGGCCTAAAAAGAGAGATATGCCGGGAGAAGACCTCCATCATCCCCTTCCAGAACGGCGTGGGAGATCCCACACGACTAGGAAGGCTTGGCGGCGCACCGCCAACACTGTAAATTTTGCGCAGAACGTTGCTACAAAAATCCTCCCCAGGGCCCCAAATTTTGCTTGCTCATTTAAGAAGCAAAGCCTCGTTCATTTGATCCAGCCTCCGGACCCCCAACCCCCCCTCCTTCTTGGGTAGCGCAATTACATCCCACTCAATAAGGTGCATCCCCCCCGAATTCTCCCCATGCTTGCCCCATAAGAACCTACGCATTAGCTTCTCAAGCCAGCTACGGACATGGAAGGAAATATCGATATCGATATCGTTTCGATATCGTGTCGATATCGATATATCGTTATGTCTAGGATCTTTCTGAAGGAAATGTCTGAAAATCAGATATATCGATATATCGATTTCGATATCGGTACCATGTCGATATCGATATATCGACGATATATCGCCGATATATCGCGAAATGGCCTTCCATGGCTACGGATCCCCTTCAGCAAGCGGCGATTGGACAAGAAGTAAACATGGATGGAGGAAAGAACTGCCTTTAAGAGGACCAAACGCCCCCCTCTGGAGAGGATGGCCGACTTCCAGCCCGCCAGCCTTGCCTTCAGCTTCTCAACAACCTTGAGCCAATCCCGCAACTTCGTTCTTCCTACTGTCAAGGGCATCCCAAGATAGTCAATCGAAAGGGAGCCACAATCCGACCCTAAAGCTTGGCCACAAGCATCAGCCTCCTCCACAGAAAGGCCGAATGGGATGAACTTTGATTTATCTGCATTCTTGAAGAGACCGGACAGTTCACTGAAAAGATCCACGGCCACGGATATGTCGGAGGCCTCCGAAGCGCCCCCTCAATGAAAAAGATAGTATCGTCTGCGTATTGCAAAAGTGGGATCAAAGAGCCATCCCTGAAGTAACCAGCCGAGAAACCGCACTCAACCTTACGGTACACAATGTGCGCCAGGACATCCGCAACAATGACAAACAGCAAGGGAAGCACGGGGCCAGCCCTGGCGCACGCCCCTACGCGGCTGGAAGAAGCCACCCTCCGGGCGGCCATTCACCATGACCGAGAAAGAAGACGTTGTCACGCAACGTTTCATCTAAGCAATCCACAGCTCCGGGAAACCTCTCCTCCGCAGGATCGATCAAAGGAACTTCAAATCTAAACTATCATAAGCCTTTGCAAAGTCTACTTTCCATAAAACACCTTGCTTGTCCCTTCTCTTCCAGTCCACAATGATTTCCGACGCAAGAGTAAGACAGTCTGAGATTTGCCTACCCTGTATAAAAGCAGACTGGAGCGGGGATATAATAGTCTCAAGAACCCGGCTGAGTTGCACGGCGAACACCTTTGCCACAATCAGGTAGAGTGCATTAGAGAGAGCAATGGGGCGGAAGTCTTCGATACGTTCCACCGGTGTGGACTTAGGAAGGAGAACGAGCAGAGACTTATTTATCCTCTCGAAGCCAGCATTGTCCTCACAGAACTCGGATATGACTAGCTTACTAGGCTCCCCGCTCTTTGCGGGCATGCAAGGGTATTCACGGACACCAATTGGATGGATGAGGCTTTTGTTGATAGCTCAGAGCTGGTCATGCAATAGATCTTACTAGGCTCCCCGCTCTTTGTGTCCAGATCTTCTGAGTAGTACTGCATTGGTGGTACTTGTTGGAGCACTTCTATGTCTGGAAACACCAACTAGAGCATGCCTGCTTTGTTTAACCAGAGGGGCGACAAAGATTTGCACTGGACCATCGCTGCTCCAATCATTTGTATTGGATTGACAAAGATGTCTCACCGGATCATTGCTCTCCACAGGTGAGGGTACACAAAATACCCGAGAATTGGAAGGTGAACCTCCCAATATACCCCAAACCCCCTATGGAGGTGGATGAAGATTCAAGAGTCAAGGTGTACTTTCAAAAGAGATTCCGATTGTGTCAACAGGCTAAGTCCTTGTCAAGGATTCTTTGACTTTAACCACATAACACAATTGATGGTTCACCGTTGGCACTTGTGGAGAAAAAATAATGAGTTGCTTATTCATGAGACCCTAGGGTTCTCTTATATAGAGGAGAAACCTATTGGAAAAATTACAAAATGTAGATGGAAATAAAATAAAATACATAGAATGAATAAAAGATAACTAATATCTTAACACTCCTCAAGCTGGAGCATAGACATCAATCATGCTTGGCTTGGAACATCTCTGGAATGGCCCTCTAAATATGGCCTTGGTGAATATGTCTGCTGTCCGTCCTCTTGAGCTAACATGAGAGGTGGAGATGAAACCTTCTGAATCATGTCTCGAGTGTAGTAACAATCTACCTCGATATATTTGGTCCTCTCATGAAAGACTGGGTTGTTAGCAGTGAAAATAGCGACATGATTGTCGCATTGGGGGCATTGTTTGAAAAAACATGCCTCGAGGTGCGAAGGCGATCAGGGCAAAACGAGGCGGAGCCAAAGAGCCTTGAGGCGACTACCCCGGACCCCCTGGCTAAGGCGAGTGCCTCGGATGCCCGAGGCGGTTGAGGCGGTGAGGTAGGGTGAGGCAATACCTGAGGCATTAGGGATTTATCGAGCATTTTTTAAAAATTAATTTGTCCTATTTGGTAGTTTTAGATGTTTATAAAGGCCTAATTATTGATGATATATTTATGCAAGATGAATGCTTAAATTTGACCTCTTTCATATTCATATTTACCATTAACATGTATTTCAACAAACTCTTAATATTACACCCTTAAACATATGAATCCTCAAATAGCGAAACCACCGTATTGGTAAGGTATAGTGGCACAGGGGATCATCAGACCATTCTTCAACTGGGTTCAGAAGAATGTATGGTTAGGATTCAAATCATATGTTTCATATCAACGTCTCAGATATCTTTAATAACAACTATAGCCAATGTCTCCCTCTTTGATGAATATTTTAGTGATAGTTATATCCAATGATTTCCTTTTTGATTGGGTAGAAACTTAGTAGAAATGTTTATGTAATTGACATATCCTTTTTTTTTCATGTTCTTATCTTCATAAATTTCGTCATATATTACAATTTAAAATATTATATGTCTGTCAGATTAGATTATTTCATCAATAAATATATATTAGTCTACTTTTTGTAATTATTTTCCTATATAAATTGAGGCTTACGCCACGATCGCCTCGGGCTCCTTTCAACCTTTATGTTTTCAAATCTTGATTGGAGGTGCATGAGAAGAGACACCTCAACAGTTAGGTCAGTCAGAACGGATCTGATCCACATCATATCTGTACTTCCTGTGTCATGTGCGACACCTTAGGATCCGGGCACCCGTTTACGCTACATTCACGACATTACATTTGTTAAAGATCGTATTAAACCGTGAAATTTGAGAGAAATTTTTCGCTTTTCGCATTTCTGCCATGACATTCACATTCAATATAACAACCACAGAATCAACAACAACAAGTACCACCAACATTGCATTTCATTAATTTCCATGATATACAACATACTGAGAGTTATACATATATCACGAAATTTACAGAAGAGAAAAGGAAGCATTTACATTATGAACTGAACAAAAACTGACAAAAGTAATTGTACCGTCTGGTATATACCCTGGTGGCAGGAATCATCCACTAGCTACCGAGATGCAGATTGCTTGCCTGCCACACATGAAAGGTAGAAGAGGCATCAGCGAGCGCTGGTACTTCCCAAATCTTATTAAATTAAGCAATCATTTAAAGTGATTGCAAAAGAAACAAGTAGTAAGACATAATCATTTAAAAATTCACAACTACTTGAAAAGTTACAACTACTTGCTATGAAGAAGATTTTCAAGCTACTTTAAGGAAATGACCCCAAATTTAATCACTACCCCTTTTTTATAGATCATATTCTTGTATAGTAGTTTAATGGCTCATAAGTTTAATTTCTCCATTTGTCCCTTAACCTTTCTTATATATAATTTATATATTAATTTATGACCTATATGTATATATTGTTTTCTTGTCATTGATATATGTTATGGATCTTGATAAGAAGTTAGTGAGGTGATGCTTTATTTAACTCTTAGTTTATTGAAGATGGAAAATATAATATTCTAATGAGGTTCTCAATTCTATCTATCTTTTCAAGTCTAATGGATAGTCTATGGTCTTGGTCTATGTATGACCTCACACTATGATTCTAAGGCGTGATGGTGCCTTAGGGTTGAGGTGCCTCCGTAGGCATGCGATTTTGTGTAATGCATCCTAACTAAGTTCCCAACACTTCCACTAACTTAATTATAATAAACTCTAGCCAACACAACATATAATTGAATTTATATCATAGACACGATCCATTATGCTTCATTCCGAGTTTAACTATAACTCCTTCAAATCTAACCCTAGATGATTCAGATGTAGCATCGCAAAGCCTATTGGCGGAAAGTAACCAAACTCAAGCGGTGAGGTAGTCTCCTAAGGAGACTCTTCCGTCTCATCCTCTTATTGAAAGTGCGGTCTGTTAGAGTTATTAGATTTACATTTATGTTTGTAACCCTTCGGTTCTGTAACCTCTCGTGACCCTTCGGGTTCCGTAACCCTCTGTGACTCTTCGGGTTCCGTAACCCTCTGTGACCCTTCGAGTTCCGTAACCTCCGTGACCTTTCGGGTTCCGTAACTCTTGTAATCTCTAGGGTTTTCTCTCTATATAAGAGATCCTAGCTCTATGGAATAAACATCTCATCTGTTCCTCTTTCAACATGGTATCAGAGCGACAATCCTATACTGAAGCCTAATACCCTAAATCCGCCGCCACCATCAGCCCTCTCTCCGCTGACAAGGAGAGAGGGTTGGACCTCCTACATCGCTCGTGGATTCGATGACCTTGCGCAAGGCAATCCAAGTCCCCAACAACATCAGTTGCCACCTCCAGCAGCACCTAAAGCGCCGTCCGAGGCTCCAGCGGTACCTCCTGCATCGTCGGCACTACTTGGATCCCCCCCTCCAACAACCCCTGCTTCACCATGACTTGTTTCTCCCAACTCTGAAATGTTCAAGATTGAAATCCGTGATTCAATGGTTAAACATATGTTATGAACCATGATAAATTGCAATCATGCAACCCTTGTAAATAAATATCTGATTATCTATTTATTTGTGACCACTTAATTTGAACAACGGGTAGATAAAAAATTTTTATGCTGTTAAAAATAGCTTAGATGTATTCTCAAAGATATATCTAGCTAAAATTTGAAAGCAACAAATCCCTGTAGCACTCGTTCCTGCACCATGATTTTTCCCTTTCAGGAAACCCCCGGCATAAGAGCACATATTAGAAAAAGGGAGGATGGAAATAGAAAGAGAGAACAATTATATCCTGTAAATTGTTTTTAAGTTATACTTACAAAGTTAACAAGGAATGTATGTGTGAGGTATCTTTCCATGACAAAGATGTAGATATGAAGTACATGGGCTATAAATATATATTGGGCCATAGGTAAATACGTGTAATTTTTCATCAAGGCATTGATGAACAGAGGATATATTTCTCTGCTATTGTCAAGTTTTTACACTCTGACAATGCCTTAGAGTTCTACACATTATAACTATCCAAGTTCTTCATATCTCGTGGCATCGTACACCAGACCTCATGTGCCTACACATCCTAGTAGAACGGTGTTGCTGAATGCAGACACCATCATTTACTTGATGTGATCCGGACCCTTTTGATTTAGAGTCGTGCTCACTATTTTTAGGGTGATGCGGTCCTCACTGCTGGCTACTTGATGAACCACATGTCATCTTCTGTTTTAAGAGAAAATGTTCCTTTCTCGATTGCGTTTCCCGAGAAGGACCTGTTCTCTCCTACGCCCCGAGTATTTGGCTGTATTGCCTTTGTTTACAATCTCTCCCCTTGAGTTGTTAAGTCTGTCTTTGTAGGCTACCCTTGTACCCAGAAGGGGTACTGTTGCTTTGATCCGCTTCGACGGAAATACGTTAGTGCTGATGTCATCCTCTTTGAGTCAGTTATGTATTTCTTTCTACAGATGATAGATTGATTCCATCAGACTCAAGTGAGGAGGTTTTCATGCATCCTCCTATGCATGTACCACCTCCAGTACCTACTCTGCCTCCTCCACCACCACCACCACCACCGCCTCCAGTACCTACACTTGCTCCTATGGCCACCCCTGGACCGCTACCCAGTACCTTCACTCAGTTTTTGCCACGTTTGTTTACTTGCAAGTCTCGTACTATTCCCCCTGCTCATGGGTTTTCCTCATCATCCAGCACGCTCCAGGTATATAATGAGCATATTGTTTCTACTGATGACACTACTGAGTTGTCTGTGCAGCATGATTCTTTACAGGATAAGCATGTGACCTCTTAGGAGGGTTGTTTATACGTTCAAGAGGTGGCAAATGATCTATATGTGCCTATTGCTCTGCGGAAGCAGAGACGTACTTGTGCTGCATATCCTCTTGCAACCCATGTTTCCTTGGGCCGACTCTTAGAGGACTTCAAGAGATTTGTCGTGATGCTATCAGCAGTGGAGATACCACTGATACATCAAGAGGCCATACATGACAGTTAATGACGTCTTGCCATGGAGGAGGAGGTGGCCGCGCTACAGTTTTGTGGCACTTGGAGCATTGTTACAACTCCTACACGAGCATCTATTGTTAGATGCAAGTGGGTGTTTAGTGTGAAGCACCGAACAAATGGTAGTGTAGATTGCTACAAGGCGAGACTTGTGGCTCGTGAGTTCACTCAAGCATATGGGTGAACTATTAGGATATTTTCTCTTTAGTAGCTTGGTATTCGACACTGCGTATTCTTCTTTCTGTTGCAATGGCACGAGACTGGCCACTATATCAACTTGATGTAAAGAATGCATTTCTCTATGGTGACCTACACTAGGAGGTCTACGTACAACAACTGTTAGAAGAAAAGAGTCTTCATTATGATAATAAGAAAACCCTAGGCTCTCTTATATAGGGAGAGGCCGTAAGGGTAAATTACATGGATGTCTAAATAGAAGAGAGAAATAGATTCAAGGTACATAAACATATAATAATAGTAGAAACTATCTCTACACTCCCCCTCAAGGTGGAGCATAGATGTCGATCATGCTCAGCTTGGATGAACATCTCTGGAAAGGTCCTCTGAGCAATGGCTTGGTGAATACATCGGCAGTCTGATCTCCTGAGCTAACATGGGTCGTGGATATCAATCCTCTCTGGATCAGGTCCCTAGTGTAATGGCAGTCAACTTCAATATGCTTGGTCCTCTCATGAAAAGCTGGATTGTTGGCAATGAACAATGCTGCCTGATTGTCACACTGAAGCTTCATAGGTAGAGGTACTGCTACATGTAGATCTTCTAATACGGAGCGAACCCACATCATTTCCGTACTGGCTTGGGCCATTGCCCTGTATTCGGATTCCGCACTGGATCTTGCCACCAACAAAGATTGCAAACCCTGAGGTTGATTTTCTATCCTTAGGGCATCCTGCATAATCTGCGTCTGCACACGCTGATATGGATAAGTCTGCACCCTTTCTGAATAGTATCCCTAATCCAGGAGTAGACGTCAGATACCTCAGTATCATGTGTATAGCATCCATGTGAACCTGTCTGGGCTGCTCCATAAACTGACTCACCCAGCTAACTGCAAATGCAATGTCTGGACGGGTTATAGTAATGTAGAGGAGTTTTCCCACCATCTCTCTATATCTCCTCTTATCCACTTCATCAGTATCACCATCATATAACTTCATGCTGAGGTCCATGGGGATGCTCGATGGTTTGCAACCATCCATACCAGTCTCAACCAGGAAGTCTGTAATGTACTTCCTTTGTGTCATCACCAAACCATGTGCATTCCTTGCAAATTCTAACCCCAGAAAATATCTTAGGGTTCCAAGATCCTTTGTAACAAACTGACGACCTAGGAATGCCTTCGCCCTCGCTATGCCCTGAATATCGTCTCCTGTAACTAGAATATCATCCACATAGACCATTATGACAACCGTACCTCCCGAGGACTTCTGGACGAACAACGAATGATCAGCATTGGACCTCTTGAATCCCTGGTGTTCAATTAGGTTGGACAGCTTCTGGAACCACGCTCGTGGACTCTGTTTAAGGCCATATATAGCCTTGTGAAGTCTACAGACCATATGCTTCTCCCCCTCAGCAGTAAACCCGGGTGGCTGCTGTATGTAGACTTCCTCCTGTAAGTCCCCGTACAGAAATGCATTCTTGACATCTAGCTGATAAATGCTCCAATCACGAACCACTGCAACAGACAGGAGGATACGGAGAGTCGAGTGTCTCGCCACTGGAGAGAATGTATCCATGTAATCAACGCCATATGTCTGTGTAAATCCACGGGCGACCAAGCGTGCTTTGTACCTATCCAATGTGCCATCTGCGTGATATTTGACTGTGAAGACCCATTTGCAGCTCACAACGGATGCATCAGGAGGTGCAGGGACCAAAGACCATGTGCCACGGGACTGCAAGGCCCCCATTTCTTCTTCCATAGCTAATCTCCAGCATTCATTCTTCAAGGCTTCCTGGTATGTCCGTGGTATGTCCATGGAAGACAAAGCTGTGGCAAACTTCTGGAAATCACCTGTGAGTCGTTGAAAGGAAACCTGTGAAGCAAGTGGATACGATCCACACTGTCGTCTCTGTTTCCGAATAGCAATCGGAACATCAAGATCATCATCTGGGTCCGCCTGTGAGGAGTCATCCTGCATATGTACCAAAGGTGACCCGTCATTAGTAACATCATCTGAACATACCTGAGGCGTAGTGATTGGCTCATGAGCTGCCTGAGCGGGACCTGACCGACGCATATAGTGGTTAGGAAATGGTGATATGATTCGCCGTGGAATGGGTAGAGGTGGAGGTGGTGGTGGCGGTGGTGCTGGCATAGGAACTGACACAGGAGACGAGTCAGGTGACAAACAAGTAGGTGGTGGTGGAACCAAAATATCATCAGTGGTGGTGGATGGTTCCATTCTGTCCCCAGCTGGTGAGAAATACATAACCGACTCGAAGAAAGTGACATCCGCACTAACAAGGTACCTGTTGGTTGTAGGATCATAACACCGGTATCCCTTCTGGGTTCTGGAATACCCAACAAAGACGCACTTGACTGCTCTTGGAGAGAGCTTGTCAAGTCCAGAAGATAGACGATGAACAAACGCCACAGCGCCAAAGACACGTGGTGGCAGTGAGAATAGCTCCTTGTCCGGAAAAATAAGTGAAATGGGTATCTTCTCTCCAAGGACAGAGGACGGCATTCTATTGACCAGATAGCATGCAGTAAGGACAGCATCCCCTCAGAAAGAAATAGGAGCACAACTTTGAATCAACAAGGTACGAGTGATATCCAAGAGATGGCGATGCTTTCTTTCCGCCACACCATTTTGTTGGGACGTATATGCACAGGTGGTTTGATGAATAATACCCTTCAATGACAGAAATTGAGAAAGAGAACGCGTACAAAATTCTAGGGCATTATCAGTCCGAACATATTTGACTGATGAAGAGAAAACATTCTGCACTTCATTAATCAAATTTTTGATAACATCTCCTGCTTCAGACTTATTCTTCAAAAGAAAAACCCAAGAGACACGAGAAAAATCATCTACTACCACAAGATAAAACCTGTGCCCCTGGTGATCGGGAACACGACTCGGACCCCATATATCTATATGTAACAACTCAAAAGGGGAGCTACTGCTCCGACTCTGACGACCTGGAAAGCTCGACCTGTGATGCTTTCCTAACTGACATGTTTCACAACGAAACGACGAACTTGGAGAGATCTGGGGCAGAAGATGGCGCATCTTCTGGAGCGGAAGGTGACCAAAACGAAGATGCCAAATGTAAGGTGAGACTGGTCCAGCTGAGTGAGTGGAGATGCCAGCATAGGATTCTCGAACCAGCCGATATAGACCGTTCTGCTCAGAGCCACAGCCAATCACCTTGCCCATGAGTATGTCCTGAAAAACGAGAGAAGACGGGTCAAATATAGCACGACAATTGAAATCCTTTGTAATCTGACTAATAGACAGCAAATTCAGAGAGAACTCAGGGGCATGTAAAACATTCTGTAGCTGCATAGTGGAGGATAGGAAAACCTCCCCCTGGCCAACAAGGGGTGAGTGGGAACCATCTGCTATCTGTACTGAGCGACCTGGAGGAATGGCCCTGTAGGCCTGTAGTCTTCCTCTGTCTCGACAGAGATGATGTGTAGCTCCGGAATCTATAACCCAGTCAGATATATCATGTGAAGGTATGAGGGCTGATGATCTACCTGAAGTACTAGCTGCGGCGGATGAACTGGCAGAGGCTGTGGCAGCAATATCTGAAGAGCCACCAGATGAATCACCAGAAGAATGTGGCATAATATCACGGAGACGGGCCACGAGTTCGTCAAATCTATGATCTGCCGTAGACGGTAATGGAGACTGTGAATGCTCTGCAACCCGTGCCGATGCTGGGAACCCATGCTTTGAGTAGCATGTCTCCTCTGAGTGTCCAGTTCTGTGACAATACGAGCACATCTGACTAACTCGGCCGCCTCTTCCTGGAGGTCCACGGCCACGTCCACGACCACGCCCAGAAGGTGGTCCACCTCTCCCCCGCGAAGCTGCCATCGCAGATGGGGGTGGAGTAGAAGAGCTGGATGAAACTGGAATACGACTGAGCCTCCTGTAGACATCCTCCACTGAAGGAATGACTGCATCTGCTAAAATCTGTGACCGTGCAGCATCATACTCAGGATCGAGGGCAGCAAGTAGAATGCCCACCATGGTGGTGTTCCGAAATGTCTTCTGCTGCTCCGGAGTAGCAGTCAGAGGAATGGTACTGTAAAGCTTCCCGAACATCCCTCTTAGGGATGTGTATAGAGAATGGAGAGGTCTGCCGGCCTGCTTCATCGTAAAGATGTCATGTTGAAGCTGCAACATCTTTGTCTCATTTCGCACCTGCGAATATGTAGCGGCAAGGATGTCCCACATCGCCTTAGCAGTGGGCTGATGGAGGACATCATTAGCTATCTCCATCGTCAACGTACCAAACAACCATACTTTTGCGTAAGCATCATCGGCCTCCCATGAGGCATAGATCCCTGTCTTCTCCGTAGGCTCATCCTCGGTAAGAATGTGTTTCTTACCATTTGATTTCATGAGACTCATGAACTGCATAGCCCATAGCTCATAGTTAGACCCGTCCATCTTCACTATTGGCGTCGGACCTTTGAATGCGCCGGTGGAGGGCAAATCGACTTTCGATTCTGACATACTGCTGCTCGAAGAAGACGAGGGGATAATAGACACTGTGATGAATGTCTACACCAACTGCATTGGATTTGAGTACGTGTGTAGACTTTTACGCACTCAAATCCATAAACCGGAGGAAGAGGGGTCTAGGGCACGCCTCGAAGGAAGCTCACAGCCCTTGAATCGCCTCGAAAACGATGCCTATGGACTGCTGGAGACTATGGAAGCCCTATGGCGGCAGAGGGGGGTGTCGCTGGGGCGCCAAGGGCCGCAGGGGCGGCTGGAGGGTGCCGCGGGGGCGGCTGGAGGGTGCGGCTGGGGCTCGAAGAGCCGCTGGGGCAGCTGGAGGCGGCAGAAGGGGCCGCTAGGACTGCGGGGGGTCCCGCTAGGGCTGCGCGGGGGGCCCGCTAGGGCGGCGGGGCCGCTGGCGTGTGCGGCTGGGAGCCGCTGGGTGGTGCAGCGGCAGCGGAGGGGGCCGCTCGGAGGGGCAGCGTCCGGGAGCCGTCGTTGGGAGTGCGGCTAGACGAGAGAAGAGGAGGGGCGGCGGGTGGGGAAGGGAGGAGAGCCCTAAGGCGGCTCTGATACCATGTTAGAAGAAAAGAGTCTTCGTTATGATAATAAGAAAACCCTAGGCTCTCTTATATAGGGAGAGGCCGTAAGGGTAAATTACATGGATGTCTAAATAGAAGAGAGAAATAGAAACAAGGTACATAGACATATAATAATAGTAGAAACTATCTCTACAACAACCATTTGAGTTCGCTGCTGAGAGGGAGTGTTGGAAGGTTTGCAGGCTTCACAAGGCGATATGTGGTCTTAAGCGGAGTCCAAGAGCATGGTTCCAGAAGCTCTTGAATTTGATAGAGCAACCAGGGCTTGTGAGATCGACTGAAGATCATTCTTTTTTGTCCGGAGGAATCAGAGAGGTACTATATCCATTCTTGTGTATGTTGATGACATTGTTATAGGGGATGATGAGCAATGCATCCATGTTGCTAAGGATTTCCTAGGTCAGCAGTTTGTGACCAAGGACCTTGGCATCCTATGCTACTTTATTGGATTGGAGTTTGCTAGGAACCTGTAAGATCTTGTGATGACCCCAAAAAAGTACATTACATATCTTCTCTCTGAGACATGCATGACAGATTGCAGGCCTGCCACTACTCCCATGGACTTGAGCATGAAGTTGTATGATGATGACACTGAGGAAGTAGACAAGAGGAGGTCCATGCAGCTTGTTGGGAAGCTCCTATACGTGACCATCAACAGACCAGATATATCTTTGTAGTGAACCAAGTGAGTCAGTTCATGGAGCTGCTTAGACAAGCACATATGGATGTAGTCCATATGGTTCTGAGGTATCTGAAGACCTCACTTAGCACTTGTCTTCAATTCAGCAGAGGTACATCCCTTGCCATCACAACTGGTGCAAATGCAGATTATGCTGGGTGTCCCAAAGACTTGAAGTCTACTTCTGGTTTTACAGTGTTCATAAGGGTTCCTTGGTGTCATGGAAGAGCATGAAGCAGATAATGGTCGTTAGATCCAGTGAAAAATCATAGTACATGGCCATGGCATTGGCTAATACAGAGATGATGTGACTCACATCTGTTCTTATTGACCTAACAATTGAGGTGCCTCCTCCCATGCATACCAATGCGACAACCAGACTGCTCTCTTCATTGCCAACAACTCAACCTTCCATGAGAGGACCAAGCATATCGAGGTAGACTGTCACCACACTCGAGACATGATTCATAAGCGCTTCATCTATACCACTCATTTTAGTTTAGGAGATTAGACATCAGACATGCTTACCAAGGCCCAACCAGAGAGCCTTTCCAGAGATGATGTTCCAAGCTGAGCATGATTGATATATATGCTCCAACTTAAGGGGGAGTGTTGATATATTTGTTATTTTTGCTTCTTTTATGTATTCTTATTTCTTTCTGTCCTTTTTATGTAATTTGTCGAACATGTATCTCCTCTATATAAGAGAACCCTTGGGCCTCATTAATAAACAAGTTATTATTTTCTCCCAACAAGGGAGAAACATGTTGGGCAAATTACATAATGTAGATAGAAAGAAAAGAAAATATATGGAATGAATAAAGGATAACTCTCAATAGCACTTATGTAGAGGGACCCTTTTCGCGTATGCATTATCAAGGATGAGCGGTGCCACTCATCATAACGTGGTCGATACACCAACCACGCTGGTGTTTCTGTACGCCTTCTGCTGTTTTGGAGACGTCGTCAGAGACAAACATTCCCCTTAGAGACGAATATAAAGTATGAAGAGATCGACCATTATGGTTTGCCGTGAAGATGTCATACCAAAGCTATATTATCTTCATCTCATTCCTTGCATGAGAATAGGTGGCGGCGAGGATGTCCCACATTGCCTCAATAGTGGTTTGATGCAGAATATCATTTGCTATCTCCATGGTAAGACTACCGATTAGCCAGACATGCACGCTTGCATCATATTGCTCCCAAGAGGCATTAACTCCATTCTTATCCGGTAACTCATCCCGTGTCAGAATGTGCTTCATACCATTGGACTACATAAGGCTCATGAATTGCATGGCCTGTAACTCGTAATTGGTCCCATCCATCTTGACGATAGGCGTTGGACCTTTGAAGGAGTCCGAGGATGATTGATTGGCCTTCTTTGCTAAATGATCGTGCCGAAGATGAGAAACGGCATGACTGGGGCTATAGACTGGCGTGAATGTGCATGCACGATCATACGAGGAATAGGTTATGCATGCAGACTCATGCCAAAACCGTTTCCATCGATATCGTGGACTCTGTAGGGTCGGAGAGATGATTTGAGTCTGAAATCACCCCCTTTCTTGCAAAATCAGACCTTTTCCAAGCCTCGGACACAAAGAAAACGCAGAGAAAAAATGACCTGAATTTCCGAAGGTCATAGGATCGCAAAGCCAGCGGCTGTAGGCCACGAGAAGGGTGCATACCCAATGCCTAGGATGCGGTACAAGGATATAACAGGCCTTCGACGGTGCTGCTAGGGCCTTTGGGCCATGTGGGAGGCCAGTCAGCAGCAAGGGCTGCCGTTAGGAGCCCTTTGGTCCACGTGGGAGATCGCTGACAACAATGTGGAGGGGGTGCTCGGCAATCGACAACAAGAAGGAGAGAGAGAACGATCGGCGGGTGTGGGAGTGACGAGAGGGCCTTAGAGCTCTAGTTTAGAACTGCCGCTCTGTTATCACGTGGGGAGAAAGAAAAATATGAATTACTTATGAATAGAGGCCATAGGATGCTCTTATACAGGCAAGTGGGATAGAAGTCCTCCCGTTGGAGACAAGGTTCTCAACTGATGGAGTGGCGTGCGAAGGAGCGGGGCGACTGCTCGAAGGACGGGCGTGGCGATGGAGTTGCGAGGGGTGGGAAGGAGGGTGGATGGTATGGTAGGGGTGCTGGGCCTCCTGGAAGGGTGGTCGTAGCGTCGAAGCTCTTTCCCACTTTGGAGCGTGGTGGCTTGCACGCTGCACGTGGGAAGGCGGCGGTGGGTTCCGATGCTGCGGTGTCGACTGGAGGGGATGGTGAATGGGTGGTGGTGTCCCACAAGAAGCGGGGCAAGAGGTGCTTCAGGTGTGGCGGTCTGGGTCATATTGCCTCCGCTTGCCTTCTCCCGCCGCGCTGCTTTGCATGCGGTGGAGTTGGCCATCGGAGTGTCTCGTGCAAAGCTTCCTCTTCTTCCGCTCTCCGTGCCTCGCGACAGCCATCGTCGGTTGTCTTGCCTCCGGTGCATGGCGGTTCTTTCTTCGGCGGAGGCGGTTCTCGATCCTTCGCGCAGGTGGTGGGTGTTGGTGCTGCTGCGTTGGAGGTCCCGGAGATTCCTGTGCGGGGTGGTTCTCAGAAGTCGCATGAACCTGTGGTCGACAGCTTTTCATCGATGAAGGGGAGGGCCTGTGATCTTCCTGGCGTGGAGTTTGTGCTTGGGAAGCTTCCGGTGGGGGTGGCGGAGCATGCCAAGGCGATGGACGGGTCGTGCGCTCGTGCGGCGGGGAACTCTGGTGTTGCTCAAGGTTTTGCGGTGGTAGGGGTCCTGCTTCGTACGGGCTTGAAGTGGGAGCTGGTGCATCAAAACGTCCTGGCTTTCTTGGATCCCCCCTTCCGCGGGGATTTCGTGGTCCTGGATTCTTCTCGCTGCTGCCTGCGTGGGTTATCACGGGCTCAACGGGATAGTCTCCTCTCTCTCAACGGTGGTGGTGACGTGCGGTGGCGATGTCTTCGGGTGGCTGATGGCGCGTCGGTGGCTCGCGAAGTTTGCGTGGTTGAAGTTCGTGGCGTCCCATTCCTTTCTCGGTCGGTGGCGGTGCTCTCTCGGGCCATTGGTGCTTGGGGAGAGGTCTTGGCCATCCTCGACGATGGCCTCTCCCCGGGGGCTGATTGGTCGTGTACCAAGCTCCTCATGGAGTGCTCTTCATCCTTCCTTGCTAAGGCGGCGGACACTATCCTCTTCGAGAATCTGAGGATTGGCAAATGGTCCTTCAAGGTGGAGTTCATTATTCAATCTCCTTCTCCGGCGCCGGTGGCCGCGCCGGCATCTTCGGCTCTCGCGGTGGCTCCAAGGCCGTCAGGACTCGACTTGGTCGATTCGTATTCCGGAGGACACGTGGCTTCTTCGGGTGGCGGAATCGAGGAGACGCCACCTTTTTCTATTCCCTCTGGCCCTTCGTTCTGTCGGTCTTCTCGTAGGGCGCGCTCGGATCCTATCAGGCATGATGGGGTTTGCTTTGTTTCTGCCGAGGTCGATTCGGCTTCCATGCAACCGCCCCACTTGACGTCTACTGGCTTCTTTTTTGGGGCTCGGGGTCACGTGCGCAATCTCGCACGTTTTTCATTCGATGGATCAGCGCGTTTCGGATCCGCGCCTCTCGGATCCGGGAATCGGGTGCGGGCTCCGGTCGAGCTTCTGTCCTCGGAGCATCTGGCGGATTCTTCTAATTGGGCTTTCCTCTTCTTATTTTGGGCTTGGTGATTTGGCTGTGCTGGCTCCGCGGCTTCTTCTTCATGACTTCGATGCGTCTCCAATCCTTGCTCAGGCTTCTCTCCCACCTCCTGCGTGGTCTCCTCCTGCGGTCTCGCTGATCCGCGATCATCTTCCCCTGCCGTCGGAGGAACCCTTTGTGGCGGATGTGGACGTTGCCCCTGGGGGTACCGGTCCCCCCTGTCACTGCGAGCGACACCTCTTCAAGGTATGGCAGATTTTACAGCAGGAGACCTCGTCTTCCCCGGCATCCCACTTCGGTTTCTTCCTGCCAAACGTTTCGTGCGACGGTTGCTCAGGCGGCGGGCCTTGTTCCTATCGGGGAAAACTCTCTCGGTTGTTAATGAAGATTCTGTCCTAGAATGTTCGTGGGCTCGGGGATCCCGATAAAAGGCGGGCTCTGGGTATGAGACTCAATGATTGGGCTTGTGATGTTGTCTTTGTTCAAGAATCTAAGCTTTCGGGCATCGACGGATTTCTTTGGCGTTCTCTCGGCGCTCTGGCTATTGATGACTTCCGCTCCATTGACGCTCTCGGGGCGTCGGGGGGGTATTATCCTAGCTTGGCGGTCTGGGACATTCAATTTTGTCTCCATGCATGTTGGGAGATACTCCTTGTCTGTGATTTTATCTCGTGTGGATTCCGATGTCAACATTGCCTTCACGGCGATTTACGCCCCTTCTTATCACTTGCGGCGCCGTGATTTATGGGAGGATTTACGTCATTTGGCCACTGATTTTGCGGAGCTTCCTTGGCTTCTGGGTGGAGATTTCAATGTTACTATTTCTCCTTCGGATCGGCCGCGGGGCCGTGGGGGCCGGGACCCGAGCTCTGATGACTTCAACCGCCTTATTTCTGATTTGGCCCTGGAGGGGCTTGTGCCAAACGACATCTCTTATACGTGGCGTAACCGCTCCTCTCGTTCGCGAATTGACCGCTTTCTCGTTAACGGGAAGATGATGGATTTATTTCCTTTATGTTTTGTGGAATCCCGCCCGCGCTCTTTCTCCGATCATAATCCTATCCTTTGGGCCTCGGGGGACGATGTGGCGCCTAGGGGCATCTTTCGTTATGAGCGGTGTTGGCTTTTGGAGCCGGGGTTGAAGGACCTTGTTGGGAATCACTGGCGTCGGTCTTCTTTGGTGGGGAGTGCTGCTGCTCGCTTGGAACATGAATTAGCTTCCTTGCGCAAGGTGCTGGCCGCTTTCAAGAATTCCTCGCGTCTCGCGCGCTCGGAGGCGAGGTCTGCGGCTGAGGCTTCTATTCTGTCTTTGGACCGTCTTGAAACCTCGCGGGATTTATCTGATGACGAACTTCTTCAACGTGCGGCGTGTCTTGATATTGTTAAGGAGGAGGACCGGAAGCGCTCTGTGGAATGGCGTCAGCGTTTGCGGTTGAGGTGGCTGAAGGAGGGGGACGCTAACTCCGCCTACTTTCATCGGGTGGCGAGTGGGAGGCGGCGCCGGAACTACATTCGCTCGATCCTGGTGGATGGCTCTTTCTACTCCGGGGAGCGTGATATGGGCCGTGCCATTGTTGACCATTTCAAGAATTCCTTTGACGCTGTGGCGCCTCGGTTTTGGCGCTGGACTGGTGGGGGGGCTCCCACTATCTCTGAGGCCCAAGCTACGTCCCTTCTGCGCCCGTTTTCTTTGGCTGAGCTTAAGTCTGCGCTGTGGGACTTGAACGCCGATTCGGCCCCGGGCCCGGATGGCTTCCCCGTGGCCTTCTTTCGCGATTTTTGGGATCTTGTGGCGGAGGATGTTCTGGAGGTGGCCCATGATTTCTTCCTCGGTAACAATGGCTTTGATCGGATTAATAAGGCGCTAATTGTTTTGATTCCGAAGTCTAACCCTGCTTCTCGCATTGAGGACTTCAGACCAATTTCCATTTCTAACAGGATCTACCTTATCATCGCCAAGCTGCTGGCCAGGCGCCTTGCACTTGTGCTGCCCTCCCTCGTCTCGCCCACGCAGGCGGCCTTCATCCGTGGGTGTCACATTTCCGACTGCTTCGCGATCGCTTCGGAGCTCGTTGCGGCTTGGCGCAAGTCCAAGGTGAAGGGGATTTTATGGAAGATCGACTTTGCTAAGGCATACGATTGCCTTGATTGGCGTTTTTTGTGGGCTGTTTTGAGGCGTCGGGGCTTCCCTCCGTTGTGGATTTCTTGGATGCGTAGGTGCGTTTCCACCGCTACCCTCTCCGTATTGTTGAACGGAGGTCTTACTGGGGGCTTTTTCCAGCCGCGCAGGGGCATTCGACAGGGCTGCCCTTTGGCACCATTACTTTTTGTCTTGGCGGCTGACGTTCTTCCTCGCTTGATTGATGGTGTGGTCTCTGCTGGTCTTACTCGGGGCAGCCGCGTCGGGGACCTTCACATTCCTTGCATTCAGTTCGCGGACGACACCCTGTGTTTTATCGAGGGGGGCCCAGATGCGATGGCTGGTATGGCTACTACCCTTCAGTTATTTAGCGAGACATCGGGACTTATGATTAATGCGGCGAAATCGAAAGTGGTCCCCTTTGCCATGAGCAACGCTAAGTCCTTGGAATACTCGATTCTTATCGGTTCTGATCCCACGGTTCTTCCCTTTGACTATTTGGGGTTGCCGCTTTCGTTTGGTAGATCTCGGTTGCGTGATTGGATGGGCGTCGTGGAGAAGATGGAGGGCCGCCTCGCGGGGTGGCGTGCTGTGATGCTGTCCAAGGGTGGGCGTTTGGTGCTTATTAAAGCGGTGCTCTCCTCTATCCCAATCTATTCCTTCGCGGTTCGCGGTATGCCGAAGGGCATTCGTATCTGTTTGGAGCGCTGTATGCGCGGCTTTCTCTGGGGCACCAGTGGGACTGATAGGCGTGGTGTTCCTCTTGTGGGCTGGAATGTGGTGGCTAGGCCCAAGCATATGGGGGGACTGGGTATCAGGGTCCCTCAGTTCGTCAATGAAGCCCTCCTCCTGAAGTGGGCTGCTAGGGTTTGGGGCAAGGAAGACAATTTCATGCTTAATGTCTTGCGCAATCTGTTGGGTGCTCATCTTCTTGTTGGCTTTGCGGGGACCTCTACTTGTCTCCTCTCTCCCTTTTGGCGTGGAGTCACGGAGGCATTTCGACTTTACCGTTCGTTCTTCTTGCCGATGCTGGGTGATGGCGGCTCCTTTCGTTTTTGGACTGACAACTGGTCTGGGAGGGGCTCTCTCGCGGATATTTTTCCGAGGCTCTATGCCTTGTTCACTGATAAAGAGGGGACGGTGGCTTCTTGCTGGGATTCTAATGCCTGGAATCCCCAGATCTCTGCCTCATTATCTGATCAGCGGACGCTGGATTTCCTATCCCTTATGGTTTTTCTTGGTGATTCTCCGCGGCCTTCTGCTGCGCGTGATCATTGGATCTGGAAGGACGGGCCCTTCTCTACTCGCAAGGCTTACAACGCCATCGCTCTTTTTGTTCGTGACGAGGATGCTATCTTGGTTCGTGACTGTCGTTTCCTTTGGAGTCTTCGTCTTCCTGAGCGCATTGGGTTCTTTCTTTGGCTGCTGCGGCGGGGGCGGCTTTTGACGCGCGACAGATGTTCCCGGCTATTCCCCAATGTTGGACCTTCGTGTGGGCTTTGTCAGGCGGATGTGGAAACCATTACGCACCTTTTCTTCGAGTGCAGCTTTGTTCGCTCGATCTGGGCTGATATCCAGTGGCTCAATCCTGTTTCCTTTCCGGCGGTGTGCGACACTTTGATATCTTCCCGGGGCAGGCCGCGGAGGCTTCTTCTTGATCCGATTGCTCGGTTGTGGAGAATCTGGTTGGGGAGGAATGAGGCTATCTTTTCCGCTCAGCGGTTCTACAAGGAAAACATCTTAATTCGAGCTCATCGTCTTCTCCTGGATTGGGACCCCGGTTAGTTTGGTAGCTGGACCGTGCTGGGGACCTCTTTTGTGGCCACTTCTCTCACTGGCCTGTCCCCGTTATGTGTTCTTTCTTTGTACTTTTTTACCCGCTGTAAGTAACTCCCTTTTTCAATATATTGGGGTGATCACCTACGAGTGACTCCCCCTCTTTTTGAGGCTTCAAGAAAAAAAAAGGATGCTCTTATACAGAGAGAAACTCTAGTTGAAAGATTTTTTTGGTTGACCTGTATTGAGACTTTTTTTGGGCACACTGGCCAAGAATTCGCCTCAAATGACTGCCCAAATTTTAACACTTCGTGGTCCTTGTCATTATAAAATTCAACTCTCCTGATGTTTGTCCAATATTGTCAACTCAACAATGTTTCGTCGAGATATTAGTGTAAAGAATTGCTATCTCCCTAGTTACCACTCACTGGAACACATTTGGTCCGTTGATTTGGGTCACTAGAATTTTATTTTTTGAATATCAAGGTTGATTTCCATTGTTATTTTTGCATCTACGATTGGGTTTTTGCATTGCATTTATTGGTCCAAGAAATAAAAAAGGTTGAAATTTGCATTATTTTGGTTTATTGGGGGTGGGGTGTCTTAGGCCTTCTGCTTCCCTTCTATCTTATATTATTAGGCTGAGAGTTGATCTTATATTGATTTGATGCTTTGCAATTACTCTTTCATCTCTTTTTGTTTGCTAGCGACACTCCCATCCTGCAGTGTTGTTGCTAAACGCGAGCACTTGTATCAGGTACCTATATAGTTCCATTCTTATCGATCAATAATATGTGATTTCAGCTTCAAAACTCTGTTACCAGATATTTGTAAGTTACTTATCAGAGAGGAGCTCAAAGCATACTTATACAGTAATACTACACGATATACCTATTTTGGCTGATGTCCGTTCTTCTCATTTGGTTGGTTTCAAGGTCAACAATGCACAACACTACAGCCACCCTCTGCTCTCAAGTATTAGGGAACCTATATTTAGATCATGGTGTGCATGTGTAGGGACCCTATGGTTGATATTGGCCCGAGCTTATAATGATCTTCTCCAATGACGGATCTGCAAAAACATACAAGGAAAAAAGGAACAGTGTCTAGATCATGGTGTGCATGTGCAGCAGGATCGTGAGGGCGACATTGGTCGGCTGTGGGGGCAGCACGGGCTCGTAGGGGTTGTCTGGGGCCGCTGGGGCATTGGTGGGGTCACTGGGGGCTGTGTTGGCATGGGGTTGTTGGGATAGGGTCCATGGATGTTGCTGTGGTGGTGTGGGGAGCAAGGGGTGGAGGACCGGAGGTAACACTCAGGTTTTCAATAGAGAGAAAAAATGGCTAGGGCAAAGAGGTACAGAAGTTTGGTCTTGGATTGCTTTGATATGGTGTGCAGTCAAATGCTTTGATATATTAAAAAGTGAGCTACAATGAACCCCTCCTAGGAAGCCTTTGCGTCGGGGGCGAAGATTCTAGAGAGTGATGAGAGGACGAGGGCCACAATCCGTGAGGGCTTTTATGAGGGTTTCATGCGGCGAGGAGCAAGAGGTTCTCGAAGAGGAGGCGGAAGACCTCTGACCCACCCGAGGCATTATTTCAAGTGCGATCGTCTGGGTCACCTGGCGATGGCTCGTCCAGCGAGGAGCACTATCTGCTACCGGTGTGGGGTAGAGGGACAGGTTCAGAAAGGCTACCCCTCTGGCAAAAAGGAGGCATCCATCGAAGGTGCGTCGGTGAAGCGGGAGATGGAGACCTTGGGCGGCGGAGACCCGTGGACGAGGTGCCGATTGCGGAAGGATCAAAGGAGGACCTGGAAGTTGTGGTTGCTGTCTTGATGGAAGGAAGTGCTATTGGGTATATGGAGGTCATCGTATGGCTCTCGGATACGACGCTTTGTGCTCGAGGGATCGAGACAGAGGCGATTTCGTGCTTCCTTGCTAATGGCGTTGCCTGTTTCCACCAAATGTGTGTTGGAGAAGGCCGCCGTTTCAAGATGGGGGAAGGGTGGCGACATCGGAGTGGCTGATCGAGGTGGGGGGCCTCCCGATTCGCTGCAGGAGCCTTTGACTATTCGTGATGCACTTAGGTCGGTTGAAGCGGCGGAGGAGATCATCTGTTCTGGATTAAAGCCGGGGGAAGCTTGTGAGGTGATCGTGAGGATGCGAGGGCGACATAGGAGTGTGTCCACGAAGATCTATTTTCAGGTGGTCAAAACTTGCTTTGTGCTTTCCCTTAAGTAGGTCAAGGATAATTGAGAGGCCTTGGGGGCAAACTCGGGGCATCTTGGGAAGCCGTCAGAGGGGCACCGACCGGGAGAAGAAATCATCATCGATGGTCTTGGATCCGAGGAAGGCGACTCTTACGAGGGCGGTAGAGGGGCCTCCGGATGGTCGCTGGGGCCTAGGGGACATTCAAAACGACTAGAGAAATTTTAAAAATCTCATCCGTTGTCTGCGGGGGATTTACGATCGCGATTTCCGGTGCTGAGTGGTGACCTACCCAATTTAGGGCTCTCCTATTTGGGTATTTCGGGCGATCCGCCTATTTTCTCGGGGTACCGCTCTGGGACACCTGACCTGTACGGGTCGATTCCTCATGGGGATTCAAATCAGTGTCTGAAGTTGGGCGGGTCTTCTGTTCTTGATCCGAATGGTTCTTCTCAGAGGGTTGTAGGCACATTGGGGGCTTTTCTCTCTTCGGAACAACCTCTATTGCTAATCCCTAAACCGAAGCTGCTACTATCAAATGATGGGAGAAGCCAAGCTTTTCTCCCAAAGGATGGGGGGTCTTCAGGCACTTCAGAAGTTACCCCGCTTCTGGGGTTGCTGGGGGGCGGCGATGTGGCTTCGGAGAAAAATCTCGTGGTGCGAGATTGAGTTGATGGGTCTTTGTCCTTTACGAGAGTAGTCGCGGTGACACGAAGTTCAAAGGCAGGAAAGCGCATCTTGTCAGCTGAGAGAGCGCATAGGTAAAGGAGACTGGCTTTGGGGGAGAGCATCCTGTATGGAGTGACCCAATTCTCTCCTTTAAAAGCAAGAGAAGAAAGCCAGAGGCGCAAAGTTTGTTGGAGTGTGAGCTGGAGAATCAAAAAGTGGGGGCCCTCAGCTCTGTCTTGGGGGGATCCCCGCTTGTGAAGCTTGATTCGAGCGAGACCATGATTAACACCCTGTGCTCTAATGAGATCATAAACCCTAAGGTTGACATTCATGCGCGGATTGCGGAATTTCTAGGGGTTTGGGGTTGCAGAATTTCTAGGGGTAAAACCCTACAAGTGGTCCATAATGAAGATGATCATCTGGAATGTCCGAGGGCTGGGGGACGCGGAGAAGAGAGAGATGGTTTGAGGTCTCTTGAATTCATGGCATTCTGATAAAGCTCTTTTGCATGAGTCTAAGATAACTGTTAAGTTAAATATCTTATTATGTTTTTTCTTATGTAATTTCTGCTTCTCAGAGTACTTATCTTGTAATTAACCCATGGCTACTCTCCTATATAAGAGAGCCCACAGGTACGTTTAATCTATCGATTTCTTTTCTCTTAACTTGGTATCAGAGCAACGGTCCTAGATCGGGGTCCCGTTATCCCAACCAAACCCTAACCCTAACCCTAAGCCCTCCACCCGTCGCCCCCCCACCCTCGACGCACCCGCCCATGCCTCCAGCGGGTCCAGCGCCGCCTCCGACCGCTCCTAGCGCCACTTCAGGCGGCCTCCCACACCACTCACTGCGGCACCCCGCGGCCCCCAGCGCCGCCTCCAGCGGCTTTTGCCGCCCCAGCGGCCCAGACGGCCTCCCACGTCGCTCCCTGCGGCATACCGCCGCCCACAAGCGCCGCATCCAGCAGTTCTCGCCGCTCCAGCGGCACCGTGCTGCGGGTCCTGCCGACCCCTCCCACCGGCACCTTGCTGCCCCAGCGTGGCCTCTAGGTGATCTCTAGTGCAACTCCGGCCCATCTGCACGACACAGACCTTCGTCGACGTCTTATTTGCACCTTGCGTACTAGGGTCGGCGCTCCAACAAGGACTAGGGATGGTTGTATGAGTCTACGCATACAACCTACCCCTGATATGATACTGTAGACCGCTTATTTCGGTCATCTCCGTTGGTCTTAGGCTCTTCATCAATCATGTCAGAGAACAAGGGCGACGTGTTTACATCCTCGGGTGCCTTCAAAGGACCAGCCCCAGTAGTCAAGATGGATGGGACCAACTATGAACTATGGTCTATGCAGTTTCGCACCCTGATGCAGTGCCACACCAAGGAGCACATTCTGACAGAATCCGAGCCGGAAGACAAGACTGGAGCAAATGCGACGTGGAAGCAGGATGACACGTATGCCCGTATATGGCTCTCTAGGACGCTGACTGCGGAGATTGCAAATGATATTGTGAATCAACCCACAACAAAGGCTATGTGGGATATACTGTCCACGACATATGGGTAGTCCAAAAATGAGAGCAAGATTCTTCAGTTGCAATTTGACATCTTCTCTACTAAGCAGAATGGGAAACCACTACATGCACATTTCTCTCATCTACGAGGCATGTTCGAGAGATTGCATAGCTTCATGCCGATCACTACTAGTACGGAACAACAACAGGCATACCGAAATGCCACCATGACCGGCGTATTTTTGTCCTCTCTTGATTCTGAGTAGATGCAGCTCGTACTCAACTTTTGACTGGCGAAACTATTCCACCGATGGAGGAGGTGTTTAAGAGATTGAGCAGGATCACTACTGC
Organism: Ottelia alismoides; assembly: GCA_037367405.1. Taxonomy (NCBI): domain Eukaryota; kingdom Viridiplantae; phylum Streptophyta; class Magnoliopsida; order Alismatales; family Hydrocharitaceae; genus Ottelia; species Ottelia alismoides. Next base: position 335,014 of record JAZKJV010001954.1, on the reverse strand, counting down.
CTCGGTATCTACCGCCCAGCCTATCCCTTCTGCTATGGCTGTCACATGTGGCAGAGGAGCGTCATATTTTCGGGGTCGCGGACCTTGTAGTCGAGGGGGAGGCAGACACCATGGCCCCTGTACCCACTGTCACCGTCCAAGCCATTCTGAGGAGTCATGCTTTCACAAGCATGGATATCCAGCCTCAGCACGTGTAGCTGAGCAGACTGAGGCTACAACTGCGACTCTTCCCGATGCTCGCTTTGATGATATAGTCTCCCGCCTTCGTGAGATGATTACTACACCTACGTCTCCGTCTCTAGGTTCTACGGATGCTGCAGCTTCGGCCAGAGCGTCCTCTACCTCCTCAGGTACTCCTTATGCACTTACCAGTACTACTTGCCCGGACTTGACAGACTGGATTATGGATTCCGGGGCCTTCCATCATATGTGCGGTGACAGATTGCAGTTTACTACCTACAGGGCACTTGCACCAGGCCGATCTGTTGTCATTGCCAATGGGGTCCGATTACCTATTGTTGGTCAGGGGGAGATCACTCTGACGCCTTCTTTGAGCCTTCAGAATGTGTTAACTTGTTGTCAATTAGCCAGCTTACGAAAGATTTACATTGCTGTGCCATCTTTGACCCCTCTACTTTTGTGTTTCAGGGCATACTGACTGGCAGGATGATTGGAAGTGGCCGTGAGCAGAGAGGCTTTTATAAGCTTGCTATACCATCATGTGCTGGCACCGCTACTATTCCTTCTGGATCCGTTTCTCCATTCCTTTGGCATCTTCGCTTTGACCATCTACCTCTGTAGAAGATGTGTCATGTATTGCCGCAAATATCTACCCGTACCGCATTGGATTGTGAAGCCTGCCAGCTTGGGAAACACCATCGGTCGTCGTTTCCAGTCCGTTCGAGTCGTCATAGTAGTCAGTCTTTTGAACTGTTTCACTTTGATATTTGGGGTCCGAGTCGTGTCCCTGATCTTCAGGGACATCGTTATTATATAGTTGCTGTTGATGATTTTTCCAGATTATCTTGGGTATTCTTGTTAAAACAGAAGTCTGAAGCTGGAACTATTATTCGAAAATTTATTATTGAAGTTAATAATATCTTCTCTACCAATGTCAAAATATTCGCACGGATAATGCCTTGGAGTTTTCAACATTACATCTGTTCGATTTTCTCAGTTCACAGGGCATTGTTCATCAAACTTCCTGCAGTTACACTTCGCAATAAAATGGTGTGGCGGAATGCAAACATCGCCACCTCTTGATGTCACTCAGACATTGTTGATCCATAGTCGTGCCCCTCATTCCTTTTGGGGGGATGCTATACTCACTGCTTGCTACTTGGTGAATCGTATGCCGTCTACTGTTCTTGGAGAAAAGGTACCTTTCTTGATTGCGTTTCCCGAGAAGGACCTTTTCTCACTCACACCTCGTGTCTTTGGGTCTGTGGCATTTGTGCATAATTGTACCCCTGGTCGTGATAAGATCTCTCCAAGAGCTATCAAATGCATGTTTGTTGGGTACTCTCGTACTCAAAAAGGGTATAGATGTTATGATCCGGTGGGTAGAAAATATTATGTGACTGCAGATGTAACCTTCTTTGAGTCTATCGTGTACTTTTCTCCTACAGGTGACAGGTTATCCCATAACGATGCGGACGATATTGTTGTTCCTCCACCTCCATCTCTGACACCAGCTGAACCTGAGCAACCTGTACCTTCACCACCACCACCACCTCCGCCACCACCATCACCTGAACCAAAATTCTTACCCGTTGTTTACACTCCCAGGTCTTCTACTAGCTCTTCTGCTCATCAGCTGTCCACATCATCCATCACGCCTGAGGTATGTCATGATAACATTGTCTCTACTGATGGCAACGGAGTTTTACAGGATGACTCTGCTGTAGAAGACACTGAGGAGGACGATTTGGATGTTCCTATTGCGCTGAGGAAGCCGCACCGTCAATGTGCCAAATACCCACTTGCGGCACGTGTCTTTTTGGATCACCTTTCGGATGAGTACAAGAAGTTTGTTGTTGGTCTTTATGTGGTTACTATACCCCGAACATATATGGAGGCTTTGCAGGACAGCAGGTGGCGTCGGACCATGGAAGAGGAGATGGCGGCATTATCATCTCGCGGGACATAGACTATTGTTCCGCCTCCACGTGGTGCTTCGGTTGTTAGCTGCAAGTGGATATTTTTAATTAAGCATAACGCAGATGGGAGTGTAGATCGGTATAAGGCGAGATTGGTGACACGAGGCTTTACCCAGACATATGGGGTGGATTATCAGGACACATTTTCTCTAGTAGCACGACACTCGATGCTTCGGATTTCACTTGCAGTTGCTGTTTCACGTGATTGGCCATTATTTCAGATTGATGTGAAGAATGCATTTCTCTACGGAGACCTTCAGGAGGAAGTTTACATACATCAACCACCTGGGTTTACTGCTGAGGGGGAGTCCCAGAAGGTATGCAGACTACATAAGGCCATCTATGGCCTAAAGCAGAGTCCTAGAGCTTGGTACCAAAAGTTGTCAGAATTAATTGAGCAACAGGGATTTAAGAGGTCCAATGCGGACCACTCACTATTTGTGCAGAAGACGCAGAGAGGTATGGTTGCCATTCTTGTCTATGTAGATGACATTATTGTGACAGGAGATGATGCTCAAGGCATTCAGGTAGCCAAGAAGTTTCTAGGTAAAGAATTTGCGACCAAGGATCTTGGCACTCTTCGCTACTTCCTGGGGTTAGAATTTGCCAGGAATCATCGTGGTCTAGTGATGACCCAGAGAAAGTTTGTCATGGATCTCCTTTCTGAGACGGGCATGACGGGATGCAAGCCAGCTACGACTCCTATGGATCCAAGTGTGAAATTGTATGATGACGATACTGAAGAAGTTGATAGCAGGAGGTACAGAGAACTTGTTGGGAAGCTTCTATATGTTACTATTACCAGACCAGATATTATGTTTGCAGTAAGCAAGGTCAGCCAATTCATGAAGCGATCTAGGAAGGCACATATGGATGCTATCTATATGATCTTGAGATACCTGAAGAACTCACCTGGTTCAGGACTACTATTCAGGAGGGATACACCCTTGGAGGTAATAGCTTGTGCAGACGCTGACTATGCAGGATGCCCCACGGACAGGAAGTCCACTTCAGGGTTTGCAGTTTTTGTTGGACACTCACTTATCTCATGGAAAAGCAAGAAGCAGACTGTAGTTGCCAGATCAAGTGCAGAATCTGAATACAGAGCCATGGCTCAAGGAAGTGCTGAGATGATGTGGGTTAGATCGGTGTTGACGGATCTTTCCATAGATGTTCCTCTTCCTATGCAACTTTTATGTGATAATAAAGCAGCATTATTCATTGTAAACAATCATGCATTCCATGAACGAACAAAGCATATTGAGGTGGACTGCCATTACACTCGAGATCTGATACAGAAGGGACTCATATCTACATCTCATGTGTCTACAGGAGATCAGACAACAGATATCTTCACCAAGGCTCTATCCCGAAGTCTGTTTCAGAAGTGTTGGTCCAAGCTGAGCATGATAGATATATATTCTCCAGCTTGAGGGGGAGTCTTAAGTTAAATATCTTATTATGTTTTTTCTTATGTAATTTCTGCTTCTCAGAGTACTTATCTTGTAATTAACCCAGGGCTACTGTCCTATATAAGAGAGCCCACGGGTACATTTAATCTATCGATTTCTTTTCTCCTAACAATAACTAAATGGGATGCTTACTTTTGGAAGTCGATGAGATGTCATAGACTGTCGGAGTTCAGAGAAATACCGGTTGTGGGCAGTGCATGCAGTGTGATGTTGGCGTGGAATGGGGACTTGTTGAAGGCCGTTGATGAAAGATTAGGTTCTAGATCTATTTCTGTTTTGCTTGAACTTAAATCAGGGTCTGGTTGCATACTTCTGAGTTCGAATTATGGAGTTTTTGGTCGGGAGCGTGACCAAGTTCTTTGGAAAGAGTTGAGAGTGGCTAGAAGGGACTTTCAAATTTTTTTGTGGATTATTGGAGAGGATTTTAATGTAACGCTGCTTTCTTCAGATCGCCTAGCGGTCGTGGGGGCCAGGACATGGAATCAGAGGATTTCATGGAGTTTGTTGGTGAGCATGAGTTGGAGGTCCTTGACATTGCGAATGGGAAGTTCACCTAGCGAAATAGCTCGTCAATTGCACCTGGATCGCTTTCTGGCGTTGATAGGAATGATGGAGATGTTCCCACTTTGCTCGGTGCGTGTGCTTCTTTGATCGGGATTGGACCATACCCTGATTTGTTGGGATTTGGGCATGGGGTTGATCTCGAGATCAATGTTTAGGTTTGAGAAAGCCTGGTTATTGGATGATGGATTCAAGGAGATGTTGGCGGGTTTCTGGAGATCCATGAAAGTGGGGGGTTCAACTACTCAAAGTTTGACGCAGAAGATTGTGGCTTTGAAAGAGAGGTTGATGAAGCACAAGAAGGTTGTAAACAAAAGCATGAATGAAAAATGAGAAGTCGTTATTAGTGAGATAGCCAGATTGGACATGCTAGAGGACGAACGCGAACTTGATTCGGAGGGGCGAAAGGCTCGCGGCTAGCAACAGAAGACCGTGGATGAGGGTTACAAGCAAAGAGAGGTAGAGTGGCGTTAGAGATCTAGACAGAAATGAGTGAAAGGATGAGATGCCAATACAAGATTCTTTCATGCCGTAACAAGCGGCAGAAAAAGAAGGAACATGATACATGACTTACTGGAAGAGGGAGGGCAGGTGCAGGGTGATGAGGCAATTGGTGCGACAATTGTGGACCACTTTCGGAACTTTACCAAGAGGATGCCTTCTTCTATGGTTAAACAAAATGGAAGGGGTGTCAGAATGCTGAGACCTGAGAATCGAACGACGCATGTGTTAGATTTCACAAAGGATGAGGTGCACTGGGCAAATTTTCGATCTTAATGCAGATGGGGGCCCTGTCCCAGGTGGTCTTCCGATCTTCTTTTACAAAGAATTCTATGATACTGTGGAGGTGTACGTCATGGGAGTGATGATGGAGTTTAGAGATGTGAATAGGGGCTTGGAAAAGCTCAATAGGTCGATGTTTTTCTTTCTCCCGAAAAAGGATGGTGCTGCGCGGGTTAATTAGTTTAGACCCATAGCGCTTTCTAATGCCATCTACCACATAATGGCGAAGGTTTTGGCCAACCTTCTTAGGAGTATTCTAAACGATCTTGTGATGCCAGCTCAGACGGCATTTATTCCGGGGTGACAATTACTGTAAGGTCTGATCATGGCTTCTGAGATTGTCTTAGACTGGAAAAGAAGGGACATTGTTGGTTTTCTTTGGAAGGTGGACTTTATAAGGCACATGATTAGATGAGCTGGAAGTCTATTTGGGGACATGGGTGAGGAGAGGCTTCCCAAACATCTGGATAGACTGGATGAAGAGGTGCATTACGACTGCATCGCTCTCAGTGCTGATTAATGGAAAGCAGGAAGGTGGTTTCTTTGAACCACACAGGGGAGTGCGACAGGGATTCCCCTTGGCTCGGCTACTTTTTGTTCTGGCGACATATGGTCTAGCTGTCATGTTGGGGTTGGCAAAAGCTGGTGGTTTCTTTAGGGGATTTTCCAGGAAGAATATTAATGTGCCAATCTTGCAGTACGCGGGCGGCACAATTTTCTTCATTGAAGGTGGTGTGGCTGAGAGTAGGGCGATAACAGCGGTACTTGATATTTTTGGTGAGGTTTCAGGGCTGAAGGTTAATGGGGCAAAGTTTGCTTTCGTTCCCTTTAACCTTTCCCTGGCTGAGGAGGTGGCATGTGCTGAAGTCATGGAAACGGAGAACATGAGCCTTCCGATTAATTATCTTGGTCTGCCTCTCATGTGTGGTCATCTTAGGCAGATTGACTGGTTACCAGTAGTGGAGAAGTTTGAGAAGAAGCTGGCTGGCTGGAAAGCTTATTATCTTTTGAGAGGAGGGAGGTTGGTTATGGTAAAAGTTTGCTTTCGTTCCCTTTAACCTTTCCATGGCTGAGGAAGTGGCATGTGCTGAAGTCCTAGAAACGGAGCAGATGAGCCTTCCGATTAATTATCTTGGTCTGCCACTCATGTATGGTCGTCTTAGGCAGATTGACTGGTTACCAGTAGTGGAGAAGTTTGAGAAGAAGCTAGCTGGCTGGAAAGCTTCTTATCTTTTGAGAGGAGGGAGGTTGGTTATGGTAAAAGTAGTCCTTGCGACGATCTCCGTTTTCTTCATGTCCACGGGAGTGCTACTGGTTGGCATTCATAGAAGATTGGAGTCATTGATGCGACGTTTTTTCTGCTCCTTGTCACAGGATGGCAAGGGTCTCGCGCTGGTTGATTGGTCGGTGGTGACTACACCCATTGCGGATGGATGGCTTGGGGTGCTTTGACTGGAGGATATGGACATGGTGTTGCTTGCTTATTGGGTGATGAAGATGTGGGGTGAAGGTGACGTGCTCCTCCCAAGGTTGTTGAGATCTATCTACAGTCTGCCACCTAGCCTGTGTGCTCGGGCGAATGTTGTGTCGTCGCCTTCCACCTTTTGGTGAGTTATTTGTTCTGTAACCCCGATGATGTCAGGCTCGTTGAGACCTCTTCTTGAAGATGGATGTGGCTTTCGCTTCTGAATGGATGACTGGTCAGAGGAGGGTGCCTTTTGCGATCTTTACCCTAGAATTTCTGCTCTTGGGGTGGCCGATCTGTCGGATTTTTGTGGCCGATCTGTCGGATCAGAGAATATAGGAGTTTCTATGCTTTCAGAAAGTTTGGCAAGGATTGAAGGCCCTTCATATGGAAGGGATTCTTGATGCTGGTGAGATGGGAATTTCACTGTCAAAAAGGCTTACGAGATGTTTTCTTTCTCACCTTCTTCGACGAACGTGGAGGTTGCTCGTGACTGTGCTCAGATCTGGGGTTGGCGGATCCCCACAAGGACAAGGGTCTTCCCGTGGCTATTGAGAAGAGAACGTGTTATGACGACTGTACATAGGGCCATGATATTTCCTTGAGTTTTTTTGATGAAAAAGAGGGTGATCTCCCGAGGTGAGAGTCACCGCAACATCTATTTCATTAAAAAGATTCGTAGGACATTACCTTGAGACCTAAGAGTTATAACCTTGAGACCCAAGAGTTATACATTGCGTTACAATGAGACACGACATTTTTGGATTAAAATCTCTGGTTTTTGAACACCACATCATTTCTCCCTACTCATATGGCCCACAGAACAACAAACGGCTTGGAACAATCATCCGATGAACTGGACCTCACCGCACGAACCGACCTCCAGAAATCCGTTGCCCCGACAGTCGCCTCCTACGCAATCCCCATCTCTCTCCAGACATGCTCTGACGCTGGGCATTTGAAGAACAAATGATCCGAGTCCTCCACCGTCCTGTGGCATCTGTCGCATAGAGTGTCCTCCACGCCTAAAATCCTCCCCCTCCTCGCTTTATCGCACACTCGATCCCTTCTCAGGCACCACAAGAAGACCTTGACCCTGCATGGGATCTTAGCTGCCCAAATCACCTTTATGTCCTGACATAGAACCATATCTTGCACCTCTTCCACTCTCCCCAGTTCCTCATATGCATGCTTAACAGAGAATCTCGTGCCCTCCCACTCAAAATGGTCCATGCCCTGATCTAAGTTGCTCGGTGGCAGAAGTTCCGCCTGCAATCTGACAAACTCCTCCAGACGTTGCTTTGGTAAGTCCACATGAAGATCGGTGACTACGTAACCGAATCTGCCACCTGCGCAACAAGAGTCTCCCTCGATGCCACCAACGTAAAGAGCCTCGAAACTGTCCCCAAGGGCTCCCTCCCCCGTCCAGTCGTCGCGCCAGAACCTGAACATGCGACCATCCCCCACCTTAGGTCGCAGCATATGATCAACCAAAGGCAGCACCTCACAGATCCCGGCCTAGAGTGGGGACTCATACCGCACTCTCCTAGCCACCAGCTCACCCCTCACACCATAGATCTTCCTCAGAAGCCTGACAGCCAGCGAGCTAGAAGGACCCCAAATGTGAATCACCCACTTCGCGAGAAGCGCCTTGTTCATAGTCTCAACATCACGCACCCCCAGACCTCCGTCTCTACTCCCCTTCGTCACCTCTTCCCATCTCACCAAATGCATCTCGGATCTCTGTTGCTTCCCGTCCGACCAGAAGAACCTCCTCATCAAAGACTCAATCTTCTTCCTAACCCTCACCGACATCAACCAAACAGAGAAGTAGAAGATAGGAATGGTCGAGAGTACATGCTTCAATAGTACCAACTTCCCCCCTAGACAACGTGACTGCCTTCCACCCAACCAACCTCTGCTCCATTCTCTGCACCACCACATCCCAGTCTGACTTCCTCAACTCTCCTGCCACCAACGACATCCCCAGGTAGGAGATAGGAAGGTCCCCCAAGGGGCACCTAGTCAAAACCGCAAGCCTGACACGATCTACATCGTCCATTGCAAACGTGCTGACCACCGACTTGCGCCTATTGATCTCCAGACCTGAAAGGTTGCTGAAAATATCTACCAGCTGAGCCACATTACCATTCAGCTCCTCAGATCCACCAAGTAATAAGATCGTATCATCCGCATACTATAGTATAGGGACATAGATATCCTCACGCCTGAAATCTTCACACCACTTAGCCTTTACTACCTGCCTGAAAAGAACAACCAACACATCTACACTAACACAAATAGCATAGAGGCCAACGGACATCCCTGCCGGACCCCCTGTTGCAGCTTAAAGAACCCCCCCTATGGCTTGCCATTCACCATGATCGCATAGGAGGAAGTGGGTAACGCACTGTTTCATCCACGCCACCCGGATGTCAGGGAAACCTCTCCTCCGTAGGGACGCCCACACGAAATTCCAGTCGACGCAGTCATAAGCTTTGGCGTAATTGATCTTCCACATAACCCCCTTCTTCCTAGAACACTTCCACTCAAGGCAAATCTCCGAGACCATCACCAAGCTATCTGTCATCAACCGCTCTGGGATGAACATTGAATGCCCTTGAAGTATCACCAAGCCCAACACCACCTTCAGTCGATTCGCCAGAACCTTAGCCACGATCAAGTAGAAGGTGCTAGAGAGCGCAATACGTCTGAAATCCTCCGCCCTCACCGGAGTCTCCTTCTTCGGAAGGAGGAACATCAAAGCCTGGTTGACCTTCTCGAAGCCTCTATTTGCTTTCCTGAATCATTAAGCACCTCCAGAACCTCCTCCTTCAGCAACTCCCAAAACTCTTGGTAGAACAACATCGGGAGCCCATCCAGACCAGGAGCACCATCTGCATTCAACCCCCAGACAACACTCTTTAATTCCTTCATAGAGAAGGGGGCCACTAACCCCTCCACTTGCTCACCAGACAAAGTCTCCACCCTTCTCCCCAACCACCCCCAACCATCCCCCTTCCTCTTTCGCGTCGCCTCAAGGAAATGGCCCCGCAACGCACTGCCGAGCCGCGCCTCCCTCGAAACTGCGACCCCCCAATCTCAATCTCGTGCAAATAATTTCTCCTCCTCCTCCCTGAAGCTGCATAATGGAAAAATATGGTGTTTGCATCCCCTTCTTTCAATCACTTCTGCCTGGATCTTTGCCTCCACTCCACCTCTTGCTTTCTGTCCTCCTGCATAATCTCCTCAAGCAGGCCCGGTCTCTCCGTCAGCTCCTCCTGGTTCATCCCTCTCTCATCATCTAACCCGTCTAGCCGCGCAAGCCCAGCTCGAGCCTCCTCCCTTCTAGCCCTCCGCCTTGCCTTGACCTCTCTCCTGAAAGTAGTTAGAAATGACCTCAGCAACCTCAGCTTCGCCGCTAAACGAGATGCAACCGAGCCCTCAGGGGACTAGCTCCTCTATCGCTCCACAACCGTCTCCCTAAAACCCTCCTCCGATAGCCAGCTCTGCTTGAAGCGAAAAAAGAATCTACTGCGCCTCTGTTCCCCAAACGACCACATGAATGACGTGTGGTTAGAATGGGTCCTTGACAACGGTCAAACACGAGAAAGGGGGAATGCCTTCGCGCCCTCAGGAGACAGAAAGAGTCTGTCCAACCTGGACCACGATCTCACATTGCGCCAAGTAAACGCACATCCAGCCGCATCAACAATCGATAGCCCCAGACCATGGACCACTCTCCTCATCTCCTCCGGCCTAGGGTCTCTACCGCCACTTCGTTGCGGGCGATCATTGGGTAGAAGAGTAACATTCAAGTCACCTCCAGGCACCAATGACCCATATCCCAGCCTCCCTCGAAGAGCCCAACTGCTCCAACTCCGCTGCCATAGAACCCTTCTCACTTCCCATCGGATCGTAGATATTCGTGACAAGGAAGCAAAGCCCATCCGTCCGCCTCCTCAACCACACGGACAAACTGAGCAAGGACTTTGACTCAGCCAAAAGCTCGAACTCATCTTTCTTTCAGCCTGTCAGCAACCCACCCGACGCGCCCTGTGCCTCCAACGCTGCAAGATCGAATCTTCCTCCCCCATCCACACTATGCCTGACAGAATCCGCGCCCCCAGACACCTTCATCTCCTGAAGAAGGAACATGTCTTCACCAACCTCCGGTACTAGATTTCGGACACCAAGCCATTTTTTGGGGCGACCCAACTCCCTTACATTCCAAGATAGCAACTTCATTAAGGATCAACCTGGCTTAACATCCTTGGCAGGACCACTCCCAACCGCTTGACAATTCTCCTGTCCAATACGCTCAAACGATTCTGGTGAACCGGCAAGACACTAGAGCGAACATGAACCGTCTGCATAGAGTGCAAAGAGTCCTCATGAACTGCTGAAGCAAGTGCAACTGTTCTCATTTTCCTCTCCGACTTGAGGCTTCCCCTCCTCAAGTAATAGGTCCCGAACCTATCTCCCTCCATCACTGGGCTTGGGATACCCGACTCCCTGATGAAACCCAACCCCAACCGACTACATGGGGCTTCCCCACCAGCCTCAGCCTCCCGACGACCCTCGCCACCGACAACCGCCACCTGCGAGGGAACCACCACTGCCTACCCAAAAAGAACCTCCGTTTCAGCCCCCACAACTGCCTTCTTCCCCATACTCCTCATCACCTCCTTCCCCATGACCCTTACGTCCTCCTCCCCATACCCCATCTCCCGAGGGGGGTTCCTCGCCGAAGCCCAAGGACCCCCACAAGCACTAGCAATCTCCCCTCGAAGAGGAGTGGAGACACCGCTGACCGAACCGGCGCCACCACTACCGCAAGATCGACTCTGAAGCCCCCCGCGACCACCCTGCACACAATACCCATTTAGATTTTGAAGCTCCTGCATCGCGGGTAGGGATTTCGTAAGGGGATCGACTCCTCTCGGATCCACAAGCCACGAGCCCTCAAAACCGATCTTCATACCCAAACCGCTACGTCTCGGGTCGTCTGAACTACCCAGATCCGAGAACTGGTCCCCCCGGCAAGCCCTCAATCCGAGATGGTTCCTCGGGTCCGACAATCGGATTCCCCGAGAACCCACCAATCCTCCCGAAAGGTCCTCGACATCACATGATGGTTCCGCCAGCCCCTCGACATCACGTGATGGTTCCGCCAGCCCATTGTCCAAATTAGCTGTTTCCACGGAAAAGGCGGGTATCCGAAAGGTCGTCGCCTCTGGAGATTTCTGCTCCCGCGTTTTGGCAAAAGTTCCAAAATGGATACGCTGCTGAATACGAGGAGTCGTCACCGACGATTCCGCTGCCCTGCCGCTCGACCGTTGCTTCGCATGGGCCAACGTGGGTGACGGAACCGACGTGCTACTGACCCTCGCTTCCGGCACCCTCTCCGACCAGCTACCGTGTCGAGGATGCAGGCTGGAAGCTGCAGAACCCTGCTCCACCAGCACAAGCTCCAGGTGCACCGTCCTCCCCTCCGATCTGACCTTCCACCAGCCCAGCTTCTCCAGGTCGAGACTCTTCAAGGATAACGTCCAGAGTCTCCCCTAAGCGGTAGTCAAAGGTCTCAACCCCGACCACCACAACAATTCCTTCCAGCAATGCCCAGATATTCGGCAGTCCTCGCGCAGTGAGAGGGACCCCCCTTACACGAACCCGCTCCAGAGGCCTTGGCTCCGACACACCGTCGCTACCCCGTAGCCACCATTGCAGTAGTGTCCACCCCTCCCGTGACCACCGCAACAGCTCCTTTGCCTCTTCTTCGGACAACCCCTTGACAAAAACCGCCACGGGCTCACCTGCACAATGTCCCCGCTGAACCGCACCATCGAGACTGCACCCACGTCCGAAGAGCCCAGGAACAAAGCCTCCGAACCGCCTCCTTCGCCAACCAGCACCCCCAACCCCTGGTTACTCCTTCGCAGCAACGAACATAATCAACTCCTGTGTGAGAACCGACGACTGCAAAAGCATCTGACGGGCTCCCAACACTGTCGGACCCAGTGCTCCAAGGAGCCACACTGGAAACACCCCCTCCCAAACGGGTTGACCAAAGGTTGGTGCCGACCACTGCGCAACTCAGACCTGCGGCGGCCGCTCCTCTCCTCGCGAACCACCACCCACCCCTCGTCGATAGAGATATCTCCAGTCGGCTCCCCCCTTCCGATGACCCCCGCCTCCCCGCCCCGCATCGGCCTATTTTCCGGGGTTGAGGAGGGCTGTGGGAGATGCGGTGGATATAGAGAAGATATTGCTCATTTATTTTTTTGATGTCCTGGTTCAGTAGAAACATGGAGGGGTGCGGACATTCCGGATGTTCAATAGAGTGATATGGGCTCATTTTGGGCCTCACTTGGAAGAGGGTGTACTGGTTCGAATGATGGGCGTGCTAAGGCTTGCGTGGTGTTGGGCGATGTGGTTAGCCAGAATTGAGTTTGTCTTCATGGGAGAGAGGTTTTACTTTGAAAATGTTTTGGGGCATGCCAGAGCCCTTTTCGAATCCTGGCGGATGTAATTCTTCTTCTATTCATTTATAATATATTTTTTGGATGGATCTCTAAAGGAGACCCATCCCATCCTCTCTAAAAAAATGATCTTTATATAGAAAGCTAAGGTTAGTGTGACCATAAAAAAGACAAGGCCTTTTCCCATTATAAGTAGGGTCGGCTACATGGATTCTTGCTCAAATTCATGTTTAAATATTAGACTATTTTTTACATTGATTGTCGACTATCTAACGCAACCACCCCAAAGGGGGATTTGAACCCTGGTCTTTTGGGTGTTTGGCACACTGCACTACCACCAAACCATTTAAGTGGGTACATAGGGTGACCATAATAAAAAGTAAAAAATAGATAACATTGCAAAGGGGTATGGCTCAAACTATATCACTCTATAATATGACAACTATTACTAATTAACTTTTGCTTGTCTATGCCTCTCAAGTTCTGGAGAACCTACATCAAGAAGCCTATGATTGTAGTTGGCCCAAGTCTTGGCGCTGCTGTTGCAATTGACTTCACAGCATTTCATCCAGAGGCAGTATGTGAATGATTTATGAGTTAATAGATAAACTTGCATTTCTGGCCTATACATTTTTTTCTCCTCCATAGGTAAGTGATCTGGTTCTAATAGATGCAAGCGTTTATGCCCAAGGCACAGGAAACATGGCCAAGCTGCCAAAAGCTATAGCTTATGCTGGGGTAAGCGGTTAGTATAATGTGTACGTTGTGTAGTATTGATTTAAGTGCTATCGTTCTCTTTCTTCGTTTCTTTTTTTTCTTCATTTTATAGCAACTTTTTTAGATTTCTTGCTTTATTCTCTTCATTCTATAAATCATATTGTAGATTTACATCTACTTATTTAAAGTTTCCTGGTCAAGTAACTAACATATATTTTTCAATCCAGGTCTCCATATTGAAGAGTGTACCTTTACGTTTATATGCAAATACATTGATATATAAGGGAATTTCACCTCCAGAAAATTTTGATAGGATGAAGGTAAGCACCTATTTTACATTATTCCTTTAAAACCGTTTAACATATGTTCCCATCTTTATACTTATTTTGTGTCAAAACACAATTATGTGGCCAGTTTTATGAGAAATTTGTGATTAGTACGTGATGAGAGAATTGAGAAATTATGCCATGTTAGAATCAAACAAGCAAAGCATACACAAAGATAGAGACAAGGATTTATGTGGAAAACCCTACAAAGAGAGAAAAACCACTGGGGTGCACGATCCCCACTCCTTCACTAGAGATCGTAGAAGGCCGTATCCCGATATATCGGCGATATATCGCCGATATATCGGTATCGACACGATATCGATATCGAAATCGATATATCGATATATCCAATTTTCAACATTTTCTTCAGAAAGATTCGTAGATTTAGCGATATATCGGCGATATATCGTCGATATATCGGCGATATATCGATATCGACACGATATCGAAACGATATCGATATCGATATGTCCTTCCATGCTAGAGATTATGGCTCTTTTCACTAAGATAAATTTCAATGGAGGGGGATGAGTACAATATATAGAGAATGACGAGTAAACGGTCACAACCGTTTACCCATATAAGCACATATTCCGTAAATCTCTTAGAGAAGACTGCGAGAGCTGTTGATTTTGTGAGACGGAGGCTTCTGACGGCACAGAGCCGCTAGAAGAGCTATGCAGACCGTCGGAGAAGAGATTTGGAATTTTAGGTAATCTAATTATTTCCTCTTCATCCATTTAATTATGACATATATATATATGTTCACCTTAATTTCATACTAAATGATATTCCTGTAAAATTACAGGTAGGAGATTGAGTATTTCTCTGTGTATCTCCCATGAAGGGAGTGCAGAGATTTGGTGTTCATGGCAAGTTGGCGCCGCGATATATTGGAGCTTTTGAGATTCTGGCTAGAGTGGGGAAGGTTGCTTACCGAGTAGCTCTTCCTCCACATCTTTCTGGTATTCACGACTTTTTCCACATATCCAACCTGAGGAAATATGTGCACGACCCTCGGCACATCATCAGTTATGAGAATCTAGATATGGAGCCAGATCTGACTTATGAGGAGAAGCCAATCCAAATACTTGATCGTGTTGTGAAGAAGCTTCGCAACAAAGAGATTTCATTGGTCAAGGTTTTGTGGCATCGATACGGCGTCGAAGAAGCGACGTGGGAAACCGAAGCCGACATGCGGGCACGATACCCGCAACTTTTCTGAGGTATTAATTAAAACAAGCTTTTGCAATTAGATATATGTTCAAATATATGGCTTGTTTTCTCTTTGAGGTTTTTATGGATTCAAAACCCTTTGAGGTTTTTATGGCCGTATAAAACTCGAGATAACTAATAACCATGACTCGAGTCTCGAAGACGAAACTCCCTTTGAGGTTTTTATAATTGTAACATCCGGAATCCGCCAAACCTGGACCCGACCTGATTTGGGTTCTATAAACCCAATAAAGTTGTTGGTCAATACTAAACAACTTAAAACGATCAATTGATCGTGAATCAAAAGTCGTTCGGGCGAAATCGACCAAAAATCGGTCACATCGTAATGCGTGTCCGAAAAAGCCGCGACGCAAATTCGGAAACCGTAAAACGAATCGAGACCATCATGAGATCCGATTCGACGATAAAAGACCAACGGAATCGACCATTCGTCAATCGGAGGTCGTTTAATATTTTTAAATTACAAAATTTAATCTTAAACAAAAACCGTATCCGAAAATTTCGGGTATTCAAAACCCGACCGAAAGTATATCAATATTATACTCATATTGATCGTCGTTCTGAGATGATCAAAACGAGCCATTTTTCGTCAAAATCAGAGAATCGAGGTGCGAGTACGATCAACTTTTGCATGTCAAATAAATGAAAAAAAAAGTATAAAAATAAAAATTTATTTATTTTTTTTATATACAGGCTGCCTGCCTGTATGCTTCCAGGACAGCCATTTGGCTTCCTACCTTTCTCCACTTGGCTGGAATTGAAGCCTCCATCCTCCCTATTTAATATCACCAAGAAGCCCTCTTTTCTTTCTAATTCCAGCCGTAAGAGGAGTCCTCCCCAACTTCCCTCTTGGAATTCTGCTGAAGCCTCCAAATCTGCTGCATGGCTTCCATTTCTTCAAATTTGATGATCTAAATTGAGGTACAATCCCTTCTCCTTGTCTCCATCCTTTTTCCCCCAAATTTTCTCTTCATTCTCCAACCAAAGGAAATGAGCCCTATTTTATCTGCTGTTCTGCAGCTCTAAAAGCTGCTACTACCTCCATTTTGCAATATCTTGATACTCCAAGAAAAACCTAAGGACTGGAACTCTTTTCTTTTTCTTCCTGCTGCTGTCCAGCCACTGTAGAAGCATTTGCATGCAAGATTTCAGGTCAAATTAGGTACAATCCCCTCCCTTCTTTTGCTGCCATACATGCAATTCTTACTTATTTTGATTCCATAACCAATCATCTCTTAAAAAAATGGTATATGCAAAATTAGTCAAGAATATATATATATATAGTATGATCTTTATTACTAATTACTGTACACTTTGGCATATATACATATATATATTCATTGAGATAAACCATGGGGGCAAATCCACGACTATATAATATTCAAACTAAGCAATGTTAATCATAGTTGGGCAACTATTCACAATATTTCCTTAGAAGAGTTAGGTGCTCGATAAACCGTGGTTTTTTTTAGATGTGCCAATCAATAAAAAAAAGGGGGCCCATTTCTATATCCCAAATTGATTCAGCTTTTTGCATATTTTTAATTTGTACACTGCTTATTATGCAAATGTGTGATATTACACAATGACTCATACAACGGTATTGTACAGATAGTATAAGTTCTAATCATGATATAAAAGTTTATAGGCTATAAATATATTATAATATTTAAAGTCATTCTATTAACCACTACTTATCACATACTGTTATATATATTACATTTTTAATAATTACTACATGCTTACAATACACAGATTTCAAGAATTGTCACACGAAGTGATACAGTGCATACTGGAGCTGGTTATTATTATTATTACAAATTACAACATACATATGGTTATTAGCAGTTACTAGTTGCTGGCATTGCAGGTCTTGATATTACATAATTATCAGGCGTTTAGGTGTAGCATAGAGGTGTATTTACATTCACAGTTAACACATACTAAAGTAGTAACATCGGGCCAATCTTAATATGGGCATCCCCAAATAAATTAGCAAAATAAATAAATAAATAAATAAATACGATCTACCCATTTCAATGTTTGCAGCAGACAACCAGACCAGATACTATTCAACCTAAAACTCGGTCAATCCAAGTACAAGGTGAAGGGATTCTGAACACTTAAAAATCAACCAGAATCAGAATCTTGATTTACAATCCTTTTACTATCCAATCAATTGTCTCCTCACAACTAAATGGTGAATATCTCAGGGTGTTGTTGACATGCAGAGTGCAGTTGACCTATTCACTATCGATGGATGTCCAATTCTATCTATATCTCAGAACATATTATGTATAAGATAATGCAATTATTTCAATATCTAAATATTTCCATCCGTATTTAAATTTAGAAGCAACTTTAAGATTCATGCCAATAGTAAACCATTTTAAAACGTGAATGGATATGATAGACACCTTCATCTAATATTAAATTGATCATGCCTCTAATAGATATATTTAGTGGGCGAAAGGATGGGGGATCATAAAATGGTAGAGGTTAATCAATATCCATGATAAATACTCCTTTACAAGTAACTCTTAATCCCATGATTTAAAAAGGAAAAGCTAAGAATCTATCATTAATCTAAATTTGGATCCAAATCTATTAAACAACATCTAATCTCATGATTTGAAAAAAAATGATTATTGAGGTCTTTTCATAGGAGTAACTCATAAAGACTAGATCAATAATCAGGCCACCAAACTACAAGATAATATGTATTCAATAATTGAAAGTCTTCATGATCAATTCTTTAGAGTTAAATCACTAACTGCGAATCACTATTATATAAGATCGTCGACAAGATACATAGTTTTGAAAGGTTAACCACAGTAAAGATCGAGAAAATATGGTGAATCAGTGATGACTTATAATTAAGTGTGCCGGTCACGGTGAATCTTACACCTGACTGTGCGAGGGCGCGGTGACCCTCAACTGGGCGGAGGAAAGGAAGCCCAGATTGGGCAGCGGCCGCCAAGTGCGCGGGTCTAGGGTCCCAGTCTTTTACACGGTTTTTACGCGAGCTCGCAATGTTTTTACGCCTCGTTGGGATCCTGATTTTAGACCATTCCGCTGACCCTATTTTAGGATACCCAGGCGGGGGATCCTTGGTTTTCAGTTTTACGTACGAGCTCGGTTGCCCGTTACCGGTCGGGCTGTTTTTCTAGAGTGACTTTTCCGGGAAGTTCCTCTCACCCGTCTCAGTGGCGTAGTTGGGGAGTAGACCTATCCCTCTATTGGACCGTCCTTCCAACTAGAGGGCGAGACGGAAGAGCCATTTGTAGGCTTCTTCACCGCTTGAGTTTTCTTTCGCCAACAGACTTGGCGATTCTACAGCCAGATCATCTATATCTACATCTATATCATCAAGAGTTGCATCTGAGAGAGTTAGAGTGGAGGTTTGGAGGAAATTACAATTAAAATTGAGTTGATTGGAGGTGATTATAATCTGATTCGAAATCCCTATAAGTTAGTGGACGTGTTGGGAACTTAGTTAGGATGCATTACACAACACCGCATGCCTACGGAGGCCCCCCAACCCTAAGGTACTTTTAATACCTTAGAGTCATAGTGTGAGGTTACATACAGACCAAGACCACTAACTATCCACTAACTTAAAAGGAGTATATAGAATTAAGGATCAAATCCGTCATCATTATATCAGTCCATCATCGGAAACCATGACATGATCTCAATGACAAGAAAGTAGCATTTACATGTGCCATCAAGTTCCGCAACATGATCTTCAAGACCCAAAATCATGATCTTAAAACACAGGAAATCATTATATGTTAGGGTTTGTCATCTAAACTTTATATACATATATATATATATGGGATGAATGGGAAAAAGGGGAGAACAAATGAATTTAATACCAAACAGTTGAAAACCCTTTTACTTACGCAAGTAAATGTAAATTGTAGTTATTCCACCTTTCTACTTGCTCTCTTTTGCACATTATAAATAATTGTTATTTATTTTTAAACTACGGGTTTGTATTCACAATTGTGACTCCTTTTCTTCCTTGCACGCATGGCAGGAAATGAGTCTGTTGTTTAGTAGCTATACAGGGTTCCAGGAGACAAGGTCTGTACCAGACGGTATGTAGTTTTTGTTACAGTTTTTAGTTCAATTGATATTGTAAAATGCTTCTTCTCTTCAGTCAAATTTTTGGGATGTTGTATGTACAGACAGACATGTACATGTTGTAAAATCATATGAAATTAATGAAATAAGATTTTGGTGCTATTTGTCTCTATTAACTTGTGGTTGTTAATGTCGAATGTCACTTGCAAATATATTCATTGCGAAAAATTTCCCCATAAAAATTATACTTTTAATGCGATGTCATAAATGGAATATTGCGAATTGTGTCGTAAACGGGTACCCGGATCCTCGGGGGTTCACAATCTGATTCAAAATTCCTTTAAGTTAGTGGACGTGTTGGGAATTTAGTTAGGATGCATTACACAACACCGCATGTCTACGGAGGCACCCTAACCCTAAGGTACTTTTAATACCTTAAAGTCATTGTGTGAGGTTACACACAGACCAAGACCACAGACTATCCATTAACTTAAATGGAGTAAATAGAATTAAGGATCAAATCCATCATCATCATATCAATCCATTATTGAAAACCATTTTATAATCTTAATGACAAGAAATTAGCAATTACATGTACCATGAAGTTCCACGGCATGATCTCCAAGACCCAAAATCAGATCATTAAAACGCAGAAAATCATTATATGTTAGGGTTTGTCATCTAAACTTTATATAAATATGTATATGGAAAGAATGAGAAAAAAGGGTGAACAGGTGATCTTAATACCAAACAGTTGAAAACCATTATCTATGCAGGTAGTGGTAGATTTTTTACCATATATACCTTTCTACTTGCTTGCTTTTGAAAATAATTAAATGCATGTTATTTTTATAAGTTTTTTGGAGGTACCAGCAACCGCTGACGCCTCTTCTTTCCTAAACATATTTTGGTAGGCAAAAGGCATGCTGTTCAGTAGTTGTTTATGATTCCAGGCGATAGGGTTTACACCAGACAATATGTTGTTTTGTTTCAATTTTTGGTTCGGTTGATAATGTAATATGCTTCTCTTCTGTTCAGTCAGATTTTTTTTGGGAATACTGTATGTACTGTCAGTCATTGTACATATTGTAAAATATATGAAAGTTAATGAAATAATATTTTGGTGGCATTTGTCTCTAATAGCTTTGTGGTTATAAATGTAAATATCAATTATTGCAGCGCGAAAAATTTCTCCATAAATTTATGTTTTTAATGCGATGTCATAAATGGAATATTGCAAAATGTGTCGTAAACAGGTATCCGGATCCTCGGGGGTTCACAAATTTCCCACCAATCATTGATACCTACCCTTTCATGCATCATCAAGAGGCTCACCACCTTTTTTATTCAGTTTATAATTTGCATTAATAGGATTAGTAGTAGGCTTGCTTCCCAACATGCCAATCCTTCAATAAGTTTATAGCATATTTCCGTTGGCTTAGTACCTCCTGTAGATCGAGTCATATCAATACCTACAAAGTACTTTAACTTCCCCAAATCCTTCAGTTCAAACTCAGTTGAAGTGTTTTCTTTATTTCGGAAAATTCCCCTTCATCACCGCCTGTAAGGATCATGTCAGTCGTATACACTAAAAGAAATCATTCCTCATTATAAAAAAGGGTGCGGTCTCCATTCACTTGGGTATATCCGTTCCTGATCATGACCACACAAAGACGTTCAAACCAAGCTCTTGGTGATTGTTTAGTCCATATAAAGACTTTTTAGTTTGCAACGCTTGTTATCTTTATCGAACCTATGTGGAATTTTCATATACACTTCTTTAAGATTACTATTCAAGAAAGATTTTTTCACATATAACTGATACATCTTCTAGGAAAAATGAGTTGCTAGGCAAATAACAACTCTGATTGTATTCATCATAGCAACAAGAGCAAAGGTCTCCAGATAGTCATTCTCATATTTTCGACTATGTCCTCTAGCCACAACGTGAGTTTTGAATATGTCAATATTTCCATCAGCATCATATTTGATCGTGTAGACTCATTTAGAGCCAACAAGGTGAGCGCCCTTAAGAGCATCAACAATATCCCGAAGTATTATTGTTAACCAAGGCATCCATTTCTTCCTTCATAGCATTAACCTATTTCAGATCCATTTTGACTTCATAAATATATTTGGGAACATGATGAGCATCAAGACATGTAATAAAGTATTTATATCGTGAACTCATTTTGGTGTCAACAACAAATTCCTCTCTAGATAACGAGTAGAGGCTCAAACAATTCTAATATCCTTTCTCATAGCAATGAGACAATCATTCGGTAAAGTATCATCATTATTAATATGAATATCAGGAGGGAGACGAACACTTACAAAGTTTTCATGGCCTAGATCATATGTGAAAATGTTGACATCATGGTAAGAGGATATGTTGCCATCATGGGTTTGGTGTCATCTCTTTTGCAGTCTCCACCACTATACTGATTCCTTTTGTATGCAATAAGTATGTTCAAATATTCCTCTATCCCCACTATCTTTTCTCTATCTTTCTCATTGACAGCTATGAGCGACAACGTCGGAGGGGACTAGCAGCGTCCTAACGATGCAGGTGGGGCCACAAAGAGGCTTAGCGAGGCCTACGAGCCGCTAGGAGGCAACAACGACGGCAAGAAGGCTCGGAGGCTTGCTGGCTAAAGTTGTAGAGAGGCCTAGCGACCTGGTGGCGATGCTAGACTTGCCACTAGATGTTGGCGGCACAGTCCGCAGGCCCTAACAACCCCCCGACGACGGCCTAGTGGCTGGAGAAGGCGCGTAACGAGCCTAGCAGCTCACGGAGGCTGGCGGCGATGCGCAAGAGCCGTACGAGAGAGGCCTCCAGGCGGCGGGGCTCGACTCTTGCTGAGTTAGGACTTGTGGTGGCAGAAGGAATTATGTAAGAACTCTGATCTAGGACCGTTACTCTGATACCATGTGGAGAGGAAAGAAAGAATTTCCTATTTATGAGGCCCTCGGGTTCTCTTATTTAGGAGAGTAACCCGTTGGGCAAATTACATAAAGAAGACAAAGTAAATTAATATTACATAAACAATATGAAAGATAACTTATATCTCAACAATCCTTATGTGCATGACATGACTCCCATATCCTATTGCTAAACATATAACATATATTTTAGCTAGAAGACTAGTCTGGTAATAACATAGTTATTTAATGAATTGTAGATTCATTACACTCTGTCCTTAAGGTTTGCTAGTACCTGACAAACTTATTGCAAAGGAACAAGAAGAATATCAATCACTCTCAAGTTGACATGTAGGGTGAATCTATCCTACCGAGGGTTTATAGAAATTTTGGAAGACTGCGCTACCCTTAATTTTATGAATTTTGAATCACGAAGTTAGTTTGATGCTATTAGTGTCACTATAATGCTAATCTTAGTGTTAATATGCAATGTAGAAAACTGAGTAATATCCTACACGGGTGCGGTCTTAGGCCATCAGTGGACATGTGTTTGTATCACATGATTCACCCACTTATAATGTATTTATTGGTTCTTCATCTTATTTTTTTCTTTTTGATACGTTCTTTTAATATACTTAAGATTATGTT
Source organism: Ottelia alismoides (assembly GCA_037367405.1). Taxonomy (NCBI): domain Eukaryota; kingdom Viridiplantae; phylum Streptophyta; class Magnoliopsida; order Alismatales; family Hydrocharitaceae; genus Ottelia; species Ottelia alismoides. Next base: position 312,151 of record JAZKJV010001954.1, on the reverse strand, counting down.
GATTTTTTATCATCTTCAATTAAGGAAAAAATTTACCGAAATTTCCTTTAAAATATCACTTGTTATGAGGGGAAATCTCTCAAAATTTCTAGAGGAAATTTTCTTCTTCATGCAATTTTCATTTTTCATATGATTTTTTTCTTGATTCGTAAACGTATTTTGATCGTTTTGAGTGTTGTTAACCATCCTAACTAAATACAAGTCGAAGTCGATTAGAGAATACATGAAGATTAATACAATTAGTAATGAAATTCTACCTTATGTTGTTGGGATTTCAAAGTAAATCAATCTAGATTTTGGCTGTCCACGTTCTTCATTACGAAGAGCTTTCACATACTTTAAGTGGGAACATTTGTTCGATTAATTGACGTTGATGTTAAGTTCCTTTTCTAAACTTGATTCGGTGGATCTACACATATAAGTGATTACTATGATTCACTCAAGTTTAAATAAGTTAAACTAAGTTTTGGATTATGGAAAGTTCAACTTCGATAAAGCACCCAAATTTTAGAACTAAAAATATATAAGTATGTAGATAAAGAAGTATATATATGCATATAATTGTACATATATCAAGATACAAATATCTATATATATTGGCAAATCAAAATTGAAGATCTATACATTGAATTATATCATTCTAATATTATGCATTTGATAGACCTCGAAGTTGATGGTCTGACAAGGTTTACATACAATGATATGGTGTGCATATATATAGATAATATGAACTCTCAAAGAAATTATATAGGTTTAATAATGATGAAGTAGGATATAGCTCACTCACGAGACATCGAGATAAAATAATTTCCACCGGTGGTTGGTTATCTTATGTAAGATACATGATACATATCTAAGAATATAGTATTGATTTTGGAAAGTAAGTTAAATATATTGTCACCTTATGGTCAATTGAGATATATTTTGTATACACTCCAAAGGAGATAGAAAATAGGGAAACACGTACTTATGGTTATTTAGTTCTTCCAGTACGTATGATGCAAGAGTTGCTAATACTCAAGGTTGGTGCAATCAGAATAGATTGTATTCCATGATGCATTGCATTCCTTCTGATAAATAAGTTGAACATAATGGATTTAAATGACTTTGATTAATGATAAGTTGAATGAGACATGATTGGTTTAAATCTTAGTTCAATGAGCCTAGTTAAGTTCCACACTGTTTGGAGGTTAATTCAATACAAATCTGCGGTTCAGTACCAACTCACAAGTTGGAATACTTTAGCAGCCATCCCATTATCCATAATGCCACATTTGGTATGCTACGAAGTCACTATAATTGGATGCATTATTTCTTTATTTTAACTCCAAGTATGCACATTTACTGCATAAAGGTAGATATCCTATACGATTGGGATGGCTTTATCGACGGAGAGCACTATCCAAAATTTCAATATCCAAGACTCGTCAGGATGTCAAGGTATCGCCTCATCATGAGTATATCATGTGACTTAGATTCACAAGTTGTGTGGACACTATCTAGGATATCACTTCAAAAAATTACGAGTCAGGATAGTTGGATAGAAATGCATCACCGAATCATGAATTAGTCATGTGAAGTGGATTCACAGGAATCGTGGACAGCATTGTCCGAGAAATCAAAGTCGGAATACTCAAATTGGAAATTTCACACAATCGCAACTCAAGGGTTGGTTTTGAGAATTTTATTCACAGAAGTCACGAATCAATTTATTTGAATTTTGTTCACATACATTAAATTTGATTCCAAATCTAGAAACGTGAATTTGATTCATAAGCTGTTCAGTGTTGATTGGTTTCAAGTATTATATCAAGGTTGGACCATAACCAACTTAGGTGGAGCAAGCCTCTCTTTATAAATAAGAGGGTGAATATCCACTATGGTTCAAGTAGATTCCTAGCTGCCCCCATCTCCTTCCTTTTCCCCTTGGTTGTCTCCCGGCTTCTCCTTTCCATCTTCATTGCTGGTGAATGAGCTTCTTACTGTGAAGTTCTTGTGTATGCTTCAAGTGCACATCGAAGGAAGGACTACATGCAATGTTGTTGCAAGATCAATCGATAAGATCCTTATAGGGTCTTTGTGAGTGCGGACAAGAAGAAGAGTTCTTGAAGGTGTGAGAACTCCACGTTTCGTCAAGTCACTTGCACGTGAAATGGGCGTATGATGGGACTTTAAATACGAGGCCTCTTCCATTAGGGGTTTAGGAACCTCTAAATGTATATCTCTATTCTTTGTAGTGCGTAGAACGACATAGAAAATTTCTATTATGTGGTTCCACAGAAATCAAAATTTTTATTGTAATGTGACCATGTGATGAGTTCTCTACGGATTTGATCGTTGTCTTTCCTTATATTTCCATGATGCATGAGATACAACTTCCATCCCAAATATTCAAACTATAACATTGTTGTTTTTATCATAATGTGAGGAGCATGCCTACAATAGTATTGAATCTATTGGAACAGAGTCTCTTGCCTGGAATATGTCATTTTTCATTCTTAAAAGCTTGTTCTGCAGTTTGCTGCTTTGCTCAAATATCATTAGCTGCTGAGAATTTTGCATTGCGAGCACATTCGTTCCTCCCATACCCCGCCCTTTATGCTGTCAATCTAACTTTTAATCCCACAGCTAAGTTTAAATATTTGAAGATTACTTTAAAATAATATGTTTAGTGACACTAGATGTTCATTTAAATATTTGAATCCCCTTTGCTGGAGCTGCAAAACAGAATTTTTGTCTACCGGTTACTTCATTGGACTTACAGTGTTTCGTGGGTCAATCTAGTCTGTCAAATATCCTGCAACTATTTGACCTGGATCAGATTTGGTAGATACCTGGAATCCCACGCATGGCCATAGCTACGCATGGCTATAGCCTCAAGGATCTAACTTCGCAAATTCAAAATGGTTGCACGTCATTGGCGCTGTTCACTCATTGTTGGAACTTAAATAAAGTAGCAGCATACCATCACGTCATGGAAGAATTCAACTTGTAACAAACATTTTCATAAGTTGCTGTTCAAAGAAAAACTCAAGAGCTAATACCTGCATACCATGCATCACTAGGTCAATGCTTCAGAATCTCAGTTCACACGGTTTTCTAACAAGTAACAAGGATAAATACTACCAATCCAGGTGATGTTAACTCGGAGTAAATAAGTTAAGTGCTCAATTTGTTTTTGTTGGGAAAAACAAGCGAGATGTTTATTCCATAGGCCTTAGGCTCTCTTATATAGAAGAGAGATTTATAGGTAAATTACATACGGTAGATAGGAAGAAAAGAAAATAAATAAAGGAGTACTGAAATATCGAAAAAAGACATATATCTCTACACTCCCCCTCAAGATGGAGAAGAGATATCTATCATGCTCAGCTTGGATGAACACTTTTGAAATGATTCTCTGAGTAAAGTTTTGGTGAAAATGTCGGCCGTTTGGTCTCCTGAGCTGGCATGAGATGTAGAGATGAATCCTTTCTGAATCATGTCACGTATATAGTGACAATCAACCTCAATATGCTTCGTCCTTTCATGAAAGGCAGGATTATTGGCAATGAATTGGGTAGCCTGATTGTCGCATTGTAGCGACTTGGGAATAGGTACACCTATATCTATATCTTAAGGACTGCTCGAACCCACATCATTTCTGTACATGCTTGTGCCATAGCCCTATACTCTGATTCAAAACTAGATCTCGCAACTACAGTTTGCTTCTTGCTTTTCCACGAGACAAGTGGATCTCCAACAAATATAGCAAATCCTGTTGTGTACTTCCTTTCCTTGGGGCATCGTGCATAATCTGCATCTGCACATGCTGAGATAATGATGGTGCCACCTCTTTTAAATAGCAGCCCTGTACCTAGAGATGATTTAAGATACCTCATACCTTAGTATCGTTTGTATTGCATCCATGTGTACCTGACGAAGTTGTTCCATGAACTGGCTCACTCGATTGATAACAAATGAAATATTGGGTTTGGTAACAGTAACATAAAGGAGCTTTCCCACCAGTTCTCAGTATCTCCTCTTGTCAACCTCATCCGTATCATCTTCGCAATATTCATGCTTAGATCAATTGGCGTGGTAGCAGGTCGACATCCAAGCATACCCATAAAACTCAGCAAATCAGTGACATATTTTCTCTGAGTCATCACAAGCCCATGCAGATTTCTGGCAAACTCCAGTCCCAAAAAGTAACTAAAAATTCCATGATCCTTGGTAACAAATTCACGGCCCAGAAATTCTTTTGCCTTCTTTATTCATTATGTATCATCTCCTGTAAATATATCATCAACATATACTATAATAGCAATCATACCTCTGGAGGTTCTTTGTATGAAAAGTGAATAGCCTGCATTCGACCGTTTGAATCCCTGCTTCTCAAACAAATATGAGAGCTTCTGAAACCAAGCTCGTGGGCTCTGCTTAAGGCCATAGATTACCTTATGAAGTCTACACACCTGTGAACACTCCCCCTCAGCAGCAAACCTAGGTGGCTGCTGCATGTAGACTTCCTCCTGAAGATCACCATACAAGAATGCATTCTTGACATCAAGTTGGAAGAAGGGCCAATCTCGAACAACAACCACAGATAAAAGAATTCTTAGTGTAGAATGTCGAGCAATAGGAGAGACGAGATAATTCACCCCATATGTCTGAGTAAAACCACGTGCTACTAGTCGAGCCTTGTAACAATCAGTACTGCCATCTGCATTCTGTTTCACTGTAAAGACCCATTTGTAACTCACTATAGATGCCCCAACAGGGGGCGAGACCAGACTCCAAGTGCCTCTGGACCAAGGGTTTAAATATCGGTTTCAGATATCGTATCAATACTGTTGAGAAAAAAAGTCTTCGATATATTCAGGGATAAACCCTAGGCTCTCTTATATAGGGAGAGACCCTAAGGGTAAATTACATAGGCGTCTAAATAAGAAAAGGAAATAGCAACAAGGTACATAAACTAATATATCTCGAAATTATCTCTACACTCCCCCTCAAGGTGGAGCATAGATGTCTATCATGCTCAGCTTGGATGAACATCTCTGAAAAGGTCCTCTGAGCAGTGGCTTGGTGAACACATCTGCAGTTTGATCACCTGAGCTAACATGTGCAGTAGATATCAATCCTCTCTGGATCAGGTCCCTGGTGTAGTGGCAGTCAACTTCAATATGCTTGGTCCTCTCATGGAAAGCTGGGTTGTTGGCAATGAACAATGCTGCCTGATTGTCACACTGAAGTTGGTGGTGGTGGTGGTGCTGGCGTAGGGACTGACACGGGGGATGACTCAGGCGAACTCGATGTAGGTGGTGGTGGAACATAAATATCATCAGTGGTAGAGGAAGGTACCATTCTGTCCCCAGCTGGCGAGAAATACATCACTGACTCGAAGAAAGTGACATCAGCACTGACGAAGTACCTGTTGGTTGTAGGATCATAACACCGGTATCCCTTCTGGGTTCTGGAATAACAAACAAAGACACACTTGACTGCTCTAGGAGAGAGCTTGTCAAATCCAGGAGATAGACGATGAACGAACGCCACAGCACCAAAGACACGTGGAGGCAGTGAGAATAGTTCCTTGTCAGGAAAATAAGAGAGATGGGTATCTTCTCACCAAGGACAGAGGATGGCATTCGATTGACCAGATAACATGCAGTAAGGACGGCATCCCCCCAGAAAGAAATAGGAGCACAACTCTGAATCAACAGGGTCCGAGTAATATCCAAGAGATGGCGATGCTTTCTTTCCGCCACACCATTTTGTTGGGATGTATATGCACAGGTGGTTTGGTGAATAATACCTTTTGATAAAAGAAATTGAGAAAGAGAACGTGTACAAAATTCGAGAGCATTATCCGTCCGAACATATTTGACCGAGGAGGAGAAAACATTCTGCACTTCGTTAATTAAATTTTTGACCACATCTCTTGCTTCAGAGTTATTCTTCAAAAGAAATACCCATGAGACACGAGAAAAATCGTCTACAACCACAAGATAAAACCTGTGTCCCTGGTGATCGGGAACACGACTCGGACCCCATATATCTATATGTAACAACTCAAATGGGGAGCTACTGCTCCGACTCTGACGACCTGGAAAGCTAGACCTATGATGCTTTCCCAACTGACATGTTTCACACCGAAACAACGAACTTGGAGAGAGCTGGGGCAGAAGATGACGCATTTTCTGGAGCGGAAGGTGACCAAAACGAAGATGCCAAATGTAAGGAGAGACTGGTCCAGCGGATTGAGAGGAGACACCAGTATAGGATTCCCGAACCAGTCGATATAAACCATTCTGCTCAGAGCCACAACCAATCACCTTGCCCGTGAGTATGTCCTGAAAAATGAGAGAAGACGGGTCAAATATAGCACGACAATTCAAATCTTTTGTAATCTGACTAATAGACAGCAAATTCATTGAGAACTCAGGGGCATGTAGGACGTTCTGTAGCTGCATCGTGGAGGATAGGAAAACCTCCCCCTGACCAACAAGGGGTGAGTAGGTACCGTCCGCAATCTGCACTGAACGACCAGGAGGAATATCCCTGTAGGCCTGTAGTCTACCTCTATCTCTACAGAGATGATGTGTTTCTCCGGAATCTATAACCCAGTCAGATATATCATGAGATGGTATGGGTGCTGATGTTCTACCTGAGCTACTAGCAGCGGCGGATGAACTGGCAGAGGCTGTGGCCGCAATATCTGAAGAACCACCAGAGGAGTCACCAGATGAATGTGGCATAATATCACGGAGACGAGCCATGAGTTCCTCAAATCTATGATCTGCAGTAGACGGTAATGTAGACTGTGAGTGCTCTGCAACCCGTGCTGATGCTGGGAACCCATGCTTAGAGTAGCATGTCTCCTCTGAGTGTCCAGTTCGGTGACAATACGAGCACATCTGACTGAAACGACCACCCCTTCCTTGAGGTCCACGTCCACGACCACGTCCGGAAGGCGGTCCACCTCTCCCACGCGAGGCTGCCATCGCTGATGGGGGTGGAGTAGAAGAGCTGGAGGGGACTGGAATGCGACTGAGCCTTCTGTAGACATCCTCCACCGGAGGAATTACCGCATCTGCTAGAATTTGTGACCTGGCGGCATCGTACTCAGGATCGAGAGCAGCAAGTAGAACACCCACCATGGTGGCGTTCCGAAACGTCTTCTGCTGTTCCGGAGTAGCATTGAGAGGAATAGTACTGTATAACTTCTCGAACATCCCTCTTAGGGATGTGTATAAAGAGTGGAGAGGTCTGCCGGTCTGCTTCATCGTGAAAATGTCATGTTGAAGCTGCAACATCTTTGTCTCATTTCGCACCTGTGAATACGTAGCAGCAAGGATGTCCCACATTGCCTTAGCAGTGGGTTGATGGAGTACGTCGTTAGCTATCTCCATCGTCAACGTACCAGACAACCAGACTTTCGCGTAGGCGTCATCAGCCTCCCATGAGGCATAGATCCCTGTCTTCTCCGCTGGCTCATCCTCGGTAAGAATGTGCTTCTTACCGTTAGATTTCATGAGGCTCATGAACTGCATAGCCCATAGCTCATAGTTAGACCCATCCATCTTCACTATTGGCGCTGGTCCTTTGAAAGCGCCGGTGGAGGGCAAATCGACTTTTGATTCTGACATACTGCTGCTCGGAGAAGACGAAGGATATATAGACACTTTGATGAATGTCTACACAGACTGCATCGGATTTGAGTACGTGGGTAGACTTTCACGCACTCAAACCCATAAATCGGAGAACGAGGGGTCTAGGGCACGCCTCAACGGAAGCAAATAGCCCTTGAGTCGGCTAGGGAATGCCGCCTGAGACCCGCTGGGGGCTGTTGGAACCCGCTGGGGGCTGCTGGGACCACCACGGTGGACTGGTGACGAAGAGCGGCCGGAAGAGGGGCCGCCGAGAGAAGATTGGGCTGGCTGGAGGCCTACAGCGGCAGAAGGAGGTGCCGCCGGGCCTACAACGGCAGGAGGAGGCGCCGCCTGACGCAGAAGGAGGCGGCCGGGGGCTTAGGGCGGCGAAAGAAGGGGCCGCCGGGTGTTGGAGAAGGCAGCTAGGGGGCTTGAGCGGCTGAAGGGGGCGTTGCCGGGGCCTTGGTGGAGGCTTCGGCGTCGACAGGAGCCGCTGGCAGCGGCTAGAGGAGAGGGGCGGCGGGTGGGGAAGGGAGGGGCGGGTGGAGAGCCCTAAGGCGGCTCTGATACCATGTTGAGAAAAAGAGTCTTCGATATATTCAGGGATAAACCCTAGGCTCTCTTATATAGGGAGAGACCCTAAGGGTAAATTACATAGGCTTCTAAATAAGAAAAGGAAATAGCAACACGGTACATAAACTAATATATCTCGAAACTATCTCTACAAATACCTTGTCGATACGATATTTCGTCGAAATTTCGATGACATTTCGCCATGTCGACCATCATTTGTGAAGAAATGATCGAAAACTGCCTTCATATCGCCATTTCGCTCGAGATTTTGGTTCCTTGTCGAAATCGAAATTTCGTCGAAATTTCGCCGAAATTTCGCGAAATCTGAAATCATGCTCTGGACTGGTGAGCCACCATCTCCTCCTCCATAGCTACACGCCACCTGCTATCTGTCAATGCCTCCTGGTAAGTTCGTGGTATGGCCACGGTGTTCAACGCAGCTACAAACTTCCCAAAATCACCCTTTAGATGCTCAATGGTGACATGAGAACCAAGTGGATACGAGGCACATGAACGCTTCTACTTCCTAATGGCAATTGGTAAATCCCGGTCATCATCATCATTTCTTCCACCAACCTGATCATCAACCTCTTGAGATAAGCCCTGTTGAGAGACAATATTAATCCCATCATTAGAAGTAATGCTATCAAAACAAACCTGAGGCTCGCTAGGTGACGAGCCATGAGCATGAGCAGGAGCAGACCATCGATTGTAGTGATGTGGTAGTGGTGGAACCAGAGTAATGTGAGGTGGTAGGGCTAACGATGATGAGGGAGGAGGTGGTATTGGAGGTGGTGAGGATGGTGGTTGACGAATGGGTGGAGGCAGAATATAGACCTCACCGTCCGAATATGAAGGTGTCAACCTGTCACCTGTAGGCGAAAAATACATGACAGACTCAAAAAATGTTACATCTGCACTGACATAGTATCTTCTATGTAACCGGTCGATAGAGTCCGCCCGACTCACGACCACGACCAATCATCTTGCCCGTAAGAATGTCCCGAAACTCAAAAGATGATGGGTCAAATATTGCTCGACAATTTAAATCTATAGTAATCTCACTAATAGATAGTAAATTCATTGAAAAATCAGGAGCATGCAACATATTCTGTAAGCGCATAGACGGTGTCAAGGTGATCTCTCCCTGTCCCGTGATAGGAGAATGAGTACCATCAGCTATGACTACAGTCCTTCCTAGAGGAACCTGCCGATAGGCTATAATCTAATCTCTATCTCCACACAAGCGGTGTGCGGCTCCAGAATCAATAATCCACTCTGATATATCCGAACCAGCATAAAATGTAGATGTATAAACACTACCTGAGGTATTGGCCCCTGTAGTGGCGGCAAAATCTGAGCTGTTCTCTGAAGTAGGTGCTGGTATACTAGATAGTGGCATGTCTCTCAGTCGAGACACAAGGTCATCATATCTTTGATCTGATATGGGTGGCGCAACTTGCTGATGATGAGCCTGCTCTGCTACATGTGCTGATGCTGGAAAACCATGCTTAGAGTAGCATGTGTCTTCCGTATGTCCAAATCTGTGATAATAGGTACACGATGGTCCATGACCACGTCCTCTACCTCGTGATGTCCGTCCACGAAACTGAGATGCGCTGCCTCTTCCATGAGAGGCTGCCATAGCAGAAGAATTTGGCACTGGAGTTGGAACATTGATTCTGCTTAATCCCCGGTAGGCCTTCTCCATGGGATGAATGGTAGCATCATCCAATATCTGGGAAGTTGCTGCCTCGTACTGAGAGTCAAGAGAGGCCAGGAATACTCCAACCATCGTAGCATTCTGGAATGTCTTCATCTGTTCTGGAGTCGTCGTGAGAGGCACAAAGCTATGAAGCTTCTCAAACATCCCACGCAGGGTAGTATAGTGTGCATGTAGTGGTCGACCATTCTGCTTAATGGTGAAGATGTCATGCTGTAGCTGTAAAATCTTCGTCTCATTCTTGGCTTGTGAATACGTGGCAGCAAGAATATCCCACATGGCTTTGGCTGTGGGCTGGTGCAGGACATCGTTCGCTATATCTGGTATCATGGTACCGGACAACCATACTCGTGCATAGGCATCATCAACCTCCCAAGAGCCATACACTCCTGTCTTCTCCGTCGTCTCTTCCTCGGTAAGAATATGCTTCTTACCCATCGACTTCATTAGTCTCATGAATTGCATGGCCCACAACTCGTAATTCGACCCATCCATCTTGACTATGGGCGCTGGACCTTTGAAGGCGCCCGCGGTAGGGATATCAATCTTGTTCTCTGACATCTTGCCAATCAAAGAAGACGAGGACCATAGACTTGAAGAGATAATTGCCTACACTGACATATGGGTATTTAGTAGCACATGTAGTCTTATTCTGCAACCAACCCCATCAATAAAAAAAGGTTCCGGCGTGGAAACGGCTGCAACCACAAGATATACAACGGCTGCAGTCGTTAAAGATGCAGCGGGGAACACGCGCAGAGGACAGGAGGTCTCTACAGGTGCAGGGACTTCTCGCGCGGGAGGCACGACTATAACCACTGGGGAGCCCACGCGGAGGAGGGCCTCGGGACCGCAGGCTGCGCAAAGAGATGTAGATGCAGCGGCGGCGGGCCTCGGGACCGCGGGCTGCGCGGGGCGCACAGAGAGGCTATGGGCGACACGCAGGGGGGTTGCGGGACCGCGGGCTGTGTGGGGCGCGCAGAGAGGCTATGGAAGGTTGGGCTAGGGTTTCGGGTACAAGAGCTCCGGTTAGGACCGCTGCTCTGATACCATGTTGGGAAAAATAAGTGATATGTTTATTTCATAAGCCCTAGGCTCTCTTATATAGAAGAGAGACCTATGGGTAAGTTACATACGGTAGACAGGAAGAAAAGAAAATAGATAAAGGGGACTGAAATATAGAAAAAAGACATATATCTCTACAATTTTCTTAGAGAGAAGCCAATGTCGTCCTTATAAAAGAACGCAATTCAAGCTCCATCCTATTATTCATTGCCCCCAGCATGAGATTCTTTCTTCAAGGTTTCTATGAGAGTGTGAACCCCCGAGGATCCAGGTACCTATTTACGCTACTTTCGCAGCTTTCCATTCACTAGAGATCGCATAATTTATATAGAAACAGGGAAATTTTTTTTCGTTGCAATCATTGGCATCTGACATTCACATTTATATTCATAACCACAAGTTAATAGAGACAATTGACACCAAAATCTTATTTCATTAATTTCCATATGATTTTACAACATGTACAATGTCTGTCTGTACATACAATATCCCAAAAATTTGACTGAAGAGGAGAAGCATTTAACAATATCAATTGAACTAAAAACTGTAACAAAAACCACAAACCGTCTGGTATAGACCTTGTCTCCTGGAACCATGTATAGCTACTAAACAGCAGACTGTTTGCCTGCCAAACATGTTAGGAAAGAAGAGGCGTCAGCGGACGCTGGTACCTCCCAAAAATTTATAAAAATAATAGGTATTTATTGTGATCAAAAGAAGCAAGTAGAGAAGCATGAGCAACTCAAATTAAAATTTCATTCTACTTGCAATTGAAAAAGGTTTCCAAATTTCTAGCAAGCACCTCTCATGATCAACCATTATCCCAACATTTCCCACATAAGTATATTTCTATGGTGACTAATTGATCATAAGTATGTATATTTTATTCTCATATTACTCAGAGATCAAAATTTTGGATTTTGATGATGGGAAAGATAAGATGAGAAGATATAATGATTTATTTAATTCTTAAGTCTAGTGGATAGTCCGCGGTCTTGGTTCTTGTGTAACCTCACACTATGACTCTAAGGTATTAAATGTACCTTAGGGTTGGGGGGCATCCGTAGGCATGCGGTGTTATATAATGCATCCTAACTAAGTTCCCAACACGCCCACTAGCTTAATGAGATTTCGAATTAAATTATAATCTTTTCCATTTACTCAACTTTAATTGTAATCCCTTAAAACCTCAAGTGCAATTGTCTCAGATGTAACTCTAGATGATGTAGATATAGAAATGGATGATCTGGATGTAAAATCAATCCCTTCAAACCCCTGTGCAACAGCCTCAATGTAACTCTAGATGATGTAGATATAGATATGGAGGATCTGGATGTAAAATCACCAAGTTTGTTGGCAAAAGAAAAACTCAAGCGGTGAAGAAGCCAACAAAAGGGCTTTTCTGTCTCGCCCCCTAATTGGAAGGACGGTCCAATAGAGGGATAGGTCTACTCCCAAACTATGCCACTGAGACGGGTGAGAGGGACTTCCCGGAAAAGTCACTCTAAAAAAAACAGCCCGACCGGTAACGGGCAACCGAGCTCGTACGTAAAACTGAAAACCAAGGATCCCCCGCCTGGGTATCCTAAAACAGATGGTCAGCGGAATGGTCTAAAGTCAAGATCCCAACGAGGCGTAAAAACACTGCAAGCTCGCGTAAAAACCGAAAAGGGACTGGGATCCTAGACCCGCGCACTTGGCGGCCGCTGCCCTATCTGGGCTTCCTTTCTTCCGCCCAGTTGAGAGTCACCGCGCTCTCGCACAGTCAGGTGTAAAAGTCACCATGACCGGCATAACTATTTATCACGTATTCATCATTTACATTCTTTCCTCGATTACTCATCTATTTCTTTGTCTTTTCTGTGATTGATTGTATAGATTTAGGATCATTTGATGAAATTTATATTGATCACAAGAATTCATTGATTCAATTACTTTTGATTATTTCATTAAGAATAGGTGATCCTGGCAATAAAACAAACCCTAGACCCATGTTAGTTTCTTGACATCTTGATGCAAATTGTTACATTATAATTTCTTTATACCAGATTACTAATTGATAACTTGACGAACTGGCTTTCAATATTAGGATTACCTCTTGCTAACTATCTTACATGGTAGGCTATGGCATTTCACCATCCTGGCTTAATCTTGCACCTTAACTATGTCAATTACAACTATGCTTACATTGTTCCAACTATGTCTTGCACGACCCATATACTAGCCCTTTTCTTTTTATAATGCCAAGCAATTTGGTAGAATTGCAATAATTTGGTGCGTGTACTGCAATTATGTAACATGGATTTACATCATCATGGAATCAAAGATTCGTTTAATCTAGCTAATAGTTTGAATTGATATTATTGGTAATGCTCGAGTGCAACACTAGGATACTGATATGTCAACCCAATTTCTGAAAATATTTAAAGAGAATAACAATGATGAAATAATCTCATGAATAAATGGAATCATGAAACCTAAACCAGAAAGAAAAATCCTGGTACCCATGTAGCAGAAAATCTGTATAACAGATCTTTTTGTGACAATCCCCTTCAGTAACTACAGAACTTCCTATCTAGTCTTATTGCAAAAGAGAAACTCGAAATACGAGATGGCTCCTATTTTCTGAAGATATAATGGTGTTTATTTATATATTTTATAAAATATTGATGACTTATGATTCAACTGTAGGAGAATAAATCAGAGAGCAGAGCATATGCAGTACATCATTACCACTGAATTTAAATAAGATATATTTAGTACCAGAATGTCAAGATAATTCTAGTGATAGAATATCTAATGTTATTATGTATCTATAATTGTATATATATATATATATAATGTAAATTTTCAATTATGGAAAATTACTCCCAGTAACTACAGATGACAGCAGTCTTATCTCAACTAACAAGTTTATAACCAATCCAAATTCCCTGGAAAGGAAATATTATTATATAGTACTTCTCATTTCAAAACTGATGAGAAACCCAATAAATGAAGTTTATAAAAACGTGTTTGCTATGAAGACTTGAGAAAATATGTACCAACTCTCTAAGATATCTTCTTATCCCTATTTCTAATTTGTGAAACTCAAGTTAGGTGCCCATAATACCCTCCCTATTGCATATAACTCAAGAAAGGTTTTAGAATGAGGGATCAATAACAAATCATCATGTATGACAGCAAAGAAAGTGTTGGGATTGTACCTACAACTCCAAATTTGAGATTAATATTGCATGCAAGCTTTTCTCATTATATATATATATATATATATATTTGGAAATCAAAACTTGGAGATGGAATTTGATTTTTAATTATGTAAAACCCCCATACTGGCAGTAAAACAAAGTGGGAAACTTGACATGTATGGCAGCAAAATGGAGGTATAAGAGGTACCTCTTTTGGGTCTCAAAGTGAAGATCAAGGCTTGCATGCAATAGTTCTAAGCCTGGTCAAGGAGAAGGAGTAGCATCTTTGTATCAACAGGGGGTAGTAGAGGGCTCCAAGCATCCGAATGGGGCTGAATCAGCTTTGGTGCTGCATCGTTTGGCTTGAGGACAGCAGCAGATCATCAGGGAAGATCCAGCAGAAGAGTTATGGAAGATGAAATTTTGTGGGAATTGAGAGGAGAATAGGAAGAGAGCAGTACCTATTTATATTTACTTTGAGTTGAGAAGAACATGCATGTGTGAGAAGGCAACCGAGGATCCTTGTTGTTGTAGAGAATCACTTGGCTATTTGGGAGTGGCAGAACCCAACCACAAAAGGAGAAAGGGAAAGCTTGGGAAAATCACAACATATTGCTGGAGCTTTCTCTCGTTGGTTTGAGAGAAATGGGCAAGAATAAAGAGGGGGAGATGATATATATAGAGGGAAGTAGGGTTTAGTTGATTGCCAAGTGGAATTACAAGAATCCAAGTGGAGATATTTGAGATTAGGTGGCTGCTATACAAGACAACATAATTTCATATTATTTTATATATTTTTTATACTAACAGTAGCCGGCTGCTTCCTAGAATTAATTATTATTTATTTTTTTTATTTGACATACTTAAATTGAACCGTACGTGCACCTTGGGTCTCGGATTTTGACGCGAAATATCTTATTTTAATTTTGTGATTTAATAATATCAAACGACCTCCGATTGACAAACGGTCGATTTCGTTGGTCTTGTTTCGTCGAATCGGATCTAATAACGGTCTCGGTTTGTTTTGCGGTTTCCGAATTACCGTCACGACTTTTCCGGACACGCATTACGGTGCGACCGAATTTTAGTCGATTACGCCCGAACAACTTTTGATTCACAATTAATTGATCGATTTAAGTCATCTAATGTTGCTAGATAACTTTATTGGTTTAATCGGACCCAAATCGGGTCAGGTTCGGTTTAGGCGGATTCCGGATGTTACAATTATAAAAACCTCAAAGGGAGTCTCGTCCTCGAGACTCGAGTTAAGGTCACTAGGTGTCTTGTTTGAATTTTATAAAGCTATAAAAACCTCAAAGGGTTTTGAACCCATAAAAACCTCAAAAAGAAAACAAGCCATATATTTTATCATATATCTAATTACAAAAGCTTGTATTGCTTATTACCTCAAAAAAGCTCCGGGTACCGTGCCCGTATGTCGGCTTCAATTTCCTATGTCTCCTCTTCGACTCCATGACGGTGCCACAAAACCTTGACCAATGAAATCTCTTTGCCGCGAAGCTTCTTCACAGCACGGTCAAGTATCTGGACTGACTTCTCCTTATAAGTCAGATCTGGCTCCATGTCTAGATTCTCGTAGCTGATGATGTGTCGAGGGTCGTGCACATACTTCCTCAAGTTGGATATGTGAAATACATCGTGAATTCCTGAAAGATGTAGAGGAAGTGCTACTCGGTATGCCACCTTCCCTACTCTAGTCAGAATCTCAAAAGGTCCAACATATCGTGGCGCCAACTTGCCACGAACACCGAATCTCTGCACTCTCTTCATGGGAGATACACGAAGATATACCCAATCTCCAACCTATTATTTATAGGAATGTCATTAATATGAGATTTAGTTAAATTGCAAATAGAGCAAGAGAAAAATATTGGATACCTGAAACTCCAAATCTCTTCTCCGACAGTCTGCATAGCTCTTCCGGCTACTCTGTGCCGTCAGAAGCCTCCGTCTCACAAGATCAACCGCTCTCGCGGTCTTCTTCCAAGAGATCTAAGGAATATAGAGCATGATCACCTACCTCACGCCAACTGAGAGGAGTGAGACATCTCCGCCCGTATAGGGCTTCGAATGGTGCTATGCCGATACTGGAATGATAACTGTTGTTGTACGTGAACTCAACCAATGGCAGATGGTCCTTCTAGGACCCTTTCCACTCTAAAGTATAAGCGCGGAGCAAATCCTCCAATATCTGTATGGTGCGCTCACTCTGCCCGTCTGTCTGTGGATGGTATGCATAACTCATCTTTAGCTCTGTCTGTAGTGCTGACATGAGCTGATGCCAATAATACGATGTAAATCTCGAATCTCTGTCAGATACTACCTCTCGTGGTATACCATGTAGTCTTATAATGTTCTGCACATACAACTTAGCCAATCTGGATGGAGTGTAAGTCGTGTTGACAAATATGAAATGGGCTGATTTGGTCAACCTATTAACAACGACCCAAATGGAATCATGGCCACCTGGTGTCTTCGGCAATCCTTTGACAAAATCCATAGAAATGCTCTCCCATTTCCACTCGGGAATGGGGAGAGACTGCAGTAATCTTGGTGGTCTTCTATGCTCGGCCTTGACCATCTGACAGGTCATGCATTTGCTAACATGTAGCGCCACATCGCGCTTCATCCCATCCCACCAGAAATGTCGACGCAGATTACGTTACATCTTCGTGCTACCTGGATGGATAGATAACCGTGAACTATGTGCCTCATCAAGAATGTCTCTGCGAAGCTGCTCGTCATTGGGTACAACGACCCGTCCCGCCTTCCATAAAATAGACTCCATCACAACAAAGTCATCAAATTCGTCCTTGATGGCGCGCATGTATCTGTCTCGAATCCAAGGATCTGTCTTCTGTCCCTCTACAATACGATCCCAAAGACTACTGTATTGTGGAGGCATGGCGGTAGAAATTGATGCGCTCTCCTGAGGATACTAGTCAGTCAAAGCGGCGAGCGTATCCCATGTATATAGCCAGTTCGTCGTACCCTCTGCATGTGCTCTTCTGCTAAGTGCATCAGCTACCACGTTTCCCTTATCGGGATGGTAAGAGATCGTGCAATCATAATCCTTCAGCAGCTCAAGCCATTTGCGCTGCCTCATGTTCAGCTCCTTCTGATCAAAGATATATTTTAGACTCTTGTGATCCATGAAAATGTCGAAAGTCACCCCATATAGATAGTGACGCCAGATCTTCAAGGCGAAGACAACTGCCGCCAACTCCAAGTCATGTGTGGGGTAGTTCCGCTCATGCGGCCTCAACTATCGTGATGCGTAAGCAATCACCTGTCCTCTCTACATCAATACTGCTCCCAGACCTTCTCCAGATGCATCTGTGTAGACTGCATAGTCCTGAGTGCCAGAAGGAAGAGAAAGAATAGGCGTTGTAATCAACCTCTCCTTCAGTGTCTGGAACTCCTTTCTGCATCAGTCGTGTTAGAGGAAGAACAATGCGTGAAAATACGCTGACAAAGCATCTGTAATAGCCCGCTAATCCGAGGAAGCTCCGAATCTGAGTAACTGTCTTGGGCTGCTCCCAAGACAACTGCATCTATCTTCACAGGATCAACTGCAATGCCTGCTCCAGAAATGATATGCCCGAGAAATGAGACCTGAGATAACCAAAACTCACACTTGCTCAACTTGCATATAGCTTGTGCTCTGTATCCAAAACAATCCGTAGATCATTCGCATGATCCCATTCATTCCGTGAGTAGATGAGCACATCATCGATGAACACCATTACAAACTTGTCCAAGTATGGACGGAAGATCCGGTTCATCATATCCATGAAAGCCGCAGGTGCATTGGTGAGCCCAAACGGCATCACCACAAACTCGTAATGTCCATAGAGAGTTCTGAAAGCTGTCTTCGGAATATCCGACTCGCGAATCCTCAGCTCATGGTAGCCTGAGCGAAGATCGATCTTCGAGAACATCGAAGATCTCTGGAGCTGGTCGAATAAATCACCGATACGTGGCAAAGGATAACGGTTCTTCACCATTCTCTTGTTCAGCTGCCTGTATCGATGCACAGTCTCATGGATCCATCCTTCTTCTTGACAAATAGATTAGGAGCACCCCGAGGTGAAGTGCTCGGTCTCACGAATCCCAAGTCAAGTAGCTCCTGCAACTGCACCTTCAGCTCCCTCAACTCGGCTGGTGCCATGCGATATGGTGCCATAGAGATCGGCTGTGTATCTGGCAGCAATGTGATCTCGAACTCGATCTCTCTCTCAGGAGGTAATCCTGGTAGCTCATCAGGAAATACATCTGGATATTCTGACACTACTCGGATATCCTGTGTCATCGGCTCCTGGTCAGATACCTCCCGAATAAATGCAAGATATGTATCACAATCCTGATCAACAAGTCGCTGAGCCCGCAACACTGAAATGTACTCCATGGTGGAGTTATGCAAAGTACCCTCAAAAGTGAACTTGGGTAGATCAGGAATCCTGAAGACAACTGTCTTCTTAAAGCAATCAACCAGTGCATGATGAGCGGATAACCAATCCATGCCCAAAATCAAGTCAAACTCATCAAGCTGTAGGAGTAGACAAACTGCGATTATCTTGTAACCGCCAATCAGTACGGGCAATTGCATGACTATCAGGGAAATGACGAACAATTTGCCACCTGGTCCTACGGATGTGATATGGAGAAGATAGAGTCTCTGCGACTCTACCGAAAGAAACTAGTAGTATCAAAGAAAGAAAAGAATGGGTCACACCAGAATCAAATAGAATATGGAAAGGTTGATAAAAGTAGTCAACATGTGTGCTAGTTGGTTAGTCATCTCCTGGTCTGGTCGGGATGACATGACTCTGCATGAGAATCATTTTTAGTCATACAAATGCCACTTGCAGAAACTTATTTATCTGCTTTTTCTCTTCTTGGGATATAATATGAAAATTAATGAAATTGGTGACATCTGTGGTAATTGAATTCGAATGTCATATTTCCCTTGTCGGACTCACGACAAGTCAGAAGACTATCGCTATCCGAGAGCTTAATGCGATCGGAATTGAAATACCGTGAATGTGCGTATCAGGGTACCACTGCTCTGATACCAAAAATGTGAACCCCCAAGGATCCGGGTACCTGTTTACGCTACTTTCGCAGCTTTCCATTCACTAGAGATCGCATAATTTATATAAAAACAGGGAAATTTTTTTCGTTGCAATCATTGGCATATGACATTCACATTTATATTCATAACCACAAGTTAATAGAGACAATTGGCACCAAAATCTTATTTCATTAATTTCCATATGATTTTACAATATGTAAAATGTCTGTCTGTACATACAACATCCCAAAAATTTGACTGAAGAGAAGAAGCATTTAACAATATCAATTGAACTAAAAACTGTAACAAAAACCACATACCGTCTGGTATAGACCTTGTCTCCTGGAACCATGTATAGCTACTAAACAGCAGACTGTTTGCCTGCCAAACATGTTAGGAAAGAGGAGGCGTCAGCGGGAGCTGGTATCTCCCAAAAATTTATAAAAATAACCGGTATTTATTGTGATCAAAAGAAGCAAGTAGAGAGGCATGAGCAACTCAAATTAAAATTTAGTTCTACTTGCAATTGAAAAAGGTTTCCAAATTTCTAGCAAGCACCTCTCATGATCAACCATTATCCCAACATTTCCCACATAAGTATATTTATATGGTGACTAATTGATCATAAGTATGTATATTTTATTCTCATATTACTCAAAGATCAAAATTTTGGATTTTAATGATGGGAATGATAAGATGAGAAGATATAATGATTTATTTAATTCTTAAGTCTAGTGGATAGTCCGTGGTCTTGGTTCTTGTGTAACCTCACACTATGACTCTAAGGTATTAAAAGTACCTTAGGGTTGGGGGGCATCCGTAGGCATGCAGTGTTGTATAATGCATCCTAACTAAGTTCCCAACACGTCCACTAGCTTAATGAGATTTCGAATTAAATTATAATCTTTTCCATTTACTCAACTTTAATTGTAATCCCTTAAAACCTCAAGTGCAACTGTCTCAGATGTAACTCTAGATGATGTAGATATAGAAATGGATGATCTGGATGTAAAATCAATCCCTTCAAACCCCTGTGCAACAGCCTCAATGTAACTCTAGATGATGTAGATATAGATATGGAGGATCTGGATGTAAAATCGCCAAGTCTGTTGGCGAAAGAAAAACTCAAGCGGTGAAGAAGCCAACAAAAGGGCTCTTCCGTCTCGCCCCCTAATTGGAAGGACGGTCCAATAGAGGGATAGGTCTACTCCAAAACTACGCCATTGAGACGGGTGAGAGGGACTTCTCGGAAAAATCACTCTAAAAAAAACAGCCCGACCGGTAACGGACAACCGAGCTCATACGTAAAACTGAAAACCAAGGATCCCCCGCCTGGGTATCTTAAAACAGAGGGTCAGCGGAATGGTCTAAAGTCAGGATCCCAACGAGGCGTAAAAACACTGCGAGCTCGCGTAAAAACCGTAAAGGGACTGGGATCCTAGACCCGCGCACTTGGCGGCCGCTGCCCTATCTGGGCTTCCTTTCTTCTGCCCAGTTGAGAGTCACCGCGCTCTCGCACAGTCAGGTGTAAAAGTCACCATGACCGGCATAACTATTTATCACGTATTCATCATTTACATTCTTTCCTCGATTACTCATCTATTTCTTTGTCTTTTCTGTGATTGATTGTATAGATTTAGGATCATTTGATGAAATTTATATTAATCATAAGAATTCATTGATTCAATTACTTTTGATTATTTCATTAAGAATAGGTGATCCTGGCAATAAAACAAACCTTAGACCCATGTTAGTTTCTTGACATCTTGATGCAAATTGTTACATTATAATTTCTTTATACCAGATTACTAATTGATAACTTGACGAACTGGCTTTCAATATTAGGATTACCTCTTGCTAACTATCTTATATGGTAGGCTATGACATTTCACCATCCTGGCTTAATCTTGCACCTTAACTATGTCAATTACAACTATTCTTCCATTGTACCAACTATGTCTTGCACGACCCCTATACTAGCCCTTTTCTTTTTATAATGCCAAGCAATTTGGTAGAATTGCAATAATTTGGTGCGTGTACTGTTAGAAAATCGGAAGCGGAAGCGTAAACATGGAACAAGATAAATAACAAGAATAAGAACGCGGGATTTTAACGTGGAACCCTACTCCGTGAGGAGCGGGATGAAACCACGGGAGAAGCCCTCTACGGGGCGTGTTTGTCTATTGACTTTCTCTCAATGAGTACAGGAGGTCTGGGGCTCCTTATATAGCCTCTCCAGAGCCTCCAAGTCCCATCACTAGACGATGTGGGACTAAACAACTGGGTGGGGTAAATGGATCTCCTCCAGGATCCATTTACCCTGCTACAACACAATAGACGCTTACAACTTATGCTTCAACACTCCCCCTCAAGCTGGAGCATGCAATGCTCAGCTTAGACAAACAGACAGAAACTCAACTCAACGCTACAAGACACTACGGACAATATCAACCCAACGCGCACATTGCTGCAGTCGAGGACGTTGCTTCTCATGCCGTGCAGGTGAGGTGGACGAACGGGCTGGAGTGTGAGTCAACTGAAGACTCGTAACCTGACCATCGAGTCTGAACTTGCGCCTGAAGTCTCCTCGTCGGAGAACTGGGTCTCTCCCATCTGGCTCAGAGAATGGTGCACTGCTCTGGTGTACCTATGATACCACATGAAAACCCTTGCCCTCAAGGGAATGGTCCTCTGCTCTGGAGTCCCTATGGCTCACATGAAAACTCTGGCCTGACAACTAGAAGAATGATGGGGACCTCTGACAATGATGGCAACATATGCACATCTGACAATGACCGCACACTTGTGCGTGTCTGAAACTGGAGACTCGGAATCTTCTAACGTCGAGTCTGAACACCTGTAGAGTCTGAAAATCTGCTGGTATGGAGAATCTGCAATTTGGATCATCTGAAAAGACCTGTGACTCTACATATATACTCCCCCTTTCTCCCATACTTGTCGGAAAACATGGATCGACCAAGTTTGGAGAAGACAAGAGATTGGGGGTACACACGACATGAATAATCTCGACAAAAACAAATCCTTGCGGCTTTTCATGTTTTTTTTTAATAAAGCCGTCACACATTTTTTTTTGAAACACATTTTTTTTAAAGCCGTTGACATTTTTTTTTCTCGGCTTTTCCCACCTTTTTTTTTTGAAAAATGCGTACGACTTTTCTTTGTACGCGGCTTTTCTTTTTCCTTTTTTTTTAATACTTGCGTACGGCTTTTTCTTTTCCTTTTTTTTGTACGCGCCTCTTTTTTTTTAATGAAAAACTCTTTTTTTTTAGCACACGCCCTTTTTTTTTTAATTTTGCAACCTTCATCATTTTTTTTATACACAAATCTCCCTCTCTTTGGACTGCCACGGGCCCCCGCTGGATTTTTTTTTAATCACTGCAGCGGGCCCCCCCTTTTTTTTTACTCACGTCAGCCCATTTGGGCTTACATATCAACATTCTTTTCCACCTGGGCTCTTAAGCAAATAGCCATTTTTTTTAAACAGGACCCCACGAGTCCTAGGGTTCCCATCGAGAAACCCCCATCGATTGGGGTACCGCCGCCAATTGGAAATCGTGGGTGGCCAGGGCTTGAGGTCGCGCGCGAGGATCGTGCGTGTGAGGATTGATGAATCCACGATTCATCATCTTAATATCTTGATCTTAGCAAAATCCCCAAGTAAAATTCCCTAATAAATGTCCATAAAATCAATAAATTAACAAAATGACTCTTGTAAATAAAACACAGTAATTATTATATATTAGATTGTACAAAATAAATTACGCATGAAAAGCCGCAAAAATAAAGGAGTTTTATACATGTAAATAGCCCAAAACTTCATGTTTTTTTAATAAATTCATTTCAACTCCTTTTTGCCTAATTCTTTCTCTAACTTGTTTATAAAAATGTATATAAAAATACAAAAATATAAAATAAATTTTACCTCAAATAAATGCTCCTAGATCCCAAAGAGAAAAAGCCGTAAAGTCCAACTTCCAAGCTAAATTCCCGCTCCGTATGAACTCCAAATTCACCAAACTCACTTTTAAAGTTCAAGTTAGAAAATTATCTATCCAACGAAAGTGGTTTCATTAAAATCAGAGCTCGTTTGCAAAAGTTGGGTTTTGGGACCTAGATGTACATTGTATACCTTGTATATATTCATTCTTTCTTTAATTTTTATTGTATCTTTCATAATTGCTAAAAATACAAAAATATCATGATTGTGTTGTATTTTAATTATATTATTTTATAGTATTTTTCCGTTGTAAATATCTCTTATTAAAAAGACAAAAAAAAATACAAATTAGAAAAGTAAACAAAAATTGTACATGTTGTATGTATTTATTTGTAAATTCACCACTATTTTTTTCCCTCTTTATTTTTGTTGTATTTAAAGTAGCATACTTTATATCATTATTTATGTATTTATTTTTTCCCATTCTCTACAATAACTTCTCTACCACCAACTTCTATTCAACTCCATCATTTTTAATAACTCCCATTCCACTCCATATTCTTCCAC
The DNA here is from genome assembly GCA_037367405.1 of Ottelia alismoides. NCBI lineage: Eukaryota > Viridiplantae > Streptophyta > Magnoliopsida > Alismatales > Hydrocharitaceae > Ottelia > Ottelia alismoides. The sequence goes on along the minus strand of JAZKJV010001954.1, from coordinate 288,345 downwards.
CAACCTCCCATTCAACTCCACCAATAATACAACTTCCCATTCAACACCACCACCATTCTAACTTCTCTTTCTCTTCTCTTTATATTCATTTGTACATCCTCATTTTTTCGCATCCGCCATTCTTATAGAAAAAGGAGAGAGCTTGGAACGTGGAGTTGGTGACAGCGGCGAAGCGTCTTCCTCAAGCGACGACCTCCTTCAGGCGAGATCCGCGGAGCTTCCCTCCGCGTCACGAGTTCCCCATCGAGCTCGTGTAGCTTCTCCGATTTTGATTTCGCCAATCGGATTGAAGCGATGACAGGAGTCCAGCGTAGCTGCTCCGTAAAGCCGGCGGACATCAGGTAAGTTATCCCTCTCATATCTCTTATTATTTTGTTTCCTTTTTTTTATCACATCATATCATCATATCACCACCTAAAAAATCCTTCATTTGTTTAGTTCATCATATTACCACCACGTCATTTTTCATTTGTTCTACTACATCATATTACCACCACATCATGTTTCTTACATTTGTTGCATTCTTTCTTTAAACAAAATTAAAAAAAATTAAAACAATAAAAAATAAAAAAAAATTAGTTTTCATTACAGCAGAAAAAAAAAGAAATCAAAAAAAAATTAAAAAAAAATCAAAAAAAAAGAGGACGGAGCAGCAGAACTGCCGCCACCTTCCCCAAGGGCAGCGGCTCCGCCGCCCCTCCCTCTTCTCCACCGTGCCGTCCGCTCGGCGCCCCGGCCGCCGCCCCTTCCTCACCGCCGCCCCCTCAGCAGCGGGCGGCCGCGCGTGGCGCCGGCAACCGCTCCCAGCCGCCACCTCCAAGATCGCAGCCCCCGCGCCCTCCACCATCGCGCGACTCCCTCGCCAACGCCGCCGCCGCCATCTCCACCCGCCCCCTCCACGCGCCGGCGAGCGCGCCGCCCACCGACCTCCCTCGCGCGCGGCCGTCTCCGCCACCCGCGGCTGCGCGCGGGCCGCCGTCCTCCTTAGTCTTTGGGTTCCTCCTCCTGCAAGAACGAAGGGAGAAAGAAGAAGGTCAATTTTTTTTATTTTATTGTAAAAATTGCACATTTCTTTTGTATAGTTTCCGTAATTACAAAATAGTCCCTGTGCATATGTTTGAAGTTTTCTTTTTAATTTCTGTATTGCACAAAGACCCCTATGTTTGTGCATTAAGTTGGACCTCTTTTTGGCATTTTTTTATTCAATGAAAAATACCACTGTGTTGAGCAACTAATTGTGTACGTTGTAGGTATTTATTTGTATTTTTGTGGTCTTTGGATAATTAACTAAAAATGTTCAACTGAAATTTAGCATATTTTATCCATTCTGTGCTCTTAAACTTATACCTCACACACGGTTGCTCCAAAAAATCCACAAAAATTATATATGATGCCTTGATATGTGATGAACGTACAGTCCAAATTTCACATCTATTGGAGTTGTCTTGTGCCTTAAATAAATTATAGAGTGAATTTAGTATCTGATTTTTAATTAAATCCACGAATATCCTTTTTGAGAAATTTCAAGTCTCCTGGATTGCTCATCTAAATATCTACTTGAGATAATTTGCATTTTGACTAATTTGATAACGTGGATTTAATAGGAATTAATTACTCATTTCCACTCTGTCTTCACTAAAAAATCCATAAAAAATTCATACTTTGTCAGAAAATTCTAAAAATATTACTGTAGCTTTCTTGCATCATGTTTTACTCCCAGTAATTTTTTCATAATTTTTGCTTGCTGCTTGTGTGAAAAATTGCGAAAAAACCCATAAAAAGTGTGCATTTTTATTTATTGCATTTTAACCCCTAAAATTCTAAAAAAATGTGTTTTGTGTTCATCACTAGATTAGGACTCTAGAAAAAATACGAATTGGCTAATTTGGACTTCTTTTCCATTAAAATTAATTTGGCCTTGTTGTATGTTTTCTTAGTGTTGTAATTCACTCGTATTTTGTTTTTGGCATTCTTCTTGCATTAAAAAAATATAAAAAAATACGCATTGGAAATCTAGACCTAAGTTTGCGAATTAACCCCCAAGTTGTTCCTTTGCCTCCCTGAGTTCGACCCCGGACTTGCCCGGGATATAAATTAAGCCGAGACACTCTTCACGGAGATCTTCTCTCGGTTCTGACCGAATCGCTAAGTACACGTGCTACAACGAAACCGGATTAAAAACCGTATCTAGCGACTCGTCAGATGGCGCCGTTGCCGGGGAGGCAAACGGCTTAGGGACTAATTTAAAAATTTGGATTTAGTTTTCCATTTACTCGGGTAGTCTGACCCCCGAGCCACTTGTACTTATTCCATTTTTTTTTGCAATTATTTCTCTTTATATTTTTGTATATATCTTGTTGTTTATCTCTCTAATATAAATTTTATTTTCCTTGCGAGGGCCCGGTGGACTTGGAGTGCATCGGAGGTCGACGGACGCGAGGAGCGCCGACTGCTGAAGTGCGAGGATAAAGCAATTTATTTTTGAGAGAATTTTGTAAATTGTTGTAATTATTTAGGTAGCTTGCTCTTTATAGCGGCTCTTGTTTGAGAGCTCGCGCATGTAAAAAGACTTAGACATTATTTGTGGTGTGTCGAGCCTGTTTCACTCTCCGGCGAGGGTGGGGCTTGACTTGAGTGGCGAAATTAAGGATTAGGCACACGGTAGTTTAGATTCAAACTTGTTTGTGCCCATCGTAAATTAGGCCACACTTATCTTACAAGATTCACATATCTTATAAGATTCATAATGAGACGCACATAGACACGTACTACTTAGCTCAAATTCAATCAATTCTTCCCCGCTAATAGTATATTGTTTAGGTGCGGTTTCCTCGATCTGCATGCATTTAGTGTAATATTTACAAATTCAGTTTTGCATAATGCATGAAGAGTGCTGGGATTCACTGTAAGTATACCTTCTTCTGAGCATGCATCATAGTTTCTCGTTTGCATTCTGATTTCCGATTCCCATCTTGTTTTACAACTTAAGGTTAAAGGAAATTGGGACTGAACGGTAGACGTGCTTGTGTGTTCACATAAATTTCAAGTGATAACCTAACTCTAAAATTGGGACTGAATTGAGCAGGTCGATCTAATTAATTGGAATAAAAAGAACCCTTGTTCTCGGATGCAGAAAGCCCTCATTGTTTGTTTAAATTGCAAGTGAGAGAGAGACGACCCTAGGATAGAGCCAAGTCTGGATTTCTTACTTACTACTGGTTCTTTCTTTTTAGGCAATTAGCTACTTTTCAGTGAGGATTTACGGGTAGCCTGTAAACGGTCCGGACTTCCTTAGCAGAGTGGGAGGTTTAGAGGACGCCGTAGTCCTCAAGGAACGGGTAGCCGTATTTATACGGTCCGTACTTACTCCTATACTGGCTGAAAGTAGGTCAAACTAGTCGTTAGAACCGGGCCAGTCTGTAGGAAAATACGGGCACCTAACAGCTCGTTAATCTTTCAAAGATTGTATTCTCACCAACTAAAATTGACCAGATAAATCGGCCGAACTCTTACGGCCATCATGTGTTGAGTTGGTGAAATTGGGGGTTTGAATTGCGTTTGTATTGTGTGAGTTCACTCCGCACATTTACGTGCACCGTAGAACTAGTGCCTCATTGATTGTCGTGATCTAATCGGTTCTTTTGACATCGAAGATGACTGATTGGGGGGATATTTATTCGGACTTTGCGAATCTCTCGTTGAACCCTTCAAAAAGTACGTCTTCAAAGGTCCAAGCACAACTTGGATCAACCTGGACTCATGACCCTCTTGAGCCCAGGATCACTCATTCTAGGGATGGTTACTCTCAAACCATTCCCTTTCTCTCTTCCCACCTCACCGAGGAAGACCATCGCCTTGGTGAGAATATCATGATTCATAAATCCTCTTCTAATAAAGAACACATTGCTGATTCAGGCCATATAGAAGACATGAGTAAAATGCCGCCAAAGAAGAAAGAAGAGGAAGAAGAGAACCATGAAGACCCGATGAGAAGCATACTTGCCCGTTTAGCTGCATCTGAGCAGCAACAAGCATTACTGAGAGCTCAGTTGGGACAGTTAAATGTTGGGGTCCAACTACCAATGGATGCGGCATATAACCCCGGACAATATCAAATTCATAACTACTTGAGTCCGGCCGAACCCGAGGTTGATTTTGAATTGAAGCCGCATTTCCTGAACCTGCTGCCACATTTTGATGGGAATGCTTCTGAGGAGCCATATGCATTCCTAAGGGACTTTGAGCTCATCTGCGCTAACCTCAAACATAATAATGTTAGCCAGGATTATATTAGGCTCAAAGCCCTTCCATTTGCCTTGGGTGGAAAAGCCGATTACTGGGTGAAGAATTTTGGAATCATCGTCACCACATATGCCCAGTTCAAGGACCTGTTTTTGAAGAAGTTCTACCCTTTGAGTAGAACTAATATGATGAGGACGCGCATTACGAGTTTTTCCCAATTACCCAATGAAGCCTTCTGTGATGCTTGGGAAAGATTCAAGGACATCCTGCAAAAGTGTCCTTGTCATAGATTAGATGAAAACATCTTGGTCCAATCCTTCTTCACTGGTCTCAACCCTGAGATGCAGGGTTTAGTGAGCGCTGCCTGTGGAGGCAGCTATACATCACGAGGAGCGGATACCGTCTGGAGGGTATTCGAGCAGATGGCTGAAACTAGCCGCTCACAGATGGCCAGCCGGGCCTATACACCTTCCCCCAGTTCACTCTCACTTGGAGGGGGGAAACCAGCTGTAGTCGATCTCTCTCAGGACGTGATCCCTAGCATGGGACTCCTTGCTGACAAGCTTACTGTAGTCGAGAGGATCGACAGGAGGATTGATGAGTTAGACCAGAGCGTCTCCAAACTTCCAAAACAGATGGAGGAGTTGACTGAGAAGGTATCTAAGATAAGGATACCCGCCGTGACTGCACCCTCTGCTCTCGTATACCGAGTTCACCATGTTCAGGAGCAGTTGGTGTCAGGGCAACCCCAGCCGTGGGAGCAGGACCAATCCTACACCCACTCTTTTCAGCAGCCACCTCCATTAGCAGAGACAGTCCAGGAGGAGCCTCCACCAGTTTGGGAGGTGAATGGGATATGGTATACTCAGGACCCTGCCAGGCAGGGAAGTACGGGAGACCGACAGACCTATCAGCGTCCCCCGACCTTTCACAACACCGCATTCACCTCCGCACCACCTCCTTCACAGCAGAGCCCTGGATTCCATCCACCCCAGCAGCAGAGGCAACCGTACCAGCAGTATGGCCGACAGGGCCATTACCAGACGGGCCAGCAGGGCCCGCAACCCCAGCAGCAGCAACAGAGGCAGTACACTGGCCAGCAGGGCCAGTCTTCCCGTTCTTCTTCCCAGTCTTATCCACTTCCTTCATCGTCTAGTCCCGTGGATATTCAGCAGCAGATACTCGACGAGCTACGTTCCTACAGGAACGAGGTTCAGGACTTACGGGTGGATGTCAACCGCCTGTCCAGATGGCGAGACGAGCAGACTGCACCCTCTACCTCGATCCCAGCCCAAGTTCAGGCTAACCCCAATAGCCTGAACCGTTCTAGTTCTCAGCAGCACTTTGGTCAGGTATACTATTCAGCATCTCCTAAATATGAACATGAGATTCTTTCGTGTGACGAGGCTAACCACATGTCACTCAGGAGCGGAAGGACCGTGGTCGTACCTGACCGGGCGAGGGACATGAGGAGGGGCATCTCTGGAGCTCTACCTGAGGAGTCTTCAGAGGACGAGGAGGAGAGGCATCATATTTCAGAGCCCCATCAGCACCATTCGAGGATTTCTACTCAGGGAGCCGAGAGGAGGAGGAGAGCACGTACGCAGCATCGTCAGCATGGATATTCTTCTGAGTCTACGGAGGACCTTGCATCTCCGGTTGTGGCGGATACCATTCCAGCTTCTATTCCGCAACCTTTAGTAGATAGTTTTGATTTCGATTCCATGTTGCATCAAAAAGATTCTTGTATGAAGAACTCTGTTTCTGTTAAGTCAAAGAATGATCTTTCAGTTCATGATTCAGATTCTTCATCCTCTGTTTCCTTAGATTCAATCCCTTTCCCCCGTGCTCTTACGGCAGGAAAGCGCATCAAAAAGATTCAGAAAGATGACCCCGATATGGCACGGTTTTGTAAAGAAAACATCACAGTGAAGGTGCCATTTGATGAATATGTGGCTAACCATCCTGCCTTCCAAAAATACCTTAAGGTGAGATGCACACCTAGAAGGGTTAGCAGGAAGAAAGACAACCGAAATATAAAGACACATGTCTTATCAGTAGCCACAACCTATTGTCTCAAGAATCAGACTTTGCCAAAGAAAAAGAGAGACATGGGTGCTCACTATGTGGAGAGTCGTATTGACGACATTGCGTTTGCACGCAACTCTTAGATAACGGTTCTTCGATCAACTTACTTCCCTTAGACTTATATCAGAAATTGGAGTTGGGACCACTTCGCAAATCTAGAGCTTTACTCCAATTCGCAGAATGAAGAGACCTAAGGGAGAAGTGAAGAACGTCGTTATCTCGATTGAGGGGCAGAATTATCAGGTGGACTTCACAGTCTTGGACATGGAGACCCCCAATCATTGGAGAGAATCTCAGATCATTCTCGGGCGACCCTTCCTTAGGACCGCAGGCGCAGCTTTCGATTATGGTACGGGAATGATGAAGTTCCGTTCTCCAGGCGGAGAAGTGAACCTTGAGATGAAGCAAACCAAGTGTCAGCGACCCGATTCAGAGAGTAGCACAGAGTACTCATCTTCAGAGGCAGACTGCAGTTTGATTAGCACAGTTGGGATTTGGGGACAGATTCCTTCAGGACAGAGCGAGACCCTTTCATCTGGAGAGGATATAGTGCATGATGCAGTTTGCCAGGTGTTGTCTGATCTTGCTAGAGATGCATCAACCTATTCTCATGATGACTTAGAGATCCATCCGGATCTGTCAGTTCCATCCTCTTCGGAACAATCATGGGACATAGATGACGAGTCGGACGTGGCTTTTGCCGATTGTTTGGATACTTTTGACGATCCGACTCCTGATACTTCTGATTTGGTGGCGAGTACTACTCAGCTTAGCCCACCTTCATGCAGCACGGAACCAGATTCAGATTCAGTTCAGCCAGATCTGCTTGATGATACCACATTGCCAGAACTGAAATCACTACCTTCTACACTTAAGTATGCCTTTCTTGCGGGACCCAAAGAGAGATATCCTGTCATCATTAGCTCAGACTTGACTTTAGAACAGGAGTCTAGGTTGTTAGAAGTCTTAGAGAGGAACCGCAAAGCAATAGGCTGGACAGTGTCGGATCTCGTGGGCATCAACCCCGCTCTCTGCTCGCACTACATTTTTACTGAGGATAATGTGAGACCTTCCCGTGAGTTTCAGAGGAGACTTAACCCCAATCTACGGGAAGTGGTGAAGAAAGAAATTGAGAAATGGTGCAAAGCAGGGTTTATATACCCTATTTCTGACTCCAAGTGGGTAGCCCCACTTCATGTTGTCCCGAAGAAGTCGGGAATTCAGATGGTCACCAACGAGGAGGGGGTAGAGATCGCGACACGAGTACCCACGTCGTGGCGCGTCTGTGTCGACTACATGCGCCTGAATGCTGCGACCAAGAAAGATCACTTTCCCTTGCCTTTTAAAGTCCAGATCTTGGAGAGACTTGAAGGGAAAGAGTTCTTCTGTTTTCTTGACGGGTACTCAGGCTACAACCAGGTGGCCATAGCCCCTGAGGACCAGGAAAAGACCACATTCACATGTCCATTCGGCACTTATGCTTTCAGGCGCATGCCATTCGGGCTCTGCAATGCCCCGGGCACATTTCAGCGGTGCATGATAGCCATATTTGCCGAGATGGTGGGAGATTTCCTGGAAGTGTTCATGGATGACTTCTCGGTCCATGGTGATTCTTTTGATACATGTTTAGCGCACTTGGACCGAGTCCTCACGAGGTGTAGAGAGGTGAATCTGGTACTCTCCTGGGAGAAGAGTCACTTTATGGTGACGGAGGGTATCGTGTTGGGGCATGTCATCTCCAAAAGGGGAATGGAGGTTGACCCTGCCAAGGTGGAGGTGATCAAGAAACTCGATCCACCTACCAACGTGAAGTCAGTGCGGTCATTCTTAGGGCATGTTGGATTCTATAGGAGATTCATTCAAGATTTTTCAAAGATCGCCCGCCCACTGACTGAGCTCTTAGGGAAAGACATAGAGTTCATTGTAGATCACAGGTGTCTGGAGGCCTTTGAGCTCTTGAAAAGGAAGATTTGTGCCTCGCCTATCCTACAAGCTCCTGACTGGTCTCTCCCCTTTGAGATCATGACTGACGCTTCAGATTTCGCTATAGGAGCTGTGTTAGGACAACGGCGAGAGGGGATTCCGTTTGCGATTCACTATGCGAGCAAAGTTTTAGATCCTACACAGAAAAATTATACAGTGACTGAAAAGGAAATGCTCGCGGTAGTATGGGCCCTCGAGAAGTTCAGATCATATATTTTGGGCTCTAAGGTGACAATTTATACTGATCATACAGCCATTCGATACTTAATGGAAAAGAAGGACGCGAAGGCGCGTCTTCTTAGGTGGATTTTACTCCTCCAGGAATTTGATTTGGAGATAAAAGATAAACCTGGAGTGAAGAATGTTGTGGCTGATCACCTTTCTCGGATTGAACTTAAGGATTCTCCTGATCATGAGCGGATTAGAGAGACCTTCCCAGATGAGTCAATTTGTGTTATTGACTCCCTCCCGTGGTATGCCAACATGGTGAACTATCTTGTCTCCAAGCAGGTTCCCCATGGTTGGACTAGGAGCAGTATTGATCGACTGAAGTCGGATTCGAGGAGATACCACTGGGACGATCCTTTCCTTTTCTTCGAAGGACCGGATTGTGTTTGGAGAAGGTGTATTCCTCAGGAGGAATACCAAAGTGTCCTCACATATTGTCATTCACTTGAGGCTGGAGGACACCATTCGGGAAAGAGAACCGCTCACAAGGTGCTTCAATGTGGATTGTATTGGCCGACCTTGTTTAGAGATGCCATTGATTTTGTACGGTCGTGCCCGATCTGTCAAAGGATGGGAGGGACAGTTGGACAGAGAGATGAGATGCCCATGCAACCGATGATTATTTGTGATGTTTTTGATGCATGGGGCATAGATTTTATGGGTCCCTTTCCCAACAGCCATGGACATGAGTATATTTTGTTGGCGGTTGATTATTTATCTAGGTGGGTGGAGGCTATCCCAACCCGAACCGCAGACAGCAAGACTGTCTGTAAGTTTGTGAAAGACCATATTATTGCTAGGTTCGGGGTGCCAAAAGTTTTGATATCTGATGGGGGTAGCCATTTTGTGAATCGAGATATGAGATCTTTAGCTAAGGACTATGGATTTGATCATAGAGTTACTAGTCCTTACCACCCACAGTCCAACGGCATGGCAGAGGTTTCGAACAGAGAGGTGAAGAGTATTTTGCAGAAATTGGTTCGTCCCGATAGGAAGAACTGGTCTCAGCTCTTGGACCAAGTTCTGTGGGCCTATAGGACAGCCTACAAGACACCATTGGGTACTTCACCATTTAGAATGATCTATGGCAAGCCATGCCATTTGCCCGCAGAATTGATTCACAAATCCGAATGGGCAATTAAGAAGATTAATTGGAGTTATCACCTAGGGAAGCTTTGCCGAGACTTGAACTTGAACGAGCTCGTGGAAATCCGAAACAGGGCATATGACAACAGTTTGATTTATAAGGACAAAGTAAAGAGATGGCATGATCAGCACATTAGGTGCAAAGACTTTGTCCCTGGACAAAAGGTATGGTTGTTCAATGCCAGGTTGAAGATGTTCCATGGGAAGCTCAAATCTAAATGGACGGGTCCCTTTGTGGTTAAGAAAGTGCACGAGAATGGAAGTGTAGAGATAGCTGATCTCACAGATGGTGCACAATCTCATGTGGTGAATGGACAACTGTTGAAGCATTTTGTTGATTCCAAAGAGCAGTTAGTCCAAGTCGAGGTCATCAACTTCATACAGAGTGAGCACAGAGCAGATACATCTTATTACTCTTCATGAAGATGCAGCATCAAGATTCAACATCTTAGAAGATTCAATCACTCTTGTACATATTCTCCCTTCTTTGTATATTCTCGAGATCACGTCGGTTCTCACACTTACTCTTGTCCTATACTTAGGCTGACCAAAGCCTAAGTATAGGGGGGACCGATGCCCGCCATATGTATTTACTCATCATTTCTCCTCTTGACCTCGTCCGCCCCATTTTTGCTCTTCTTCTACACTTAGGCTGTCCAGAGCCTAAGTATAGGGGGGGCGAATCGACTTCTATACTTTCTATTATTTTAGCTTTCCTACGCTTAGTACGAGCTATGTCTTTTTGTCACCTAGTGCCATGAGGACATAGCACAAGCTAAGTATAGGGGGGCGTGTATATATTACATATATACTTTACCCATACCTCGTACTTTCACGTATTTTTTATATATATTATACAATGATTATGGGGTGGGTAAAAAAAAAACAAAACAAAAAAAAACTTTTTCCTAAAAAAACTCTTTTCTTTATTTGCTTAAAACAAAACTTTTCAAAAAAAAAAAGTCTTTTCTTAATCACCTATTTTTTTTCAAAAAAAAAAAAACTTCTTTGCCTTTGTTTGTCAAAAAAAAAAAACAAAAAAAAACCCTTTTTGAAAAAAAAAACTTTTTCTTAAAAAAAACAAAACAAAAAAAAAACCCCTTTTTGAAAAAAAAAACTTTTTCTTTTAAAAAAAACAACAAAAAAAACATTCATAAAAAAACTAAAAAAAAACAAAAACTAAAAAAAACTAACTAATAAGTTGGTTTAATCCCTGACACAATTCACTTTCACACAAGACTAGTGATGTTCAAGAACACTTGGTTTATGAGGTCTTGAGATTTTGATTTAACCAGCCTTAGTCATTAGGGTCCTTGACTTAATTATTCACATTTCCCTAGTTTGAAAGATGTGTGTGCTATATTGCATGCTTAGTCTCTACCTTAAGAATATGATCATCACCTCACATACACGACTGCAGTTATGATGAGATGAGTTGAAATTTCACTTGAGGAACTGGGTTGAGGGATTTGAGTTTGGACTTGATTTAATGATGCTCGAGGATGGGATAAAATCAATGAAGGCTTCATGAAACCTGAGTGTCAGCACATTTAGCCAGTATGAGAACATGGTTCTTGTACTATCTCTTGATATTTACCTATGTGCCAGGGTGTGATAAAATAAAAAAATGTTGATCAGTGTGCGCCAACTCTTGGTAAAAGCAGTGGAGCTAGCCACAAATACTACAAAGCAATGAAATGTCAAAGAAAAGCTCTCATTCCACAAAGTCAATTATCAAAAGAGCTTCCACCAAAGGCGAGCGCTCCCAACCATTTCAAAGTGTCCACTTGGACCACCGCTATTAGGACCAGGAGTCGGGCTTGCACCAAAAAAGGGCTCTGCATCGTAAATGCTACAAGTCTGGGTGTAGAAGGTACGATAGGTACTCAAAAAAGGCACACCCGGTGTACTCCCAAGAAAACAAGTGCAGACGGCTCCAACTTCTCTTGACGGACGCACTGATCAACACCAAAAAAATGCGTTGCGTAATAAGGCACTTGAGAGGATCCTTGTTCCAATGAGAGGGAGAGAAGAAATGACACAATCCTATACCCTCCATCAACTGGCCTTCCATCTACACTTTCAAAGTCTGACAACTAAAGAGACGGTGGATTGGATGCAAGAAATGATTTATTCCCTAGTGTTGAGGATCGGGTCCATAGGAGAGTCTCTTGGACTGGAACCTTGGGTGACGTTGTGACTCTACTCTTGTAACTGCGGTCAACACTTAAAGTCATATCTCTTATATATACGTATACAAAGAGAGTCTGATGATTAGGGAAATTGGGTACCTTTTGACTAGAGCTTGGTTCAGCTTAGAATTTTAGGATCTCTAAAACCGAGAGTTCTTGAACGGATCAAGTCTTGTATTCACATGCACAGTCAGGGGTTAACCCAATTTATTCATTCTTTATTTGCTCGAGGACTAGCAAAGTTTAAGTATAGGGGGGTGATGAATCCACGATTCATCATCTTAATATCTTGATCTTAGCGAAATCCCCAAGTAAAATTCCCTAATAAATGTCCATAAAATCAATAAATTAACAAAATGACTCTTGTAAATAAAACACACTAATTATTATATATTAGATTGTACAAAATAAATTACGCATGAAAAGCCGCAAAAATAAAGGAGTTTTATACATGTAAATAGCCCAAAACTTCATGTTTTTTTAATAAATTCATTTCAACTCCTTTTTGCCTAATTCTTTCTCTAACTTGTTTATAAAAATGTATATAAAAATACAAAAATATAAAATAAATTTTACCTCAAATAAATGCTCCTAGATCCCAAAGAGAAAAAGCCGTAAAGTCCAACTTCCAAGCTAAATTCCCGCTCCGTATGAACTCCAAATTCACCAAACTCACTTTTAAAGTTCAAGTTAGAAAATTATCTATCCAACGAAAGTGGTTTCATTAAAATCGGAGCTCGTTTGCAAAAGTTGGGTTTTGGGACCTAGATGTACATTGTATACCTTGTATATATTCATTCTTTCTTTAATTTTTATTGTATCTTTCATAATTGCTAAAAATACAAAAATATCATGATTGTGTTGTATTTTAATTATATTATTTTATAGTATTTTTCCGTTGTAAATATCTCTTATTAAAGACAAAAAAAATACAAATTAGAAAAGTAAACAAAAATTGTACATGTTGTATGTATTTATTTGTAAATTCACCACTATTTTTTTCCCTCTTTATTTTTGTTGTATTTAAAGTAGCATACTTTATATCATTATTTATGTATTTATTTTTTCCCATTCTCTACAATAACTTCTCTACCACCAACTTCTATTCAACTCCATCATTTTTAATAACTCCCATTCCACTCCATATTCTTCCACCAACCTCCCATTCAACTCCACCAATAATACAACTTCCCATTCAACACCACCACCATTCTAACCTCTCTTTCTCTTCTCTTTATATTCATTTGTACATCCTCATTTTTTCGCATCCGCCATTCTTATAGAAAAAGGAGAGAGCTTGGAACGTGGAGTTGGTGACAGCGGCGAAGCGTCTTCCTCAAGCGACGACCTCCTTCAGGCGAGATCCGCGGAGCTTCCCTCCGCGTCACGAGTTCCCCATCGAGCTCGTGTAGCTTCTCCGATTTTGATTTCGCCAATCGGATTGAAGCGATGACAGGAGTCCAGCGTAGCTGCTCCGTAAAGCCGAAGGACATCAGGTAAGTTATCCCTCTCATATCTCTTATTATTTTGTTTCCTTTTTTTTTATCACATCATATCATCATATCACCACCTAAAAAATCCTCCATTTGTTTAGTTCATCATATTACCACCACATCATTTTTCATTTGTTCTACTACATCATATTACCACCACATCATGTTTCTTACATTTGTTGCATTCTTTCTTTAAACAAAATTAAAAAAAATTAAAACAAAAAAAAATAAAAAAAAATTAGTTTGCATTACAGCAGAAAAAAAAGAAATCAAAAAAAAATTAAAAAAAAATAAAAAAAGAGGACGGAGCAGCAGAACCGCCGCCCCCTTCCCCAAGGGCAGCGGCTCCGCCGCCCCTCCCTCTTCTCCACCGTGCCGTCCGCTCGGCGCCCCGGCCGCCGCCCCTTCCTCACCGCCGCCCCCTCAGCAGCGGACGGCCGCGCGTGGCGCCGGCAACCGCTCCCAGCCGCCACCTCCAAGATCGCAGCCCCCGCGCCCTCCACCATCGCGCGGCTCCCTCGCCAACGCCGCCGCCGCCATCTCCACCCGCCCCCTCCACGCGCCGGCGAGCGCGCCGCCCACCGACCTCCCTCGCGCGCGGCCGTCTCCGCCACCCGCGGCTGCGCGCGGGCCGCCGTCCTCCTTAGTCTTTGGGTTCCTCCTCCTGCAAGAACGAAGGGAGAAAGAAGAAGGTCAATTTTTTTTTATTTTATTGTAAAAATTGCACATTTCTTTTGTATAGTTTCTGTAATTACAAAATAGTCCCTGTGCATAAGTTTGAAGTTTTCTTTTTAATTTCTGTATTGCACAAAGACCCCTATGTTTGTGCATTAAGTTGGACCTCTTTTTGGCATTTTTTTATTCAATGAAAAATACCACTGTGTTGAGCAACTAATTGTGTACGTTGTGGGTATTTATTTGTATTTTTGTGGTCTTTGGATAATTAACTAAAAATGTTCAACTGAAATTTAGCATATTTTATCCATTCTGTGCTCTTAAACTTATACCTCACACACGGTTGCTCCAAAAAATCCACAAAAATTATATATGATGCCTTGATATGTAATGAACGTACAGTCCAAATTTCACATCTATTGGAGTTGTCTTGTGCCTTAAATAAATTATAGAGTATCCTTTTTGAGAAATTTCAAGTCTCCTGGATTGCTCATCTAAATATCTACTTGAGATAATTTGCATTTTGACTAATTTGATAACGTGGATTTAATAGGAATTAATTACTCATTTCCACTCTGTCTTCACTAAAAAATCCATAAAAAATTCATACTTTGTCAGAAAATTCTAAAAATATTACTGTAGCTTTCTTGCATCATGTTTTACTTCCAGTAATTTTTTCATAATTTTTGCTTGCTGCTTGTGTGAAAAATTGCAAAAAAACCCATAAAAAGTGTGCATTTTTATTTATTGCATTTTAACCCCTAAAATTCTAAAAAAATGTGTTTTGTGTTCATCACTGGATTAGGACTCTAGAAAAAATACGAATTGGCTAATTTGGACTTCTTTTCCATTAAAATTAATTTGGCCTTGTTGTATGTTTTCTTAGTGTTGTAATTCACTCGTATTTTGTTTTGGCATTCTTCTTGCATTAAAAAAATATAAAAAAATACGCATTGGAAATCTAGACCCAAGTTTGCGAATTAACCCCCAAGTTGTTCCTTTGCCTCCCTGAGTTCGACCCCGGACTTGCCCGGGATATAAATTAAGCCGAGACACTCTTCACGGAGATCTTCTCTCGGTTCTGACCGAATCGCTAAGTACACGTGCTACAACGAAACCGGATTAAAAACCGTATCTAGCGACTCGTCAAGGATCGTGCGCGCAAGGAGCCTGGAGAGGAGGGGCTCCGCCAGATGCGAGTGGAGATGATCGCCGCCTGCGCAGGGACGGGGAGGTGGGACTCGGAGGCTCCGCCTGGACTGGGGAGGCTCCGCCGCTAGGGATCTGGAGCCGCGCGAGGCGCCGCCGCCTGGGGAGAACGTCGCGCGCCCTCGCGCACTGCTGCTGCTGGGGAGAACATCGCCGCCTTCGCTCGTCGGAGGGATCGAGGGAGCCGCCTGCTAGGTCTTCGCGCGCCTGGGACTGTTTGTGATGGATTTGCTAGGTCACGCGTCGCCTGGAATGGTGGGGGCATCGCCTGCGCCTTGGAAGACCGGCACCTGCTGCTCGGGCTAGAGGTTTCGCCAGGAACGGGGTGGGCGATAGGGCACGCGAGGACGCCGCCTGTGCTTGGGGCCTTCACGCGCCTAGAAATACGAGAGAGAAATCGGGCTGCTGCGTTGCCATAGATCTGCATTCCCATGGGTGTCACCATAGATCTGCGTGTGCGTGGAGGGAGATCTGTGCGCCAAGACCTCCGCATATGGAGCGGATGAGGATCCTACTGGAAGAGGATGATCACGCAAGCAGCGGAGGTGGCTGCGATTACAACACAATCTGATTTTGCAGAACATAGGGTTTTAGAAACCCATAAGAAAATATCTGCCGATCACAAACCTAATAATCTGATAATAATTTTCATCGAACAATTCTTCAACGAACAATTCTTCAAGAACAAGAACTCCAGAGAAACAGATCTCGAATAAAACATAAAGAGCACACAAAAACTCCTCGAGAATCGACCCGCTCTGATACCATGTTAGAAAATCGGAAGCGGAAGCGTAAACATGGAACAAGATAAATAACAAGAATAAGAACGCGGGATTTTTACGTGGAACCCTACTCCGTGAGGAGCGGGATGAAACCACGGGAGAAGCCCTCTACGGGGTGTGTTTGTCTATTGACTTTCTCTCAATGAGTACAGGAGGTCTGGGGATCCTTATATAGCCTCTCCCTGCTACAACACAATAGGCGCTTACAACTTATGCTCCAACATGTACTGCAATTATGTAATATGGATTTACATCATCATGGTATCAAAGATTCGTTTAATCTAGCTAATAGTTTGAATTGATATTATTGGTAATGCTCGAGTGCAACACTAGGATACTGATATGTCAACCCAATTTCTGAAAATATTTAAAGAGAATAACAATGATGAAATAATCTCATGAATAAATGGAATCATGAAACCTAAACCAAAAAGAAAAATCCTGGAACCCATGTAGCAGAAGTTCTGTATAACAGATCTTATGTGTGACAATCCCCTTCAGTAACTACAGAACTTCCTATCTAGTCTTATTGCAAAAGAGAAACTCGAAATACGAGATGGCTCCTATTTTCTGAAGATATAATGGTGTTTATCTAAATCATTTTATATTTTATAAAATATTGATGACTTATGATTCAACTGTAGGAGAATAAATCAGAGAGCAGAGCATATGCAGTACATCAGTACCACTGAATTTAAATAAGATCTATTTAGTACCAGAATGTCAAGATAATTCTATTGATAGAATATCTAATGTTATTATGTATCTATAATTGTATATATATAATGTAAATTTTCAATTATGGAAAATTACTCCCAGTAACTACAGATGACAACAGTCTTCTCTCAACTAACAAGTTTATAACTAATCCAAATTCACTGGAAAGGAAATATTATTATATAGTACTTCTCATTTCAAAACTGATGAGAAACCCAATAAATGAAGTTTATAAAAACGTGTTTGCTATGAAGACTTGAGAAAATATGTACCAACTCTCTAAGATATCTTCTTATCCCGATTTCTAATTTGTGAAACTCAAGTTAGGTACCCATAATACCCTCCCTATTGCATATAACTCAAGAAAGGTTTTAGAATGAGGGATCAATAACAAATCATCATGTATGGCAGCAAAGAAAGTGTTGGGATTGTACCTACAACTCCAAATTTGAGATTAATATTGCATGCAAGCTTTTCTCATTATATATATATATATATATATATTTGGAAATCAAAACTTGGAGATGGAATTTGATTTTTAATTATGTAAAACCCCCATACTGGCAGTAAAACAAAGTGGAAAACTTGACATGTATGGCAGCAAAATGGAGGTATAAGAGGTACCTCTTTTGGGTCTCAAAGTGAAGATCAAGGCTTGCATGCAATAGTTCTAAACCTGGTCAAGGAGAAGGAGTAGCATCTTTGTATCAACAGGGGGTAGTAGAGGGCTCCAAGCATCCGAATGGGGCTGAATCAGCTTTGGTGCTGCATCATTTGGCTTGAGGACAGCAGTAGATCTTCAGGGAAGATCCAGCAGAAGAGTTATGGAAGATGAAATTTTGTGGGAATTGAGAGGAGAATAGGAAGAGAGCTGTACCTATTTATATTTACTTTGAGTTGAGAAGAACATGCATGTGGGAGAAGGCAACCGAGGATCCTTGTTGTTGTAGAGAATCACTTGGCTATTTGGGAGTGGCAGAACCCAACCACAAACGGAGAAAGGGTAAGCTTGGGATAATCACAACATATTGCTGGAGCTTTCTCTCGTTGGTTTGAGAGAAATGGGCAAGAATAAAGAGGAGGAGCTGATATATATAGAGGGAAGTAGGGTTTAGTTGATTGCCAAGTGGAATTACAAGAATCCAAGTGGAGATATTTGAGATTAGGTGGCTGCTATACAAGACAACATAATTTCATATTATTTTATATATTTTTATACTAACAGTAGCCGGCTGCTTCCTAGAATTAATTATTATTTATTTTTTTTATTTGACATACTTAAATTGAACCGTACGTGCACCTTGGGTCTCGGATTTTGACGCGAAATATCTGGTTTTGATCGTCTCGGAACGACGATCAATATGAGCATAATGCTGATATACTTCCTATCGGGTTTTGAATACCCGAAATTTTCGGATACGGTTTTTTTTGGTTTAAGATTAAATTTTGTGATTTAATAATATCAAACGACCTCCAATTGACGAACGGTCGATTTCGTTGGTCTTGTTTCGTCGAATCGGATCTAATGACGGTCTCGGTTTGTTTTGCGGTTTCCGAATTACCGTCACGGCTTTTTCGGACACGCATTGCGGTGCGACCGATTTTTGGTCGATTTCGCCCGAACAACTTTTGATTCATGATTAATTGATCGATTTAAGTCATCTAATGTTGCTAGATAACTTTATTGGTTTAATCGGACCCAAATCGGGTCAGGTTCGATTTAGGCGTATTCCAGATGTTACAGAGAGATTCTATTTTTGAGATCCTTATATAGTCATCCACATTCTTTGTCCATTAGGAGAGATAGATACCATCTTCCATCAAGGAGACAACTTATGGGCCAGGGATGCGTAGAGAGAGACATTGCGGTACCCATGACTTTAATTGTCTCACTTTGAAACTACGAGGCAAGATGCATCATCATTGTTGTTCGATGCGGTATTTAGTTGCCTAGAGAGATGCCCTAATGCTCAACTTGTTGTTTGATGAACAATCATAAATGTATATCCCAACCCTCCAATTCCTCCTACTTACCAACATGATCAAGATTCCTCATCATTGTTATCAACAACTAGAGGAGTATTTATTGAGTTGATGTGATTTGTGTTATCATATATTCAATGCGTGATGGAGTGAAACTTTTTCCATTGTCCAAGTTAAGCATTACGTATTCTAGTTGAAGGGAAGTATTAAGAATTATGAAGGGTTGAGTTAATTTAGTAATTAGATCTTAGGGGAAAGATCCATTTATGTACAATTGGGTGTTCTTTAGAGTTTTATATTACATATTTCGAGGGAGTTGAGTATGCATGGGTCCTTATATATTATGCTCTATGGATCTAGATGTTGGCCTGTGAACCATAGACATGTGCAGAGAATGGTAGTAATAAAAATAAAAATGCTAAGATGGAAGCGTGGACATACATGTAAAGATCGGATTCGGAATGATGTAATCAGAAGGTTGGTGTAGGTCCGGTCGAGGATAAGATCGAAGAAAACCGCTTAAGGTGGTTTAACCATTTGCAAAGGAGGTTAGCTGATGCACCAGTTAGGAGATGCGAGTTTTGAGATGAACTAAGAGGGGGTGAAGAAGGTCCAAGAAGTGTTGACTGAAACTACATGAAGGGATCTTAGTTTTTTTGTATCTAAGCCTGATAATGACCCGAGATAGATCTGAATGAAGGCAAAGAATCCATGTAGCCGACCCTATTTAATATGGGAAATGGCTTCGTTGTTGTTAGCCAAGTTTTAGTAAATCTACAAATACAACTATTAGGTCATGTCTCCCATGTAGAAAGATGGCCATCCCGATCAACTCGAAGCTCGGGCCAGGATACTGGTTCAACTGGCTCCCTAAATCTTATCTCCAGAGTGTAGTTGGAGATTGTTGATGTGGCTGGCTGCCATTATACCTGGAGGAACTCTAGATCGAGGTCTCGTATAGATTGATTTTTATTATCTGTTGAGGCTCTACAATCATTTCTGCTAGCTTGCGCACGAGCTTTACCATGGGCACGTTCAGGCCACACATTGTTGCTGCTCAAGTCTGGGGAGGAGGTAAAATCAAGATATTTTTTTAGAGTTGAGCGCTCTTCTCTTCTGGAGGATGGCTTTCACAAGTTAGTGGACTGTTGGAGAGGTTGCCACCAGGCCTCTCTAAGTCGACCAATTCCCCCGTGCTAGTTAGTCGGCTATCGCAAATCATGCAAGAAGCCCCAAATCCTTGATCTGGCCGGGATGCACTGCTTTGGGCCCTAGAAGCGAAGGGATTTGGCACCTCCACATTTTCTTGACTGGGTCAGCCACAGCTCCACAATGTTTTCACGTTCTTGTTTGTGATATTGTGATTATTATTTATCAACAACCTAAGACCTAATAAATAAAAAGTATATTTTCCTTTTTCACTTCATGGCTTTTGGCTCTGATACGAATTCCATACTAGTTTTGCAAAGCCAGTGGCCCAGTGCTAGATCAAGGGATTACATGAGGTTGAACATGACATCTGTCTGCATTGTGACGTAGGTTGGACTTTTTCAAGATGATATTGCAGACAATGGAATTGGATAATTGATGTCGCCAACCTTACAATTAATGATTTTTAATATACATTGGCACTTATTGGCACTTATTAATTACCTCTTCCGAATCTTCATTTTGACTTAAGGAGATTATAATGTGTATATATCAATCCAACAATAGTATATTGAACTAATTCATGGCTAAAATTTAATCAGGATTTGAAATGAATTCTCGTGTATGTCTAATAACTTGGAGCACTTTGAAGGCATAAGAAGTGGAAGTGATATTTTTTTTCATCTTAAACTGCAATTTGTCTTGCTACTGAACAGTTCTTTTTTAATGAAAACTGTGCAAATTGAATCAGGGCTTTTACGATTTTTTACATGGTGCAATGATTAATTGGTTGATTTTTGGCTCATAACTCTTGTAACTGATTTAATTACATGATATACGGACCTTTCTTTCTTAATTTCTCTCTCTATAATCAGGTTGGCCGCCTCCATTGTTTATTACCATGGTGGGATCAAGCTACAGTAGATTTCATGCTTAGTGGTGGCTACAATGTCAAAGATCAACTGAAAAAGGTAATTATAAATTTCATAGATTTTCCAGTAATAATCTAGTAAGACTAGTATTATATTAGTATCAATCATACAAAACTTCTCTATATCATACTGTGCAATTTCCATTTCAGACTTTTGCTAATATCATTCTTTAATTACGAAGTTTGTTTAAAACATCTTGCGAATATAGGTAAATTTGCCTCTGGCGCTCAACAAAAATTGAGGTAACGTGCAAATGGCTTCCGAGTCAATCGGATAATTGGTTGAAAATATCTATCCTTTGTAGTAAGAGGTCATGCGATTAACCTTACATTTGGAAAATGTGAGGGAGTTGGTGTGAGTTGGGTTACATATACATACATATATACATAATATATACACATACATGGGGGCCCTTCCAATGAGGTGCACCTTTCCTTGATGTATGGAAAGCCAAGCATCTTATTCGTTTGATCTCAATCTAATAGTTCTTTATCCAAAAGAGTATTTTAGTTAATGTGTTTTCATTTTAATATTAAATTTCATTTAATCCTTGTATTTTACCATTTTTAGCACATCTGATTTGGCATTTTTTTGTTGCTATTTATTTAATGAGGTTTCGCCAACGTGGTAGCAATTTCGCGCTATGCAGAATAACAAAACACTTTGTAAAATACACATCGACATTGTAAAATTGTATCTTGCTTTGTAAAATAAAGTCATAGTTAACAATACGTTTATTGTTGTAATTGTAATTTAGGTAGTGCTTCTGTAAAACCTCGTGCTTGTTTGTAATATTCCTTTGAAGATATGCAAAAAAAAGATAGTTAGTAATTCAACAATTATCAAGAGGAAAGAGAAAAATGTAAAAAATCGAGGTTTGTCATACTCGCCCTACCTTCGTAAAATTTCATGGTCAATTGTAAAATTTATATTGTGTTCTATAACAAAAATATACTGTTAGAAATAGAAAGAAACGATAAATGTAAAAAGACAATTTGAAATTGCAAGAAACGACCCGAGATTTGTAAGAAAACGATCTGGGATTATAAAAAACGATCTGAGATTGTAAAAGAAACATTATGAGATTATTAGAAATTGATAAAAGAAATGATGAATGTAAAAATAATTTGATATTGCAAAAATGTTTGAGATTTGTTAGAAATTATCTGATATTGTAAAAAAAATACCTGAGGTAGTAAAAAATTATGGAATGTCAGAATTTACAAAAGAAATAGTAAATTTAAAACAAAAGAGATTGTAAAAACAATTTACGATTTGTAAAAAAAGTTCGAAGATTGTAAAAACTGATCAGAGATTGCAAAAACTGACTACGCTCTCCTTCGCATGCATTCCTCCTCCACTAGTGCCCTCCTCCGCCCTTCTCCTCCATGATCCACCACCTCCACCTGCACCCTCCGCCAATACTGCTCCTTTACTCACACCCTCTTTCTCCCTTCTCCTTCATGATCCACGTCCTCCATGTGCAGCCACCGCCTCCATGTGATACCACCTCCATTGCATGCGAGAGAAAAACCTTCGAGAACCCATCTTCTTTCTCCATGATCTGAAGGTCAAAGGAAGACCACACCATCGTGGGAAGCAACCGTTGTACATCCACAGAGCAGCATGCCATCGCCGACCACCACCTACCATTCTCTCTTCACTATTGTTACACACAGAGAGAGAGAGAGAACTAGAAGAGATTGTTAGGGAGATTGTTGTGGAGATATTTGTTACATTCTAAATAGAAAACATGCTAAAATGACCATTATAGGATTTTCAGCATTGAAAAATTATAGATAACGGGTCATTAATCATACCCATCGGATTGATTACAAAGGGATGAGATGGTTGACTTTCCATGCATCTGGGAAAGGTCCACCTCATTGGAAGTTTCCCCTACACATACATATATGTATATATAGTGCATTTCAAATAGGATTGAGGCTCACTACAATCAATGAAATTCATAGGATCTCGATCCAATGGTGCATTGTCAAAACGAGTATTTCGGTCATTTTATTTCCAGTTAAATTTGAATTCCATTTGCTAACGTCAATTACCATTTTAGGCTCGTTTTAATTTGGATTTTTTCGTTTATTTCTTTATTTGTCGATTTATGAAAACAATCTCCGCAAATGCAATTTGTTGCAGATTTTTGTAATACACGAATCGGATTTTGTAGATTTTAGATTCGATATTGTAGAGATATATTTATGTTGCGTTATTTATTTCTTGTTTCCCGTACTGTTTCTTAATTCTCTTTACTTATGAATGTCTTATGTAATTTACCCATAGGCTACTCTCCTATAAAAGAGAGCCTAGGGTTCAAGGAATAAACAACTTTTACATTTTTCCCAACATGGTATCTTAGTGGCGGTCCTATATCGGAGCTCCGAAACCCTAACCCTAAGCCCCTCCCTCTCCTCTCCTCTAATCCACGCTCGTCGCCGCCACACCTTGCTGCCGACGAGCCCCTATCGTCATTGCCTGCCACCTCCCCGCGCGGGCTCTGCCATCTCCGCCTGGGCCTCAAACGCCTTGCCCGAGCCCCTGCTGCCTAAGTCGGGCTCCCGCAGCCCTGCCTGGGCTCCTGCAGCCCCGCCAAGACACCCGCAACCACCGCTTGGGCCCCCGCAGGCCTCCTGCCGCCGCCTAGGCACGCCACAACCGCATGGGGTCGCCACTTGGGTCCTTGCGACCCTAGTTTCCACACGGGCTGATCCCCTTCTTCTAAGGCTGTCGTCACCAGGGTCCCTCGTATTTGATGAGATTGGTTGCATGAGTCTACACATACAACCATATCTCTCTATGTTAGTATAGACAAGCCCGTGTCTGCTCTTCATTCCGAGTCTTCTTGAGCTGTCATGTCAGAAAGCAAGGTCGAGGTTCCCTCCATATGCGTATTCAGAGGTCCAACGCCTATAGTAAAGATGGATGGGTCAAACTATGAACTGTGGGCTATGCAGTTCATGAGTATGATGAAGTCTACAGGTAAGAAACACATTCTTACTGATGAAGAACCGGTCGAGGAGACTGGAGCTAACGCCTCATGGGAGGCAGATGATGCTTATGCCAAGGTTTGGCTTTCAGGAACATTGGTACTGGAGATCGCCAATGATATACATCATCAGCCCACAGCCAAGGCGATGTAGGATATTCTTGCTGCCACTTATTCACAGGCAAAGAATGAGACGAAGATTCTACAGCTCCAGCATGATATCTTTACTATCAAGCAGAATGGACGTCCTCTTCACTCGCTATATACATCATTGCATGGGATCTTTGAGAAGCTCTATAGCTTCATGCCTCTGACAACCACCCTTGAGCAGCAGAAAACTTATCGGAATGCCACCATGGTTAGTGTGTTCCTGGCAGCCCTTGATCCTGAGTATGAGGCGACCCGTTCTCAGATTTTGGCAGACTCTACCATTCCTCCAATGGAGGAAGCCTTTTGTAGGATCAGTCAGATCATTGTTCCATCTTCTATTGCCAATCAGACCTCTTCAATGATGGCTGCCTCTTGAGGTTGAGGAGGCTCTTCTCAGTTTCGTGGATGAGGACCTCGAGGTAGAGGATATCGTGTTCGTCAGCCCTGCACCTTCCGTCATCGTTCTGGACATGCCGAAGACACATGCTACTCTAAGCATGGGTTTCCTGCCTCTGCTCATGTGGCTGAGCAGATTGAGCCTCCAGTTGCCTCCTCTATGGATCAACGGTTTGATGATCTTGTAGCACGATTGAGGGACATCATACCTCCAGCCAGTTCTGCTATGTCTTCCTCAACCCTTGGGAATCATTCAGATGTAGCTGCTTTAGCCTCCTCTAGTACCTCAGGTAGTACTTGTGCACTCTTTGGCATTAGTGGACCTGATACTGTAGAATGGATTATAGACTCCGGTGCCACACATCATTTTTGTGTAAACAAGGGTCAACTTACAACCTACATACATGTTCCTCCAAGAAGAACTGTGGTTATTACAGATGGGACCCATTCCCCAATTACTGGACATGGGGAGATTAGCTTGACACCCTCTATGCATCTACAGAACGTTTTGCATGCACCTTATTTCTCTGTGAATTTGTTGTCCATTAGCCAGATTACGAAGAATTTACATTGTCGAGCCATTTTTGACCCATCCTCTCTTGTTTTTCAGGACATCCTTACGGGCAAAGTGATTGGGTGTGGCTATGAGCAAGGCGGTCTCTATCGCCTAGTTCGAACTCCCTATGTCGGAATTTCCTCCCTATCTGCTAGATCTGTCTCACCATTTATGTGGCACTTGTGCTTTGATCATCTCCCTCTCCAGAAACTGTGTTCATGTTCTGCCTCAAATCTCGCCTCACACGTCTTTTCAATGTGAAGCATGTCAGTTGGGAAAGCACCATGTCTCTGCCTTCCCCAGTCGTCAGAGTCGGAGCAGTAGCTCCATTTTTGAGTTGTTTCATATAGATATTTGGGGTCTCAGTCGTGTTCCTGATCACCAGGGACACATGTTTTATCTAGTTGCTGTTAATGATTTCTCTCGTCTGTCTTGGGTCTTTTTATTAAAGAATAAATCTGAAGCTGGAGATGTTATCACAAATTTCTTAACCGAAGTACAAAATGTCTGCTTCTGTGGAAATTGTGAGAACTGATAATGCCTTCGAATTTCGTACCAATACTCTCTCCAATTATTTTTCATCCCAGGGAATTATTCATCAAACATCATGTGCATATACTTCCCAACAAAATAGTGTTGCAGAAAGGAAACATCGTCATTTGCTTGATGTCACTAGGACGCTTCTCATTCAGAGTCGTGCTCCTCATTCTTTTTGAGGTGATGCTGTTCTAATGGCATGTTATCTTATTAATCGCATGCCCTCGTCAGTCTTGGGTGAGAAAATTCATTTCTCTTGCCTTTCCTGAAGAGGAATTGTTCTCACTCACACCTCGTGTATTTGGCTCAGTCGCATTCGTCCGCCAGTTGTCTCCAGGTATTGACAAGGTCTCTCCTAGAGCTGTCAAGTGTGTATTTGTTGGGTATTCCAGGACACAGAAAGGTTACAGGTGTTATGATCCAATGTACAAGAACTATTATGTGAGTGCCGATGTTACCTTTTTCGAGTCTGTGATGTACTTTTCTCCTACAGGTGATCGGTTGACGCCTTCAGATACTGATGATGACATATACATGCCACCACCACCACCATTACCTCCTACACCTTCACCACCTCCACTACCTCCTTTACCACCACCATCACCACTACCTACATCACCTCCGCTTATTATAACGGTCCCAGTTCCACCATTGCCACACCACTATACCGCCGGCTTGCCTCTGCTCATGGTCATCGCTTATCATCTAGCTCCCATGAGGTATGTTCTGATAATAAAATTTCTAATGATGGATCTAATGGTATACCTGAGCAGGATTCTTCACAGGGGACAGAAGTAGAGGCTGCATATTTGGACCTACTTATTGCGCTTCGGAAGCAGAAGCGTAGCTGTACGCCATATCCTATAGCATCCATGGTCTCCTTTGATCGCTTGACTGGCGATTTCAGGAATTTTGAAGTTGCATTATCAGCTGTGGCCATTCCACGGAACTATCAAGAGGCTCTGAAGGACAGTCGATGGCGTTTGGCTATGGAAGAAGAGATGGCTGCTTCTCAGTCGAGAGGCACTTGGAGCCTCGTCCCAGCTCCTACTAGAGTGTCTACAGTAAGCTGTAAATGAGTGTTTACAGTTAAGCAAAATGCAGATGGTAGCATCGACAGATACAAGGCACGCCTGGTTGCACGAGGATTTACTCAGACATACGGAGTGGATTATCTTGACTCATTCCCACCAGTTGCTCGTCATTCCACCTTACGGATTCTTCTCTCTATTGC
This sequence comes from Ottelia alismoides, assembly GCA_037367405.1. Classification (NCBI taxonomy): domain Eukaryota; kingdom Viridiplantae; phylum Streptophyta; class Magnoliopsida; order Alismatales; family Hydrocharitaceae; genus Ottelia; species Ottelia alismoides. The sequence goes on along the minus strand of JAZKJV010001954.1, from coordinate 261,652 downwards.
CGTGATTCAAATTGGCCGTTATTTCAGTTAGATATCAAGAACACATTTTTGTATGGTGATCTTCAAGAGGAGACATGCAACAACCACCTGGATTTGTTGTTGAGGGGGAGTATTCACAAGTATGTAGACTTCATAAGGCGATCTATGGCCTTAAGAAGAGCCCTAGAGCTTGGTTCCGGAAGCTTTCAGACCTGTTTGAGAAACAAGGATACAAACGTTCGAATGCAGATCATTCCCTTTTTATGCAGAAAACATCCAGAGGTATGATTGCAATTATGGTGTATGTTGATGATATCCTTATTACAAGAGATGACATACAAGGATTTAAGAGAGCGAAAGAACTTCTGGGTCGTGAATTTGTCACCAAGGATCTTAGAGTCCTTAAATACTTTCTGGGTCTGGAGTTTGCCATAAATCAACAAGGGCTTGTGTTGACTCGGAGAAAATACATCACTAATTTGCTAAGTGACACGAGAATGCTTGGATGTCGACCTGCCACCACACCCATGGATCCAAGCATGAAACTATATGATGATGATACTGATGAGGTTGATAGGAGGAGATACAGAGAGTTGGTAGGAAAGCTCCTTTATGTTACTGTTACCAGACCCGATATTTCTTTTGCTGTTAGTCGGGTGAGCCAGTTCATGGAGTAATCACGTCAGGTCCATATGGATGCTATACATTTGATACTCAGTAACTCAGGTATCTTAAATCATCTCTAGGTACAGGTCTACTGTTTAGAGAAAGGCAAGGAGGTCACCATCTTAGCATGCGTAGATGCAGATTATGCAGGGTGCCCAAAGGATAGGAAGTCCACCACTGGATTTGCTGTATATGTTGGAGATGCTCTTGTCTCGTGGAGGAGCAAGATGCAAACTGTTGTAGCTAGATCTAGTACTGAGTATGAATATAGGGCTATGGCCCATGTTAGTACAGAAATGATGTGGGTTCGAGTTGTTCTTACAGATCTATATATAGAGGTTCCCCTTCCTATGGTACTGGACTGTGACAATCAGGCTGCTATATTTATTGCAAATAATCCATCATTTCATGAACGCACCAAGCACATCGAGGTTGATTTCCACTATATACGAGATATGATTTAGAAGGGTTTTATTTCCACATCTCATGTCAGCTCAGGGGACCTGACTGCAGATATCTTCTCCAAGGCCTTACTCAGAGGACCTTTTCAGAAGTGCTCTTCCAAGCTGAGCATGATCGACATCTATGCTCCATCTTGAGGGGGAGTGTAGAGATATATTTATGTTATGTTATTGTTGGAGTATTTGATTGTGCGCCTGTTAAGTTGTAGATGTGTAAATGGATACCTCCAGGATCCATTTACCCCATCCAGTCTTTAGTCCCACATCTACCAGTTTGGAGATGTGCAGACTCCGTGGGTGCTATGTATAGAGCCCCACACTCCTGTAGTCAGATGAGAAAAAGAAATGCAATACGCCCCTTTGAGGGCTTCTCACATGGTTTCATCCCGCTTCTTAGGGAGTAGGGTTCCACGTAAAAATCTTGTGTTCCATGTTTTATCTTTCTTTCTTTATGCTCTATTTATCATTCCGCTTCCGCATTTCTATTTTTTAACATGGTATCAGAGCTGGTTCGATTCTCGCGATTTTATGCTCTTGATATATCTGAAATTCGGTTTATGAATAAGAGTCAATTTATGCTTGTTCTTGAAGATTTATTCGTCGAATATTATTATGTTCTAGGGTTTTCTTCTTGAAATCCTAATCCAATTACTGAGATGGAGCCGATCACGCAGATGCAGATCTGGCACATCTCCAGTTCTGGATTCAGATCTGCCGCCTCTCCAGTTTCAGTTCCTTATCCAAGTTCCTTCGTGGCAGGGATTCCCATCTGCTAACCCCAGGCGGCATCGCGCCTCTGATCGTCTTCCTGGTAGCTCCATCGTGAACGATGCAGCCCCGCGTATTCTGCGCTTCTGCTCTAGGCGATCAACCTCGAACAGGATCCCCCCTTCCACTTTAGGGCACACAGGCGACGCCCCTCAATCGACTCTTGATAATTCGCAACATCCCAGTAAAATGGCGGCGACGAAGCTTCATCGGAAAAAATGGCACAGGCGAAGCTTCACCTCTCGCGCCTCTCCCTTACCATGACGTGCAACCCCCCTGGCGGTAGAAGCCTCCAGGCGAAGGCGCGCATTTGTCTCCAGTCTACATGACGATCTGCTCCTACATCTGGCCTCGCGCGCAGGTCTAGGGACCCTCGCGCTTCCAGTCGATGCCGCACCAAACTTGCCGCAATAGTGCATCGCACGCATCCCAGGTGGCGCATCTCCGTATGCGAGGTTCCCTCTGATTCCCTCCAAGGCATCTCCGCCACGAAGCCCAGGCGAGGCTCCTGGTCCAGGCGCATTCCCCCCCTTCCTGCACCGCCTTCAAGCATCCTAGGTGGCAACCTCGTTATCCTCCTTCGGCGCAAAGAGCCCTCAAGCCCTCGTGCAGGCGGCACGAGGGGACCCGCACCTCCCTCCAAGGCATCTCCTCGAGAAGTGTCGCCCCGACCCAGATCAGCCCAGGCGTAATCTAGCCACATGCCTCTGGTGGCGCCGCCCAGCCGTTGGTCCCTCTCCTCCACGCACTCCTCATCTTCTGGCGGAGGCATCACTTCTAGCGGCGGCTTCGACCTTTAGAAGTTTGATCCGTTCGCAGGCGGCAGCAATAGAAGAAGCCCCGTTAGGGACGAGTGTCTTGGATGTTGGGTTCCTACAACAGGAACTCTAATGAGGGCCTGCCTCTCTATAAAAAAGCCGTAAATTCCGTGCCTAAAATGGGTCGTGAATTCCAGATTTATAAAAAAAGAGCCCAAAAGGGACTGTTTGCATATATTTGGGCCCAGCTTTGTGGGCCGGGAAAAAAAGGGGGGACACAAAAAAAGGGGGGGGAGTGACCTATTTGCAAAAAAAATGATTTGAAAAGCTGAAAAAAATTAACGGCTTATACTAAAAAAAATTCATGGCGGCTATTTTAAAAAATGACAAAAAGCCGCAAGTTCATGATTTTCTCATTTTTTCTTGTCTTCTCCCTACTTTGTCGATGTCATTGTTTCCGATAAGTACGGGAGAAAGGGGGAGTATTGTGTGGAGTCACAAGTCTTGTTCTAGATTTAGATGTCAGATTCTCCAGACCGGTCAGATGTTCAGACTCTACAGTTGATACTCAGACTCGACGATTGATTCCAAGTCCATAGTTTCAGAGACGCACATGTATGCGGTCTTTTCAGATGATCACATGTATGCCATCTTTTGTCGTGGTCCCCATCATTCTTCTTGTTTTGTCAGCCAAAGTTTTCATGTGAGCGATAGCGACTCCAGAGTAGAGGACCATTCCCTATGCCATGTGGACAAGGATTTTCATGTGGTATCATAGGGACTCCAGAGTAGAGTACCATTCTCTGAACCAGATGGGATTGTCCCAGTTCTCCGACAAGGAGACTACATGCGCAGTTTCAGACTCGATGGTCAGATTCCGAGTCATCTGTTTGACTCACACTTGAGCCCGTTTGTCCTCCTCACCTGCATGGCATGAGAAGCAACGTCCTCGACAGCAGTCGACAGTTGTGCGCGTTTGTCTGAGTGTCATGTAGCGTGAGTTGAGTTTCTTTCTATTTGTCCAAGCTGAGCATTGCATGCTCCAGCTTGAGGGGGAGTGTTGGAGTATTTGGTTGTGCGCCTGTTAAGTTGTAGATGGGTAAATGGATACCTTCAGGATCCATTTACCCCATCCAGTCTTTAGTCCCACATCTACTACTTTGGAGATGTGGAGACTCCGTGGGTGCTATATATAGAGCCCCACACCTCCGTAGTCAGTCGAGAAAAAGAAATGCAATATCCGCCCCTTTGTTAGCTTCTCTCGTTGTTTCATCCCGCTCCTTAGGGAGTAGGGTTCCACGTAAAAATCTTGTGTTCCATGTTTTATCTTTCTTTCTTTATGCTCTATTTATCATTCCACTTCTGCATTTCTATTTTCTAACAGTTATTTATTTCCTATTTCCCGTACTATTTCTTAATTCTCTTTACTTTTGACTGTCTTATGTAATTTACCCATATCCTACTCTCCTATATATGAGAGCCTAGGGTTCAAGGAATAAACAACATTTACATTTTCCCAACAGATTGTAAAATTCAAACTGCATATTTTTTTCATTCCCTTTCATTTTGTATATTATTATTTTCATCTGTAATCTTTGTTTTGTCCTTTGTAATATGTCATAAGTATTTGTAGTTTTATGGGGTGTGTAGCATTGTATGGATCTTTGTAACTACTTGAGTTCATTTGTAATTTTTCCGCATTCCTTTGTAAAATTGCGTGGTCACTTTGTAACATTTGCGTGGAGATGTGCCAATGTTCAGGAAGGCGCTATGTGATATTCAGTCGTAGGGGTCACTGCATAGAGAGTATGCGGTATGCAGGAGAGTATTGCGGGGCGTATGCGATTTTATGCGGTTTGATAATTTTTTTATTAAAAATATAAATAAAAATTTAATATTATGTTAATATCCTCAGTCAGGAGAGTATGCAAGGTGTATGCGATTTTATGCGGGAGAGTATGCATTTTTATGCGAGAGAATATGCGGTTATATGCTGGGAATATGCGGTTTTATGTTATTATGTGGATAATAAAAAAATATTTATTAGAAAAGCAGACGAGTAGGCGACCACATAGGGGGTATACTCGGTCGAGTATGCGGGTCAACTCGCATACATGGCTGTTTCACCATACTCGAAGCGACAAGGCTACCGAGTACGAGTATGTGGCCGAATATGCGGTTTACTCAACCACTTTCCTGAACACCGAGATCTGCAATAAATAGTAGACTGTTAGAAATTAAAATTTTTAAAAAAGATCCGAGATTGTAAATAGTAATCAAGATTTGTAAAAACGATATGAGTCTTGTAAAAGACAATTCAAGATTTGTAAATCATGGTCTGAGATTCGTAAATAACCACAACCCTCCTATGCCTTGGTTTCGCAACACCACGACACGCTCTGCCTTCGTCGCACGTCGTATTTCCCACCTCCATCATCATCCACCTACTCCTACTCATTGTGTACCATTGCCGGGGACAAAAGAGGGGAGGGATGGGGACATGCTCCCCCTCATCACATACTGCCACTGAGAATTCCAATAAAAACCACAAATCAATGCATGAAACCCAAACTTCAACAACCCCAAATCTTTAAAAAAAATCAGATTTGAATAGAACATGATCTATATTTGAGCGATTTAGGGTTCAAATGGAAGTTTTGAAAGAGAAGAATAACGGCCAAGAACTTGATCTTCGATCCGAATACACTGTCGAAGCCTTTACGAGGATCTAGAGCTGTTACCGCACATCGTGCCTCCCTCATCCGCGTCGCCATTTCGGCCCTCATCGCGTGCCACCAACTATCTGCTAGGTTTTGACGCCCGTCTAGAGAGAGAGATTAAATGGATTATCACATTCAATTTTTAGTTTGTGAAATGACGAAACTGGATTTATCATCAATCAATAATTGGCATTAATACGTTTGGAGAATGATGAGAGGATGAAAAGTATGCTTTATTCAAGGGATCCAGGGGTGTCCTTATATAGGACAAAACCTTAAAGAGCTAAAAGGACAAAATACATAAGTGCCATGTCAGGGTTACAAGAATATTCATTAAACCACAGAATATACTACTAACACTCCCCCTCAAGTTGGAGCATATTTATCAGTCATGCCCAACTTGGACACAATCCAGGAAAGTCGCTTTTTGGGTAGTGCCTTTGTGAATGCATCTGCAAGCTGACGATCTATGTTGATGTGAGGAGTAGTAATCTTCCCTATCCGGAAAGCATCACGAATAAAATGGCAGTCAACCTCTATATGCTTGGTTCGCTAATGAAACACATGATTTGTGGCAATACATGTAGCAGATTTGTTGTCACAGTATAGCGAAATAGGAGTGGTGACAGCAATACCAAGTTTGGGTATGATATATGCTTTTGGAAAGTATATGATCGATACCAACTCCCAATAGTCAAATGAGAAACTTATTAATAAAACCCTCAAGGAGACAGTCTAAAAGAGATCTTAAACATCGGGTTTACTCTTGGTCTTCCAGTATACAGGATGTACATGTGTTAGGAATACCTGAGGGTGATGTGATCATAAACATTGTATAACCATGATGCTTCCATTCCGAGGGAATGATGAAACATGTTTGGATTTTAGTGACTCCTCTCATAGAGAAGTGATCTGATCTTAGTCCAAATGTTGGACCTTGATCTGAATGTGATTAAGATACACTGAAAAGATTAGATTTACGGTTTTGATTTAATCAAACATCTATGGGAGGTCCCCGAGATCTGGATTTGAGATTTGATCTCAATATCCAAGTCACTATACGTGGAACAATACAATCGCCTTGTCCTTATCTCCAAGTATCCGCAGAGAAAGCGCATTATCCTTGAAAGAGTTCATGGATAATTTCATTGTTGATATATGTATCCGAGCATTGAGAAATGGATAATTAAATGTGATTTAATTATCATGAATAATATGAATTTGATTCATATTATAATGAGAGTTATCTAAGATAATTAAATGTGATTTAATTATCAAAGATGTGAATAATGTGAATGTGATTCATATTATTTGGGCATATGGGAATGGAGATCCAAGATGATTAAATATAATTTAATTATCATGGATATGAATAATGCATGGAAGGAAATATCGCGATATATCGGCGATATATCGCCGATATATCGATATCGACATGGGACCGATATGGGCACCGATATGACGATATATCCCGATTTCCAGACATTTTCTTCACAAAGGCTCGTCGATATGGACGATATTTGGGCGATATATCTTCGATATATCATCGAAATATCGTATCAATACGATATCGAAACGATACCGATATCGATACGGCCTTCCATGGAATAATGTGGATAGCACTATCCACATTGATCATATATATATATTGTAAATGTGATTTATAATATATTAGAAAGAGCCTATTGTGATTTATATTTGTTGATTAATTATTGATGTGAATAAGATTCACATTGGATAATGAATTGAAAATATAATTTTCATTTTATTTTGGGTTGTGGGATTCACAATTAGTTAATGGCATCATTGCAATATTCATGAAATTAATTTGAAATTATTTTGGGAATTAATTTAAAATAAAAGTTGTTGTAAATTTATATGAAGGATTAAAGGAGCCAACGCCATCCATTTAATGGATGGTGGACGACCACCCTTTGACTTGGTCATAAGGTTGGCTGTCCCCCCTCCCTTTTAGGAGGGTAGGTGGCTTCCTTCATTATCCTTCTATGTTAATTAATTTAGTTCAAAATTTAATTATGTTGATTATTCAATATATTTAATTTAAGCTCAAATAATTGTTGTATTTTTTCGACAAAGATCATGACCATTGATTAAAAATAGAAATGAATCTAACCTTTGATCTAGTGTTTCCCATGGATTGTGATCCATGGACTCCCAAAATACTATATAAGAAGATGCAACCCTAGCTCTTCTTAACACTATGTAAATATGTTCTCTTGCCTTCTCTCTCTACATGCCAATTCTCTCTCCCCCCTCTCTCTTTTGGTCGTCCACCTTGATACCCTAGAAGAGAGTCGCCATCGCCACAACATCGTTGTTATGCTGTCGGATCGTTTGCTCGTGGATCTCCGTCTCCTTCGGTGCACCTCGCTTGTGAAGAAGACGTTGGATCTCGTGTGACAAGATCAGGAGATTCTCCGCTTGGATCATCACACACGTTTCATCAACACACTCGCAAGCGTCTCCTCCGTCGGATCGGACTTAAGACAATAAGGTCTTTTCGTTTAGAGACTCGATCGCAACCACGCTTCAAGAGGTAAACCTAGTACTTGTTTGTGGTTTAGATGAAACGATCCGTGAAGTGTTCTTGGATCATGTGGCTTATCGTTGAAAATTTTTAATTTCCGCTGCCTCGAGCAACTAGTACGACTAATCGCTTCCGATCGCATACGATGCCATCCTCACACTTCCTTGATGCCCTTAAGGATCTTCCCATATCCTTAAGTGACATCTTCGTTTTGGCCATCTTTCTCTGTTGAAGCTGTCATGTCCTCCTACAAATTTCCACGCGATCTTCCTTCTTGTGCAAGTCTTTCCAGCTTGGGATGCATCACAACTCTTCTTTTCTTGGTCGTTAGAGTCGTAGCAGTATTCAGTTTTGAGCTTATTTACTTAGATATTTGGTGTCCGAGTCGTGTTCCTGATAACTAGGGACACCGTTTTTATCTTGTTGTTGTGGATGACTATTCTAGACTTTCTTGGGTCTTGTTAAAAAAATAATTCTGTGGTGGGGTCTGTCATTAAAACATTTATTAATGAAATAAAGAACATTTTCTCTTCTACTGACAAGTATTTGCAATCTAACAATGCAAGAACATTTTCTCTTCTACTGACAAGTATTTGCGATCTAACAATGCCTTAGAATTCTGCACTTTACAGCTATCCGAGTTCCTCAGTTCTCTTGGCATTATACACTAGACCGCGTGTGCCTACACATCCTAGCAGAACGGTGTTGCTGAATGCAAACATCGTCGTTACTCAATGTAACCCTAACCCTTTTGATTCATAGTCGTGCCCCTTACTCTTACTGGGGTGATGTGGTCTTCATAGCTTGCTACTTGACGAACCGTATGCCATCTTTTGTTTTAGGAGAAAAGGTTCCTTTCTCGATTGCGTTTCATGAGAAGAACCTGTTCTTTCTTACGCCTTGAGTGTTTGGCTGTATGACCTTTGTTCACAATCTGACGCATGGTCGTGACAAGCTCTCTTCTAGAGCTGTCAGGTGTGTCTTTGTTGGTTACTCTCGTACCCAGAAGGGGTACCATTAGTTTGATCCACTTTGGCGGAAATACTTTGTCAGTGCTGATGTCACCTTCTTTGAGTCTGTTATGTATTTCTCTCCTACATGTGACATGTTGACTCCATCTGACTCTGGTGAGGAGGTATGCATGCCTCCTCCTACGGCTGTACCACCTCCAGTGTCTACTCTGCCCACGCCACCTCCACCACCACCTCTAGTACCTACACTTGCTCCTATGGTCGCCCCTAGACTGCCACCCAGTACCATGACTCAGTTTTTGTCACTGTAATTATTTACAGGTTTCACATTGTTCCCTCTGCTCATGGGCCTTCCCCATCATCCAACATGCCCCAGGTATGTAATGAGCACATTGTTCTACCGATGGCACTATTGAGTTGGATGTGCACTAGTATTCTTTACAGGATGAGCATGTGTCCTCTCAGGTGGGTAATTTACAGGTCCAGGAGGTGACAAATGGTCTAGTGTTGCCTATTGCTTTGCGGAAGCTGAGACGTACTTGTGCTACATATCCTCTTACATATCATGTCTCCTTGAGCAGACTCTCAAAGGACTTCAAGAGATTTGTTGTGGCACTATATGTTGTGGTGATACAACGGACATATTCAGAGGCCACACAGGACAGTTAGTGGTGCCTTGCTATGAAGGAAGAGATGGCCTCACTACTGTCGCGTGGCACTTGGAGTATTGTTACAGCTCATGCGGGAGCATCTGTTGTTGGATGCAAGCGGGTGTTTACAGTGAAGCACTGAGCAAATGGCAATGTATATCGCTACAAGTCAAGACTTGTGGTTTGTGGGTTCACCCAGACATATGTGGTGGACTATAGGATACCTTCTCTCTAGTGGCTAGGCATTCTACACTGCGTATTCTTCTTTCTGTTGCAGTGACACATGATTAATCCATATATCAACTAGATGTGAAGATTGCATTTTTCTTTAGTTACCTACAGGAGGAGGTCTACATGCATCAACCACCCAGGTTCACCATTGAATGAGAGTGTTAGAAGGTTTGCAGGCTTCATAAGGCCATCAATGGCCTTAAGTAGAGTCCAAGATCATGGTTCCAGAAACTCTCAAACTTGATAGTGCAACATGGGTTCGTGAGATCGAATGCCGATCATTCACCGTTTGTTCTGAGGACTCAGAGAGGTACTGTTGCCATACTTGCTTATGTTGATGATATCATTGAATGGGAGTGTTAGAAGGTTTGCAGGCTTCATAAGGCGATCAATGGCCTTAAGTAGAGTCCAAGATCATGGTTCCAGAAACTCTCAAACTTGATAGTGCAACATGGGTTCGTGAGATCGAATGCCGATCATTCACCGTTTGTTCAGAGGACTCAGAGAGGTACTGTTGCCATACTTGCTTATGTTGATGATATCATTGTTACAAGGGATGATGAGCATGGCATCCAGTCTACTACTAAGTATTTCCTAGGTCAATAGTTTGTGACCAAGGACCTTGGCAGTTTATGCTACTTCCTTATAGTGGAGTTTTTCAAGAACCAGCGACGTTTGGTGATGTCCCAGAGGAAGTACGTTATAGATCTTGTCTCTGATGCATGCATAGAAGATTGCATGTATGCTATTACTCCTATAGACTCGAGCATGAAGTTGTATGATGATGACACTGAGGAGGTAGACAAGAGGAGGTATAGGGAGCTCGTTGGGAAGCTCCTATATGTGACCATCACTAGGCCTGCTATATCCTTTGTAGTAAGAAAAGTGAGTCAGTTCATGAAGCATCCTAGACAGGCACTTATGGATGCAGTCCATATGATTTTGAGGTATCTGAAGGCTTACTTGGCATTGGTCTTCTATTACATCCCTTGTCGTTACAGCTTGTACAGATGCTGATTATGCAAGGTGTCCCAAGGACAAGAGTTCTACCTCTGGCTTTGCAGTGTTTATAGGGAGTTCCTCGGTGTCATGGAAGAGCAAGAAGCAGCCAGTGATTGCCAGATCCATTGTAGAATCAGGATACAGGACCATGGCATGGGCGTGATGTGGGTCAGATCTGTTTTTACTAACCTAACAGTTGAGGTGCCTCTTCCCATGCATCTCCAATACGATAACAAGGCTGCTCTCTTCATCGCCAACAACCCAACCTTCCATGAGAGGACCAATTATATGGAGGTGGACTGTCACAACACTCGAGAAATGATATAGAAGGGTTTCATCTCCACCGCTCATGTTAGTTCAGAAGATCAGACAACATACATGCTTACCAAGGCCCTAGCCAGAGTGCCTTACCCGAGATGTTGTTCCAAGCTGAGCGTGATTGATATCTATGCTCCAACTTGTGGGGGACTGTTGAGATATTAGTTATCATTTATTACTTTCTCGTATTTTCCTTTCACTCTATCCATCTTATATAACTTGCCCAACAGGTTTCTCCTCTATATAAGAGAACCCTAGGGCTCATGAATAATCAACTCATTTTTTCTCTTCACGGACATCAGCACACTATCCAGGGTATTAAAAAGTTTCTGACCATATACATGGAATTTTTTTAGTGAGAACATCCATTAGGAATCTGTCTCCTACATATTCAAAATGTGGTATTAGTGTTGAAAACACATCCTTGGACTTATGATATCTAGAAATCGTTGCATATCACATTTTAATAAGGTGTTTTCTAAAGTTGCACTTTTGATATCATATCTAGTGAATGCGTTGTTTAGAAGGCGTTCTTTCAAACTTTTTTGCAGTATTTTGAAGATGCACAATATACAACGCATTTGTAATGTGATATTAGTAAACTAGTTGGAGTACTACATTACCCACATGGAATATTTGTTATTGACAGTATTACTTCGGAATTTTCCTCAGCTGTAAAGTTATGGAATAGGTGCAGTGTAACTCTTATTCATCCACCACATTCCCCGGGGTCATAATGGAAGCTCAACCTCGTCAACATATATTGTCATCACTTTTATCTTTAGTTTTGTTGTTATTATTTATCACAAAAAATCGATTTTTCATGTTGTACAACATTCACCTTCTTGAGAGGTATATAAAGGTGAGTGTCCCAAGACTCCCAACACACCCAAGTGGATACCAAAGATCTTATCTAGCATTGCAGGATATAATCTGATCTGTCTATAGTATTGACAGAACAAGGCTGCAATGCAGTTGCTGCCATATTGTTATTATTACACGTATATCAGAAGTCATATGACAAAGGAGAAATACTTTGTTAGAGTTGCGATTATTTTAATCTTTCATGACTGTTTCCTATTTGCTACAGATCAGTAAGAGAACGCTCATCATTTGGGGTTTAGAGGATCGTATTATTAGCAAGGAGTTTGCACAGGTTGGTTAAAATTTATATTGTTTTGTTGCAATGAATATATTTTAATTAAGTTCATATGGATTGGGAAGAATTCTCTCTCCCCATGTAGGATTCACTTGTATATTATACAATATGCCTTTTATGAATAAAGAGACTTACTAACAAATCTTTAACTGGAGACCAAGTTTGTTCCATCTTTTTTTCCATAGATTAGGTCGGCACCTCAATCACTATTTCATTCCTCTATGACCTTGTGCACACTCCTCCCTGGCAAAGAGAGTTACACAGATAATAGGATTTTGACTTAAAGAAGGTGCTATCTTTTTAGGATGGTATCAAAATGACAAAGCTAGATGAAGATGGAGAGGAAGGTGGATGTTAGCAACGTACCATGAAAATACTCTTAGATCTTAAGACATAAAAAGATGACTTTGTAGTACTCCCTAGCTTAATCAGAAATGTCTTTTTCTACCGGGTATTTGTTGAGAAAATTGAGAATTGGGTTTATGTGTGGGATTTGTGTTTAATCCCGTATTTAATTGGTACTCGGTTTCTCATTTTTCCCAACAACTGTCTTGTTCTCACTCCCCCTCTCTCCCACACCTGTCCGAATATAGACATAGATGATCAAGTTGGGGGAAACATGATGGTGCTCTATAACAAAAAATATTGATGGAAATGGTTGGGGAGTCAGATGGTGGCTGGACGGTGGTCAGAGGGAGAAGGGGGAGAAGGGCCGGGCGACGCAAGGCTGAGGGGAACAAGCCTCGCTCGTTCCCCAACCCGTTCGGGCGAGGGTGCTATCGGTGTAGTTCAATGTCGCACTGGGCTCGGCAATGTCGTGAGCCAATCTATTGCTTCCGGTGCCGTCGTCATTCGCATAGGTCCCATAACTGTCCTCTAAATCAGGGGGCCTCTCAAGGCGCAGGAGTGAGGGGTTTGGTTGTGCTGGTGGGTGAAGGAAGATGATCGATGGAGGCTCTATACTAGGGTTCATCAGACGTCGGCATGGTTTCGGCAACGCGGTTCAATGGAGATGTCGTACAACTATCGCCATGACGAGTGCTAGCAAGATGTCTCACGGAGATGGAGTTCAGGGAGCTGCTATGCTGAACGAGAGAGGGATGGATACAGCTGAGATGGCGCAGGCTGAGGTTGTCGGATGGCTTACGACAGCCGAAGTCGGTGGTCCGCCTCCGACTCATAGGGGTTCCGGTTTATGCGCAGAGACTCGTGGATTTTTGAGAGCTACTCGATGGCTTGGTGGAGGTGATTGCGGTCGAGTCCTCCGGTTGTCACCCAGGAGAGCCACTGGATCCAATCCTCAAGGTGAAAGACCTCCACGAGGAGATGCTGGGTTGGAAGAAACTTCGCGTCGGAGGGAAGCAGGTGCACATTCAGCTCGTCACAGCGGATCGGTTGGATCAAGGAAGAGAGCGAGGAGGACATCATGCCGAGAAGCTGGAGGGGACTTCTGGGAAGGCGGTGGCTCATCCGGCAACGAAGGGAGGTCCCCAGGCGGGATCCCTCCGAGGATCGGGCTCGGCGGAAGTCGAAGAGACACAACCAATGGGGGCGACTCCTCGATTCTTGCAGGGGAGTCGGGGATCGGGAATGGCAGAAGTCGAAGAGGCACGACCAACGGGGGCAACTCCTCGATTCTTGCAGGGAATTCGCTTCGGCACTTTCAAGGAGACCGGACGCTTTAGCTTCCCGAGCCCGGGGTCGGTCCCGCTAGTACATTCACAAGGGTAACAGAGGGTGGGGCCAATCCCTCGGCTAGGGCTATGTTAACCGGATCTCAAGGTCCGTCTGACCTCTAGGATCCGGACATATTTCGAATACTTGAGCCATCTGGTCGACCCGAACTGGAGTTCGAAGCGGCCTATGTAGCGGTACATGCCTTAATCCGACCCACGCAGGCGCATGAAATGGTTCGGTAACAATCCCAATCCGCGCTGGAGATTGAGGCGGAGACTCAGATGCGATCATCCAAGAACTTGGCTATGTTTCTTGGTCCCAGTCAGAAGACTCCATTCGGTGAAATGACCAAGGGGGTTTGGTCAGAGCCTTCCTCGAAGGGACGTCAGGGGGGTCCCTCCCAGGATGAGGGAAGAAGTGTAGGTTTGGCGGGAGAGTATGGAGCCCAGGTAGGCGAAGGGGTTCTCGAAAGCAGGGAAGATCAGATCGGAGCAACCAAGCCGCTTGGCAAGGGTCTGCAGATGAAGGGAGAGGAGGAGCCGGACTCATCCGCTGTTCTCCAGGGAGACAATGCGACAATACCAGAAAGTGGTCCTCTGCAGATTGAGGTAAGAGAGGAAGTTCAGCAGACCACAGAGCTACTAGGAGGCGCAGTGTGGAATCGGGGAACGGAGGCGGGAGCTCATAGGTTTGGGGCTAGGTATGCGAGAAGAGCAAGCAGCAGACGGGAGAGGAGATTGAGGAGGGCGGAGGTTTCGATTAGAGAAGAAAACAAACGTAGCTCAGCTTTTGGAGGGGGGACGTTTCAGACATTCCCGAACCGGTTCCATATTTTGGACAGGGCAGTGGCGGAACGCCTGGGCTTGATCCTTCCCAAGAAGTCAAAGCAAAGCCTATGTTGATGAAGATTCTTTCATGGAACGTCAGAGGGCTGGGTCGGCCATAAAAATGCATGGGGGTGAAAAATCTCATTTCGGAGGCTAAGGCAGACATCTTCCTTCTTCTAGAAACCAAGCTCTCGAATGAAGGGGACACTATGTCAAGGGGACTGGATGGGGGCAATCGATTCATGTCAGTTGAGTTGGCGGCCCGGGGAGCCTCTGGTTGTATGATGCCCAGTTGGAAGAAAGATGCTTTTGATCTTCTGGAGGAGTCCCAGTCACAAGTTTGTTTATCCGTCTTGCTTAGACGACGCGATGACGGGCTAATCTTTCTTTTCACAAATGTCTACGGACCGACAGGCAACTATCGGGAATCTTTGGCAGCTGAGCTAGAGCAGTTGGGCAACAAGAATGCAGACAGAGTATGGATCATTAGCGGCGGTCTCAATGTGACATTGCTGCTAGATGATCGACCTCGGGGGGGTGGGGGGGAGGGCAAAAGGGACCCCGGCTCGGAAGAATTTCGTAATGTTGCTGACAACTTGGGGCTATCAACCATAGATGCAGCTCGTTGCATATACACTTGGCGTAATGCGAGATCCATACCCACGTTGTATAGATTCATGCTTTCTCAGGCGGCCTCGGACAAGTTCCCGCTCTCGCGAGCTTGGGCACTTCCGCGGGCGCATTCAGACCACACTCCGATTCTTTGGTCGTCCGGGGAGGATGGGCGAAGTAGGTTCTTCTTTCGGTTTGAACAAAGCTGGTTACTTGAAGAGGGCTTCAGAGAGGAGGTTACAGACCAGTGGAGGAAGGGATGCGACAGAGGGCTCCACGGTTGCTAGAATGGCAGCGAAACTCCGGACTCTGAGGTCTTTTCTCTCTACTTTTGGAAGAGAGGTCAGGACGAGAAGGAGGGCTAAGAGGGAGGAGCTTCAGGCCGAGGTCAACAGACTGGACATGGTGGATGATGTCAGGGGACTTAGTCAGGAGGGGATCGCCGAGAGACGGGGTCTTTTGAAGGAACTACTACTGGAGGATAAAAAAGAAGAGGTGGAATGGCGACAAAAGTCAAAGCAACGGTGGCTTAAAGAAGGCGACGCCAACACGAGATTCTTTCACTCGATGGTCTCTGGTCGACGAAGAAGAAACTATCTGCATGAGGTGGAGGTGGGAGGGGTTATAGTATCGGGGAGGCGGCAATATGGAAAGCCTTGAGGGAATATTTTGTCGAAGTGACACGGAGGAAAAGAGGGAGTGGTTGGGGGTGGCTGGGAAGAGGTGTGGAAACCTTGTCTGATGCCCAAGCGGAGAGTTTGCTTGTACCTTTCTCGGAGGAGGAGGTGAAGCGAGCGGTCTGGGACTTGAACACGGACGGGGCCCTTGGTCCGGATGGCTTCCCGGTACTATTCTACCGTGAGTTCTAGGATCTACTGAAGGCGGAGCTTATGGAAGTACTCAACAAATTCAGGGAAGGAAACAGAGGTTTTGAGAAGATCAATCAAGCGTTACTGTTCCTGCTGCCCAAGAAGGAAGGACACCCCCATGAGTTAAAAGATTTTAGGCCTATTGCGCTATCCAACGCTATGTACCTTATCGTAGCCATGCTACTTGCGAAAAAGCTTAAGGGCATTATGGACTCGGTGGTGCTACAAGGATAGTTAGCTTTCATCTCAGGGAGACAGATGGCGGAGGGGCTCGTGATGGCTTCTGAGATTTACCTAGATTGGAAACGGTCAATGACGAGAGGTGCATTATGGAAGATAGAGTACGCGAAGGCTTATGATAGTGTAGATTGGAGGTTCCTTTGGATGTCATTACACAGAAGAGGATTCCCAAAGAAGTGGGTGGAATGGATGAAGAGATGTGTCACTACCTCTTCCTACTATGTTCTGGTGAACGGCAAGCCCGAGGGAGGTTTCTTTCAGCCGCAACGGGGAGTGAGGCAGGGTTGTCCGTTGGCCCCATTGTTGTTCGTCCTGGTAGCAGACGCTTTGGGAGTTCTATTCAGACAGGCGATTGAAGCAGGGTGGTGTGAAGGATATCGTAGGGAGGATATCTCTATCCCTCTTCTACAATATGCATATGACACAGTTATTTTCCTTGGAGGCACTGGGGATCAAAATGCAAATGCGGTCCAGCTAGTAGAGATTTTTGGGAGCCTCGCGGGATTGGTGATTAATAAACACAAGTCGGTAGTAATAATTTTTGGGATGAATGATGCGGAGAGGACTAGGATGGCATGGACGACAGACTGCCCCTTGGGGAATCTACCTATCTACTATCTGGGCTTGCCTCTGGTGACCTGGAAAATGAAGAAAACAGATTGGGATGAGGTACTGCAGAGGATGGAGCATAGATTGGCAGGCTGGAAGGCTCTCACTTTGTCCAGAGGGGGAAAGATGGTTCTATTGAAACACGTGTTCTCAGCTATACCCATCCTTTTCTTCTCTACCAGATTGATGCCGACAGGGGTTAAAAGGAAAATTGAATCCTTGATGAGGAGGTTCTTCTGGTCGGATGGGAGGCAACAGGGACCCGGGATACACCTGGTCAGGTGGGAGGAGATGATGAGGGACCACAACGACGGAGGTCTAGGAATTTGTGATGTGGAGTGTATGAACAAGTCACTCATCGCAAAGTGGGTAATTCGAGTTTGGGGGGCCCGTCAACCACACTTGCAGATAAATTACTATGGGGTTAACGGTCAATTGAGGGCAAGAAGAATTCGCTTCAAATCTCCTCTCTAGGTCGGTATCCGTGAAGTTTTGCCACAGTTGGAATCTAGGGTAAGACCTAAGGTAGGGGATGGCAACTTATTTCGATTCTGGCGTGATGATTGGACTGGGGAGGGCAAACTAGAAGGCAGATTTCAGCGCTTGTTTGCATTGGCGACCTCAAAAGAGGCTACACTCGTGCAGACAGCAGATGCGGGAATGTGAGCGCATGTGTTCCAGACAGATCTCTCTGAGCAACGCATGGAGGATTACCTAAGGCTGCAGACAGGCCTCCCTCAGACGAATGTGCTCTCATTGGACAGAGACCAATTTGAATGGTTGGGCAAGAAGTTCACAGTGAAGAGAGCTTACAAGGAACTCAACAGGAGGATGCAAGAACAGGATGGGGAGCTAAGCCAGGATATGAGAATAATTTGGGCAACGAAGATTCCGAGTAGAGTTAAAGTTTTCCTTTGGTGTTTGAGAAGGGGTCGATTATTAGATAAAGCACACATGGGGAGATTGTTGGGTCGGGCGGACACCCAATGTGATAGGTGCGAGGAGGCGGAGGAAGATTCAGAACACTTGTTCTTTAAGTGCCCGACATCAGTTCAAGTCTGGAGAGAGGTGGGGATATCTTGGCTTATGAACGAAGGTGTCTCGGAGTTCTAGGACTTGATACGACGGGTCGGCACCAACTCCACAGACGACTGCTCGAGACCGTTCGCAGTATTGTGGGCCATTTGGATTGGGCGAAATGATGTCATTTTCAACAATCAGAGGTTTTATTATGAAAACGTAGGTACTCATTGTACCGCGCTTTATAATCACTGGTTATCACGGTAATGTACTCTAACTTTTTTCTATGAAATACAACAGGCGGTGGCCCCCACGAAGGGGGATCACCATTTTTCAATCAAAAAAATATAAAGAGCCACACATATCTTGAGTTAACTGAAAAGCTAATACAATATATAACCCTTGGAGATTTTTCTCCCATGACTTGATCGTGCTCTCCTAGATTAGGTATTCATGCAACTATATGGTTTCTTTATGTTCTTTAATTCCACATATTATATTTTATATTTCTAAATGGTATTAGAGACGACCGCGTTATGCTGTTAAGTTCTTAAGATTCATGATTCATTCTTGTTTTTTGTCATTTTTAATCAAATTTCTGTAGGAAGTTTTTTTTTGAGATCTTGCATGGTATTTCAGCACTACATGACATAAATAGTATGATAAAATGCTACTCAGTGTTGCAGAAGTCGGTATTCGGTATTCAGTCGAAGGGGCCACTAAATAGAGAATAATCGTATACTGGAGACTATTCGTAATTGTTCGATTTTGTATTTTTTAACTATTTTAAATATAATATTTAATTCTATTACACATATTCTTATATTTTTATACATATATGGCCATCAATTAGTAAGAATCCAAGAAAAAAGTACCAATTAACGAGATACTGTTGACGCATATAGTAGTGCCTGTATCCCTTCGTTATTTTTATTTTCAGTTGTATGCTTTATGTAATTTACCCATAGACTACTCTCCTATATAAGAGAGCCTAGGGCTTATGGAATAAACAGGTTGTTCATTTTTCCCAACATGGTATCAGAGCGACGGTCCTAGACCGGAGTTCTCGAAACCCTAACCCTACCCCACCCCACCCGCCGGCCTCTCCTTCTCTCTCCATCTCATCGACGCCGCCGAGGCTCACCGCAGCCACACCAGCACCCTCGTGCGCCGGTGTTGCTGCTCCTACGCGCCTGCGCCCCTGCGCGAAGAGCACCCCTGCGCGAACAGCGCCCCTGCGCCTCTCCCTGCGCGAAGAGCGCCCCTGCGCAAACATCGCTCATGCGCCTGCACTGCGCCTCTGTACACTGTGCACTGCTGTGCACTGCGCGAGCACGCCTCCACTGCGCCTGCGCGCTGTAGCCCTCTTGCGCGATCCACCAGCATCTCCTGTGCGATGTGCGCTGTGCGCGTGCATCTCTTGTGCGTGTGCATCTCCTCGCCTGCGCCCTAAGCACGTGAGATCCAGTTGCTAGGGCGAACCAGTTGCGTGTGCGCGTGCTTCTTGCGCGCGTGTACGTGTGCTAAGCCCTAAGCCCTAGGGCACACATCTTCATCTACATGGGTTTAGTTGCTTGAGGTCTACACGTGCAACTAAACCCGTCTATATCATTGTAGACGAATCTCATCCTCTGTCAATCGCTCCAGTCTTCCATCTCCAGTATGTCAGAAAGCAAGGCGGATATCCCATCTATTGGTGCCTTTCGTGGTCCAGCGTCTATTGTAAAGATGGACGTTACAAACTATGAACTATGGGCAATGCAGTTCATGAGCATGATGAAGTCAACGGGTAAGAAGCACATTCTTACCGAACCAGAGCCTGCTGAGAAGACTGGAGCCAATGCCTCTTGGGAGGCTGATGATGCATACACCAAAGTTTGGCTATCTGGTACACTGGTAATTGAGATAGCCAATGACATTCTACATCAACCCACGACCAAGGATATGTGGGACATTCTGGCAGCCACATATTCACAGGCGAAGAACGAGACAAAGATTCTGCAACTCCAGCATGATATCTTCACTATCAAGCAGAATTGTTGCCCTCTACATTCTCTCTATACATCACTGAGAGGGATGTTCGAGAAGCTCTACAGCTTCATGCCCCTGACAACCACGCCAGAACAGCAGAAGACATATAGGAACACAACTATGGTGGGTGTGTTCCTGGCTGCACTTGATCCAGAGTATGAGGCGGCACGATCACAGATTTTGGCCGACTCTACTATTCCTCCCATGGAGGAAGCTTTCCATAGACTGAGTCGGATCACAGTTCCTTCCACGACCTTGAGTCAGAATACTTCAGCCATGGCAGCCAACAAGGGTCGCGGATTTCATCACCAGGGCCGTGGACGTGGACCTCGTGGAAGAGGTGGCCGTACTAGGACAACATGTACCTACTGTCACCACGTTGGACACAATGAAGACACATGCTACTCAAAGCATGGATTTCCTGCATCCGCACGAGTTGCTGAGCAGATAGAGCCTCCATCTGCTGCTACTTTGGATCAACGGTTCGACGATCTAGTTGCCCGTCTGAGGGGCATTATTCCACCATCTAGTCCAGCACCGACTACGGAGAGTCAATCTGATGCCGCTGCTTATGCCTTTGCGTCTACCAGTGCTTCAGGTAGCATACTTGCATTCAACAGTAGTAGATCAGATACATTACCATGGATTATGGACTCGGGCGCTACACATCACCTATGTGGCGACCAGAGTTTACTTACAGGATACACTCAGATTCCTCCAGGCCGGACAGTAGTA
This sequence comes from Ottelia alismoides, assembly GCA_037367405.1. Lineage (NCBI taxonomy): Eukaryota > Viridiplantae > Streptophyta > Magnoliopsida > Alismatales > Hydrocharitaceae > Ottelia > Ottelia alismoides. The sequence continues at coordinate 240,801 of JAZKJV010001954.1, read as the reverse complement.
ATTGCCAATGGTACACATTCCCCCATCACTGGTCAGGGGGAGATTAGATTGACATCTTCTATGCAGCTCAAGAATGTGCTACATGCACCTGATTTTTCAATGAATTTGTTGTCAATTAGTCAGATTACGAAGGATCTTCATTGTCGGGCAATTTTTGATCCATCTTCTTTGATTTTTCAGGACATCCATACGAGCAACGTGATTGGTCGTGGCTATGAGCAAGGAGGCCTCTACCGCCTGAATCATACCCCATTTGCTGGAACCTCATCCTTTCCCACTGGACAAGTATCTACTTTATTGTGGCATCTGCGCTTTGGACATTTACCGCTTCAGAAGTTGCGTCACGTGTTACCTTATGGTCTTCCTCACACACCTATTCAATGTGAGGCGTGTCAGTTGGGAAAGCATCACAGGTCGTCCTTTCCCAGTCGTCCAGGTCACCTGTTAACCCCTCTCAGGATCCGGGTACCCGTTTACGACACAATTCGCAACATTCCATTATATTGACATCGCAATATAAGCATAAATTTATGGAAATTTTTTTTTTCTATTGTTGTTGCAATCATCATTGGCATCTGACATTCACATTTATAACCACAAGGTAAAAGAGGCAAATAGCACCAAAATCTTATTTCAATAATTTCATATGATTTTATAACATGTACAATGTCTGTCTGTACATACAACAACCCAAAATTTGATTGAAGAGAATAAGCATTTTACAATATCAATTGAACTAAAAACTGTAACAAAAACTACATACCGTCTGGTATAGACCTTGTCTCCTGGAACCCTGTATAGCTACTGAACAACAGACTCCTTTCCTGCCATGCGTGCAAGGAAGAAAAGGAGTCACAATTGTGAATACAAACCCATAGTTTAAAAAAAAATGACAATTATTTATAATGTGCAAAAGAGAGCAAGTAGAAAGGTGGAATAACTACAATTTACATCTACTTGCGTAAGTAAAAGGGTTTTCAACTGTTTGGTATTAAGTTCATTTGTTCTCCCCTTTTTCTCATTCATCCCATATATATATATATTTATATAAAGTTTAGATGACAAACCTTAACATATAATGATTTCCTGTGTTTTAAGATCATGATTTTGGGTCTTGGAGATCATGTTGCGGAACTTGATGGCACATGTAAATGCTACTTTCTTGTCATAGAGATCATGTCATGGTTTCCGATGATGGACTGATATAATGATGACGGATTTGATCCTTAATTCTATTTACTCCTTTTAAGTTAGTGGATAGTCCGTGGTCTTGGTCTGTGTGTAACCTCACACTATGACTCTAAGGTATTAAACTACCTTAGGGTTGGGGGGCCTCCGTAGGCATGCGGTGTTGTGTAATGCATCCTAACTAAGTTCCCAACACGTCCACTAACTTATAGGGATTTCGAATCAGATTAAAGTCACCTCCAATCAACTCAATTGTAATTTCCTCCAAACCTTCACTCTAACTCTCTCAGATGCAACTCTTGATGATTTAGATGTAGATATAGATGATCTGGATATAGAATCGCCAAGTCTGTTGGCGAAAGAAAACTCAAGCGGTGAAGAAGCCTACAAATGGCTCTTCCGTCTCGCCCTCTAGTTGGAAGGACGGTCCAATAGAGGGATAGGTCTACTCCCCAACTACGCCACTGAGACGGGTGAGAGGGACTTCCCGGAAAAGTCACTCTAGAAAAACAGCCCGACCGGTAACGGGCAACCGAGCTCGTACGTAAAACTGAAACCAAGGATCCCCCGCCTGGGTATCCTAAACAGAGGGTCGGCGGAATGGTCTAAAATCGGGATCCCAACGAGGCGTAAAAACACTGCGAGTTCGCGTAAAAACCGAAAGAGGACTGGGATCCTAGAACCGCGCATTAAGCGGTCGTTGCCCTAACTGGGCTTCCTTTCCTCCGCCCAGGTGAGAGTCACCGCGCCCTCGCACGATCATGGTAAAGATCACCATGATCGACACTGTTAATTGTAATTCACTCTGATAACATATTATCTGAGATAACAGTGACACATTTCCAGATGACGGATTTTCACATGTTAGGGTCACCCTGACCGGTAATATTTATTATCACTGATTCACAACCAACAATTTATTTCACAGACTTCATAATGATATAAGGTACTTGACTTCCTTAATCTGATCAAATACTGAGCTCCCTGGATTTGAATCTTGATCTAGAATTGGAGTTAATTTCATACATCACTCCATTGCTCTCTTTCTTAAGATCATGTGCTTATAAATCTATTCATTATGATTATGAAATTTAAGGTCTATTTCGGGAAGGAGTCCTCAATTATAGAAACTTATTACCATAGGTCAAAAATGCAGATAAAACCACATACCATACCCCTAAAAATCATCATAATTTCATATTTAGGCATCCTCTTCACAAACATACCATTTATCATGTTCAAGAAAAGTGGCATCTTTAATGATATAACATTTATTATTGTTAGGCAACCATTATTAGATTTTTCACCAATCCCTATCTATGGCTTAATTGTTAAAATTTTAAATTAAGATTAATGAGATATGATTCTAATAATAATAATTCATTCTGGACAATCAATTTTCATGAATCAACATCTTTTCTAAGAACTTAAAGCCGCAATATCTACTTCATACGGAAATTATCATTTAGCACAAAGACTTTCGTCAAGTCATGCTACACAGGCTGATCCAAGGAGTCTTCACTATTCCACAAAGTTTGGATAGTGTATTTATGTATTGACTTCAATAGTTAGGTTATGTTATCTTAGCAAGGTTAAAATATATATATGTAGCTGTATGTATGTATATTGGTATAAACATGCTCATAACGACAGGAGTTACATATATCCGTGGAGAAAATCATTCAAGCAAGATAGTTCACTAAGGTAAACTGCTGTATTTGATTTCAACAAAACAGCTGTAGCAATTTCAAATCAATGAAACTCTACTAGATGTTTTATGAATCAACTTATCAGTTGTATTCTACTTCAAAATAGCTAAAATTTATGAATATAATACAGTAGGTCATAATATTTTAAAACTTTACAACTGCCAGATTAGTTTTTCATAATATTTTAAAACTTAACAGTTGCCAGACTTGTTTATGTATATATATATATTGTAAATCCACAACATGCATGCGATTATTTAGAACAGGAGTTTTAAATATGTTAAAAAAATAGTAACGTAAAGAACATTAATATAGAACACACAATTGACTGTGATTCTTAAAATTGATATTACTTTAACTCATCACAGAAAAACTTAGCTTATATAGATTAGGAACAATTGTATGCATCTGATTTTTTAGATCATCATTTTTTTTATAGCTTCATTGTGAAGCTTTATTAATGACCTATACTTTGCCAATAGTAGTTGTATGTAAAAATCCACGGTTAGCCTAACAAAATCCAGAAAAATAAAGCTTATCACCAGTAATCAGAAGTCTGTTTGAAAATAAAAATTCTGGGCAAATGAAATTGTTTCTTAAGCATGACAGCAAAAGGAAATGGCTATGGAATGGACATAAAACAAGTATAACAAGCATGTATGGCAGCAATGAGGGGAAGGGGTTGTACCTTTTTTGATCTCTAATGAAGATCTACATGCATGTTAAGGTTGGTAATTTAGAGCAGCTCAAAGGCGCCAAATGTCTTGCAGCAACTCAACAGGAGGTCTTCCAACTGCTGAGATTGGCAAATTCTTGGAGCTAATGACAGCAAAAGAAAGATCATGAGTTGTACCTCTCAAAATCTCCAAGTTTTGGAGGATTCCTGAGTATGCATGCAGCAGTCCAGGCTTGACCAACTATTAAACTTGGCAATTTGTAGCTCTAATATGCAGAACCCACCTTCCTAATTGGTTCGTGGTGAGGGAGAGAAATGGAGATTGTTGTAAATAATAGTTTTGGTGGTTGCAAATGGGGTTCCAGCAATAGATGTACCTTGATTCTCAGCTGCGATGGAAGAAGTGGAGAGGGCTTGATGGCTGTAACTCCCCTCTCGTTGGAGGGAGATGGAATTAAAGAGGAGAAGGGGCAAAGTGGTCGGTATAAGTAAGGAGGTGATTTGCCAAGTGGAAATTAAGATAGGGCCAAATGGAGGGGTATAAAGCCAAGTGGTAAAAGACGAAAGTCAAGGGGAATATATTTTTTTTATAATCAAACAGACTGCTGCTGTAGTCTGCCGATATTTTTTTTTATTTTTTTATTTTTACAAAAACTCTATTAACTTAAAGTTGATCGTATGTGCGCCTCAGGTTTCGGATTTCAACGCATAATATCTCGTTTTGATCGTCTCGGGACGACGATCAATTTGAGTATAATGTTGATATACTTTCGGTCGAGTTTTGAATACCCGAAATTTTCAGATACAGTTTTTGTTTAAGGTTAAATTTTACGATTTTAAAATATCAAACGGCCTCCGATTGACGAACGGTCGATTCCGTTGGTCTTGTTTCGTCGAATCGGATCTAATGACGGTCTCGGTTCGTTTCGCGGTTTCCGAATTTACGTCGCGGCTTTTTCACGGCGCGCGCTACGGTGTGATCGATTTTTGGTCGATTTCGCCCGAAAGACTTTTGATTCATGATCAATTGGTCGTTTTAGGTTGTTTAGTATTGACCGACAACGTTTTTGGGTTCATTAGACCCAAAATCGGAGGAGTTTGGGTTTGTTAGAATATGGAAGTTACATCACACTAGTACCTCCAAGTTCGAGTTATTTCATATTGATGTCTGGGGTCTGAGTCGTGTACCTGATCATCAGGGACACATATTTTATATTGTATTTGTTGATGATTTTTCTAGAGTGTCATGGGTGTTTTTGATGAAAAATAAATCTGAAGCAGGAAATATCATTATCCATTTTCTGAATGAAATACAAAATGTTTTCTCCACATCTGTGAAGTTTGTGAGAAGTGATAATGCTTTAGAATTGTGCACCAATCTTCTTGCCAATTATTACTCCTCAAAAGGGATTGTTCACCAAACATCTTGTGCTCATACATCTCAACAAAACGGAATTGCTAAAAGGAAACACCGTCACCTTCTTGATGTCACAAGATCACTTCTTATACAGAGTCATGTTCCCTACTCCTACTGGGGTGATGCAGTCCTCACTGCATGTTACCTAATCAATCGTATGCCTTCTTCTGTCTTGAATGAACAGATTCCGTTTTCCCTCATCTATCCTGGGAAGGATCTGTTCACCCTTACTCCTCGTGTGTTTGGGTCGGTTGCCTTTGTCCATCAGTTGTCGCCTGGTACTGACAAGCTCTCTCCTAGGGCTGTCAAATGTGTTTTCGTTGGGTACTCCAGAACTCAAAAGGGGTACAAGTGTTTTGATCCTCTGCGTCGGCGGTATATGGTCAGTGCAGATGTTATATTTTTTGAATCTGTTATGTACTTTTCAACCTCGGGAGACAAGCAGCTACCACCTCCATCTACTGATGCCATATACATGACACCACCACCTCAAATGCCGTCACCAACACCACCACCTCAAATGCCGTCACCACCACCACCACCACATATACCTGTCTCACCGCTATTGTTCCATTATACCCGCAAGCCTCCTCCCGCTCATGGTCATGAATCATCTCCTAGCTCGCCTATGGTATGTAATGAAAATATTTCTATTGATGGATCTGATGATATTTCTGAGCAGGATATGTTGCAGGGGCCAGATGAGGCTACAACAGATTTAGATGTTCCCATTGCTCTACCCAAATCGAAAAGGAGCTGTGTTACATATCCATTGTCAGCATCTGTGTCTTTTGAGAGACTATCTGGAGATTTCAGGACATTTGTGGTGGCACTGTCAGCTGTATATATTCCACGGAGTTATCAAGATGCTCTGCAAGATAGTAGATGGCGGCTAGCAATGGAGGAAGAAATGGCGGCACTTCAGTCCAGAGGAACTTGGAGTTTGGTTCCTATACCTCCAGATGTGAACCCGGTGAGCTGTAAGTGGGTGTTTATAGTGAAGCACAATGCAGACGGCTCTATTGATAGGTACAAGGCACATCTTGTTGCACGTGGCTTTACACAGACATACGGGGTGGATTACCTTGACACATTCTCGCCGGTGGCCCGTCATTCACTCTCCGGATCTTGTTGTTAGTTGCAGTTGCTAGAGACTGGCCGCTCCATCAGCTGGACGTGAAGAATGCATTCTTATATGGAGATTTGCAGGAGGAAGTCTATATGCAACAGCCACCCGGTTTTGCTGTCGAGGGGGAGTGTTCCAAGGTATGCATATTACATAAGGCTATCTATGGCCTTAAGCAGAGCCCCAGAGCATGGTTTCAGAAGCTCTCAGACCTCTTCGAGAAACAAGGATACAAACGCTCCAATGCTGATCATTCCTTGTTTGTACAGAAGACTGCTAGAGGTATTATTGTAATCATGGTTTATGTACATGACATCTTGATTACAGGAGATGATGAGCAGGGCATAAAGCAGGCGAAAGAAAAACTGGGAACCGAATTTGTCACCAAGGACCTTGGAGTCCTTAGAAACTTTATGGGGCTGGAATTTGCTAGAAATCCATATGGATTAGTAATGTCGCAGAGGAAATATGTTACAGATTTGTAGAGTGAAACAAGTATGCTTGGGTGTCGGCCTGCTACGACACCAATGGATCCTAGCATGAAGCTCTATGATGATGACACAGAGGAGGTGGACAGGAGAAGATACAGAGAACTGGTAGGCAAACTATTGTATGTCACGATCACTAGACATGATATATCATTTGCAGTGAGTCGCGTGAGCCAGTTCATGGAGCAACCACGTCAGGTCCATATGGATGCAATACACATGATTCTTAGATATCTAAAATCATCTCCAGGTGCAGGTTTGCTATTTAAGAAGGGAAAGGAGATCTCGAGCTCAGCATGTGCGGATGCAGACTATGCAGGATGTCCCAAGGACAGGAAGTCCACCTCAGGATTTGCAGTCTATGTTGGAGATGCTCTAGTCTCATGGAGGAGCAAGAAACAGACGGTGGTAGCTAGATCCAGTGCTGAATCTGAATACAGGGCTATGACCCAGGCTAGCACAGAGATGATGTGGGTGAAATCTCTTCTTACAGATCTATGTCTTGATATACCGCTTCCCATGAAATTGGAATGTGATAATCAGGCATCCTTGTTCATTGCAAACAACCCAGCATTCCATGAGAGGACCAAGCATATTGAGGTTGACTGTTACTACATACGTGACATGATTCAGAAGGGGTTCATTGCTATATCTCATGTTACTTCAGTGAATCAAACTGCTGATATATTTACCGAGGCATTACTTCGAGGCCCATTCCAGAAGTGTGCGTCCAAGTTGAGCATGATTGATATCTATGCTCCATCTTGAGGGGGAGTGTTGACGCATATAGTAGTGCCTGTATCCCTTCGTTATTTTTATTTTCAGTTGTATGCTTTATGTAATTTACCCATAGGCTACTCTCCTATATAAGAGAGCCTAGGGCTTATGGAATAAACAGGTTGTTCATTTTTCCCAACAAATACATTAATGAATCTTTGACATTTCAAGTAATATTGCTATAAATGGTAATCCTTCGAAATTAAAAAATAAAAATAAAATAACATAAATTCAGCAGTCGGTCGAATAATTGGCCAGTCTGCCGAATAGTCGGATCGACTATTCGGTCAAGCCAACTATTGGCCGACTATTTACTATTCAGTTGGGGACCCCTCGTACCGCATAGTCGGACCGACTATTCGGTATAGTTGACCGACTATTGCAACAATGATGCTACTTGGAGAATTTCACATGACCCCATCCTTATAGGTCTTGAATTGGCTCCATGCAGGCAACAACTTCCAGTATTAATGAGACGACTATGGAGGCCTTTGTAAGTAATGGGATGGATGTCTTAAAAATTGTATGAAAGTTACCAATATCTACCAACAGTATTATATCGTAGTGATTAAGGATCCTCGTTGCAAACTATAAAGGAAATAGGGTGGCACGACAATTACCTTAGTGGCAGCCTCACAAACAAAGCAAGGCCACTCGAAGTGGAGGCATTATCCAGTTCATTATGGTTTACATTGAAGAAGCTCGGAAAAGGTACTTTATGCTCAATAAATTAGTGGTGCAAGTCATTGGCTCCCAACCTCAATGGCAATGTTGTTGTTGTTGTATAATGATAGTGCCTAGGAGGAAATGCATATGATGAACATTGAATTGTAGGTGCCCTCAACTACAATAATAAGTGATGGGCCGTCTTTCCCCATAGAACTCAAGCATCAAAAGAAGATTACAAAAACATCTTCCCAAACCCTTTTCCCTCTGTTGGACATGCGAGCCCACGACGAGCCATTATGCAATAAATGTTATTGCAAATATCATTCCCTAATCTGAAATGAAGAGTACACAATTTGCATAATAGGTCCCTTAGTACAATTAGGGTTATGTACCATGGCCATCTTAATGATCATACAGTTGTTGATTCAATTATTGAATCATAGAGGCTGGTGCTTAGATGAATATCTAATGAGTTATATTGAAGACTCATCAAGCACCGTCAAATGATTATTAATAGATGATCTCCAGCCTGAGTAGGAGATTGGATCGACCTCTTGATGCAGGTCCTCTGCATAGGAATAGAGATTCGGAGGTGTCAGATTAGTTAGGTCAAAGAGTTGACTTAACGAGATCGAGATAACCAAAGTCCTATATCGTATGCTGTCATGATATAGGCACGCATCCTCTGACCGGAGACAGATGTGTTACTATATGTCTGAGTATGTACATTTGGCAGACCAATAGGTTGATGACCTAATCAAGGTCTATACACCGGTACGCTGGTGTGCATATAAGGGCATATGAGTAATACGATCTCTCAAAGGGATCATACAGGTTCACTACTGAACCGGAAGACATGAGCTCACTCATGAGATATTGGGAAGAATCAAATTCCGTGCGCACGGTCGTCTCGCTTTGGAAGCTTGACTGAATTTGTAGGTTTGATATATACTTTTGGAAAGTATATGATCAAGACCTAGGTATGATATATGCTTTTGGAAAGTATATGATCGATACCAACTCCCAGTGATCAAAATGAGAAACTTACTGATAAAACCCTGATGTAGACAGTATAAAGTTGATTTAATACTTCGGGTTTATTTTGAGTCTTCCAGTATGCAGGATGTACATGTATTGGGAATATCTGAGGGTGATGTGATCATAAACGATTGTATAACCATGATGCTTCCATTCCTAGGGAGTGATGAAACGGGTTTGGATTTTAGTGACTCCTCTCAGTAGAGAAGTAATCTGATCTTAGTCCAAATATTGGACATTGATCTGAATGTGATTCAGATTCAATGAGAAGATTAGATTTGCGGTCTTGATTTAATCAAGCATCTATGGGAGGCCCGAGATCTGGATTTGAGATGTGATCTCAATATCCAAGTCACTATACGTGGAACAATACAATCGCCCTGTCCTTATCTCCAAGTATTCGTGGAGAAAGCACATTATCCTTGAAAGAGTTCATGGATAATTCTATCGTTGATATATGTATCCGAGCATTGAGAAAATGGATAATTAAATGTGATTTAATTATCATGATAATATGAATTTGATTCATATTATAAGGAGAGTTATCTTAGATAATTAAATGCGATTTGATTATCAATGATGTGAATAATGTGAATGTGATTCATATTATTTGAGCAAATGAGAATAGAGATCCAAGATGATTAAATGTGATTTAAATATTATGGATACGAATAATGTGGATAGCACTATCCATATTATTTGTATATATTATAAATGTGATTTATAATATATAAGAGAGAGCTATTTGTAATTTACATTTGTTAATTAAATGTTAATGTGAATTGGATTAACATTGAACATTAAATTGAAAATGTAATTTACATTTTATTTTGGGTTATGAATGTGATTCATAAATTTCCAATGGCAAGATTGCAATATTCACAAAATGATTATGAATTATTTTGTAGAATAATTTACAACAATTGTTGTTGTAAATAATTAGAGACATATGAATTATGCAATCTTGAGATTGCATTGAGACTCCCCCTTTCCTAATAGGAGAGGGGGGACGACCACCAATCTTTAAAGGAAAGGGTGGCCGTCCACTCTTCCTTTATGGAAGGGAGGAGCCTCCTTTCCATTATCTCCAATGTTAGTTGATTTAATTTGGTGATTAAATTATGTTGATTTATCAATATAGATTTAATCTAAATTAAATTAATTGTTGTTGGTTTTTACCAACACAAATCTTGGCCTTTAAAAGAAACACAATCAATGAGAGCCATTGGATTTGTGTTGTCCATGGATTGAGATCCATGGATCCCAAAATATTATAAAAGGAGAGGCACACCTTTGCTCTTCTTTACACCAAGAGAACATAAGTCTCTCTCTCTCTCTCTCTCTTTCTCTCTACACGTCTACTCTCTCTCCCTCTCTCATGGCCGTCCACTATGGATGCCCTAGAAAGAGTCTCCATCGCCACATCGTCGTCGTTATGCTGCCCAATCGTCTGCTCATGGATCTCCGTCTACTTCGTTGCGCCTCGCTCGTGAAGAAGATGTCGTATCTCGTGTGTCGAAATCAGGAGATCTGCCGCTTGGATCATCAACGTGGATTGCGAGAAGCACGTGATTCATCCCCGCGCTCGCAAGCGTCTCCTCCGTCGGATCGGACTTGAGATAGGAGGTCTCTTCGTTTAGAGACTCGATCACAACCACGCTTTAATAGGTAATCTTGTTACTTGTTTGTGGTTTAGATGAAATGATCCATGAAGTGTTCTTGGATCATGTGGTTTCGTCTCATGAAATTTTTTAAATTCCACTGCATCGAGCAACTATTACGACTAGTCGCTCCTCGTCGTATTCGATACGACGCTCACGCTTCCGTGATGCGCTTGAGGATCTAACCATATCCTTCAAGTGGTACAGAGCCTTAGGTCGAAGGTTTTGGATACGATCCATAAAACCGAAGGCGACTTGGGTTCGTTAGGGTTGCGAAAGTTTTATCGCATTTCATTTTTCGCATCTCTGATTAGTGTAAATTTTCGGCCCTGTTAAATTGTTTAAACACGAAAATAACACTTGGATTTTGTTCCCCATTAAATAAGGAAACCATAGGATCTGAGTTTACGTAATTTGGATTCCGTTTGCTCTAGATATGGTCGTTTTAATGAACATGTATTCACTGTTACGGGAACTGCGAATCTTAACGTAATTAAAGAGTTAATTACTGTTTAGAGACGCCTCGAAATGCGTGCAAATCACATAGGTTCTGTTGTAAATCAAGTTAGCAAACTATGAAACTTACTTTGCTTTATTTGGATTTAAATTGATTGAGATATGCTAATTTTTGTAAGTAGGGGTCACTGCTGAAATTACTTTCCTAATCAAGAATCATGTGATTGTCAATTAGTGAATATAATTGTTAATTTCACGAAATAATTTTGGAAAATATTTGAGAAATATTGGATGATGATCATTTCTCTAATTGACTTGGCCTCAACCAATAGATTGATTAGATTTGATCTAGATCAAAATTGGAAACACAATCATCAAACTCCTTGCTTGAATAGGATTGAGAATTTGTCTAGCAAATTTCCTTATAATCAAAAATGTTTTTATTATTACTATATGGTATAATTTCGGTTGAAGAACCGATGATCATCTCAAGTATAAAGTGATTGACTCGGCATTATTTTTTCCCGAGGCGGATATGGTGTCTAATCGGAGATCGCTCTGATAGCGGGTTGCAACGTATGCGGTCCGTCCCACTCCCGCCGGTACTGGCCATGACAGCGGGTAGGGAACGAATGATGCCTGAGAGATCATGATGTATTTTCTAATTATTAAAATTCGAATTAATACGTATTTTGAGATAATACCATATATTCAAGTAAAATCAAGTTTGTTGATTGAATTGGATAGATAATTAATTTAATATGATTAAGTTAATTATATCCAATTAAAAACACTCTATTATAATAGATGTGTTATTTCCCTTGGAAGAATTAATTATGTGAATATGATTCATGATAATTAGTTAGAATTTGAATATGATATAGAGGACCACATAAGTGACATCCATGGTCTCCCGTCAAGGCGAAGGGTTCCGTCGCCAGGGATTGTATATAGGAGACGCATGTCCGAAGTGACAGCTCCTATATGCAAGCACATCTGGATCGGGCTTTTTGCTTCTCGAAAGAGTAAGGTCGTATGCGTAGTGACCCCAATATCGGATCCTCATATTATTAGGGCGATATTGGATTGCGCATAGCGAGTTCTATTCCTGTTGACGGTTGGTTCAATTAACGACGGGTCAACATCACCTTAGGGGTGGTGGGTCTGGGTGTTAAAGACCGAATTGGGAATGCAAGTTGGACTTGCAAGGCGGAATATGTTCCCTCTTCTTTTTATCTGAGTTGCAGATTCTCATATGATTGGGATTTAACAAAGATAAGGAAGGAGATCCCAGATCTTGCTGAGATATAATGGTAAGTATATCTCTTACATCGAAAGTGATTAAGGGAATGAACTTTCAATGTTGACAAGGTAAGACAACTTTGATATAAAATCCTAAATCAAAGTAAAATATTTATATGTGTCTGTGCAAATTTCTTATTTCAGATAATCCTTCTTTAATCCCACTCAATGTTATACTCAATAATAACCAGTAGAATATCATGGATTGGACCTATGATCCAGATATTGTACTTGCAATTGGACACATAATGTATGTGGTTGCAATGTGCAAGTTTCCTCATAATAATGAGGAATGATAATTAAATAGACAATAGGACTGAAACCCTAGGGTTTGTATGTCTCTATAGTCTTGATCTCTCATCGAATGTACTTTGGAAGTGACATGTCGTTGATGATCGTAATTGTCAATTAATCCTTATAAAATTCTAAGAAGATGTTCTGGCATACATATGTGCTCTCGACATTTAATCATGAATGATGTGATTCTCTGCATCATGCAGAATGGTGGCTCTTTAGGAGATGATGTATTCAAAATTGTTTGAATACCTATCTGAACCAATATTTTTTAAGAGTTTTGATGGATGTAGATACAATGAGTGTCATCATTCTACTATCTATACTCTAGTCATTCATAAAGCTTCAGATTATTCACATTGAATTGAATGAATCTTGTATAAATGTTGAAATAGTCATATATTGAAATTTTTGATTTCGACATAAGAGATCCTTTGACTTGAGCAATATTTGCTTACAGATAAAGGGAGCGCAGTGGAAGCATGGGTTGGACCCAAGTAAGAAGTATAGTCAAAGAGTTGACTGTACTTCTGTGACTTCCATATGACATCCAAAGAGTTGGATAAATGCCAATACTGCAATAAGTTGATGTGTTGATAGTATGACTATCAAATCTATCTAGAATCCTTAGAGAAGGAATCAGATATACATCAGAATAATCTACATATATCATTGAAATAGACTTACTTATTTGATAAGATAAAGTCTAATAATTGTATCTTAATCGTCTAATGACACTTGCAGTTGGTTGCATATGTATTAGAATATTAGAAATTTGATCTTAAGGTTTAATGGTCATCCATGTTGGAATTGATGCAATTGTTGCAACAATTTCCACCGGATGAATAGACTTCATATTTTCAGTGGGAGCCCTTAATCTTAGAGAATGTCTCTGTGACCTAGATATTAGAATACACTCAGTTTATTTCTAAATGTTGGGAATAAGCATGAATTCTGGAATAAACCTATCATAACGAGTTATGATGGGGATATTTCAGATAGTAATCTAACATCTAGTGGACTCCATTAAATTAGAAAATTAATGAATAGGTTATTAAGATATCTAATAATGAAACCTTTAAAGATCAATAGGAGGATAAAGATCATTTAACAATGATCTGGCATTATGTTTTGGACATATGTCTATTGATGAGATCAATGGACAAGTAAGAGATGAAACTTTAGAATGTACAAAATTTCAAAACTTGCATACTTATGAATATTGTATTCAAAGTAAAATGTCCAATACACCCTTTTTTGGGAAAAGTGTAAGATGTCAAGGTATTCAGGATCTCATACATATTGATGTATGTGAATCATCTATATCGTAGTAAACATTATGGATATGTGATATCTATTGATGATAATGTATGATATGAGATTTCTTTCCTTCACCTTAGAAAGCTTTGAAATGGTCAAAGATTTCACAATTTTTGATTTAGAACCAAAGTTTAAAGGAAGATGAAATGAATTTGATCTAACCAAGGTAGCTTGTACCTATTAGATGAATTCAAGGAATACCTTATGGAGATGTGAATATCATTCCTATCTCAATCCTCCTAATAAACCTTAACTCAATAGAGTTGTAGGGAGATACAATTGATCATGTGTGACATGATTTGATTAATGATAAATCTTAGCATAATTATCTATTAGTTTCCAAGGTATATATGTAGTAGAGACTACAATGCATATCCTTAATAAGGTTCCATGCAAGTAATCTGGAATCTGGCACTGGAGAGTGCTACTTCATCAGGAAAATAAAGGATGGTATTGGATACCTACTTTATGACCTTGAGATTCTTAAAAGATCTCATCTTTGAGAATATGATTTTTATAGGATGACTCTCTTGGGAATCAAGATGAAAATGAAGTAAAGGAACTCATTTAATCTTGAGAAGATAATGAGGCTCCTGAAATCGGAAACTAAATAGACAATTAAAGATGAAACATTAATACCTCTTCAAATAAATTTGAGGATGGATTCCATGATCAGACTTCATGTGATGAAACTCATGAGGATCATGATATGGAAAGATGGATGTTAGCAATAAAAGTCTAATGTAGACTTCATATACAAGTCTTGTATATGTACCCTCGAGGATCCACCTATATGGGTAAGACCCATTAAGGTGTAAATGGATCTTCAAGAGAAAGAGGGAACCTAATGAGAAGGTAGAGACCTTCAAAGCAGGGTTCGTAGCCATGAGCTACACACCGAAGAGAAGACATCACTTGCGATGAGACTTCCTCTCCAGTGACCTTGCTTTAACCCATCAGAATATTGCTAACTATAGCTACACAACTTGACTATGACATCTTCATGATGTGAGTCAAGATTGCATTCCTCTATGAATACCTCTCTGAGGATATTCATATGAAGTAGCCCCAGGGCTTCATGGTTGAGGAAAGCAAGGTGTGCTAGCTAAAGAACTCCATTTTTGGACTCCAATAAGTTTCTTGTAGTTGGAACATAAGATTTGATGAAATTATAAATGTTATGATTTCAGATAAAAATCTTGATGAACCTTGTGAAGCTTAGTGGGAGTGTCATTGTGTTCATCGTGCTAAATGTAGATATTATTCTAATCATTTGGAATGATATAAGGGTATTAATAAGTGTTTTATAATTTCGTTGTTACATATCTTGAGATATGATCTCAAGAATACCTCTTAGATCTTAGTTCTGAAGTCGTTCAGAAGCAAAGAGAAGAGGATATTGGAACCGTCACATTAGTAGTACACCTTGGACATATCCCATTTTTTGGAAAATTCCAAGAAAGGCTTCTTTCCCTTAAGATATGGTACTGACCTATCTGAAGGGATAACACCTCAAAGAGTTGAGGAAGTGAATGCTAGAATTGCTCGCACTTGTGCATCAGTTATGAGAAGCTGAATGTATGCTAGATGTGTACAAGAATCAGATGTCTACCATGCAGTGGGAGTAGTAAACTGTTACTAATCCTACTGTGGAGATAAGACACTTGGTTGCAGTAATAATAATAATAATATCTTCAAAGATGATGAAACTTAGAGATAGTGATCTCAAAGTCTTATCTTCAAAAGTTTGAGACCTTGTAGATAGTGATCTATAAGGGTCTTAACTATAGATACCTTAGGAGATAGAGATTTCCAGGAATAAAGCTATTCTAATAAGGATTATGGGAATACTGGTTATGATAATCAATAAGATGTAGTGTCAAGGACACTATAACCGACAAAATTGAGTATTGGTTGCATAAGATACAACATTCGCATTGGATGCGAGCACTGTTACTAGGGGATATGCAAGTGCCGTAAAAGGACTTGGCATAGTCTCTAGAGAACATAGTGACTAATCAGCTTACCTAACTATTTTCTAAACAGCCTATGATTGTCACATGAGTGTGGGTTTAAATGATTAGCCCATTAATGGCTCTTTGGGCTAGTGGGAGATTATTGGACATGCGAGCCCACGACGAGCCATTATGCAATAAATGTTATTGCAAATATCATTCCCTAATCTGAAATGAAGAATACATAATTTGCATAATATGTCCCTTAGTACAATTAGGGTTATGTACCATGGCCATATTAATGATCATACAGCTGTTGATTCATGATGCAGCGTGACCCCAAATTATGGGGCCACATTTATTCAATTAGATAATAATCAATTTTATTTACGTTTTTAAGGGTCATAGTGGTCTAATTAAATAATCGAGATCGCCTGTGATCTCAACGTTGATTTCGTAGATTTGAATTACAAATTGGGTCAATTAAATAATTTAGAGTCCAATTAGGGTAGTTAGGGTCAAATTAGGATTAAATTAGTTGTTAATTTAATTTATTTACTATTTTTGTAAGCCCTCTCTCTTATATAAAGAGAGGGTAGCCCATTGTTGTAGACAGTGAATTATGAATTGAAATTTGAGTTATCTCAATTTATCTCTCTCCTTCTCCCTTCTCCCTCCACGCGATCTCCCGCGCTTCTTCTTCTCCAAAACCCCTCGTTACCGACGAGTTCTTCTTCTCAACCCCTTCTTTTTCTCTTCTCAACCATTCTATTTCTTCTACCAAATATCCACCAAAAAAATATTTATTATTTTAATTCCGACGCCGCGCGATTCTCGTTTGCATCAAGTGGTATCAGAGCATGGCATTTAGATCGTCCTCACGATCTAACGATCCGCCCCGGCGTCCGCACCGACACCATCATTCATCCGAACGAAGACGGCAAGCCAATGAAGCCTACGACAAGGAAACGAAGCGCATGTTATGTGATTTGCAGAACAACTTCAGAGCCATGTCTTCAACGTTTCGAGACTTCACGGCCAACCTTGAGGCCTATCGCGACGCCCAATCGAAGCCGCCAACCGCCGAAGCCGCCACTGCGAGTTTTAACAACGAAGAACTCGCCGTGGAAGCCGATCAAGCCGCTGTCCAGATCATTTTTGAAGAAAAAATCGACGAAACGGTGGCTGTCCCGCACGTTCCAGCACCAAGTACGTCGCCGGAAGCGAACCTGCCACCCCCTCCGACTACCCCGGCACAATCCCCGCCACCCCAGGTAACTCCGACCTTCACCCTCCCGCCGCCAACTTCCCCCATCACAGCCCCAGCCACCACCAACACCCCCCCTCCCCCTCAGCGGTTTCCCCCGCACCACACCCCCTCTTTCCGCATCCTATCCACTCCCTCCACGCCCCGCAGCACACCCCTCCAGCAACCCGACCCCCGCGGTACCTCCCACTCGCCCCAGGGCCCGGTTGCTCCACCTCCCACACGTCGCCAGCGCTCCCTCGCCTCCCTCCCCTTTCTGCGCCGCCGCGCCCATCAACCCCTCCCGACCTCTCTCTCTCCCCGATTTGCCCCCTTTCCCCGTAACCCTACCCCCCAACGCCGCCTTCTCTTCTTCTTCGTCCCCTCGCCACCCCGCCGCCTTCCCTCTCCATCGCGCCTCCCCCTCCCCACCGCATCGACTCCCCGCGACTCTCTCCTCGCCTCGCGCGCCGGCGGCACCCTCTTCCCTTGCGAGCCAACACCACCGCCACTCGCATCTGCCCCCCCTTGCCCGCTACTCACCAGCCCCGCGCCGCTCCCTCCAGACTTCTCCCGCGCCGCCTGCGCGATGGCTCGAGCGCCTCTCCGAGTCGCGCCGCCCAGTTGATCTCCGCCCGCGCGCAGATGAAGAAAACCCTAACCGGGTTTGCGGGATCTACGGGATTTCAATCCCGTAGAATGTGGGAATTGAAGTTAAGTGGTAAAATTTGCAAAAAAAAATTCCCAACTTCCGCTATTTACATAGAGGTCCAGAGCAGTGTGAAAAGAAAGAAAAAGAAAGAAGTGCGAAAATTGCGGAGCTGCCCCTCCATTGGGAAGAACTACAAACGTAACATTGAAAATGATCGAATTGAAGGAAATTGAAGCCCAATTCAAGGATGATTTCTCCAACTATCCACCTACATCACGCAATTCGTCAGGAGCCGAATTTTTTAAAGCGGTGGAGAGTTGATGCAACGTGACCCCAAATTATGGGGCCACATTTATTCAATTAGATAATAATCAATTTTATTTACGTTTTTAAGGGTCATAGTGGTCTAATTAAATAATCGAGATCGCCTGTGATCTCAACGTTGATTTCGTAGATTTGAATTACAAATTGGGTCAATTAAATAATTTAGAGTCCAATTAGGGTAGTTAGGGTCAAATTAGGATTAAATTAGTTGTTAATTTAATTTATTTACTATTTTTGTAAGCCCTCTCTCTTATATAAAGAGAGGGTAGCCCATTGTTGTAGACAGTGAATTATGAATTGAAATTTGAGTTATCTCAATTTATCTCTCTCCTTCTCCCTTCTCCCTCCACGCGATCTCCCGCGCTTCTTCTTCTCCAAAACCCCTCGTTACCGACGAGTTCTTCTTCTCAACCCCTTCTTTTTCTCTTCTCAACCATTCTATTTCTTCTACCAAATATCCACCAAAAAAATATTTATTATTTTAATTCCGACGCCGCGCGATTCTCGTTTGCATCAATTCAATTATTGAATCATAGAGGTTGTTGAATGGAGGCGAAGAATCCATGTAGCCGACCCTACTTAATTGTGGGAAAAGGCTTTGTTGTTGTTGTTGTTTAGAGGCTGGTGCTTGGATGAATATCTAATGAGTTAGATTGAGGACTCATCAAGCACCGTCAAATGATTATTAAGAGATGGTCTCCAGCTTGAGTAGGAGATGGCAATCCTTTCTCAGTTAGGCTGATATCTGACCGACCTCTTGATGTAGGTCTTCTACATAGGAATAGAGATTCAGAGGTGTCAGATTAGTTAGGTCAAAGAGTTGACTTAACGAGATCGAGATAACCAAAGTCCTATATCGTATGCTGTCATGATATAGGCACGCATCCTCTGACCGGAGACAGATGTGTTACTATATGTCTGAATATGTACATTTGGCAGACCAATAGGTTGACGACCTAATCAAGGTCTATACACCGGCGCGCTGGTGTGCATATAAGGGCATATGAGTAATACGATCTCTCAAAGGGATCATACAGGTTCACTACTGAACCAGAAGACATGAGCTCACTCATGAGATATTGGGAAGAATCAAATTCCGTGCGCACGGTCGTCTCGCTTTGGAAGCTTGACTGAATTTGTAGGTTTGATATATACTTTTGGAAAGTATATGATCAAGACCTAGGTATGATATATGCTTTTGGAAATTATATGATCGATACCAACTCCCAATGATCAAAATGAGAAACTTACTGATAAAACCCTGATGTAGACAGTATAAAGTTGATCTAATACTTCGGGTTTATTTTGAGTCTTCCAGTATGCAGGATGTACAGGTATTGGGAATACCTGAGAGTGATGTGATCATAAACGATTGTATAACCATGATGCTTCTATTCCTAGGGAGTAATGAAACGGGTCTGGATTTTAGTGACTCCTCTCAGTAGAGAAGTAATCTGATCTTAGTCCAAATATTGGACATTGACCTGAATATGATTCAGATTCAATGGAAGATTAGATTTGCGATCTTGATTTAATCAAGCATCTATGGGAGGCCCGAGATCTGGATTTGAGATGTGATCTCAATATCCAAGTCACTATACGTGGAACAATACAATCGCCCTGTCCTTATCTCCAAGTATTCGCGGAGAAAGCGCATTATCCTTGAAAGAGTTCATGGATAATTCTATCGTTGATATATGTATCCGAGCATTGAGAAAATGGATAATTAAATGTGATTTAATTATCATGATAATATGAATTTGATTCATATTATAAGGAGAGTTATCTTAGATAATTAAATGCGATTTGATTATAAATGATGTAAATAATGTGAATGTGATTCATATTATTTGAGCACATGAGAATAGAGATCCAAAATGATTAAATGTGATTTAAATATCATGGATACGAATAATATGGATAGCACTATCCATATTATTTGTATATATTATAAATGTGATTTATAATATATAAGAGAGAGCTATTTGTAATTTACATTTGTTAATTAAATGTTAATGTGAATTGGATTCACATTGAACATTAAATTGAAAATGTAATTTACATTTTATTTTGGGTTATGATGTGATTCATAAATTTCCAATGGCAAGATTGCAATATTCACAAAATGATTATGAATTATTTTGTAGAATAATTTACAACAATTGTTGTTGTAAATAATTGGAGACATGAATTATGCAATCTTGAGATTGCATTGAGACTCCCCCTTTCTTAATAGGAGAGGGGACAGCCACCAATCCTTAGAGGAAAGGGTGGCCTTCCACTCTTCCTTTATGGAAGGGAGGAGCGTCCTTTCCATTATCTCCAATGTTAGTTGATTTAATTTGGTGTTTAAATTATGTTGATTTATCAATATAGATTTAATCTAAATTAAATTAATTGTTGTTGGTTTTTACCAACACAAATCTTGGCTATTAAAAGAAACACAATCAATGAGAGCCATTGGATTTGTGTTGTCCATGGATTGAGATCCATGGATCCCAAAATATTATAAAAGGAGAGGCACCCCTTTTCTCTTCTTTACACCAAGAGAACATAAGTCTCTCTCTCTACACGTCTACACTCTCTCCCTCTCTAATGGCCGTCCACCATGGATGCCCTAGAGAGAGTCTCCATCGCCGCAGCGTCGTCGTTATGCTACCCGATCGTCTGCTCATGGATCTCCGTCTACTTCGGTGCTCCTCGCTCGTGAAGAAGGTGTCGTATCTCGTGTGTCGAGATCAGGAGATCCGCCGCTTGGATCATCAACATGGATTGTGAGAAGCAGACGATTCATCCCCGCGCTCGCAAGCGTCTCCTCCGTCGGATCGGACTTGAGACAGGAGGTCTCTTCGTTTAGAGACTTGATCACAACCACGCTTCAAGAGGTAATCCTATTACTTGTTTGTGGTTTAGATGAAACGATCCGAGAAGTGTTCTTGGATCATGTGGTTTCGTCTCATGAAATTTTTTAAATTCCGCTGCATCGAGCAACTAGTGCGACTAGTCGCTCCTCGTCGTATTCGATACGACGCTCACGCTTCCGTGATGCGCTTGAGGATCTAACCATATCCTTCACCCTCACCCAAACTCCTTTGCCCCAAGGGCTCCCTAAGGACTTGGTTTCACAATATTATCCTCTTCCAGCTCCAGTCCTTTGTGAAAAAACACTATAGGGGGGATAAACAGTGTCTGTACAGAATAGTGGTTAATTTAAAGACAAATTAATTCAATGAATAAAAACCTTTACAAGAAAACCACAATGCATAGAGATTTAGACATGTTCACACACCTCGGGAATATGTCTTATGCTTGAGCTTGGCTTATCCATGGCTCTAATAATTGAACTACTTCTAGTATAGTCCAAACTGTTTACACAACACATAACTTACCAATATTTATTTTCTACACAAGAAGACATATTTTCACACAGAAAACCTTCTGAGGTATGAAACCTCATTTGAATTTATCTTCTTTGCAAGAAGAAAAGCTCTCATACAAAATGCCTCCAAGTACATAACCTTGACACGGTTTATCTTCCTTCTGCACGGAAATGAATTTAAAAAAAACACCATTTAGTCGAGATTAAAGATAAAAAATAATTATTCTAATAAAGTCTTGTAAATATGCAGAAATGTAAATGCAAACCAAGAATGACTTCAGAGCAGAAGGTTGTTGAGATCAAAAACTAGAGTCACGAGGAACAGAGAGCGCTTGCTTGGCTAAAGCTTTTCTTGAGCATACAAGATTTTCTCACGAGAATAGAGAGGGGTGTTGTGGTGAGTAGAGAACTTCTACTATTTGCATGTGTTTCAAGGGTAGAGAGTATGGTCCTTTTATAGGCTTAAATGGATCCCTAAGAATAGTAAGTCACAAAATATCTCAAGAAAAAAAGTTTGAGAAAAACGTTCAACTTACTGGTGTATCAGAACAACAACAAAGCCTTTTCCCACATTAAGTAGGATCAACTCATGGATTATTTGCCTCCATTCAGATCTATCTTGGGCCATTCTCGGGCTTAGATCTGAAAAAACTAAGATCCCTTCGGATAGACTCATTCCAACGCTTCTTGGGCCTTGCTGCACGACCTTGCCGAGACAGAGGTTTATGAGGCTTCTAGAGTTCTCCCGACGGGCGGTAGGTCGTGTCCACTGGAAAGCATCATTGGCAAGGATGTGATGGTAGAGGAGGACCGGGGCGAGTTGCGTTTATGGATTAGGGGTTTGCCGCTACGTGGGAGAAGCGTGGAGGCAGTGCGGTTCAATAGCATAATTTCAGACGGCCTTCGACGTGGCCAGCCTCCGGAGGTTGTAATGACAGGGGTGGAGATTCGCTGCCCCTACCGTTGTGGGTGGACGTGAAGATTTTTAGAAACTCTTGTTGCGTAATGGTCAACGATGCGGGGGCGGCCAGAGTGGGTGTGACGGAGGAGTCATGTGGTGGCGGTGCAGTCGGTAATGGGGCTCTGTCGGAGTTTTCCCATTCGGAAAAGGATAGAAGACCTTTCAATGGAATCTTTATTGGCAATGCAGGTGGTTGCTTCGAGAAGAACGGGCAGCGAGGGGCCCGAGGCTCCGTTGAAGGAGTCGGAAGGTTTTTTGTCTTTTGCAGAAGTGGTGTTGGGGCGCCAAGCCGAGTCAAGTTCGTGGCCATTTGTCGCCTTCGCGGATCCGAATGAAGAGGCACGGGTGGATATGGGATGTGGGTCGGGAAGAGATCCAGTTTCTGAGATGGAGCAGCTTCTCTTTGTAGACCCTTTCTCGTTCGCGGATTGGGTGGTTGACCCGGTCTCCGTCACGAATGCGGGTGGAGGGTTCGCGACAGACGAGGTTTTGTTCTCAGAGGCAGATCGGGTGGATGCTCAGATGGTAACGGGTCTGGATACGTGGTCCTCGACGGATCAGGCAGGTCAACAGGTAGTGGATCCGGTTGGGTGCAATTCTTCACACCTGATGCATGCTAGGATGGTTGTTCCTAGTCCTTCGGGGGATGGAGTCGATGTTTCGCCGAGCGCGGAGCTGCTCGCGGTCCATACGACGGTAGCGTTGGAGCATATCTCCTTATGGGGGTGGACCCTTTAGTTAAGCCCGGTGAAGTTACGTGGCAGGTTGTCTCTAAGAGGGTTTCGAGACGGAGGGTAGGTGCCTCCAACGATGGGTTGTCATTGTCTTGCTCAAGCTTTTTGGTAGGCAATGCTTCGCAGCAATCGACCCCCAAAGGTGACGTCGGGCGGTGGTCGGAGAGTGTTGGGAAAATAAGAAACCTTGTTTATTCCATCAGCCCTAGGCTCTCTTATATAGGAGAGTAGCCTATGGGTAAATTATATAAAGAGTCCAACGGGAAAGTAAAATAACAATAAAGATACATAAGTGAATAATATATATCTACACTCCCCCTCAAGATGGAGCATAGATATCAATCATGCTCAACTTGGACGAGCACTTCTGGAACGGCCCTCGAAGTAATGCCTTGGTAAAAATGTCTGCCGTTTGATCCTCTGAGCTAACATGGGATGTAACAATAAATCCCTTCTGAATTCTATCACGTATAAAGTGGCAGTCAACTTCAATGTGCTTGGTTCGTTCATGGAATGCTGGGTTATTTGCAATGAATAAAGCCGCCTGATTGTCACATTCCAAAGCCATAGGAAGTGGGACTTCTATATGTAATCTATAAGCACAGCCTTTACCCACATCATTTCTGTACTGACTTGGGCCATAGCCCCTATATTCAGATTCAACACTCGACCTTGCCACAACAGTTTGTTTCTTGCTCCTCCATGTGACCAGAGAATCTCCAACATACACAGCAAACCCAGAGGTGGACTTCCTGTCCTTGGGACACCCTGCGTAATCTGCATATGTACAGGCTGAGATAGTAATCACCTTGCCTTTCTTAAACAGTAAACCCACACCTGGAGATGACTTGAGGTACCTGAGTATCATATGTATGGCATCCATGTGTACCTGACGTGGTTGCTCCATGAATTGGCTCACTCGACTCACAACAAAGGATATATCGGGCCTGGTAATAGTAACATAAAGAAGTTTGCCCACCAGTTCTCTGTATCTTCTCCTATCCACCTCATCTGTGTCACCATCATATAATTTCATACTAAGATCCATAGGTGTGGTAGCAGGTCGGCAACCAAGCATTCCTGTTTCACTCAACAGGTCAGTGACATATTTCCTCTGAGACATTACCAACCCATAAGGATTTCTCGCGAACTCCAATCCCAGAAAATATCTACGAACTCCAAGGTCCTTGGTAACAAATTCACGACCCCAGCATTTCTTTCGCCCCCTTTATTCCCTGTTCGTCATCACCTGTAATCAGAATGTCGTCTACATATACCATAATTGCAATAATGCCTCTGGAAGTCCTTTGTACAAACAAGGAATGATCAGCATTAGAATGCTTGTACCCCTGTTTCTCAAACAGGTTTGAGAGCTTCTGAAACCAAGCTCTGGGGCTCTGCTTAATGTAGAGATAGTTCGTAGTTTCATTATCTCTTTATGTTGTTTATCGTTATTTCTTTATTTTATATAGACCTCTCTGTAATTTACCCTTTAGGTCTCTCCCTATATAAGAGAGCCTAGGGTTTTCTGAATCAATAACGAAGTCTCTTTTCCCAACATGGTATCAGAGACACCCTAGGGCTCTCCTCCCTCCCGCCGCCCCTTCCCCACCCGCCTCCCTCTTCTCGGAATCGCCGCCCTCCCTCCCGCCGCTTCTCTCTCCAGCGGCAGCCCTCCATCGCCGCCGCCATCTCCTTCTCCATCTCCAGCGGCAGCCCTCCATCTCCAGCGGCAGCCCTCCATCGCCCGGTTGGATCCAGCCCTCCATCCGGTTGGTTCCAGCCCTCCATCCAGTTGCTCCAGCCCTCCATCTGGTTGGATCCAAGCCCCAGCCAGCCGCCGAAGGGGATCCCAGCCCCCAGCGGCCTCCGCCAATAGGCGGCATCACCATCTGCTGCTCGCGCAAGGCCTCCCGGGTGCGTGAACAGCCACCCGCGCAAGGCCTTCTAGCGGCTCCTAGCCGCTGAAAGGGCTGTCAGCCTCTTGTTAGGCGTGCCCTAGTTCCTTCCACATCCGTTCTATGGATTTGAGTGCGTAACGTCTACATACGCACTCAAATCCGATGCAGTTTTTGTAGACATTCAGCATCACGTCTACATATCCTAGTTCTTCTCCAAGCGGCAGTATGTCAGAATCAAAAGTTGATATGCCCTCCACCGGCGCATTCAAAGGTCCTGCGCCAATAGTCAAGATGGACGGGTCTAACTATGAGCTCTGGGCTATGCAGTCATGAGCCTTATGAAGTCGAATGGTAAGAAACATATCTTACCGAGGATGAGCCCGCAGAGAAGACTGGGATCTATGCCTCATGGGAGGCTGATGATTCCTATGCAAAGGTCTGGTTGTCCGGTACCTTGACGATGGAGATTGCCAACGACGTCCTCCATCAGCCCACTGCTAAGGCAATGTGGGACATTCTTGCCGCCACATATTCGCAGGTGCGAAATGAGACGAAGATGTTGCAGCTTCAGCACGACATATTCACAATGAAGCAGAGCGGCAGACCTCTCCATTCTCTTTATACATCCCTAAGAGGGATGTTCGAGAAGTTATACAGTATCATCCCTCTGACTGCAACTCCTGAGCAGCAGAAGGCGTTTCCGAAACGCCCACCGTGGTTGTTGTTCTACTTGCGGCCCTTGACCCTGAGTACGATGCAGCTCGATCTCAGATTCTCCGCTGATGCAGTTATTCCTCCAGTTGAGGATGTTTACAGACTGCTTAGCCGCATTCCAGTTTCCTCCAGCTCTTCTACTCCACCTCCTTCAGCGATGGCAGTCTCGGTGGGAGAGGTGGACCACCATCTGGCCGTGGTCGTGGACCCCAGGGGAGGGGTGGTCGCTTTAGTCAGACATGCTCCTATTGTCATCGCACAGGACACTCGGAGGAGACATGCTATTCGAAGCATTGATTTCCAGCATCAGCACGTATTGCAGAGCACTCTCAGTTCTCCACTGACTTCTACTGCAGATAGTCGATTTGACGAACTTGTGGCCCGTTTCGGGAGAGATTATGTCACATGCTTCTGGTGATTCGTCTGGTGGCTCCTCAGATATTGCTGCCACTGCCTCTGCCAGTTCTTCCGCAGCCGCAAGCTCCTCAGGTAGATCTACTACACCTCATGATATATCTGACTGGATTATTGATTCTGGAGCCACACATCATCTCTGCCGAGATAGAGGTAGATTACATGCCTACAGGGACATTCCTCCCGATCGTTCAGTGCAGATAGCAGATGGTACCCATTCACCCCTTATTGGACCGGGGGAGGTTTTCCTGTCCTCCACTTTGCAATTACAGAATGTTCTGCATGCTCCTGAGTTCTCAATGAATTTGCTATCTATTAGTCAGATTACGAAGGATTTGAATTGTCGTGCCATATTTGACCCGTCTTCTCTCATTTTTCAGGACATACTCACGGGCAAGGTGATTGGCTGTGGCTCTGAGCAGAATGGTTTGTATCGGCTGGTCTGGGATTCATATGCTGGCGTCTCCTCTCATTCTGCTGGACCCAGTCTCTCCGTACATTTGGCACCTCCGATTTGGTCACCTTCCACTTCAGAAAATGCGCCATCTTCTGCCTCAGATCTCTCCTAGTTCTTCGTTTCAATGTGAAGCGTGTCAGTTGGGAAAGCATCACAGGTCGAGCTTCCCACGTCGTCTGAGTCGGAGCAGTAGCTCCCCTTTTGAGTTGTTACATATAGATATATGGGGTCCAAGTCGTGTTCCCGGATCATCAGGGACACAGGTTTTATCTTGTGGTAGTGGATGATTTCTCTCGGTTGTCATTATGGTCTATGTGGATGATATTCTTGTTACAGGAGATGATGTTCAGGGCATAAAGAGGGCAAAGGCATTCCTAGGCAGTCAGTTCGTTACAAAGGACCTTGGAACCCTAAGATATTTTCTGGGGTTGGAATTTGCAAGGAATGCACAAGGCTTGGTGATGACACAACAGAAGTATATACAGATTTCCTGACTGAGACTGGCATGGATGGGTGCAAACCATTTAGTATTCCCATGGACCCCAGCATAAAGCTATATGATGGTGATACAGATGAAGTGGATAAGAGGAGATATAGAGAAATGGTGGGAAAACTCCTCTACATTACCATTACTCGTCCAGACATTGCATTTGCTGTTAGCAGGGTGAGCCAATTTATGGGAGCAGCCAAGACAGGTTCACATGGATGCTATACACATGATTCTGGAGATATCTGAAGTCTCTACAGGGTCAGGGCTACTATTCAGGAAGGACACAGACTTATCTGTCTCAGCGTGTGCAGATGCAAGACTATGCAGGATGTCCTAAGGACCGAAAATCAACCTCTGGGGTTTGCAGTGTTTATTGGAGGCTCTTTGGTTTCTTGGGAAAAGCAAGAAACAAACTGTCGTGGCAAGGTCCAGTGCAGAATCTGAATATAGGGCCATGGCTCAAGCCAGCACGGAGATGATGTGGGTTCGTTCTGTACTAGAAGATCTACATGTAGCTGTGCCCCTGCATATGAAGCTCCAGTGTGACAATCAAGCAGCATTGTTTATTGCCAACAATCCAGCTTTCCATGAAAGGACCAAGCATATCGAAGTTGACTGCCATTACACGAGGGACTTGATCCAGAGAGGATTGATATCTACTGCCCATGTGAGCTCGGGATATCAGACAGCAGATATATTCACCAAACCACTGCTCAGAGGACCGTTTCAAAGATGTTCAACCAAGCTGAGCATGATAGATATCTATGCTCCACCTTGAGGGGGAGTGTAGAGATAGTTCGTAGTTTCATTATCTCTTTATGTTGTTTATCGTTATTTCTTTATTTTATATAGACCTCTCTGTAATTTACCCTTTAGGTCTCTCCCTATATAAGAGAGCCTAGGGTTTTCTGAATCAATAACGAAGTCTCTTTTCCCAACACTTAAGGCCATAGATAGCCTTATGAAGTCTGGCATACCTTAGGACACCCCCCTCAACAGCAAAACCAGGTGGTTGTTGCATGTAGACTTCCTCCTGTAAGTCACCATATAAGAACACATTCTTCACATCCAACTACTATAGCGACCAATCACGAGTGACCGCAACAGAAAGCACGATCCGTAGAGTGGAATGGCGGGCCACCAGCAAGAATGTATCAAAATAATCCACCCCATATGTCTGTGTAAAGCCACGAGCAACAAGGCGAGCCTTGTTTCTGTCAATACTGCCATCTGCATTCTGCTTGACTGTAAATACCCACTTGCAGCTCACTGGAGACACATCAGCGGGTGCAGGAATCAGACTCCAGGTACCTCTAGACTGAAGAGCTGCCATTTCTTCCTCCATGGCTAAACGCCTTCTACTATCCTTCAGCGCGTCTTGGTAATTCCGTGGAATAGCCACTGCTGACAATGCAGCGACGAAGTTCTTGAAATCTCTAGTTTAGTCGATCAAATGACACAGAAGATGCTATAGGATATGATGCGTAGCTCCGCTTCGGCTTTCGTTAGGGCAATAGGAACATCTAAATCATCTGTGTCCTCGACTGTAACACATCCTGCTCAGGAAATCATCAGATCCGTCAATAGTAATATCTTCATAACATACTCAGGCGAGCTAGATGATGAGCGATGACCATGAGCTGAAGCAGGCCTGCGGGTATAGTGAAATGGTAATGGTGAAACAGGTACAATGACAGGAGGTGTAGAAGATGGTAACGGTTTTTGGTGATGATGGTGGTGGTGGTAGTGGTGGTGGTGGCATGTATATAGCATAAGTATTATCAGGGGGTATCAACTGATCACCTGAAGATGAGAAATATATAACAGATTCAAAAAATGTAACATCAGCACTGACAAGGTACCGCCTGCGCAATGGATCATAACACTTGTACCCCTTCTGAGTTCTGGAGTACCCGACGAAGACACACTTGACAGCCCTAGGAGAGAGCTTGTCAGTCCTGGGAGACAACTGGTGGACAAAGGCGACCGAACCGAACACACGAGGAGTAAGGGAGAACAATTCTTTGTCAAGGAAAATAAGAAAGAAAGGAATCTTCTCACTTAGAACAAATGATAGCATACGATTGATAAGGTAACATGCTGTAAGAACAGCATCACCCCAAAAAGAGTGAGGAACATGACTCTGTATAAGAAGCGACCTGGTTACATCAAGCAAATGGCGATGTTTCCTTTCAGCAACCCCATTCCGTTGGGAGGTATAGGCATAAGATGTCTGGTAGATGATCCCTTGGGATGAGAAATAACTGGATAGGGTATGAGTACAAAATTCCAGGGTATTATCACTTCTCACAATTTTAACTGATGCAGAAAAAACATTACGAACTTCATTAAGGAAATTGATGATAATATTCCCTGCTTCAGATTTATTCTTTAACAGAAATATCCATGACACACGAGAGAAATCATCCACAATAACTATATAAAACCTGTGTCCCTGATGATCAGGAACACAGCTAGGACCCCATATATCGACATGAAACAACTCAAACTTGGAGGTACTACTCCGACACTGACGACCGGGAAAGGTAGACCGATAATGCTTTCCCAACTGACAAGCCTCACATTGAATAGACGTTTGAGACGAAACCTGAGGTAACATACGACACAGTTTCTGAAGTGGTAGATGTCCAAAGCGCAGGTGCCATAGTAATGGAGAGATGGGTCCAACAGGTAGGGATGAGGCTTGTTGGAAAAAGAGACTACTCTATTGATTCAGAAAACCCTAAGCTCTCTTATATAGGGAGAGACCTAAAGGGTAAATTAGAGAGAGTCTATATAAGATAAAGAAATAACGATAAACTACATAAAGAGATAATAATAAAACTACGAACTATCTCTACACTCCCCCTCAAGGTGGAGCATAGATATCTATCATGCTCAGCTTGGATGAACATCTCTGAAACGGTCCTCTGAGCAGTGGCTTGGTGAATATATCTGTTGTTTGATCTCCCGAGTTCACATGTGCAGTAGATATCAATCCTCTCTGGATCAAGTCCCTCGTGTAATCGCAGTCAACTTCAATATGCTTGGTCCTTTCATGGAAAGCTGGATTGTTGGCAATAAACAATGCTGCCTGGTTGTCACACTGGAGCTTCATAGGCAGGGGCACAGGTACATGTAGATCTTCTAGTACAGAACGAACCCACATCATCTCCGTGCTGGCTTGAGCCATGGCCCTATATTCAGATTCTGCACTGGACCTTGCCACGACAGTTTGTTTCTTGCTTTTCCAAGAAAGCAAAGAGCCTCCAATAAACACTGCAAACCCTGAGGTTGATTTCCGGTCCTTAGGACATCCTGCATAGTCTGCATCTGCACACGCTGAGACAGATAAGTTTGTGTCCTTCCTGAATAGTAGCCCTGACCCTGGAGAAGACTTCAGATATCTCAGTATCATGTGTATAGCATCCATGTGAACCTGTCTTGGCTGCTCCATAAATTGACTCACCCTGCTAACAGCAAATGCAATATATGGACGAGTAATGGTAATGTAGAGGAGTTTTCCCACCATTTCTCTGTATCTCCTCTTATCCACTTAATCTGTATCACCATCATACAGCTTCATGCTGGGGTCCATGGGAATACTAGATGGCTTGCACCCATCCATGCCAGTCTCAATCAGGAAGTCTGTAATATACTTCCCTTGTGTCATCACAAAGCCTTGTGCATTCCTTGCAAATTCCAACCCCAGAAAATGTCTTAGGGTTCCAAGATCCTTTGTAACGAACTGACTGCCTAGGAATGCCTTCGCCCTCTTTATGCCCTGAACATCATCTCCTGTAACAAGAATATCATCCACATAGACCATAATGACAACCGTACCTGCCGATGACTTCTGGACAAACAAAGAGTGATCGGCATTTGACCTCTTGAATCCCTGTTGCTCAATCAGGTTAGACAACTTCTGGAACCATGCTCTGGGACTCTGTTTGAGGCCATATATCGCCTTGTGAAGTCTACAGACCATGTGCTTCTCCCCCTCAGCAGTAAACCCAGGTGGCTGCTGCATGTAGACTTCCTCTTGTAAGTCACCGTACAGAAAGGCATTCTTCACATCCAGTTGAGATATGCTCCAATCACGTACTACAACAACAGATAATAGAATACGAAGCGTAGAGTGCCTCGCCACTGGAGAGAAAGTATCCATGTAATCCACACCGTAGGTTTGTGTAAACCCACGGGCAACCAAGCGTGCTTTGTATCTATCCAACATGCCATCTGCATGATATTTGACTGTGAATACCCATTTACAGCTCACAACGAATGCATCAGAAGGTGCAGGGACCAAAGACCAAGTCCCACGAGACTGTAGGGCCCCTCATTTCGTCCTCCATTGCTAATCTCCAGCATTCATTCTGTAAGGCTTCCTGGTATGTCCGTGGTATCTCCACGGAAGACAAGGCTGTGGCAAATCTCTGAAAATCCCCTGTGAGACGGTGAAAGGAAACCTGTGAAGCGAATGGATATGAGGCACATTGCCTCCTCTGCTTCCGAATAGCAATCGGAACATCAAGATCATCATCTGCTGTACTGGATGGGCTAGTGTCTGCCTGTACTGTAGAATCCTGCACATGTACCAAATCTGACCCATCAGTAGTAATGCCATCTGAACATACGTGAGGCTTGATGATCGGCTGCTGCGTAGTCTGAGCAGGACCTGACCGGCGTGTATAGAACATAGGTAATGGTGATATGATAGGCCGTGGAATGGGTGGAGGTGGAGGAGGTGGTGGAGGTGGTGCTGGCGTGGAGACAGACCCAGGGGACGACTCAGGGGTACTCAATGTAGGTGGTGGAGGAACATAGATATCATCAGTGGTAGTGGATGGTACCATTCTGTCACCTGCAGGAGAGAAATACATGACAGACTCAAAGAAAGTGACATCAGCACTCACGAAGTACCTCTTAGTTGCAGGATCATAACACCGGTAGCCCTTCTGAGTTCTGGATAACCAACAAAGACGCACTTGACTGCTCTAGGAGAGAGTTTGTCAAGTCCAGGAGATAGACGATGCACAAAAGCCACAGTTCCAAAGACACGTGGAGTCAGTGAATATAACTCCTTATCTGGAAAAATAATGGACATAGGTATCTTTTCACCAAGGACTGAGGATGGCATTCGGTTGACCAGATAACAAGCAGTAAGAACAGCATCGCCCCAGAAAGAAATAGGGGCACATCTCTGAATCAACAATGTATGAGTAATATCTAAGAGATGGCGATGCTTTCTTTCCGCAACACCATTTTGTTGTGAGGTATATGTACAAGTGGTTTGGTGAATAATACCCTTTGATGAAAGGAATTGTGAAAGTGAGCGTGTACAAAATTCAAGGGCATTATCAGTCCGAACATATTTGACATTTGCAGAAAAGACATTGAGCACTTCATTAATCAAGTTCCTGATCACATTTCCTGCTTCAGATTTATTTTTCAAAGAAAGACCCATGACACAAGAGAGAAATCATCCACTACCACAAGATAAAACCTGTGTCCCTGATGATCGGGAACACGACTTGGACCCCATATATCTATATGTAACAACTCAAAAGGGGAGATACTGCTCCGACTCAGACGACGTGGGAAGCTCGACCTGTGATGCTTTCCCAACTGACACGCTTCACATTGAAACGAAGAACTAGGAGAGATCTGAGGCAGAAGATGGCGCATCTTCTGAAGTGGAAGGTGACTAAATCGGAGGTGCCAAATGTACGGAGAGACTGGTCCAGCAGAATGAGAGGAGACGCCAGCATATGTATCCCGGACCAGCCGATACAAACCATTCTGCTCAGAGCCACAACCAATCACCTTGCCCGTGAGTATATCCTGAAAAATGAGAGAAGACGGGTCAAATATGGCATGACAATTCAAATCCTTCGTAATCCGACTAATAGATAGCAAATTCATGGAGAACTCAGGAGCATGCAGAACGTTCTGTAATTGCAAAGTGGAGGATAGAAAAACCTCCCCATGTCCAACAAGGGCGAATGGGTACCATCTGCTATCTGCACTGATCGGCCGGGAGGAATGTCCCTGTAGGCCTGCAATCTACCACTATCCCGGCAGAGATGATGTGTGGCTCCAGAATCAATAATCCAGTTAGATATATCATGAGATGTAGTAGATCTACCTGAGGAGCTCGCGGCTGCGGATGAACTGGCAGAGGCAGTGGTAGCAATATCTGAGGAGCCACCAGACGAATCACCAGAAGCATGTGGCATAATATCACGGAGACGGGCCACAAGTTCGTCAAATCGACTATCTGCAGTAGAAGTCAGTGGAGACTGGGAGTGCTCTGCAACACGTGCCGATGCTGGAAATCCATGCTTCGAATAGCATGTCTCCTCCGAGTGTCCTGTGCGGCGACAATAGGAGCATGTCTGACTGAAACGACCACCCCTTCCCTGGGGTCCACGGCCACGTCCACGACCACGGCCAGATGGTGGTCCACCTCTCCCACGCGAGACTGCCATCGCT
The DNA here is from genome assembly GCA_037367405.1 of Ottelia alismoides. Taxonomy (NCBI): domain Eukaryota; kingdom Viridiplantae; phylum Streptophyta; class Magnoliopsida; order Alismatales; family Hydrocharitaceae; genus Ottelia; species Ottelia alismoides. The sequence continues at coordinate 206,958 of JAZKJV010001954.1, read as the reverse complement.
GAAGGAGGTGGAGTAGAAGAGCTGGAGGAAACTGGAATGCGACTAAGCCTTCTGTAAACATCTTCAACTGGAGAAATAACTGCATCAGCGAGAATCTGAGATCGAGTTGCATCATACTCAGGGTCAAGAGCCGCAAGCAGAACACCAACCATGGTAGCATTTCGAAACGCCTTCTGCTGCTCAGGAGTTGCAGTGAGAGGGATGATACTGTATAACTTCTCAAACATCCCTCTTAGGGATGTGTAAAGAGAATGGAGAGGTCTGTCGTTCTGCTTCATTGTGAATATGTCGTGCTGAAGCTGCAACATCTTCGTCTCATTTCGCACCTGCGAATATGTGGCAGCAAGAATTTCCCACATTGCCTTAGCAGTGGGCTGATGGAGGACGTCGTTAGCAATCTCCATCGTCAGGGTACCGGACAACCAGACCTTCGCATAGGAATCATCAGCCTCCCATGAGGCATAGATCCCAGTCTTCTCTGCGGGCTCATCCTCGGTAAGAATGTGCTTCTTACCATTCGACTTCATGAGGCTCATGAACTGCATAGCCCAGAGCTCATAGTTAGACCCGTCCATCTTGACTATTGGCGCAGGACCTTTGAATGCGCCGGTGGAGGGCATATCAACTTTTGATTCTGACATACTGCCGCTCGGAGAAGAACTAGGATATGTAGACGTGATGCTAAATGTCTACAACAACTGCATCGGATTTGAGTGCGTATGTAGACGTTACGCACTCAAAATCCATAGAACGGACGAGGAAGAGACTAGGGCACGCCCTACAAGGGGGTTGACAGCCCTTTCAGCGGCTGGGAGCCGCTTGGAGGCCTTGTGCGGCTTGCTGGGAGGGCCGGGACCTACAGCGGTGCTTTGGACCGCCTGGCAGAGGGCACAAAGCGCCTGGCGGCTACTGGCGGTGCCGGAGAAGTCCGCCTAGGGCTGGCTGGCGGTGGCTGGAGCCTACTGCAGCAGTCAGGGACTGCTGGCGGCGAGTAGGAGCGTCGTGGGGGCGCTGGCAGCGGGCTAGGATCGCTGGGAAGACCGCCTGGGGCTGGCTGGCGGCGACTGTTAGCGCCGTGGAGGCGCTGGCAGCGGCTGGAATCGCTGGGGATGACCGCCGGGCGCCCCGGGGTGGCAGTGGGGCTAGGCCAAGGAGAGGGCGCGGGAACGAGAGAAAGGTGGGGGTGAAGATCGTGTAGAGGGTGGCGGGTGGGGAGAGGGAGGCGGCGGGTGGAGAGCCCTAGGGTGGCTCTGATACCATGTTGGGAAAAGAGACTACTCTATTGATTCAGAAAACCCTAGGCTCTCTTATATAGGGAGAGACCTAAAGGGTAAATTACAGAGAGGCCTATATAAGATAAAGAAATAACGATAAACTACATAAAGAGATAATAATAAAACTACGAACTATCTCTACAAGGTTCCAGCAAAAGGAGCCCGACTGAGGCGATATAACGCCTTACTCGTAGCGACGCCCAATCACGTTGCCCGTAAGGATGTCCTGAAAAACAAGAGAAGATGGATCAAAAATCACCTGTAAATCCTTTGTAATTTGACTAATGGACAACAAATTCATCGAAAAATCAGGTGCATGCACCACATTCTTGAGATGCATAGATGGCGTCAGTCTAATCTCCCCCTGACCAGTAATCGGGGAATGTGTTCCATTAGCAATAACCATTGTACGACCTGGAGAGATCTGTTTGTACCCTGTAAGTAGACTTTGATCACTACATAGATGATGTGTGGCGCCAGAGTCCATAATCCATGCTAAAGTATCTGATCCACTACTGCTAGTAAATGCATGTGCTACCTGATGCACTGGTGGATGCAGAGGCAGATGCAACAACATCAGAGTGGCTCTTAGGAGTAGGTGCTGAAGCAACTGGGCCATATGGAGGAATGATGCCCCTTAGACGGGCTACAAGATCATCAAAGCGTTGATCCATAGAAGAACCAGATGGGGGCTCGATCTGTTCAGCGACTTGTGCAGAAGCAGGAAACCTATGCTTAGAGTAGCATGTGTCTTCGGTATGTCCAGTGCGATGGCAAAAGGTACACGTTGGCCGAACACGGCCTCCTCTGCCATGAGGTCCACGACCGCGAACCTGATGATGGTGACCTCCACGACCTCGAGTGGCTGCCATAGCTGAGGCAGTCTGATTTGTAATCGAAGAAGGAACAGTGATACGAATCAATCTGTGAAAAGCTTACTCCATAGGAGGAATAGTGGAATCCGTCAAGATCTTGGAACGTGCTGCCTCATACTCTGGATCAAGGGCAGCGAGAAAAACTCCTACCTACCATAGTAGCATTCCGGTAGGTCTTCTGTTGCTCTGGAGAGGCTGTCAGGGGCATGGAGCTATAAAGCTTCTCAAACATTCTTCGTAAAGATGTGTACAGTGAGTGCAGAGGTCGTCCATTCTGCTTAATAGTAAATATGTCATGCTGGAGTTGCAGTATCTTGGTCTCATTCTTTGCCTGAGAATATGTAGCGGCCAAAATATCCCACATTGCTTTGGCAGTGGGCAGGTGAAGAATATCATTGGAAATTTCAATTGCCAGAGTCCCAGATAGCAAAACATTGGCATATGCATCATCTGCCTCCCATGAGGCATTGGCCCCAGTCTTCTCAGCAGGCTCTTCTTCGGTAAGAATATGTTTCTTACCGGCTGACTTCATCATACTCATGAACTGCATTGCCCACAGTTCATAGTTAGAACCATCCATCTTCACAATCGGCGCTGGACCTCTGAAGGCGCCTATGGATGGAATGTCTGCCTTGATTTCTGACATATTAATATTGGAGGACTGGGGTGGTAGACTGAAGATATGATCGTCTACTCGGACATGAACGGGATTGGTTGGATGTGCAAACTCAACCAACCAACCCCATTAGTTGGAAGTGCGCGCGAACCAAGTTCTGAGCACATGCACGTGCTAGACCTTGTGTTGCACGTGCACTAGGGTTGAAGTCTTTACACACAAAGTTGTGCGTAGGAAGATCTCACGCAGGGAAGAAGATGTGCACTGGAACGCGCGAGGTCACGCGCAGAGTCCTTGCGAGCAAGCACGCAGATCGCACGTAGAACCCGTGTAGGAGGAGCACGCGCTTGCGTGCAGCGCGTACAGCGATCACGCGCTTGCGTGCATCGCGTACAACACGAGGCCGCTCAGTAGCGCACGATCGCGTGCTTGGCGAGATCGCTCAGCAGCACGCGAGGCGATGAAGGCCGTGAGCGATCAGCGCACGCTCATGCGTACGACGTGCGAGGCGAGGAAGACCGAGATCGGAGGCGCTAGGTCGGAGGTGCGGGAGAGGCTCGAAGGTGGGGGGGCTAGGGTTAGGGTTTTGGTTCAAGAACTCTGGTCTAGGACCGTCACTCTGATACCATGTTGGGAAAATAAGAAACCTTGTTTATTCCATCAGCCCTAGGCTCTCTTATATAGGAGAGTAGCCTATGGGTAAATTACATAAAGAGTCCAACGGGAAAGTAAAATAACAATAAAGATACATAAGTGAATAATATATATCTACAGAGGGCACTGGATCAGACGACTTGGGACTATCGGAAGGGCACCAGGTGCTGCAGCAACAAACCTAGGGTCGTTATGTATGGAGCTACTCCCATCGTGAGCTGAGGGAGCGAAAAATGCATTGGAGAATGGACATATACCAGAGTTTAGGTATGTTGGGGGCCAACAACCCTGACTTTGCAAGGGGACCATGCGTGGCAGCTGAAGAGGGGCCTAAGGGGGAGCTGGAGGCAGGGATACCGAAACGTCTCGAGCTGGTGGAACCACAAAGGGTATCCAAGGTTGCTAAATGAATATCATACCTTGGAATGTCAGGGGGTTGGGGCGGCCGGAGAAGAGGGCGGTGGTGCCTCAACTGGTGGTTGAGCATAGGCCGGACGTTGTCCTGTTGCAAGAGACGAAGATCTCGCAGGGGGCTGAAGGGGCTTAGAATGACATTTAGGTCGACATATTGAGTGGCTGCAGGATGGTTGAGTCTGAGGGGGCATCAGAAGGTTTGATGACAGGGTGGGAAGAGGATAAGTTTGGTCTGGCGGAGGAGATATGGGGGTGTTTTTCTCTCTCGACTTTTTTGCGAAGGAAGGCGGATGTGCGCAGGGCTCTGGTTATGAATGTGTAAAGTCCAACTAATGGGGTCGACATGTCTCAACTTGTGGAGGAGTTGCTCCTGGCCAAGGTTGGTGCTCGTACATGGCTTGGATTGTTGCTGGGGACTTTAACATGACATTGCTTTCAGAAATCGCCCAAAGAGAAGGGTGGGGGATTATGGCTTGACGGAGCTGTTGGATGCGATGATGGAGCTTGGTCTTCAGGTGATCAAGGCGGTGAGGTGCTTATACACATGGTGGAACGCGAGAACTAGGTCATGTATTGATAGGTTCTTGATGTCTGCTGAGGCGATGGAGTCTTTCCCTCTAACGGGAGCCTAGGCCTTGCCTAGGGCACAATCGGGTTATATGTCGTTGATTTGGTCTTCTGGGGAGCAAGTATGGCCTCAATCATTATTCCGCTTCGAGTGGGCATGGCTTCTGGAGGATGGATTTTGGGAGTTGGTGGCGGCTTTCTGGTGGAGTGTTGCCCCACTGGTTCTGCCACGTACAGGCCGGCTAGCAAGCTGACGTCGCTTAGATGTCACTTGATGGAGTTTAAGAAAGCGAACCGCATGCAGAGACGGAGGAAACACGTGGTAACCCAGTAGGAGGTGAGTAGGTTGGGCATGTTGGAGGATGAGAGGACTCTGACGACATAGGAGGTGTTGATGAGAGGCAGTCACCTATAGGAAATTCTTCTGGAAGACAAGAAGGAGGAGGTGTTTTGAAGGCAGAGATCCAGGCAGAGATGGTTGAGGGAGGGGGGTGCGGACACAAAGTTCTTCTATGTGATGGCTAGCGGGAGAAGGCGCATAAACTTGATCCATTCTGTGGCTGTTGGAGGGGTGGTGGTTGAGGGGGACCGTGAGGTGGGGATAGTGTTGTGCTCTCACTTTCAGGCATTTGGCAAGTGACTTAATCGAGGTGGGTGGGGTTGGCTGAGGAGAGGGGTATCATGGATTACTGATCCTGAGGCGGTGGCACTAGTGAAGGATTTTTCGGAGGAGGAAGCCAGGCGGGCTTTATTATAGTTGAATGCAGATGGGGCACTGGGATCGGATGTGTTCCCAGTATGTTTCTATAGGGAATTCTAGGGGACGATTAAGAGGGATGCCATGGAAGTGTTGGAGGAGTTCAAGGCAGGAAACAAGGGAATTTGAAAGATTGAACAAGGTGCTCATTTTTCTGTTGCCCAAGAAGGGTACCCCGGCTAGGGTGGAGGACTACATGTCATTGCGTTGTCCAATGCAAATTATCTTTTGGTGTCGAAAATTCCTATGAACCGACTACGGGAGGTGCTGCATGGGATCATCTCTCATAAAGAGACAACATTTGTACCTGGGAGAGCTATGGCAGATGGGTTGGTTATGGCATCTGAGATGGTCACAGATTGGAAAAGATGCGGGACCAAAGGGTTGCCCTGGAAGGTGGATTTCTCCAAGGTGTACGGGCTATGTTGATTGGAGATTCTTGTGGGCATCGTTGGAGAAAAGGGGATTTGTAGAGCTGTGGATCGTATAGATCAAGAGATGCATTACTACTGCACCCCATGATCTGCTTGTCAATGGTAGATCGAAAGGGAGATTTTTCCCCACGTAGAGGGATCTTAGGTAGGGGTTGCCCGTTAGCCCCGCTCCTTTTCGTAATGATGGTTGATGCTTTGACTGTGACGACGAGGTTGGTGGTTACGGGGGACTGGTGTTCCGATTTTTTGAAGGAGATTTCCATCCCGAAGTTTGCAGTATGCGGATGATATGATGTTATTCTTGTGGGATGGTACAGAGAGGATTCGGCGTGCGTCGCATATCATGGACATTTTAGGGGACGTGTCTGGGCTTGGGATCAAAAAGAACAAGCTGGTAGTAGTCTCTTTCGACCTTTCAGAGCTGGAGCAACATAATGTGATAGAGATTTTGGGATGCCCTCCCGCGTCGTTACCGATCACGTACTTGTGTCTTCCTCTAGTGGTGGGGAATCCGAGGTACATGTACTGGAGGATTTTGTTGGAGAAGCTGAAGGCGAGGCTGGAAGGTTGAAAAGCATATATGCTCTCTAGAGGTGGAAAGTTGGTTTTTGTTGAAGCACGTTCTTTCAGCGATTCATGTCTTCTTCTGCTCCACGAAGGCATTGTCTGTGGGGGTGCGAAACAAGATCGAGGCCTTGATGCGAAGAATTTTTTGGGCTGACGGTCGGCAGGGCTAGAAGGGTGTTCACTTGGTTGATTGGGCTAAGGCGACATCTTCGAAGTGGATTCTGGTCACATCGATTAAATAACGATGTTTGCGCTCGGCAACACCGTTCTGTTGAGATGTATAGGCACACGAGGTCTGGTGTACAATGCTAAGTGACCTGAGAAACTCATATAGTTGTAAAGTGCAAGACTCTAATTCATTATAAGAAAGCAAATACTTGACAGTAGCAGAAAAAAATTCTTTATCTCATTAATAAATGATTTAATGACAGAACCAGCTTCAGACTTATTCTTTAACAAGAAAACCTAAGAAAGTCTAGAATAGTCATCAATATCAACAAAATAAAAACGGTGTTCCTGGTGATCAGGGACATGACTCGGACCCCAGATATCTAAGTGCATGATCTCAAACAGGTGAGAACTGCTCTGACTCTGACGAGATGGAAACGAAGAACAGTGATGCTTCCGAAGCTGGCACGTCTCACACTGGAAGGAAGATCACGTGGATATCTGTGTGAGGACATAACATAGCTTCTGTAGAGGAAGGTGTCCAAAACGAAGATGCCACAGGTACGGTGAGACTGATCCAGTAGGAATAGGAGAGGTATCAACATGAGGAGACTGAACCAGTCTGTAGAGCCCCTGTTGCGCATGCTCGCGTCCAATTACCCTGATCGTAAGTATGTCCTGAGACACAAGAGAAGAGGGGTCAAAATGCCACGACAATGCAAATCCTTTGTAATCTGACTAACAGAAAGCATGTTCATCTGAAAATCAGGAGCAGATAAAACATTATTTAGATGCATGGATGGCCTTAAATGCACCTCCCCTGTCCTATGATGGGTAAGTGAACCCCATTTCAATGACAACCCATCTACCAGGGGATATAGACCTGTAGTACCTGAACTTAGTTATGTCTCCAAACAAATGGTGAGAAGCACCAGAGTCCATGATCCCACTCTGTCATATATGCACTGCAACAACCAGTAAAAGTGTATGTGATACTTGAGGAGAGCGAAGAGGCCCTAATTGCAACTGCAGTATCTGTGGATCATGTAGTGGTAGTGCCGGTCAATTGAGTCATGATCTCCCATATACGAGAGACAAACATCAATGAGGAAGGTTGTGTGGTGGCAGTAGGTGGAATAAGAAGCCTGTTGAAACTACTGCAAGCCTCTATGGGCGGTATGGTCGCCCCAGTAAAGAGTTGTGCTCGTGCTGCCTCATACTCTAGGTCAAGTGCAACTAAGAAAACTCCAACCGTCATGGAGTTCTTGTATACCATCTGCTGCTCTGTGGAGGTCGTAATTGGCATGAAGCTGTAAAGCTTCTTTAACGTGCCATGAAGCGAGGAGTAGAACGTGTGCAGTGGACGATCATTCTGTTTTGCCCTATATATGTCAAACTGAAGCTGAAGAATCTTGGCCTGTTTATCGCTTGAGCATAAGTGGATGCCAGAATATCCTACATCGCCTTTGCGACAAGGTACGAAATATCGATATTGTATCGGTCCTTCCGGAAAAAGATATATCGAGATGTATTGTCGATATATTGACGATATTACTAGAAATGTTGGCTCAAAAAAGCCATTTTTACCACTTTTTTTTTCAAAAATTAAGATCATCCAAGATATTAAAGCAACAAATAACCTACAAAACACACTTATATCACGTATATAGGTCATGTATACCCATATATCGCACATATCAGTCATATCAAATATAGCACTGTTAATATTGATTGCTGACTTATAGATATTGGAAATGGATTTAGTCCAATTTTTTATAGCATTAAATAACCTGCAAATACTCTTGGATGACACATATATATCATCTATGACCCTTATATCGCGCATATCGGTCATATCAAACATAGTCGTTGTTAATGTTGATTGGTGACTAATAAATATTAGAATTGGAATCAAAGTAGCTAAGTTAAGCACATTTAGAACACTTATTCTGTTAATGGAAGACAATGAATGGCATTGAGATAAGTCATTTGATTTAAAAAATATACATATGATTAACGAGACAATGTTACTTTGGTATAAAGATTGATCTATTCACAAAAATAAATGAAAAATTTAAATTAATACAATATTGTAACAGAGATAACCTAGTCGTGAAGGGTTTAGAACCAAGTGTTTCGTGGAGGGCAAGGTAGGAAATATCAGTATCGTTATCGTATCGATCCGCCTGGTCGAAAATTGACATAAAAAGCGATTTTTTCACGAATTAATATCATCCTAGTACACATTTATATGCAAGAATGAGGTGTATTTAGCACACTAATTCACATTATATATCACACAAATCACTGGTTGGTAATGCTGACAACTGACGGATGAGCTGACTGCTAAGATGTATTCTGGACCTGTGATTTCTAACTTGATCATCATTAGACTTGTTTTTATCTCTATTGTAAAAGAAGGCGAAGTCTGCCAAATAAGAACCATCATATGCACCCCCTTTTAGCATCCGAAACAAAATATATAATTCATGATATGTTTTAATACTAGGAGTAGCAAAATAAGTAGTGAAATCAAGCTTACGTGGGTAAATTTCGATCGATATCCGACAAATTTTGTACTGAAACCATTTGATTTCGAGCGATATGGCTCGATATGGCGATATATCGCCGATATCTCGCGAGATATCGGTTGATATCCTTGAAAAGGATATCTATATGGTTGATACCCACATCTTGTCGATACCGATATAATTAGCGATATATCACCGACATATGGTGATATTGCCGACTATGCTTAGCGGTGGGTTGGTTCACAATATCATTGGCTATCCCTGTGGTGAGGGTCTCAGAGAGCCAAATACACGCATACGCGTCATCATGCTTCCACGAAGCATTGTCTCCAGTCTTGTCCATCAGCTCTGGCTTTGTCAGAATGTGCTCTTTGTTGTTGCACTGCATAAGGGTTAGACTTTGCATAGACCACAACTCATAGTTGGTCCCATCCATCTTCACGATGGGGGTCAGGCCATTGAAGGCATCGGAAGAGGAGAAAACATCACCCTTGTTTTCTGACATGATGAAAGAAGGCCGAAAAACAGAACTCGACCGGGGGAAGTATAACGAATCGAGCAAGTTTACACGATCATATGAAGGATTGGTTGTACGTGTAGACTCATACAACCATCCATGTCACTTCTCAGGTCAAGCTAGTGCCGTAATACAAGATTTATAGGTCTGAAATCTTGTTTTCCAGTCAAAATCAGATCGATTCATAGTACAGTTTTAGTGACGGAAAGGAAAGAACCACCACAGGGGTTGTTGGTGGTGTACGGAGTCAAGCGAGGAGGCGCTACAGCAAGCTGGTGGCGGTGCACGGAGGTGCGACGGTGCATTGGGGCACTCCGTAGTTACACAGAGGTGCGAAGGCGTACTGGGCTGCTCGCGATGCCGCTGGGCTGTCTCCAAATGGGAGGCTGCAACACGCGATGCGCAGGTGGCTGCGAGTGGGGTCTAAGGTACGGTGGGGTACGAGAACTCTCGTTTAGGACCGTTGCTCTGATTCCATGTTGAGAGAAATAATGAATTGCATCCTCATGAGGCCATATGGTTCTCTTATAAAGAGGAGAGACCCGTTGGGAAAATTATACAATGAAGATAGAAAGAATATAAAATACATAAAAGAGATAAAAGATAGAAAATATCTCAACAGTTATAATAGGGTCAGCCAGTTCATGGAGTAGCCTAGACAGGTGCATGTGGATGCAATCCATATGATTCTGAGGTACTTAAGTCATCTCTAGGTGCAAGATTATTTTTCAGAAAAGGGACATCCCTTACTGTCACAACTTATGCAGATGCAGACTATGCAGGATGTCCAAAGGATAGGAAGTCTACTTCGGGCTTAGTTGTATTTGTTGGTGGCTCTTTAGTGTCCTGGAAGAGCAAGAAACATACGGTTGTTGCCAAATCTAGTGTTGAATCAAAATACAGAGCTATGGCACATGAGAGCACATAGATGATGTGGATCAGATCTATTCTAATTGACCTAAGCATTGATGTAGGACTTCCTATGCATTTATAGTGTGACAATCATGCATCTTTATTCATTGCTTATAATCATGTGTTTCATTAAAGAACGAATCACATTGAAGTGAATTGTTACTATACACGTGATATGATTCAAAAAGACTTCATTTCTACTTCTCATGTAAGTTTAGAGGAGCAGACTGCAGACATACTAACTAAGGCTTTAACCAGAGGGTCGTTCCAAAAGTGTTTGTCCAAGATGAACATGATTGATATCTATGCTCCATCTTGAGGGGGAATGCAAAGATATTCTTATGTTACTGTACCTTTATGTATTATATTTCTTTCATCCACGTTATGTAATGTGCCCTTTGGGTCTCTCCCCTATATAAGAGAGCCCCAGGGTTCCCTTGAGAATATTGATCAATAGTTTTCCTTCAACACCTACAAACCTTCCTTCCTCACAATAGAACAACCTCCAGACTGATCTTCCAATTCATGCTCTTGCGACAGTCTTGCCTTCGGTTTCCTTCTCTTCCATGAAAAAGAAAGCAACGACTCTATCCAACTTTTTGCGGAGTTTCCCTAGCACTGGAGGCGAGAGGTCATGCTCGAGGGGCCCCGCTCCTGTTCCTACAAGCAACTCTAGCGAAGTCGAGTTCCCCAAGCCATCGGCCGTAAATGGACCCCACCTCAGATCCAAATCCAGTCGTCCTCTTTCATCTAGGACATGATCCGAATGAGGAAGATATGTTGTCTTTTTAAATTCCATAGAACCAACAGGTTTCACTACACTGCTTGACCCGATTCGAGATCCATCCCGATTCACCTTAAAAGCTAACCCTATTAGAGTATTGAGGAACAAGTCTCCACTGACCCACATCGAGTTAGAGTTCAAAAACTGAACCTCCCTCCTCCTAAGATTATGCTTCCCCTTCGAAGTTGTCTCCTTCAATTTTTTCGCCCCAACTTCCTCCATTGCCACCGGGTTTCCCTCGCGACATTCACGGGAAACAACATCTCTATCATTTCACAAATCATACACTTTGATCCCGGCCAAGCACACCACAAGTTGCAAGCGCCACCGCCTTGCACCACATTTCCTCCGACTGTTGCTACTCCTTTCCCTGACGCCTCTTTTCCACCGACCAATTTTTATATTTTTAAAAAACCCTTCAAATTTGAATTTCTTAGAACATAAAACGCACTAATCCTTATCTCATATATTTAAATATACATTTGAATTTAGATATGCCATGCTTACCTTATCCTACAAAGAAGAGGAAGAAGCAACTCGAGAAGATAATTATAACCATAATCCATTGGTTTATATCTTACATTTGGAATACTTATTTATCAATATTGTTCAAGCGATTCAGTTGTATACAAGAAGTATTTGTTAAAGAGTGGAGAAGTCGATTTGGATTATCAAAGAAGCGATTCACTTCATAAGTTGTTATATGATGATGATTAAGTTTGCTATAATATTACAAGGATGGATAGAAATGCATTCGTAAAGTTGTGCATCCTTATGAAAACTGTTGATATATTAGCTATATTTTATTTCTCTTATGTATTGTCTTTTCTTTCCGTCTACTTTATGTAATTTCCCGACATGTTTCTCTATATAAGAGAACCCTAGGGCCTCATGGTCATGAATAAGCAACTCATTATTTTCTTTCCACATGGTATTAGAGCGATGGTTATAGATTGGCGTTCTCGTACTCGGATCCTAACCCCCACCCATCGCTCTCTCCGTACGCCGCCAAGAGCCACCACCTGAGGTTTGTGCAACCCTCTAAGCAACCTAAGGGCCCTTGTGGGGCCCTCGTAAGCTGCTGCCTAGGCCAGTGCAGGCCCCAGGTCATTGCACAGGCTGCTGCAGGCACCGCCAACGCACACACCGTTGTTGGTCGTTGTAGGCCCCCAGGCTTCTATCATGCCCTAGCGGGGCCACCTAGGGCATTACTTGGCGCCACCACATTTTGGTGCGCCACCCAGGGGTCCTTTTAGGTCTGATTTTGACCGGAAAAGGTGATTTCAGGCCTATAAATCACCTTCTCCAACCCTACCACAAATCAAGGACTGACGAGGATGGTTGTACGATCTACACCTACAACCAATCCTCTATATGATTGTGTAAAATCGCTTGAATCGGTTTACAATCCAAATTGAGTTCCGTTTCGACCTTCTTTTTCATCAGGAGGCGATACAAGATAGTCAATGGTATCTTGCCATGAAGGAGGAGATGGTCACATTACAGTCATGTGGAAGATGGAACATTGTTACAACTCCTACATGAGCATATGTTATAGGATGCAAGTGGGTATTTACGGTGAAGCACCGAGCAGATGGCATCGTGGATCAGCACAAGGCGAGGCTTGGGGCTCATGAGCTTACCCAAACATATGGTGTGGATTATTACAATACTTTCTCTTCAGTAGCTCAACATTCTACATTATGGATCCTTCTTTTTGTTACAGTGACACAGGACTGGCCCTTATATGAGCTTGATGTGAAGAATGTGTTTTTCTATAGTGACCTACAAGAGGTCTACATGCAACAACCACCTGGGTTCACTATTGAGGGGGAGTGTCAAAAGGTCTCAAGGCGATCTGTGGTCTTAAGTAGAGTCCAAGAGCATGGTTCCAAAAGCTCCCGAATTTGATAGAACAGAGGGGTTTGTGAGATCGGATACAGATTATTCACTATTTGTTCAGAGGTCTCAGGGAGGTATAGTTGCCATACTTGTTTATGTTGATGATATCATTGTTACAGGGGATGATGAGAAAGGCATCCAGGCTACTAAGGATTTCCTAGGCCAGTAGTTTGTAACCAAGGACATTGGCAACCTACGTTACTTCCATGAATTGGAGTTTGCCAGGAACCAACGAGGTCTTGTGATGACCCAGAGGAAGTATGCTACAGATCTTCTCTTTGAGACACGGTAGGTTCGCCATTACTTCCATAGACCCAGTAATGAAGTTGTATGATGATGACACTGAGGAAGTAGATAAGAGGAGGTACAAGGAACTCATTGGTACATGACCATCACCCAACCAAATATATCCTTTGCAGTGAGCAAAGTGAGTCAGTTCATGGAGCAGCCTCGATAGGCATATATGGGTGCAATCCATATGATTCTGAGGTATCTAAAGACCTCACCTGGTACTAGTCTTCTATTTAACAAAGGCACAACCCTTGTCGTTATAGCTTGTGCCGATGCATATTATGTATGGTGCTCCAAGGACATGAAGTCCACCTCTAGCTTTGCAGTGTTTATAGGGATTTCCTTAGTGTCATGGAAGAGTAAGAAGTAGACGGTGGTCACCAGATGCAGTGCAGAATTAGAGTACAGAGCCATAGTACATGGGAGTACAGAGATGATGTGGGTCAAATCTGTTCTTACTGACCTAGCAGTTGTGGTGCCTCTTCCCATTCACCTCTAATACGACAACCAGGTTGCTCTCTTCATTGTCAACAATCCATCCTTCCATGAGAGGACCAAGCATATCGAGGTAGACTGTCATTATACTCCAGACATGATTTAGAAGGGTTTCATCTCAACCACTCATGCTAGCTCAAGAGGTCATACAACAGATGTGTTCACCAAGGCCCTAGCCAGAGGGTCATTCCAGAGATGTTGTTACAAGCTGGGCATGATTGATATCTACACTCCAGCTTGAGGGGGAGTGTTTAGATATTATTTATCTTTTGTTTCTTTTATGTATTCTGTTTTCTTTCTATCTACTTTATATGATTTGCCCAACAGGTTTCTCCTTTATATAAAGTTATCCGACTCCAAAAATATAAATGTTCATAAACAACTTGATACAATCTTATACATTATAGCTCACCATGTAAAAATAGAGCAATCAAATTTCATTTTATTAGATCTGGTGAAACAATTAGTGAACACTTTATCGTGTTTTGGATGTTGTTTTGCGACTATATAAACATTTGTACGAGAAAGCTCATCCAATTCTAGAAGACTCAACTGATGAAAGATGGAAGTGGTTTATGTTGACATATTAGTTATCTTTCATATCTTTTGCTAATATTCTTTTCTTACTCTCCTATATAAGAGAATCCTAGGGCTTCGTCAGTGAGTAATTCATTCTTTTCTCTTCACATAATATCAAAGCGACGGTCCTAGACCGGAGTTCTTGTACCCCGAACCTTAGCCCCCACCCGCCACCCTCTCCACACGCCGCCAATGCTGCCATCTATGCACGTCACCGTCATTGGAGGACTGTGTGGCCCTCCAGGACCCTGCCCAGCTCCTTGCGGGGCTCTCCAGGATGACACAGAGCCCTTGCAGGGCCCTCTAGGCCACTGCCCAGGCCACTGCAGGCCCCCAGGCCACTGCAGGACCCTCCCAAGTCACCGTCCAAGCCACTGTGAGCTGCCGCAGGCATCACCAGCCTGCTGCCCAGACTGTTGCAGACCGCAGCGGGCCTCCCCAGGCCTCCGTGAGGCCCTAGCGAGGTCACCTAGGACAACACTCTACATCACCACACCTTGGTGCGCCATCCAAAGGCATTTTTCGATCTGATTTTGACCGGAAAAGGTGATTTCAGACCTATAAATCACCTTTTCCGGCCCTAACATGGTACGAGAATTGATGAGGATGGTTGTATGAGTCTACACGTACAATCAATCCTCCATATAATTGTGTAGACTTGCTCAAATCATTCTACTTCCTCAGTCGAGTTCCGTTTTCGACCGTTTTTCTATCATGTCAGAAAACAAGAGTGATATCTTTTCTACATCAGGTGCCTTCAAGGGCCCAGCTCCCATCGTGAAGTGGACGGGACCAACTATGACTTGTGGTCCATGGAGTTTCTGACTCTTATGCAATGCAACAATAAGGAGCACATTCTGACGAAGCCAAGGCCGGCGGACAATGCTGGGGAAAATGCTTCGTGGAAGCAAGATGACTCGTATGCGCGTATTTGTCTCTCTGGGACCCTCACTGCAGAGATAGCCAATGATATTGTTAACCAGCCCACCGCCAAGGCGATGCTGGATATCCTGACATCCACTTATGCCCAAGTGAAGAACGAGGCCAAGATTCTTCAGTTTGACATATTCAGGGTTAAGCAGAATGGTCATCCACTGCACATATTCTACTCCTCGTTTTGTGGCATGTTCAAGAAGCTTCACAGCTTCATGCCGATTACGACCTCCACAGAGCAGTAGATTGCATATCGGAACTCCACGATGGTTGGAGTTTTCTTGGTTGTGCTTGACCCAGAGTATGATGCTGCACGAGCACAACTCCTTACTGTGGCAACCATACCTCCCATGGATGAGGCTTATCGTCATCTCAACATACTTATTCTACCTGCTGCCACCACACAACCTTCCTCAGCTATGACTACTTTTCGCGGTAGAGGAGGTTCTACTCAGTTCAGAGGACGTAGTCCCCATGGCAGAGGTGGTGGACGCCAGCGTGATCCTTGCACCTACTTCGTCGTACTGGACACTCCGAGGACACATGCTATCAGAAGCATGTATACCATGCATCTGCTTGAATGGCGGAGAAGATTAAGCCTTCAGACGCTACAACTCCTCAGATAGATCCACACCTTGACGGCATTGTCTCTCATATACGAGAGATCATGACTCCAGTGGTTACATGATGCACAGATACTGCAGCTGCAGCTAGATCCTCTTAGAGCTCCTCAGGTATCACATACGCTTTTACTGGTTATAGCAGTATAGATTTTTTTTCGAGAAAAATGAATGGTGACCTCCCAAGCTAGGATCCACCTCATTGTATGCATGTATTTATCAAAAAGTTAGTTATTACAATTAATTACATTTACCAAGATAAGCAGAGTGCCCTACAATGCTCCATTACATTCTCGCTGTAAAATATTTACCCCCCCCCCCCAAATGGCCTTGTTCCTGGTGCACCAAATCGACCACACCAAAGCAAAGGGGTACGAGCAGTCCTCATGTCCAAAGCCGCAAATCGATCTAATATTTCTCCATAAGGTGGGACAATCTTGCCATATACGCCACATGATATTGGCTCTGTTCCACACCTCAACTGATAGCAGACAAGAGAAAAACAACTGATCTGCATCCTCCAGCTCCGACCTGCATCTACCACACGACACATCCTCCATGCCCAGCAACTGCCGCCGGTGACCTTTGGTTAGAATCCTCCCAAGCCTAAACAACCAGAGGAAAACCTTAACTTGATTTGGCACTTTGTATCTCCAAATCTTGCTTGCGTCAACACCAACCTCTTCCTCTAACTCTTCTCTGCCCTCCACTAAGAAACATTATGCTTTTTTCATTGTGAACCTCCCATCTCCCCAGACATAGTGACCCCTGCCTGAAGACATTCCCTCACTCTCCATCAACTCTGTCTGCATAGCAAGGAACCCATCCAACCTTTAGTCCGACAAGGTTGAAGATAACATCGGAGACTAGTCCCATGGTCCCACACCTACTGCAACCAAACCTCGCTATCCATTACCAAGCTCAAGAGCCGCGGAACTCCCCCACCCCCCATCTCCCATCCAATCATCCCACCAAAAGCAAAACCCTCCTCCATCCCCAAGCACCAGTTGCAACTTAGTATGTAACTCCGGTAAAACGTCAGTAATCCCCTTCCACAAGATCCAATACACCATCCCTTTCCCCAAGCGAGTCCGCAAACCCAATAAGAACCTCTACATAAGAAGCCTTAGTGCCGAAAGTTACCGCCTTGGAATACGTGTTGTTTCTTATGCCCGAAGACCCATCCACTTTTTCCCATAATGGCTCATTCTATTCAAAATCTCCAAAAGATCCAACACCCCCTTCTGATGTAGTCTTCTCTGACGAAACATCACCTACCGTCGGTCTTCCCCAAACAACATTCGTCGATGGATCATTCTCCAGGGCCTCCAAGTGTAGAGGGCATCTTGAGAACCTCGCCTCGAGAAACAAGGGCAAGGAATGACCGAAAACTGACCCTACGCAACCACCCACACAAGATTCAGAGAGATACAATTGTCATTCTTGTCTATGATGATATCATTGTTATAGGGATTACGAGCAAGGCATTCATGTTGCTAAGGATTTCCTAGGTCAGTAATTTGTGACCAAGGACCTTGGTAGTTTACGCTACTTCCTTGGACTGGAGTTTGCCAGGAACTAGTGAGGTCTTGTGATGAGCCAGAGGAAATGTGTTGCATATCTTTTTTTTGAGGCAGGCATGGCAGATTGCAGACTTGCCACTACTCCTATGGACCCGAGCATGAAGCTCTTTGATGATGACACTGAGGAGGTCGACAAGAGGAAGTACATGGAGCTTGTTGGCAATCTTCTGTATGTGACCATCACCGGATTAGATATATCATTTACTGTGAGCAAAGTGAGTCAGTTTATGGAGCAGCCCAGACAGGCACATATAGATGCAGTCCATATGATTCTGAGGTATCTGGAGGCCTCATCTGGCACTGGTTTTCTATTTAGCAAGGGTAGATCCCTTGCAGTTACAGCATGTAAAGATGCAGATTATGCTGGGTGTCCCAAGGACAAGAAGTCTACATCTTGCTTCACAGTGTTAATAGGAAATTCCCTGTGTCATGGAAGAGCAAGAAGCAGACCGTGGTTTCCAGATTTAGTGTTGAATCAGAATACATGGCCATGGCTCAAGCTAGTACAACGATGATGTGGGTCAGATATGTTCTTATTGACCTGACTATTGAGGTGCCTCTTCACATGCACCTCCAATACGACAATGACACTGCTCTTTTCATCGCAAACAACTCTGTCTTCCATGAGAGGACCAAGCACATCGAGGTGGACTGGCACTACACTCGTGACATGATACAGAAGGGTCTCATTGCCACTACTCATGTCAGCTCTGGAGACCAGACAACATATGTACTTACCAAGGCCCTAGCCAGAGGGCCTTATCAAAGATGTTGCTCCAAGCTAAACCTGATTGATATCTACGCTACATCTTGAGGGGAAGTGTTGAGATATTAGTTATCTTTTATGTAATATTTATTTTCTTTGTCTTCTTTATGTAATTTGTCCAACAGGTTACTCTCCTAAATAAGAGAACCATAGGGCTTCATCAATGAGTAATACATTCTTCTCTCTTCACAGTTTAAGGTACTTATTCTCCTTACCATTTTTTTTATATGCTTTCTTAGTATAATCTTCATCTGACCAACATTTAATTACATACTAGAATTGTAAAGATGTACTCGATGGTACAAACATCGTATTTCGTTCATGAAGTAGAGAAACCAAAGTACGTAACAAGATAGCAAACAATTGTTTATCAATAATCTAGGTGCATGTTCACTAGATATGCAATTTATCTATGTGCAATCAGGTTGGGAAGGTTCTGCAATAGATAATAGTATATTACGAGATGTACTCACTCGAGTAGACGAGTTAATACTTCCCCATGGTTACTGTAATATCATTAGCTACAATTAAACTATTGCATCAATTCAATATGATATTTATAAATTATTTATGTAGGACAATATTTGTTGATTGTGGTTATATTAATGGAAAAGATGTTCTTTCTCCCTATCTTGGTCAAGGTTATCATTTGAATGGAGAAATAATTACCAACCAACTACGCTAAAAGATTTTTCAACTTGAAGCATGCAAGAGCAAGGAATGTTACCGATAGATGCTTTGACTTACTAAAGAAGTGTTGAGAAATTTTGCACACTTCATCAATGCTACAAAAATGATTTCAAAAAAATCAACGAGTCTATTTGCAAAAGCACTTGGTATTACTATAAGGGAGAACAAATTGAAACTGAATGAAGAACTCACAAAGTTTACTTCCTTTGATCAAACCAATGCATTCGAGCAGGCTTGAAGATGGTCCGTGAGGCAAATGCATGGACTTTTCATTCTATCCAATAACAATAAAGAGAAGTTTATAGGCAAATATTAGATTAAAAATATTTAAAAAGTATTTTCCATTATATTCCTTCATTTTATTTAAAGTTTAGATATTATTTTTGCAAGAAATATAAAAAAGATTTCGGAATGTTTATAATGAGAAAGTTGTTTTTCTTATGAATGCAAATATATTTTTTGATAAGTTTGTTAGAAACATTATGTTTGTGTGTCTATGTGTAAATTTAGTTCTGATACCTTCATGAGTGCACCAAACACTTGAAAGGAATTGAGCCCTTTATGATTGTGGAGAAGAGAGACAAATGGGATATCTTTTCCATAGGGCTAGGGTCTCTTATATAGAGCGAAAACCCTAGAGAGTACAAGGGAAAAAATACATAAATACCCCTTAGGGGTTACGGAACCCAAAGGGTTAAGGGTTATGGAATCCGAAAGGTTACAAACATAATTGTAATATAATAATTCTAACACTGCCCCTCAAGTTAGAGCATATCTGTCGATCATGCCTAACTTGGATACTAAGTACATTAGGCGCTTCCTTAAAAGAGTCTTTGTGAGGATGTCTACAAGTTGAAGTTCAGTGGAGATGTGTGGAGTGTTGATTCGTCCTTCTCATACTGAATCACGAATAAAATGGCAATCAACTTCAATGTGTTTTGTCCGCTCATGAAAAGTGGATTGGTGGCGATGTACGTGGCAAACTTGTTGTCGCAGTATAAGGGTACAGGAGTGGCGACTGACATGCCAAGTTCTATTAGGAAAGAAACAAGCCATGTGATCTCACATGTGGCCTGAGCCATTGCCCTGTATTCTACTTCCGCACTGGATCTGGATACTACTATCTACTTCTTGCTTCGCCAAGTGACAGGGTTATCCCCAACAAACATGGCGTATCTTGTAGTAGATCGACGATCCTCAGGAGAGCTAGCATAGTCAGAATCTGTATAGGCGGAGATATTAGTGTGTCCATTCACCCCATAGAAAAGTCCACGTCCGGGAGATTCCTTCAAATATCGAAGGATCAAAAGAACATTCTGCCAGTGACTGTAAAGAGGCTTCTCCATATGTTGACTGCCTCTGCTCACAACATATGATATATCTGGCCTAGTAACAGTGAGATAGAGTAATTTTCCCACTAAGCTTATGTATCGTGTTGCATCCTTAAAAGCTGGATCAGTAAATGCTGAATATTTTCTCACCTCTGCAGGAATGCCAAATGGCTTGCATCCAAGAAGTCATGCCTCAGTCAGAATATCGAGGCAATACTTTCTCTGTGAAAGATGGAGCCCCTCTGTAGTGCATATTACTTCGTTGCCAAGAAAATAACAAAGTTGGCCGAGATCTTTCGTGACAAAGACCTTCTGGAGGAAGGCCTTGGTCTCCTGAATACCATCTATATCATCTCCTGTGATAACCATATCAACAACATAGACAGCAAGGATGATCGTACCATTAGACCGTCGTCTAACAAAGACAGAGTAGTCAGATGTTGTCCTCTGAAAACCAAGTGTGTTGATCTCCGCAGTGAGCCTGTCAAACCATGCCCTTGGTCTATGCTTCAGGCCATAAATAGCCTTGCGTAGTCGACATACATGCTCCCCCTCGACTACATACCCCGGCGGTTGCATCATGTAGACCACCTCCTCAATATCACCATAAAGAAAGGCGTTCTTCACATCAAGTTGATAAATGGGCCAAGCCTTGTTGGCAGCAACAGAGAGATTGGTACGTATCGACCCCATTCTGGCAACAAGCGAGAAGGTCTCAAAATAATCAACTCCAAAGGTTTGTGTGAAACTTTTGGCAACAAGTTTGGCTTTAAACCTGTCAATAGAACCATCAGGCGACTGTTTGGTCGTGAAGACCCATCGACAAGCCAAAAGGAGAACTCCCGAGGGGCACGACATAAGATCCCACGTGCCCCGGGAGGCAAATGCATCCATCTCCTCATCCATGGCCTGTCGCCAACCACGATCTTGCATTGCACTGAAATGATCTCTTGGAACGGTAATTGTTAGAAAATAGGAAGCAGAAGCGAAATCATGGAAAAAGATAAAGAACGTAAGAACAACGGAATTTTACGTGGAACCCTACTCCCTAAGGAGCGGGATGAAACCACGGGAGAAGCCCTCAAAGGGATGGTGTGTCTTGCACTTTTATCAATGGATACAGGAGGTCTGGGGCTCCTTATATAGCCTCCACAGAGCCTCCAAGTCCCACCACTGGTAGATGTGGGACTAAACTCTTGGATGGGGTAAATGGATCCTGGAGAGATCCATTTACCCATCTCTCTCATAAGTGACGCATACAATGAATACTCCAACACTCCCCCTCAAGCTGGAGCATGCAATGCTCAACTTGGACAAACAGAAAGAAAGTCAACTCACATACTGAACACTATGGACAATATCAACCCAACACGTACAACTACTGCTGTCGAGGACGTTGCTTCTCATGCCGTGTAGGTGAGGAGGACGAACGGGCTGGAGTGTGAGTCTGCTGAATCTCCTCGCCGGAGAGCATGTGCTCTAAACTGCGCCTGTCAGAGTCACTGCAACTGGAAATGAGTCTCGTCGTCGGAGAACTCTGGCCCGCCACAACACGTGGACAACTGCTCCATCTCTGAAAAGGGCCGAACTGGAAAAGGCCGTGGAAGTGCAATCCTCGTCGAAGTCCACGATCGCTGGAGAATGGAGTCTGAAATAAGTCTCCTCGTCAGAGAACTGGGTCTCTCCCATCTAGCTCAAAGAATGGTACACTGCTATGATGTCCCTATGATACCACATGAAAACCCTTGCCAACATGGCATAGGGAATGGTCCTCTACTCTGGAGTACCTATGGCTCACATGAAAACTCTGGCCGACAAAACTATAAAAGATGGGGACCACGACAAAAGATGGCAGACATGTGCACATCTGAATATGACCGCGTACATGTGCGTGTCTGAAAATGAGTCTCTCTCTGGAGAACTCGAAAAATGGGCCTCTCAACATGGAGTGCCTCCAACTTGGACTCTGACCAATCTGAGTCTGAAAAACCTGGATGGTCTGACGAGTCTGATATCTGGGGAAGACCTGTGACTCTACATATACTCCCCCTTTCTCCCATACTGGTCGGATGACATGGACGTCGACCAAGTTGGGAGAAGACAATGAAATGGGGAAAACAACATGAATATTCTAAAAAATTCATTGCAGTTTTTTTTTCTTCTTTCTTTTTTTATAAGTCGTCCAAACACATTTTTTTAAGCCGTTGCAACATTTTTTTTGGCTTTTCTCTCACATTTTTTTACAAAACATTTGCGTATGGCTTTTTATTGTACGTGCCTTTTTCGATTTTTTTAACCAGCCCCCCTTTGTTTTTTTTTCAGGGACATACGGCCTAGGCCACCCCCCCTTTTTTCTTTCTTCTTCTACACTTTTTCTAACGCGACCAGCCTGTAAGCCCTTTTTTTTCATGGGGCCCGCTACTCCTATTTAGGGTTCCCAACGTGGGAACCATCCTAATGATGGAGAGCCACACCCCCCGATGTGGGTTCTTCTTCACTCGACGCTCGGTGGAGGTCGCCATATGCGCTGCCGCAGGAGAGATGGAGCTCCTGAGATGGAGCGTCGCCCTGCCGCCGCCAATGTGGAGACGCGCTGCCTGCGCGTGGAGTGGACGGGGGGCTCGACGCCTGAGAGCGTGAGTTTTGGTGTCCTTGCCGCCTTGCGCTTGGGATGCTTCTCGTCGCGCGCTGCTTGCCCGATAGGGGCTGATGGAGACGATCGGAAAGTGTTAGAGTATTTGATGTATGCGTTAGTTTTGAGGGAGATAGGTAAATGGATCCCTCCAGGATCCATTTACCCCATCCAACAATTTTGTCCCACATCGTCCAGTGGTGGGACTTGGAGGCCCTGTGGAGGCTATATAAGGAGTCCCAGGCCTCCTGTATCAGATGAGAAAAGAGCAATGCATAATACGCCCCTTTGAGGGCTTCTCCCGTGGTTTCATCCCGCTCCTCACGGAGTAGGGTTCCTCGTAAAATCGTGGTGTTCCATGTTTATCTCTTTGTTCTTATGCTATGTTTTATCATTCCGCTTCCTATTTTCTAACATGCTATCAGAGCAGGTTCGATTCTTGAGGATTTTTATGTCTATTATTTATTCGAGATTCGATTGTTAGATACATTGTTCTTGTTCTCAAAGATCATTATTCTTTCAAAATTCGATTTTTTATTTGGAGATCTGCACAAGTTTTGGTTCAAGAATTCTAGGGTTTTCCAAAACCCTAGATACACATTTCCAGGCCGCATGACGGCACCTTCGATCATCTCCAAATCCAGCAGGTCTCCAGCGACGATCTTCGGTCTCCACAGCAGTAAATCCAGAAGTCCCCCAGCACGGTTGTTCTCCAGGCGCGCGAAGGACAACGAGAGAGAACACGGTGGCACGTACCCCAGCGCGAACCCCAGCACCCCAGCGAGAGAGAAAGCGCTCAACGAGCGCAGTGGCACAGGCAACACCGCACAACCGCACGACGACCGAGACCCGAGCTCCAGGGCGGCGATGCCAGCCACTCCTCGCGCGGGCTCCCAAAGTCTCAGGCAACCGCATGCTCCTGGCGGCAGCAAGGATCCCCCTCCCCATATGCGGAAGCGGCATCAGAGGACCTCCCCAATCGGGGGAGGCTGGCGTTGGAAAAGGGTTCCCAATGGGAACCCTAAAAAGGCCTCTGTTGCAATACGTGGGCCCCTTCGGCCACTGTTGAAAAAAAAATTTTTTTGAAGGAAAATGGGGGGGAAGGGCCTGTGAAGAAAAAAAAAGGGAGAGGTGGGGAGATGGGCCCAAATTTGGGGTCGAGAAAAAAAAATATGAATGTTTTAAAAAAAAAGAGAAAAAAAGCGGAAAGGAAAAAAAGCATGTACACCGGAAAAAGCCGTACGCAAGAATTTTTTAAAAAAAGGGAAAAGCCAATAAAAATAATGAACGGCTTATGTTCAAAAAAAAAGTTGGCGGCTATTAAAAAAATGACAAAAAGCCGCAAGTTCATGTTTTCTCCCCATTTTATCTTGTCTTCTCCCAACTTTGTCGATGTCATTTTCCGACAAGTATAGGAGAAAGGGGGAGTATGGTGTAGAGTCACAGGTCTTCTTCTAGATTCAGATGCAGATTTCCAGACCTTCTAGATTTTCAGACTCTACAAGTTTGTCAGATTAAGATTTTTCCATGCGCAATTCAGACTCGACGTTCAGATTCCGAGTCCACAGGTGAGATGCGCAGTTGTTCGGACTCGACAGATTGGTCATAGTCCAAGTTCGAGGCACTCCATGTTGAGGCCCATTTTTCGAGTTCTCCAAAGAGAGACTCAATTTCAGACACGCACATGGATGCGGTCATATTCAGATGAGCACATGTATGCCATCAATTGTTATGGTCCCCATCATTTTCTTATTGTTTCGGCCAGAGACTTTATGTGAGCCATAGGGACTCCAGAGTAGAGGACCATTCCCTATGCCATGTTGGCAAGGGTTTTCATGTGGTATCATAGGTACACCAGAGTAGTGCACCATTCTCTGTGCCAGATTGGAGAGACCCAGTTCTCCGACGAGGAGACTTAGTTCAAACTCCATTCTCCAGCGACCGTGGACTCCGACGAGGATTGCACAACCACGGCCCTTTTCAGTTCAGCCCTTTTTCAGAGATGGAGTAGTTGCCTACATTATTGTGACGGGCCAGAGTACTCCGACGAGGAGACTCATTTTCAGTTGCAGTGACTCTGACAGGCACAGTTCAAATCACATGCTCTCCAACGAGGAGATTCAACAGACTCACACTCCAGCCCGTTCGTCCTCCTCACCTGCATGGCATGAGAAGCAACGTCCTCGACTGCAGCAATGTGCGCGTTGGGTTGATACTTTCCGTAGTGTCATGTAGCGTTGAGTTGAGTTTCTTTATGTTTGTCCAAGTTGAGCATTGCATGCTCCAGCTTAAGAGGGAGTGTTGGAGTATTTGATGTATGCGTCAATAGTTTTGTCCCACATCATCCGGTGGTGGAACTTGGAGGCCCTGTGGAGGCTATATAAGGAGTCCCAGGCCTCCTGTATCAGATGAGAAAAGTGCAATGCATAACACACCCTTTTGAGGGCTTCTCCCGTGGTTTCATCCCGCTCCTCACGGAGTAGGGTTCCACGTAAAATAATGGTATTCCATGTTTATCTCTTTGTTCTTATGCTCTGTTTTATCATTCCGCTTCCTATTTTCTAACAGAGGGGCGGTATGGGGCCTCTCATGGTGCGGCTTCGAGGAAGCGGCGATCTGAAGGAGCAGCCTGGGGACTCCTCGCCACATGGGCCTGCGGTTTGCTCCTGTTCTCGCGCACGCGACCAGATGTGTCGCCTGGGAGCCCAAGGGAGATGGGTAAATGGATATGTTGTTGCTTGTTTTGGCTGAGAGGCGCTGCCAAGGAGAGGGCTTCAGCCAGGCGGCACCGTCTGGAGCGGCTTGGAGAAGGGATATGCGCCAGGGGTTCATGGAAACACTAGCGCACCTTACTGGGGTCTCAGATCTAGAGAGGCCTTCTTCGTGGGCTGTTGCTGAGGTCTCTTCGCCGCCAGGAGTTTTGCTGCCAAGGAACAGATCTGGAGAAGACGACATAGATATTCCAGAGAATAGGGTTTTAGTCAAAACCCTAAAACTTGACAGAACTTGATCAAATCACAAACATGATCTTTATAAAGAAGATCTTCAATAACAACCATCGATGAAAATGATAATCGAATCTAAAAAAAATAATCTCCTCGAGAATCGTACCCGCTTTGATACCATGTTAGAAAATAGGAAGCGGAAGCGAAAACATTGAAAAAGATAAAGAACGATAAAAACAACGGGATTTTACGTGGAACCCTACTCCCTAAGGAGCGGGATGAAACCACGGGAGAAGCCCTCAAAGGGCTGGTGTGTCTATTGCACTTTTCTCAATGGATATAGGAGGTCTGGGGCTCCTTATATAGCCTCCACAGAGCCTCCAAGTCCCACCACTAGTAGATGTGGGACTAAATTCTTGGATGGGGTAAATAGATCCTGGAGAGATCCATTTACCCATCTCTCTCATAAGTGACGCATACAATGAATACTCCAACAGTAATAGCATTCAGAGCATCTGTAAATCTCTTGTCACAACTAGATAAACCATCTGTAGAAGTAAAATGTGACATGGGGTGATACGTACATTTCCTTTTTTGCTTGCATAGAGCTATAGGAAGCTCCCCATGTACATCCGGGACAGCAGTGGTGGGAGTACTCGAAGTGGTCATATCATCCTGCATAAAAAGGACAGGCAAAGGTACAAACACTGGTAGAAGGTATAGAGGTACGCTGACGAGTATAGACGATTGGTGGAGGGAGGTCCAGAGGAATGCCACTCACAGTTTGTGTGAAATAACTTGTTTGCTCAAAGAAGATGACATCAATAGATACATAGTATCGACATCCAATAGGATCATAGCATCGATAGCCTTTCTGGGTACGGGAGTACCCAAGCAAGACGCATTTGATGCACGAGAGTATAATTTGTCAGCTGCATGAAAGTTCTGAACAAAGGCAATACAACCAAAAATTCGCAAAGGTATAGGAAATGGAGACTCGGTAGGATAAAGTAAGGAAAAAGGAGTTGCCCCTTTGAGAACAGATGAAGGAACACGGTTGATGAGATACACTGCAGCAAGGATAGCATCTCCCCAATATTGTTTAGGAACACTCATTTATATAAGAAGAGATCTGGCAATATTTAGCAAGTGTCGGAGTTTTCTCTCAGCTATACCATTCTGTTGTGAGGTATATGGACATGATGTTTGGTGAACAGTTCCCTGGGATGCAAAGAAAGAGGTCGAGTCATGTTGGGTTAACTCAAGAGCATTTTCAGTTCGAATGATCTTAACAATGCTAGAAAAGTAAGTTTTAACATATTGAAAGAAATTTCTGACAATTTGATTAATAACCGAACGCTCCTTTATTAGATAGACCCAAGAAGATCGACTATAATCATCAACGAAAACTATAAAATAGCGATGACCACTTAATGTGCGGATCGGACAAGGTCCCCAAACATCACAGTAAACAAGATGAAAAGCAGCAGTACTACGAGACTCAGTACAAACATGAAATGAAGTTCGATGGTGTTTCCCGAACTCACATGCCTCGCACTGAAAGGGCTTCAGCGCAGAGAGTTCAGGAAACATCACGGAGATGGCCTTGGCAGAGAGATGCCCAAGGCACAGATGCCATAGGAGCGGATCTTCGGAGATAGATGCAACACCAACAAAATTGGAGTCTGAGGGTATGTCAAGGTAATTAGGCCGTTCTTCTCATGACACCCACCAAAAATCCGCCTTGTCCGAATGTCCTGAAAATAACAACAAGACTCATCAAATATCGCACGACAATGAAGCTCAACACAAAGCTTGTGAACTGACAGTAAGCTAAGAGGAAAATCAGGAGCACAGTGAACCCCCGAAAGTCGGAGCTTGGAAGAGAATTCCATAGTTCTGACAATAGTAATCTGTGATTGAGTCCCATTAGGGACTCGAACTGACTTCACAGAGGTAGATGGTATGGAAGTGGTGAGCAGACTACCTTCTCCAGTGAGATGAGTAGAGGCGCCGGAATCAATAATCCAAGCTGGAGTAGGAGTGATAGCAGAGTTGGCTATTGTACCTGAAGGAGTGGCCAGAGCAGCAGTTGTAGTGTTACTAGTGGTGGTAGGCCCTGGAGTCTAAAGGATTTGCATTAGGCGGGAGTAATCTGCATCATTAAGATGAACAGTCTTGCCACTAGAGGTAGGCGATGCCTCTTCCACATTATTGGCATCCTCATAAGCATTATTGGCGTGATAAGAAGGTACGCCAAACTTTTGCCAGCATCGTTCAGTCAGGTGGTTCCACCTACCACAGTGAGTGCATGGGCCAGTAGAGTTTCGCCCACGACCATGACCAAAGTCACGGCCTCGTCCAGATTCCCGTCTGCGGCCACGACTTGGATCACGACCGTGTCCTCCTCGCAAGCCGTATCTGCCTCCTCGCCCAGATGAGGCGATGCGTGTATAGTTCTCTGTTGAAGGTAAGACAGGAGGCCGGGCAGCGGATATCTCGAGCTCCTCAAGTCGGTCAAAGATGGCCTTCATTGTTGGCAGTGTGTCTAATATAAGAAATTGCTCCTTCGTTGCATGGAATCTGGAATGCAGGCCATCAAGGAAGCGGTATACCTGCCAGTCAGAACGCTCTTGTATTTGTTTGGTGCAACATGAGGGCTGGAATATTGCAAGCTCCTCATATAGGCTGGATAGATGCCTGTATTACTCGATGAGGGTGGAATCACCCTGAGATGCCGACCAGATTCGCCTGTAAATGTCTGCAAGGCGTGACTTCGTCTTCTTCTGGGAGTATGTTTGCTCGAGATCCTCCTACATTTCCTTGACCGTATTTTTATAAAGAAGATTTGAGGCAATGTGAGCCTCAACCTTGTTAGTCATCCAGTTGATAACCAAAATAGTTGTCAGTCTGCCAGTTGTTGTACTCTTTGTCCTTTTCATCTAAATGATCTTTAGTCAAAATTTAGAGTTTCCTCTGACCACCAATGAACACCATAAAAGATCGAGGCCAGAGCACGTAATTTTATGTGCCTTTGAGTTTGATAGTAGTGCCTTGTGCCATAATATTCGTGCCCAAGGGCTTTGTCTCGGTAGAAGAAGGCGCCATGGTGATCTTAAAATAGAAAGACGATCCTGTGATCAACTAAGGATGCATATAAGAGCTAAAAAATGCCCTAGAACTCTCGTTTGCCCTTAAAGAATGGCTGAAAACCCTCAGTAGACACCAGATTTGGATTCTTGGAAGCGGCCGTGATGAGTTTTGGATCTCCAAAGAGTCCTACGGTACCCGTGGAGGGTAGCTGTGGGGTTGACGACCTTTGTAGAAGGTCCTGAAAGCGCAAGGTTGCGCTAGCGGGTGTGTTGCTGCACTGGAGGAAATTAGAGGGCCTTGTGCTGGGCCAAGAGGGCCCACGTAGGCTTTTGCGAGGCTTGAAGATGGCGGTGGGGATTTTAGATCAGAACCTTGTTCTAGGACCGTTGCTCTGATACCATGTGGAGAAGAGAGACAAATGAGATATATATTCCATAGGGCTAGTGTCTCTTATATAGAGAGAAACCCCTAGAGAGTACAAGAGGAAAAATACATAAATACCACTAAGAGGTTACGGAACCCGAAGGATTAAAGGTTACGGAACCCGAAAGGTTACAAACATAATTGTAATACAATAATTCTAACAATGATAATTACATTCCTTTGTTAAATCAAACACTACAATGGAAAATGCTCATTCCTTTCCTTTTTCAACATGATTTGTTTCTTTGGTTTCCTCCTACAATAGTGTTGTCGATGGTTGTATGAACATGATCGTAATAGTAACAAGAAAATAGCGCGTAAAAAGGGAAAAGAGTTAATGCATTCCATTGAAGCCCTAGAGTTCTCTTACATAGGAGAAAAACCCTATGGGAAAATTATAAAGTAGACAGAAGAATAAGTAAATATAAATAATGAACAAACACAAACATTTATCTCAACACTCCCCCTCAATTGGAGCATATATATCAAATTGTCAATCATGTTCAGCTTGGAACTACAACGATGAAATAGACCTCTAGTAGTGCCTTGGTGAACATATCGGCAGTTTGATCTCCTGAGGCAACATGAGAGATGGAGATAAATCCCTTCCGAATCATATCTCGAATGTAGTTACAGTAGCACGGTTTTAAAAAATCATTATTTTAAAGAAGGCGCTTACACCGAAAAAGAGCCATACGCATAAAAAAATGTTTAAAACATGATGATTTCCAAAAAATGTGAGTATGAAAAGTCGTAAAAAATGTGTAAACAATTTTTTTCAAAAAAAACATGATTCATGTTTTCCACGTTATCTTGTCTTCTCCCAACTTAGTCATATATTCCGACTAGTATGGGAGAAAGGGGGAGTATATGTAGAGTCATAGGTCTATTCAGATGTTCCAGATGTCAGATCTCCATATTCTAGGCCAGTTACATTTCTAGACTCTACAGATAATCAGATGTTCAGACTCCAAGACGCACGAGTGTGCGATCTTCAGTGTCGTGGTCCCCATCATTATTCTTGTTTTGTCGGCCAGAGTTTTCATGTGAGCCATAGGGACTCCAGAGTAGAGGACCAATCCCTATGCCATGTTGGCAAGGGTTTTCATGTGGTATCATAAGGACTCCATAATAGAGTACCATTCTCTATGCCAGATAGGAGAGACCCAGTTCTCTGACGAGACTTTTTCAGACTCCATTCTCCAACGATAGTGGACTTTGACGAGGATTGCACTTCCACGACCTTTTCAGTTCGGCCCTTTTTAGAGATGGAGCAGTTGTCCACATGTTGTGGCGGGCCAGAGTACTCCAACGAGGAGACTCATTTCAGTTGCAGTGACTCTGATAGGCGCAGTTCAGAGCACATGCTCTCCGACGAGGAGATTCAGTTGACTCACACTCCAGCACGTTCGTCCTCCTCACCTGCATGGCATGAGAATCAACGTCCTCGACAGCAGCCGACGGTTGTGCGCGTTGAGTTGATATTGTCTGTAGTGTCAGTGAGTTGAGTTTCTTTCTGTTTGTCCAAGCTGAGCATTGCATGCTCCAACTTGAGGGGGAGTGTTGGAGTATTTGGTTATGTGCTATATGAGTTGTAAGAGGGTAAATGGATCTCTCCAGGATCCATTTATCTCATCCCAATGTTTAGTCCCACATCTACCAGTGGTGGGACTTGGAGGCTCTGTAGAGGCTATATAAGGAGCCCCAGACAAGCTGTATCAATTGAGAAAAGGAATGAAATATCCGCCCCTTTGAGGGCTTCTCCCGTGGTTTCATCTCCACCTCAGGGAGTAGGGTTCCACGTAAAAATCTATTGTTCTTCGATGTTTTTATTTCTTTATTCTATTATTCCACTTCCTCTTCCTATTTTCTATCATCTTCCATGAAAGAAGTGAAGTCCCTACAAAGACAACGAAGCCTGAGATAGACCTCATGTCTTCGGGACATCCTGCATAATCTGCATTAGCACATGTTGTAACTGCAAGGGATGTATCTCTACTGAACAAGAGTCCTGCACCTAGAGAAGTCTTCAAATATCTCAAAATCATGTGAACTACATCCATATGTACATGTGTGGGTTGCTCCATAAACTGACTAACTCTGCTCACTACGAAGGCTATATCAGGTCTTGTAGTGGTGACATATAAGAGCTTCCCCACAACCTCTCTATATCGTCTCTTATCAACCTCTTCATTGTCATCATCATAGAGTTTAACATTCTGATCCATAGGAGTAGTAGTCGGCCTACATCCTGTCATTCATGTCTCAGCTAGGAGATCAGTAACATACTTCCTTTGCGTCATCAACATGTCACGTTGGTTCCTCGCAAATTTGAGGCTAAGAAAATAACGAAGATTGCCAAGATCCTTGGTCACAAACTACTATCCAAGGAAGTCCTTAACTGCTTGAATACCCTAATATCATGTCGTGTAACAATGATGTCATCCACATAAACCAAAATAGCAATGGTACCTCTCTGTGATCTCTGAATGAAAAGAGAGTGATTTGCAGTCAATCTGACAATTCCCTACTGCTCAATCAACTCTGAGAGCATTTGGAATCAAGCCCTCGAACTCTTTTTAAGATCATAAAAAGCCTTGTGAAGTCTACAAATCATATGAGACTCCCCTCAGTAACAAAACCTGGTGGCTGCCGCATGTAGACTTCCTCTTGCAAGTCACCATACAAGAAGACATTCTTGACATCTAGTTGAAAGAGAGGCCAATCACGTGCCACAACAACAAAAATAAGAATCCTCAATGTAGAATGCTGAGCAACAGGAGAAAATGTATCCTAATAGTCCACTCCATATGTCTGGGTGAACCCTCGAGGTGTTTGGGTGGCATCCAAAAGGTGATAATGTTTGTGTTCAACCATCCCGTTTTGTTGGGATGTATATGCACATGAAGTTTGATGTACAATACCAAGAGTTTTGAAGAACTGTGAGAGTTGTAAGCTACATAATTCTAATGCATTGTCAGAACGAATATACTTGACATTTGCAGAAAAACTATTTTTAATTTCATTAATAAAAGACTGTACAACATGTAACGACCGTCCTCCCGAGGACCTTAGGTTACTCGTCAAACACGTCATTTGCACACTTAATAAGCTTAAGTTAATCTCATGCTATGAAAACCTGGGGAATTTTTTTTAAACATGACATTCACAAGATTTAAATTTGGATAAGCAAGCAACCACAAAAAAAAACTAAAAGCGGAAGTAAGTAGTACACCAGAACTGAATGACAACATATCCATTCATTTTCATTTCATTCATATACATGCTGAAATTTCGCAACATTCAATATACATGTATGTATCCCAAAAATAACACTACAGAGGAGAACACAACAAACAACTGTCTAATGAGCTCCAAAAGAGTATACCTGCTCTGAAAGTGTA
This sequence comes from Ottelia alismoides, assembly GCA_037367405.1. NCBI lineage: Eukaryota > Viridiplantae > Streptophyta > Magnoliopsida > Alismatales > Hydrocharitaceae > Ottelia > Ottelia alismoides. The sequence continues at coordinate 174,201 of JAZKJV010001954.1, read as the reverse complement.
GCACCAAAAAGAAACAACAGCAACCCAAACTATATCGGCTACTCGGTCGCTGGGCCCTTGCCTGCCATAGTAGAAAAAGGACAAGCAAGTATCTGTCACAAAGTTGTCGAGTACAAATTCTACACAATTCTACTAAGGAAAGTAGTAAGCAAAGACTAGCACAGCTAGAAAAACAGTAAGGTAAGTGTAGTGGACAAAAGAAGCTAGCAAGTAAAAGTGGGTTAATTGGTTCTTTTAAATTATTTACTTGCTTTCTGAAGTCTAACAAGAACACACTCGCTCACTACCACACTGTGTCTCCCTCGATCAATGGAACTAACCAACAACAAATCAAGCCTAGAAGTAAGTCTGTGGTCTTGGTCCGGTTAGGACCTTGATATCCGGGTAGGACTTCAAAGTCCAGGTTGAACCTCACACTATGACTCTGAGGTATGGTGTACGCCTCAGGGTTGGGGTGCCTCCGTAGACATGCGATGGTGTCTTGCATCCTAACTAAGTTCCCAACACTCCTTCTAGCTTGTTCTCTCAACTCACATTGATCCTTGGTCGACACATGTGATAGCTCGCTCCCGAAGGTGTGCGTGTACTCACAACTCTCTCTCAACATTCACTCCTCGTTAGTCTCGACTAACGGTACTGTCGTCATTAGTCTCGTAGCGGAAGAGTCTAAAGATCACATCTCTCTTACCCCGTCACGAGGTCATAAACCTGGCGGAAAGGTATTGATGAAGTTTTTAGTATCTGCTACCCACTACCCCATCACCAGTACACGACATGGTGGAAAGGTAATAATGAAGTCATCAGTGTCTGCTAACCACTACCCCATCACCAGTGCACGACATGGCGGAAAGGTACAAATGGTGACATTGATGTCTACTGACCACTACCCCATCACCAGTGCACGACATAGTGGAAAGGTATTTATGGAACATCAATGTCTACTGATGAAACTTCATCTTAACTGGGCAATTGGTGAAATGTCACAAGTCTGTTAATCACAATCCCATCACCAGAGCACAACCTGGTGGAAGAGTAATAATTATAGCGGTGAGGAAACCCCCGAAGGGATTCGTCTGCTCTCGCCAATCCCAGTGGAAGTGTGGTCCAAGGGAAAGACAGTGGTAGTACGACTACTACGCCACTGGAGGCAGGAACGAGAAGAGGTAAGCCTGCCGGACCCGACTTCCTCTCCCGCTGCTCAACTCCCGAAGGAGAAAAGCTAAGTAAAAATCAGACGAACTCGTAACTAACCGCAGAGAACCCCAAACCTAGGTTCTCAAAGAAAAACCAACGGGTCAGCGGAATGGTCTAGACAACTCGTGGATCCCAAGGAAGCGTAAAACAAAACCGAGCCGGCTCGAAGAAAACACGTACAAAGGACTGGGATCCTAGACCCATGCTCTCAGTGTCCGCTACCTAAGCCTGAGCGACCTCATCTCCTGCTCAGGTGAGGGTCACCGCGCCCTCGCACAGTCGGAGCACCATTTTTCATGACTGATCATATGTGACATCACCATTTCTTTTTCATGTTACGCCCTAAGCGTCTATGGTTTCTTTGATTTGTTTCCCATCTACAAGTTATCGGTCCTAGACCCGAACTTGTTCTATAAGAACCTCTATTGATCCAAGGTCGGCGATACGGACCTGATACGATAGTCTCTCTCTAATTTCCTACTCAAGAACATCAATCTTATGATCTTGGCTATCTTACCGGAAACTTCATTCTTTCCTACGTCCCAAAAGATTCAGAAAAACCTACAAGGATCGGGCTACTCCTTAGAGGAAGACTTGCTTCATGGCAAGTTCATATAATCTTGTTTTCCTGTATAGTAACTACATATATATATGTATCCTTAAGATCATCCCCAATCTCTAAATTTCATAATAGGTGTTTCAAGCCCATCTTTATAAGTAGCAATTATCCTAAGGCATGCTCTAAAATGATTACTGTTATAAAATCGGAAGCGGAAGCGGAAACGATAATCAGAGCATAGAAATAAGGATAAACATGAAGAACACAAAAGATTTTTACGTGGAACCCTACTCCGTGAGGAGCGGGATGAAACCACGGGAGAAGCCCTCAAAGGGGCGTGTTATGCATTGCACTTTCTCAATGAGTACAGGAGGTCTGGGGCTCCTTATATAGCCTCTCCAGAGCCTCCGAGTCCCACCACTGGACGATGTGGGACTAAACAACTGGGTGGGGTAAATGGATCTCCTCCAAGATCCATTTACCCTGTTACAACTCAATAGGCGCTTACAACTTATGCTCCAACACTCCCCCTCAAGCTGGAGCATGCAATGCTCAGCTTGGACAAACATAAAGAGACTCATCTCAACGCTACAGGACACTACGGACAATATCAACCCAACGCGCACATTGCTGCTATCGAGGACGTTGCTTCTCATGCCGTGCAGGTGAGGAGGACGAACGGGCTGGAGTGTGAGTCAACTGAAGACTCGTAACCTGACCATCGAGTCTGAACTTGCGCCTGAAGTCTCCTCGTCGGAGAACTGGGTCTCTCCCATCTCGCTCAGAGAATGGTGCACTGCTCTGGTGTACCTATGATACCACATGAAAACCCTTGCCCTCAAGGGAATGGTCCTCTGCTCTGGAGTCCCTATGGCTCACATGAAAACTCTGGCCTGACAACTAGAAGAATGATGGGGACCTCTGACAATGATGGCAACTTATGCTCATCCGACAATGACCGCACACTTGTGCGTGTCTGAAACTGGAGTCTCTCTCTAGAGATCTCGAAAAACTGGGCCTCTCATGATGGAGTGCCTCGAACTTGGACTCTGACCAATCTGTCGAGTCTGAACAACTGCGCATCAAACTGAGACTCGGAATCTGAACTTCGAGTCTGGAACTTGCGCATGAAGAATCTTCATCTGAAAACGTGTAGAGTCTGGAAATCGGCTGGTCTGACGAATCTCTGAATCTGGAAGATCTGAATGAGGACATGTGACTCTACATATACTCCCCCTTTCTCCCATATTTGTCGGAAAAACAGAGAAATCGACAAAGTTGGGAGAAGACAACATTGATGGGGAAAAACAAAACATGAAATTTGCGGCTTTGTTCAATGTTTTTTTTTAAGCTGTCATCATCATTTTCTTTTTCTTTTTTTTTTTTGAAAATATTTTTTTTGTTAAAGCCGTTTCAATTTTTTTATGGCTTTCGCAATTTTTTTTTAACTTGCGTACGGCTTTTTTTTTTCGTGTACGCGCCTTTTTCATTTTTTTAACACTATAAACGTGGTCCATTTGGACCCAAATGTCTCCCACTCTCTCTCTCTCTCTCTTTTTTTTTTTTTAAACACGGCCCACATCTGGGCCCAACACTCAGCCCCACCCTTTTTTACTTTTTTTTTAAAGAAAACAACTCACTTGGACTCACAAGCAAATAACCCCACATTTTTTTAATAGCCGCAGGCCCTAGGGTTCCCCAAAGGATTCCCAACAGGAAACCCTTCGATGCACGCCGTCGTTTGGGATGTCGCACCCCATTTGGGGTTTTCTTCACGCGCCGCCTCGAGAGGCATCGCAAGATAAGCCTTGCCGCCTAGACCTGGAGCGAGGAGCTGCACCTTCCCCTGGAGGCGCCGAAGCCCCTATCGTTGCTTAGGTTGAAGGAGGTTCACGGGGAGGTCTCGTCAGGATAGGAGTCGATGGCACGCGTCGCCTGGGCCTGCGATGCGCGAGAGCATCTAGCGCTGCCTGGATGACACTTGAAGGGTTGCGGGGAGCAGAGATGCGTCGCCTGCGCATTTGGATCATGGCTCGCGATGGAGCCTGGACAGGGGATGGGCGGCATTCGTTGCTCGGGAAGGTTCCTGCGAGGAGGAACTAGGGCTTCTTCGCCTGGAGGTTCCTCTGGATCTCGAGATTGGCTGAAGGGGGCTCCTGCGTGGAAGTGTAGCGCCGCCCTGAAGATGCGATACACGCCCGCGACATTGAAGGGCTCCTGCGTGGTGCTCGGCGCCTGTGCGCCTGGTCGCCTGGAAGCCACCTTGCGAGAAGAAGAAACCTGTGATGCAGCTTCGCGGGTGGTTCGCCTTGAGGTTCTGCGCGCCGGCTGAGAGATCTGGGGAGCGCGAGATCTGGGGAGCACGAAGGCGGTTGTTGCTCGAAGATGACGAGTATTGTGCTGCTGTGATCGACCGAGTTCTTCGGCCATGAAGGCTCTGAATCGACGAGTTGAAGCCTGGAGAACAGGGCTTCGTGAAAAACAGGGGCTGGATGCTGATGGCCATGCTCATTGATGCAGAACTAGGGTTTCTGAAAACCCCTAAAATAATATGCTGATCTTCGAACATAATAATCTTCAAGAACATAATTAGGGTTTTAACAGAAACCCTAAAATCGAATCTCGAAAAAAATAAAATAAAAAAAGTACAAATCCTCGAGAATCGACCCGCTCTGACACCATGTTATAAAATCGGAAGCGGAAGCGGAAACGATAATCAGAGCATAGAAATAAGGATAAACATGAAGAACACAAAAGATTTTTACGTGGAACCCTACTCCGTGAGGAGCGGGATGAAACCACGGGAGAAGCCCTCAAAGGGGCGTGTTATGCATTGCACTTTCTCAATGAGTACAGGAGGTCTGGGGCTCCTTATATAGCCTCTCCAGAGCCTCCGAGTCCCACCACTGGACGATGTGGGACTAAACAACTGGGTGGGGTAAATGGATCTCCTCCAGGATCCATTTACCCTGTTACAATTCAATAGGCGCTTACAACTTATGCTCCAACAATTACAAATAGAGATTTACCCTATTCACTTTTTGATCACCCCAAAGCATTGTCATTGTGTGTGTATACTTCATAACAATCCAAGGCATCTAGTCCTTTTAAGTTCACACCCAACTTCATGACTTTAAAGATGCTATTTAGGTGTTTAATTTACTTTAAGGTCTAACATTTAAAGGGGGTCTGTTAGAGAGCATCCCATGCTCCAATCATGTATCTATTCCACTCATAGACCTATGTGTATAATAAGCATATGGCTGCAAACATAAGGAAAATTATCCTATCTTAATCCCTCTCCTGACTGGGATTAAATCACTAATTGATTTCTCATTTCAATATAGGGAAACAAGGGAACTTGGTGTTTTTAAAACATATTAATGAATGCCTAAAAATTTGTTAGACATACATTCAACAATGGAATTTGACCACTGTTTTGTTCATGGACAGCAACCGAATTTGTCTCCAAAATCCTCATCAAAACCAATCCAAATACATGGATTTCATGTGTATTACACTCCCTAAATATCTATAGTCAAATCCACCAAAGGATGTCTAAGGATATTATCAAAATCATGTATGTTCTTAGTCCTAAGGCAACCATCTCAAATCTGAACATTCAGTGGAGATATAATATAGGTAGTCAATAATTCCTCAAAAACTCCTCATTTTTCTAAAACAAACCCATGGACTAAAGGTTGCTATGAAAGAGTGTATATTAACCAGTAATTACACTCAAGGAAACATTTAGAAACTCCCCAAATGCATCCTAAAACTCTAATTTAAAATGCATGGACAGATCTGGACATTCAATGACATCTATGATATAGGTAGTCAACAACTCTTGAAAACTCCTTATTTTTCTAAAACAACTCCATGGACTAAAGGTTAATATGAAAGAGTATATATCTAAAAGTAATTGCACTCAAGGAAACGTGAAGAAACTCCTCAAATGCATCTTAAAACACTAACCTAAAGTTCATGGACAGATCTGGACACATTCAGTTACATGCATATTACAACATCCATAACATTTCTAGTCACCTAAATTTTCAAATTTAAAAACCAAGAATCATAAGCCAATTTAGTGAGGTCATATCAGTAAGCAAATATACTCAAGGAAACTTAAAGAAGATACCCAAATCATGTAAGCTATTGGCCAACAATCAACAACAACAAAATCTGAAATTTCAGTATACCCGTCCATAGATATAGTCTCTTTAAGATGTTATAATCACATGCAATTTCGTATCTAAGCCCATGAATTTAAGCCTAACTTAATGGAGTATTAATCAATATATGAATCTACCCAAGAAAACCCAAGAAAGATCAAGAAATACATGTCTAACTTGGATTAAAAAGAAAGCAACGAGATATGGACACCAAGTAAAACCGTCCACTCTAAGCCCCATTTTCTCAAATTTTTACAGCCAAAATCCCCAAAACAAACACTTGGTCTTAGATCTGGAATATAGGTGGTAAAAACTCTACAAATGGCAACAAGAGAAGGGTTTAATTTGTACCTCAAATCAAGCTTTCAAAAGCTTGAAGAAGAACTCTCCAAGAAAATGTTGGGTTGTTCACACCTTGAGCTTCAAGCTTGGATTCCTCCTCTTCTTTGGCCCTTGATCTTACATGCAATGTAAGATCCAAGATCCTCTCCTTCCCAACTTTGATTTGAGCCCAAGAACTCGAATTTTGGTGGAGAAATGAGGGAGAAAATTAAAAAAGAAGATGGAGATCCATGGATTTTTCAGCCATGGAGAAAAGAGCTCCAAGATTTCAAGAGGAAGAAGATGAAGTGGGAGGAAAGGGTGACGCCTATGGGAGGTTATATCCTTGGGAAAATTGCAACATAAACCCCACCAACTCCTCCTAATTGCAACCAAGGCCCACCCATGAATAGTAATCACATTACTAATCATACTTAGCCACTTAATCACCTCTAGCTACAATTATCACAATTAGCCACTAATGGCATCTCTAATTTCCATCAAGCTCACTAATAATTCACCATCTTAGCTTAATTAGTCATTAGGATTTAAGGATGTTACACAACATGACCATCATCATACTTATTCTTAAGTAGAAATACCCAAGAAATATGGAAAAGTCGTCAACAGCAACAGGACAATTTATTCCTGGTGGTCTGGGACACGACTCAGACCCTAAATATTGAGATAGATCAATTCAAAAATACTACTACTACAACCCTGGCGACTATGAAAAGTAGAGCGGACGTGCTTCCCAAGCTGGCAAGCCTCGTACTGGAGGGTAGAGTGAGCCAAGGCCTCAAATGTCGGATTTCGGTTTCGTTTCGGTATCCCCGGAAAAGGAATTTCGGTGGAATTTCGGTGAAATGGCCGGAAATTCTGGAAATGACTTGAAATCTCAATTTTTTTATAAAATTAAGATTTCTGATGTTGGTCAATCATTAAATGAGATAGAAATACACATTTTTACTATAATAATAAGTTGTTTTCATGATCAACGCCTTAAATATCGGTTTCGATCGTCATTTCGAAGACTGGCTGGAATTTCGGTGAAATGGCCGGAAATTCTGAAAATGACTTGAAATCTCAATTTTTTATAAAATTAAGATTTCTGATGTTGGTCAAGCATTAATTGAGATAGAAATACAAGTTTTTACTATAATAATAAGATGTTTTCATGATCAAGGCCTGAAATATCGGTTTCGGTCACCATATCGGTGATTGGCTGGAATCAAATTTTGGTACATTTGATAATATTAATTTTGAGTTTTGACATTGAAATTTTCCTTCAAGTCCAGGACCCAGAAAGAAGTAAAGAAAAACACTGATTTTATATGCATAGATGCCTTTCAAATTGAAATATCATATATTCATATTATTATTATACAAGTCCACAACCACAAAGTTACATAACATGAGTCACATGACACATGAAATTCCAATCACATAATGTGCATAGACAGATGCACTACCTTACTACTACTAGTACTCTAGTACCACATTTATTTATCTGGGAGAGTAGGAAACTAGGAATGACACATTGACATTTAATCATCCAAACCAAGAATTCCTAGGTGGATCCATGTATCCTGTATGATCCCTTCCTCCATAACGTGACCTGATGGTGTCCCTATATTCCACGTAATCCTCCCATGTCATATAGGAGTACATGGTTTTGTAATCCATTAAATACTCCTTGTATTCATGCTCAGTCACGTGTGCAAGGAAGCCAATCCTAGGATACTTGTCACGCGAAGAGGCAGAAGCCGCAGAATCACGCGGAGGTCGACGCGAGGAGGATGCAACGTGAGAACCTCGAGATGAAGAAGATGGAGCAGGAGCCGCAGGAGGAGAAGCCATCTGAAGGGGTTGAGATGGAGGTACTGCAGGGTAATAATCTGGAAATATACCATATCCTGATCCAGCGCCAATCTGGGATTGGGAAGAGGTATTGGTATATTGTTGTTGATTTCCCGAAAATACCCCATAAGTACCACTGCTATAGCCATATGGCCCATATCCGGGAGGGAAAACATCATATGCATCATTTTGTTGCCCTTGAGATCCATATCCACCGAAGGGGCTTGAAGTTGTCCCGCCAGCAAATATTGAATCTCCAACATCCATACTCAATGATCCCACCGAAGATATGAGATCTTCCATAATGGTGTCATCTTGGACTTGTCCCCGAGGGTGCGGGTACGAGGGGTATGGACAGTAATCCATTTGCTCTGCAGATGACTCTCGATTAGGACTTGCAATATATTGACCATGTATATTTGTACGGTAGCCCGTATATTCTTGTACAGGTCCTGCAGAAAGTCCAGCATGTATTCCTTCAAATCCAGATCCAGTAGCACCTCCACCAGATGTCGCCCCTTCATCTTCTGCTGGAACATCACCTCCACTACCACCTGATTTGGATTTGGATTTAGACCTGGAGGAGGAGTCATCAGAATCACTTTCCAACCCTCCAGCTGGGTCTGGATGTCTCCCTGATCTAGCCATATAATCTTCGACATTTGCCTCCATTTGCGAGGCAATCTGTGTATTTGGTCTCCCTCCTCTCTCGTCGAGTACGGGAGCGCCATTATCATCCATCCACTTCTGTAAGACGTCTTCCTCATCGTCATCGTCGTCTTTAATCTTGAATATATATGCAAGGTCGATGGGATCTATGTATTCCTGCTTGTCGTGTCCTTCCCTTGCATGCTTCATTTTCAACCTGAGGTTGTAGTGGATATAGACAAGGTCATGTAGCTTTTGTACTCCTAAGGAATTTCGCCTTTTGGAGTGGATGAGGTTGAAGGTGCTCCAATTTCTCTCGCATCCTCCAGCGGACGCAGTCTGCGACAATACCTTCACAGCAACTTGGCGCAAATTAGGTGCATCTAATCCATACAAGATCCACCATTCACCTACAAGCCAAGGTACAAATTATTTTAGTCATGCTATATAAGTAATATTACTGATTGATACTTCAAGATCATACGTTAATACACACCTGGAAGAGTATTATTACGACCGTTGATCGCGACCATTCTTCCAAAAGAACCCAAGGACTCCCTAAAGTATTTTATCTACAAGGTAGAAAATACGAGTTTCAATAATAAATTTAAGAAGAGAAGACATCATATATTAGGAAGATATGATATTGTATACCTCATTCATGCAATGAGTTTGGACGTCTCTTGACTTCACTAATTTCTCCACTACAACTTGAAGGGCTGATAGGAGCTCGGGACGAGTGCCAAGGTTGTGCTTGTAGTGGTATTTTGGATTAAGATAGTACGCTGAAAACAAACAAAAAAAGTACTTAAGGGTGACTGAATAAAGCTAAAATATTAACTTAAAGAGCGTAATATACAAAATGCATACCGGCTTGGTGAAGAGGATGTGACAACATTTTCGACCAACGTTCGTCAATGATGCCCAACCACACCTTGTAACCTTTTCCAACATTTTCTTTCACTTTTTCCTTCATCACCCGCATGGCTTCGTATATCACACCCATGGTTGGTTTCTTGTCACCATCCACTATTCTCAAGACTGACACAACCGGCTCCATAATTTTTATCGCCCTGGCAATGTCGTCCCAAAAATTGACGTTGTTGATCAAGGTTTCTGCCCTTCTTCCTTGATCGGTGCGAACCTCGGGAATCTCGAACCATTCCCCTGAACAACACATTTGCTTTAAACCAACCTTATGTTGTTGCATGCTTTGCAACGCTATAAAGTTGGTTGCAAATCTTGTAATTCCAGGCCTGACGATGTCACCACCACACATCCTTCGCATCAATGCTAGGACTTTTGAATGGTTATAGATGAATGTCGTGATTGATCGTGCATTATCAACAACATTCATGAGGGTTTTCCTCTTTCCAAAATCTTTAAGGATCAGGTCTATGCAATGTGCAGCACAAGGTGTCCAGAAGATGCCATACCTGTTGGAAGACATGATCATCTCGCCAGCCTTCTTGAAATTACTCCCATTGTCGGTCACAATTTGAACAATGTTCTCTTGACCGACCTCTTCTATGACATCTTTCAAGAGTTTCAGTATGTACTTGTGACTCTTGACATGCTCAGATGCATCTACAGACCTTACAAATACCGTTTTTCCATCACAATATACGAGAAAGTTGATGATTTGCTTTCTCGTATAGCTTGTCCAACCATCACACATGAGGGTCACGCCGTACTCCGGCCACTTCTTCTTCAATTCGGCAATATACTCCCCAATCTCCTCTTTCTCCATGGGAAGATATTTGTTCATTATCTCGTACGGAGTAGGAGCTGTCACGCCTCCTCCTGCTGCAGCAATCTCATCAATTGCGTGCTGCAAGAAGGGTCCCTTTGCCACATTTGCCGGAATACCCTCTCCAACAAACAACTTTGTAACAGCCCTTCCTACCCGCTCCCTCATATTACCGAACATGCCTTTTAATGTCTTTTGCTTTGGATCTTTGCTCGGGACATAGTGACCGGAACTGCTCCTTCTCAGAAATGCTTCTATGCCCTTTTGTTTCTTCTTTGGTGGCACCATAGCTGCACCACTTCCACTTCCATTGCCGCTTCCCGATCCAATATTTATCGGGAACCTTGAACTGCCACCGACACGTCCAAGGCCACCACGACCACCGAGTTCCCGCCTCTCATGCTCGCTCCTCATAGAGTCGCGTAATGCCGCCTTATATGCCTTTCTCTCAGCCTCCGTTTGAATATCTTGTGGGTATTGGATATCATCATCATCGGAATCAGACAAGACATTGAACTCTCTATGGAACATGAATTCATTAAACTCCTCATCTCTTCGCCCCTTTTCTTTCTTCTTCTCACTCTTCCCTTCCAAGTGAGCCTTCACTTCAGCTCTGATCTCCTTTGGACATGTAGGGCATTTAGCCACATTCACGTAGCCACCAACGAGATGTTGTTTCAGTCTTGTGATTCCTCCTCCTCCAATTATCTTCCCACAAAATTTGCACTGAGGTTTTGACTTGTTGCCGTCAGGAGCAGTAGCATATTTCCATCCAATCTCTCCACCAGCCATTTGAGAGTCGGAACCAGAGTCAGAAGCCATTATCTTCACCTCTTGAGCATTAACAAATTAACAATGTAATATATTATGATATTATGAAGATAAGTCTATAATTAGTACTAAAGTATTTATAAAAAACGGAGTCATTGACACATTGATTATAGTTCTCATTAAAGATATCCAAAGTGTCGATATAGATCGTATAATTTGATTCCTAATCGTATGTTCTGCAGAGCACATGCCACATATATAGAATGGCTGCTCACCTTGGCATGCATTCTCTGATAATAGTGGTGGCGTTCGTCGAAAAGAAAATGATGTATATTTTCAGCATCGAAAATCAACTCATATTTAGAGCAGTGACAAAATGAGAATTAATCTTAGATAGCAACAAAATTATAAGGAAAGTACTTACAGACGGTTACAAACACAACAAGACTTGTCGTCAAGGAGAGAGCAAGAGAGCAAGAAGGCTTGTGAGTTGTGAGAACTCTTTGTGTTGTGTGTGTGGTGAAATGGTGCAATGGATGCCACCATTTATAGGCCTCCAAAGAATCTTTATCAAGGGCCTACAACCAATATAACATGGATGAAATCCATATAATATAGCTAGCTCTTCTTTATAGGTGTCTAAAGAAAAATATGAAATGACTAAAGTTGGCTAGATTCTTTGAAATTTGGACTCACTAGGACACCTAGCTAGTATTTTAGAGTCTAAATTACTAGCTAGGTGTCCTAGTGAGTCCAAATTTCAAAGAATCTAGCCAACTTTAGTCATTAAAATACTAGCTAGGTGTCCTAGTGAGTCCAAATTTCAAAGAATCTAGCCAACTTTAGTCATTTCATATTTTTCTTTAGTCATTTCAGCACTTTTTTTCCATTTTGGCCAAAAGTGGCCGACAAAGACCAAATTTCGGCCGAAATTCGAGGACTGCATGTGCAGTTATTCCAAATTTCGGTCATTTCGGACGAAATGTATCGACATGACCGAATTTCGGTCATATTTCGGCCGATATGTGTCGATATCCTGGAAAAAGATATATGACTATGTATCGATATCGGTTATGGACCGAAACCGAAATTCGACCGAATTTCGGTCGAATTTCGCCGACATTTAAGGCCATGGAGTGAGCAGAAATATGAAGGACGTGACACAACCTCTACAGAGGAAGGTGACCAAATCGAAGATGCCACATATAAGGGGAGATTGATCCAGTGTGAATGATTGAAGCACTAGCATATGGAGATTGGACCAGTCTATAGAGACCTTGCTCGCGGCCAGATCCAATCACCCAGTCCGTAAGAATGTCCTGAAACACAAGAGAAGATGGATCAAATATGACACGACAATGTATGTCTTTGTTGATTTGACTAATAGACAATAAATTCATAGAAAAGTCAGGAGTATAGAGAACATTCTATAGACACATTGTTGAAGTGAACTGCACATCCCCTTGTCCAATAATGAGAGAGTGGGTCTCATCTGCTATAACTACAAATCTGCCTTGCTAAATCGATCTGTATGCACTAAACTGCCCTCTATCACCACATAGATGGTGTGAAACTCCTGAATCCATAATCCATTCCGACAATTCTGCTCTGTAACAGCTAGTAAAAGCATATTCAGTACTTGATGTGGTGGTGGATGCTGACGCAGCTATCTCTGAAGATCCTGATGGAGCAGTTGACTTCTGAGTAGCACCACCATGTGCAATAGAAAGCCTACTCAATCTACGGTATGCCTCTTCCATTGGAGGTATAGTGGCATAAGTAAAATCTGTAGCCAAGTTGCATCATATTCAGGATCAAGAATTGCTAGAAAAACTTCAGTCATCATTGAATCTTTGTAAGCCATGAGATGTTCTGGTGAAGCAGTCAAGGGAAGGAAACCATGGAGTTTCTCAAACATACCCCTTAGCGAAGTTTAAAGAATATGAAAAGGACGTCAGTTCTTCTTTGATGTGAAGATATCATGATGTAGTTGCAGTATCTTCGACGCATTCTTAACTTGTGAGTAAGTATCGATGAGGACGTCGAACATCGCCTTTGCAATAGGCTGATTCAGAATATCATTGGCTATCTCCACGGACACCGTCCCAAACAGCCAGACAAGCGCATATGCATCACCTGCCTCCCACGAGGCATGGACCCCAGTCTTGTCGGTTGGTTCGTCCTGCGTCAGAACGTGCTTCTTATCGTTGCGCTAGATTAGGCTCATGAATTGCATAGCCCATAACTCATAATTAGTCCCATCCATCTTGACAATGGGTGTTGGACTTTTGAAAGCACATGAGGATGGGACATCGACCTTGGAGTCAATCTTGTTGTCTAATATGATGACAATCGCTACAAAGACTAGGGCTATAGACAATGATGAATGCGTCTACACAAACATACAAGAAGATAGTTGTAGGTGTAGACTCATACTACAATCTCTTTCATCCATTAGAGACTTCTCTGAGTAAGTAGGGTCATTTAGATGACCAAAACCACCATAGAAACCTCAAAATCAGGCTGAACAATGAATTGAATCGCTATTGGCGGCAATTTATAAGTCTCAAAGGATGATAAAGATGACCTCTAGAGCACCCCAAGAGTTGCCGATAACCCCCAGAGACTATGAATGGTGATAGAAGCCGCTAAAAGCTCCTTCTTGGATGACAATGACAACAGGTTGCTGCTGCTGCTTCACAGCGGCGGTGGCAGCGTGTGGCTGCTGCTGTTGCTGCCGAGAAGGGGAGGTGGCATTCCCTTAGGATTTAGGTGGGGAGGGGTGGTTAGGGCATAGGCTCTGGTCTATGACCATTGCTCTGATACCATGTGGAAAGGGAAAAGAGTTAATGCATTCCATTGAAGGCCCAGGGTTCTCTTATATAGGAGAAAAGTCTATGGAAAAATTACATAAAGAAGTAGACAGTAGAATAAGTAAATATAAATAAAGAATAAACATAAACATTTATCTCATCATATTGTATTTTCTCTTTCTTTTGGAAAAGAAAAAAAATGGAGGAGAATTTCAAGGTGATTATTACTTTGATTCCTTGTCATTGAAAAGAGGATCAATCTGGTCGTTTAGAAACCTTGATCTTGATTAAAGGTAGTAAAGTTTTGAAAGGGTTATCTAGAATAGAGAAAATACAATGACCCAATAAATATGCTAAAAAAATAATTTCAACAGTTTTCTAAAAAGCCATGTGTCATGATTTATTTTTCCTGATTCTAAGGTAATTTTTTTTTGAGATAACTAATGTGTAGAGGTTTATGTAGAGGTTCACTTTATGTTATGATGTACCGTTACGTATTTCCTATTTATCTCATGTACGTCTATATAATTTACCCAAGGGTTTTCTCTCTATATAAGAGACCCTAGGGCTCTATGGAATAACACAACAGAGTATCATTGACTCTGACATGGTATCAGAGCCAAAACCCTGATCTAGGGTTTTCTACCCCCCCCCCCCCGCCTTCTTCTTCTCCAGCCGCCGGTGCCGCCCTAGCCGAAGCCCCCTCCCAGCCGCCGATTTCTTCTTCAGCTGCCGCCGGGCCCTTTCTCTCGTCGGGGCCTCCCGCTCCTGCCGCCGAGGCCTCCCTCTCCCGCCGGGGCTGACGTAGCCTTCCCTCGGGCTTCTCTCCCTCGTCGGTCAGCACCCCTTCATCTATGGGTTCAAGTGCATAAAGTCTGCATATGTACTTGAATCCAATCCAGTCTTTGTAGACAAACGTTCATTTGTCTATCATCCCAACGTCTTCTTCTCCGGCAACATGTTAGACCAAAAGGTTGATATGCCCTCCATAGGTGCCTTTAAAGGTTCGACACCAATAGTCAAAATGAACGGGACGAACTACGAACTCTGGGCTATGCAATTCCTGAGTCTTATGAAGTCATGTGGTAAGAAGCACATTCTTACCGAAGATGAACCGACAGAGAAGACGGGGATACATGCCTCATGGGAGGCTGACGATGCGTATGCCAAGGTCTGGCTGTCAGGGACGCTCACGATGGAGATCGCCAATGACGCCCTTCATCAACCCACCGCCAAGGCGATGTGGGATATTCTGGATACTACGTATTCTCAAGTGAGGAACAAGACAAAGATGCTGCAGTTGCAGCATGACATTTTTACCATGAAGCAAAATGGCCGGCCTCTTCACTCTCTGTACACGTCCCTACGTGGGATGTTCGAGAGGTTATATAGCACCATTCCGCTCACAGCCACCCCCGAGCAGCAGAAGACGTTTCGCAATGCCACTATGGTGGGCGTGTTACTTGCTGCCCTTGATCAAGAGTACGAGGCAGCCCGCTCTCAGATCCTCGGCGACGCCACTATTCCTCCGATGGAGGAATTCTACAGGAGACTCAGCCGTATCTCTGTCCCTTCCAGCGCAGTGACTCCATCGGCAACGACAGTCTCCAGAGGACGAGGTAGTTCATCTTCATTTCGTGGCCGAGGTGGTATCAGACGTGGCCGAGGAGGTCGTACGCGTTTAACGTGCTCATTCTGTCGTCGCACTGGTCATTCCGAGGATACATGCTATTCCAAGCATGGATTTCCTCCTTCGGCACGTGTAGCTGATCATGTTTAGGCACCATCAACATCTACTCCAGATCACAGGTTCGAGGAGCTTGTGGTACGACTTCGTGACATTATGCCACAGTCATCATCAGAGGCTGCTGATACATCTGACGTTGCGGCTTCTGCGTCAGCTAGTACCTCGGCTACTGCTAGTACCTCAGGTAGCACTTCTGCCTTTCGGCATAGTCATGATCTCTCAGGTTGGATTGTTGACTCTGGAGCCACCCATCATCTCTGCCGTGATAGAGATATGCTACAGTCCTACAGGGTTATTAAGTCTGGTCGTTCAGTGCTCATAGCTGATGGCACTCATTCCCCTATTGTGGGTCAGGGGGAGACGTCCTTATTGCCCTCCATGCACTTACAGAATGTTTTACATGCACCAGAGTTCTCCATGAATTTATTACAATTGGCCAAATTACAAAAGATTTGCACTGTCGTGCTATATTTGACCCATCTTCTGTCATTTTTCAGGACATACTAACGGGCAGGGTGATTGGCTGTGGCTCTGAGCACAATGGCCTCTATCGTCTAGTACGGAACTCCTATGTTAGCGTCTCTCTACACTCTCAGGGATCCCTTTCTCCATATACATGGCATCTTCGCTTTGGTCACCTTCCGCTCCAGAAGATGCATCACCTCCTGCCACAGATCTCCCCGAATTCCTCATTTTGTTATGAAGCTTGTCAGTTAGGGAAGCACCATCGTTCTAGCTTCCCTAGTCGTCAGGATCGGAGCAGTCGCTCCCCGTTTGAGTTGTTTCATATTGATATTTGGGGTCCTAGTCGTGTCCCGGATCATCAGGGTCACAGGTTTCATCTTGTCATGGTTGATGATTTCTCTCGTGTTTCTTGGACTTTTCTTCTTAAGAATAAATCTGAAGCAGGAAGTGTTATCACAAATCTCATCAATGAAGTGCAGAATGTTTTTTCGTCTACTGTTAAATATGTACGCACGGATAATGCATTGGAATTCTGCACTCGTTCTCTTGCTCAGTTTCTTTCCTCTAAGGGCATTATCCACCAAACTACATGTGCTTACACATCTCAACAAAATGGTGTTGCGGAGAGGAAACATCGTCACCTTCTTGATATTGCTCGCACTCTACTTATTCAAAGTTGTGAACCATTAGCCTTTTGGGGAGATGCTATACTTACGGCATGCTATCTGGTCAATCGCATGCCTTCTACCGTTCTTGGGGAAAAGGCTCCAATCTCTATTCTCTTTCCTGAAAAGGACTTGTTCTCACTTACCCCTCGTGCCTTTGGAACTGTCGCGTTTGTTCACCGTTTGTCTCCGGGACTTGACAAGCTCTCTCCTAGAGCTGTTAAGTGCGTATTTGTGGGCTACTCGCGGACACAAAAGGGATATCGTTGCTATGATCCCATTAACAACAAGTACTATGTTAGTGCTGATGTTACATTCTTTGAGCCAGTTATGTACTTCTCCCCTATAGGTGACAGATTGGTTTCCTCCACATCTACAGATGATAATGTCTATGTTCCCCTACCGCCAAGTCTGGGCCGATCTGAGCCCACTACACCACCACCACCGCCGCCTCCATATCCTTCCATTCCACCATTCCCTAAGTTCTACACAAGACGGTCAGGGCATGCTCAAGCTACACGTCAACCATCCAGCACGCCTCAGGTATGCTCCGATGCTATCACTAATGATGGGATAAATAATGCACCGGTGCAGGAATCTTTGATATAGGGGGACGATCCGCCAGTCAGTACAGTGGATGATGATCTTGATCGTCCTATTGCTCATAGAAAGCAGAAGAGGCAATGCGCATCCTATCCTCTTGCGTCTTACGTGTCCTTTAATCGTCTTACTGGTGATTTTCAGAGGTTTGCAGCAGCTGTCTCGACAGTTGAGATCCTACGGACTTATCAAGAGGCCATGAAGATTGATAGTTGGCGTTTAGCCATGGAGGAGGAGATGCGTGCCTTACAGTCTCGAGGGACTTGGTCCCTAGTTCCTATTCCTCCTGGTGCTTCTGTGGTGAGTAGCAAGTGGGTGTTTACTGTTAAATATCACGCAGATGGCCGTCTAAATCGGTACAAGGCCAGACTTGTTGCATGCGGCTTCACCCAAATCTATGGGGTCGATTATTTGGATACATTTTCACCAGTGGTCCGACACTCGACTCTTCGCATTCTACTATCTGTTGTTGTGATACGTGATTGGCCCATTTTCCAACTTGATGTCAAGAATGCGTTCGTGTATGGTGATCTATAGGAGGAAGTCTACATGCAGCAACCACCAGGTTTTGCTGCTGAGGGGGAGACTCAGATGGTGTTTAGACTTCATAAGGCAATCTATGGCCTTAAACAAAGTCTAAGGGCATGTTTCCAGAAGCTTTCCCAGATAATTGAACGACAGGGGTTCAAAAGATCAAATGCGGACCACTCGTTGTTTATCCAGAAGACTCCCAGAGGTACTGTTGTAGTCATGATATATGTTGATGATATTCTGGTTACAGGAGATGATGCTCAGGGAATCGAGATGACTAAATCTCTCTTGGGAAGTCAGTTTATTACGAAGGATCTAGGTACAATAAGATATTTTCTTGGGATAGAGTTTGCGAGAAATGCACAAGGAATAGTAATGGCCCAAAGAAAATATGTCACGGACTTGCTATTTGAAACAGGAATGGTTGGATGCAGACCGTCGAGCACTCCTATGGACCCAAGTATGAGACTTAACGACAATGATACTGAAGAGGTGGACAAAAGAAGATACAGAGAGATGGTGGGCAAGCTTCTATAAATCACCATAACTCGACCGGATATTGCCTTTACAGTAAACCGGGTGAGTCAATTTATGGAGCAGCCTAGGCAAGTTCATATGGAAGCCCTGTATATGATATTGAGATACCTAAAGTCTTCCCCAGGCGCAGGTTTATTATTTAGAAAGGACAGATCTATCCATTTCCGCTTGTGCAGACGCAGACTATGCAGGGTGCCCAAAGGACCGTAAGTCTACTTCAGGATTTGCTATCCTCATAGGAAGCTCTTTGGTTTCTTGGAAAAGCAAGAAACAAACTGTTGTGGCGAGATCCAGTGCTGAATCCGAATATAGAGCCATGGCACAAGCAAGCACAGAAATGATGTAGGTTCGCGCGGTCTTGGAAGATTTGAATATAAATGTCTCTTTACCCATGCAGCTTCAATGTGACAACCAGGCAGCATTGTTCATTGCCAATAATCCAGCTTTTCATGAAAGAACAAAGCACATCGAAGTCGATTGTCACTACACTAGAGACATGATCCAGAAGGGCTTGATTTCCACTTCACACGTCAATTCAGAAGATCAGACTGGTGATATATTTACCAAGCCATTGCTCAGAGGACCTTTCCAGAGATGTTCTTCCAAGCTGAGCATGATTGATATCTATGCTCCATCTTGAGGGGGAGTGTAGATGTTTATGTAGAGGTTCACGTTATGTTATGATGTACCGTTACGTATTTCCTCTTTATCTCATGTACGTCTATGTAATTTACCCAAGGGTTTTCTCTCTATATAAGAGACCCTAGGGCTCTATGGAATAACACAACAGAGTATCATTGACTCTGACATAATGCAGGGTAACTGTATATCTAGAAATTTTCTAGCTTCCCCTCTTTCTACTGACATTTCTCTTTCTGCTACAGAAATTACAAGAAGATATGCCAAATTCGTTTTCGCATCAAATAACTGGGTGTGGTCATCTTCCTCATATTGAGCAGCCCAGGAGCGTTGTTAAGTCAATATTGGAGTTCATTTCAAACAAGAATTTGATGTAAATTTCGGGTCCAACTGGTTCTTGGCAAATTTCCGTCCGAGGATATTCAGGTCGGATTTAAAGCTTTGGTCTCCCTATCTGTTTATCTCGTTGTTTATTTTTTTTAGGTGGTATTACCCTTGTTTACTAAGAAGCTACATCATATATGTTCTTGATCAATGTCGTTGCAGGTTTAGATTTAGCTGCTCATTATTCAAAGATGTCCTTCCATGCAGTTAAAGCAACAGGACTGTATGTTTCACTTGTCCTTTGGTTATGTATACTAATATTCTTGATATTTCTGTACACAATAAGGAAAAAGAAATAGAAATTGATTAATGAGGCAAGATACTGTGAAAAGAAGGAAAAACAGCGTACTTTAGTTGTACTGCCTGCGGTTTGTGTAATTCGAACCGTGAGATGGGATTTCGAAAACAATATTGTTATGCCTATTTGACATGCAAGTGCGCTCGTGTGCCCCATTTAAATATTGTATATAACCATCTAAGAAAAGTACTTTAATTTTTCGAAATATCTGTGATACTTGCGCCATTTTACATATACTGTGGAATTTTCCGAAGAAAATTCATTGGTGTAGCAATCAGGAAACAAAATTCGCCGTATACTTCCGCGAAACTTTGTTTTGCTTTGTACTGTAGGTAAGCTGCCTTTGATTTTAGGTCAAAGACACCCCTTCAAGAGGTGGCTTTGATCTATAATTTATGGAAGCTGCCTCTTCAAGAGGGGGCTTTGGCCTAAACCAAAGCTGCTTCTTGAGGTGGTGACTTTGGCTTCTCCATTTTTTATGATGATATTTCCCTAGTTGCTCTACAAAGGCGGCTTACCCACAGTACATAAGTTTAAAAAAAATCGTGGAGGTTTATGGCAAATTTTGTTTTCCTATTGCTGCACCAACAAATTTTCTCAAAGTTTTCCAATGAGATGGCTTTTTGAAACAGGAAATGTTGCACCTGGGAAGCACGAACATCCACACACTTGCATGTGCGCATGTGTGATGTGCATACACACGTGCACAGTTGTGCATGCACAAATATTTACACATTGTCAACCCTATATAGAATAGACCAAAACTAGTGTGCAGGTGCTAGGTTCACTATAGTAGTTTGTGGTACTATCTTTTTGAGAAAAGAGGTATTAACTAAGGGAACCCAATTATATTGACCTAGTTTATGTGGACTCTTTCTTATTCAAAGTAGTACTAAGTACGGACATGACACCATTCTATCCTATAATCTTCTTTGAGTAAAGGATAATCAATTGTTGATTCCACCCGACTACAAGATTATATATCAACCTTGTGGTAGTTGTTATATGTTCCTCGCATGCATTATCCAATGCATTAACGTATAACATCCATAGAGATAATAATTGTCTCAAAAGACATCAATCGAATCATTAATCAAGCATTATCTTAGTAAGACATCAATATAATTTCATGATTACTAGATGTTAATCGTAACTAAGAATAAGTAATCGTGATTAGTGCTAATTAACTATGATTAATACTAATTAAACGTCATTAGCAAAGCCACATGCTTCGAGATAGATATGGCAAAACCATGGGTTAGATAGCCCATGTTTCGGCGATGACATGGTAGTTGACTGGGACCATCTTGCGCAATAGGTGAACAATTATCTGTCGAACACTTTGATTGGGCGCTGATTGGGATGACACGTAGGCAAGTTGGAGGCCTATAAATACTCCCCTTTCCCTCATTTTCTTACAACTTTCAATTCATCCACTTCCCCTTAGGGTTAGGGTAAAAAGGTAGAGAGGAGAGGGAGGTGAGGAAGAAGCACTGCTGGAAGAAAAGGAGAACGAAGACGGTGTGTTCCTCTCCTCAACAGCTACAGATAATAGGTAAGTAAGTATATCTTAAGATCGGGTTTCAAGTTCCTTTCCTATGTCAGTATTGGTATATAAGGGAGAAATTTGAGCATATCCATGCATGGGTACGAGTGATTATATTGTCAGTGAGCATGATTCACTCACCCATGTCATGAAACTAGTTAACTCTTTGTTGTATGCTAATAGTGTTGTTACATAATGTACTTACTTGAGTAATGCCCTACTCGATGGCTGACGGATATGTCATTGGTGAACGCATGCTTCACCCACCCATGATGCGAGGTGTATCGGTTCTTCATCATTTCTTGCTTTTGATTCTTATTTTCAAGTTTCGTTTTTATTTCTCTTTGAATGTATTTTTATAAAGGGAACTTAGTCAAATTTTTCTTTGTAATATGACCCTATGTAAGGGGAATTTTTCCAAAAGTTTTCTTAAAATACCACCTGATATAAAAGGGAAATTTTATCTAAATTCTGAGAGATTGTATATTCTCCATGTTTTTTTTGCTTGTTTTTGTGTCTTTGTATTCTTGATTCGAAAATGGATTTCCATCATTTCAGGAATTGTTAGTCACCTTATTTAAACATGAACCAAAATAGGTTGTGGTACACGCGAAAGTTATCACATTATGTAATAAAATCATGTCTTTTGTTGTTGAATTTTCAAGTTAAATTAAATTGAATCCTTTATTATTGTGTTATTTGTTAAGAAGAACGTTCACATGTTTATTTTAACTCATGATTGATTGATTCGTGATGTACACCAAAATAATGGCCAAAATTGAGTTGATGTAGTAACTCATGCTTGCAGTTATTATGATTCATGCAATTCATGCAAGTTTCATGAAACTTATCTTGGAAAGTAGTTCTTAACAGAAAATGTTTACAGGTTTATACATAAAATTAAGTCGATATCATTATGGCTTAAATTGGATGTTGTATACCTCCCCACTTGGGTATGGATAAATTCGATGTATTACGTATTATCTATGCGATAATGATGATTTGGAGCAGTTAGTAAAGATTGGGCATGCATCATGTAGGTTAGTCGGCATAAATTCGTATGATAGACCATATACCCAAATGGTACACAATTGCCTTGACATTTGAGCGTGCGAAATAAATTACTTGCGAGTGCGGTACTTAGCTGTCATCATATGGATTGACTGATTGAAGATGGTGGTGTGCTATGTGGTGGTACATGGTGGTTTAACAACAGTTGTGTCATAATAACATGTATTTTAAGCGTTCATAAAGATGATAAAATGTCTTTTAGCTCGTAGTTTTAAGCAATTGAATCCTCGAGATGGTGTGCTTTTTTGTTAGACAAGCAGAGAGTTGGAAAACCCGTATAATGAGATAAAAGATAATTATCATGGTAGCATTGGAGGATTGGTTGAGGCTACGTGTGACGGCATAAGCTCATCAGATCAATATAACCATTAATCACGGAGTGTGCATAGTTTCAGAGTCCAGAATAGGCGAGGTAAATCGTATGGACTGATCCTCAATGTGGAATAAAATGGATAAGAGTCAATGGAATATGGGATATAAAGAAGAAATGATAGTTATCTTGTATAATGAGTTTTGTTAAATTACCCTAATCGTTTACAGTTTCTCTTCTTTACTATTGGATGCTCGCTCATCCTTATCCTATATTTTCTGAAAACTCAACAGGTATCGGTGAGCCATCGCTAGAACATTAGCTAGGTATCATGTCAGCCAACAGTAGTTGCATTCATCTCGGGTAGTTAGTAGTTCATTTGTGTCCTTTCTTCTCTCCATCTTGACGTACATGTAAAAAAAATATAGCGGGATAATTTCTTATGTAATCTTTATTTTGTGCATGGAAAATTGTGAAATGTTTACTCTATAGCATTTTTATTATAGTCCATTACTTAATGTTAGATATTATTATTGGATATAATGAGTTTCCAGATCCGTAAATGGGAGAATCTGACAAACCCGAGTGAAAGATTTGTATTATAGATCAGTTACTCCAATAGTTTATTCAATCATTAATGACTATTAGTGGTATTCAAAAACTGGGGATATATTAAGATCTTACGATCTTAATAATTGGTTGCAAAAGCATTATCTTTCATAAATCGATTCCCCTCATGTACATCATGCTAGGTAGAATAAGGATTGTTTCCTATTCATCTCAGTATCATGGCAAACCAGGGTTTGGTTAGGCTAATGGCTGCAATGATGGCAATGCTTCCAAGAGATGGAACAAAGGCATTAGACATTAGATTAAAGAGTCAATGACCAGACTGAGAGTCCTGAGTCATCCATATATGTGGATGTTGTAGTTGAAGATTTCGTCCACCTTTCTGAGGAAGAATCTGGTTACCATCATTCCAATGAATCTGCTCCTACCCCAGTTGAAGGAGAAATGGAGAAGGTCCTTCTTAGGCACCAAAAATTACTTGACTCCTACTGCAAGGATAAGATTCTACGATTCAAGGGTATAGAGACACTAGGTAAGGCATAATTATGCCTTGATGATATTAGCATAATGTTGAGGAAAATACATGAGTCGGCGAATGTTTGGGTGCATTTGGCCGACTACTCTTTAGAAGATTATGCAAGACAATTGTGAAGAGCTATCTACATGTAATTATTAGATCCAATTCCATTGGATACCTTTATAGAAAGGTTTCAAGCTTAATTTTGCCCCTCTCATTGGGGAGAATTGAAGAGAATAGAGTTGTCTTCTCTAACTCAGTTCCCAAGATTGTACAAGACTACCATTTTCACTTCATCGAACTGCTACTCTACTCCCCAGTTTAGAAGCTTCATCCCTATAATGTTGTACAAAGTTTGTTAGAGGGCTTCAGGAGATCTTAAAGAGAAGCTTGCAAGGTTCAGACCCACCACCATAGATGAAGCGATGGACATCACCTCTTGTATTGAGATGTAGAGGAATGAAAATATGTTAAGGAGAAACTTCTACTTTACGGGTGGACCATCTAAATGCAAGGAGAATCATAACTGCAAAGACCAGCACGATCATCAAGTTGGTTCCAATATAAGCTCGCCACTGACTTTGAGCCTGGAACTGTCTGGAAGAGGGGGTTTCTCTAGACCTCCACTATATCCTCGTGACTTGGCTACGGGAAACAGTAATATGTGTCTATGTCTATAGCTCAGACATGATCGCTTACATGTTTCTATTGTCATCAAGAAGGATACTTTAAGAAAGACAACCCACTACTGAAAGAATCTGGGTTAAGGCAAACCCCGACTACTATGGTTGGGTGGATTGGTTCCTTGTGATGAATTGCTTGGAAAGGCATCATGCATGCCTTAATGTTTCTAGAAGTTATTAACCTTTCACCTTCCTAGTTCCATAGAATTCTAGTTTAGTGGAAAAACTTCCAATGATGAAGTGGTATACAATTCTGCTATGAAGGCTCAACGACTGTTGATGCATGGGTATCAAGGCTGCTTAGCATATGTGTCTACCATAACAAAAACAATGCCAATGATAATAGACGTGCCTATAATTTGTGAATTCCCTGATGTTTTTCAGATGAACTATCTGGGTTACCACCTTAGGAGAGATCAAATTTGAAATCTCTCTTGTACATGATACACCACCAATTTTTATTCTATTATACTATATAGCACCAGCTGAGTTATTAAAATTGAAGATGCATTGCAAGAACTCTTGGATAAATGGTCCATCCACCCAGTACTTCACTGTGGGTGCACCCATATTTTTTGTGGGAAAGAAATATGGGTCACTGTGATTATGCATAGACTATCGATAAATACAAGGATAATAAAGAACCATTGTCTTTTGCCATGAATAGATGACCTCTTTGATCAGTTACAAGATTTCATTATATACTCTAAGATTGATCTAAGATTCGGATGCCATCAGTTAAGGATTTGAGACTCCAATATTCCCAAAAATAGCCTTTCACACTTGATATGAACATTACGAGTTCTTAGTCATGCCTTTTAGACTAACAAATGCACTAGCGACCTTTATGGATCTTATGAACAAAGTATTCAATCAGTTCATAGGATCACTTTGTGGTAGTATTTATTGATGATGTACTCGTACATCTTTGACAGACACTCGAGAGAATAACAAGTTGTATGCCAAATATAACAAATGTGATTTCTTGGCTAATCGAAGTATCCTTTCTAGGCCATATCATTTTTGGGGCAGGTATCTATATGGATCCTGCAAATATCAGTATCGTATTAGGAGCATCCCAAGATTATTATAGAAATATGATCTTTTTTAAGTTAGTCGATATTATAGAATCTCGTGAATGACTTTTCACAAATATCCTTGCCTTTGACTGAATTTACTTAGAAAGAGGTACTATTTGTATGATATATGCTTGTTAAATTGGTTTTCAGACATTGAAGAAACTTTCAACAACTGCATCTATCCTTACCTTACCGTGGCATGGATGGATTTACTATACACATAGATGCATCCAAAGAAGGACAATATGACAGGGTAGTAGCATGTGCATCATGACAAATAAAGGCACATGAGCATAACTACCCAATACATGATCTTGAGCTTGCTACATTTGTCTTTGCTTTAAAGATATGGAGACATTACTTGTACGGTATCATTTTTATGGTTTCCGCTTATTGTGAGATTTTCAAATATTTGTTTGGCCAAAAAGAGCTAAACATGAGACAGAGAAGATGGTTAAAATTATTAAAGGACTACGATTGCACAATCTCTTACCACCCGAGTAAAGGACACGTGGAAATATATGCCCTCAGTTGAAGGACTTATTCCCCAGGCATGGTGACTGCAATACAATTTTAGGATGTACTGTCAATAGTAAGTAAATTTTAACCTTTAGGCAATAGTGTATATACAATAACCATTCCCCATCATTATAGGCTCGAGATATAAGATAAAATAGAAAGAGGCTAAGAAAATTACACACTTCTAAAGGACTTAAGACAATGAGTATAAAAGAACGAAATTGAGGGGTTTCATGAATATGACGGTTTAATGTACAATCGTCATAGAGTATGTGTAGACATGCATGAATTGAGGAAGGATTTCATGGATGAAGCACAATGTTCATGATTATTGATTCATCATGGATTTACGAAAATGTATAAAGATCTTCATTCATATTTTTGGTGGCTTGGAATGAAGAAAGATGTTGCCGAGTTTGCAAACTCTTGAGTAACATATCAACAGTCAAAGGCTTCCCACCAATGCAGTATTGTTCCAAACTCTTCATATCCCTAAATATAAATAGGAATGCATTTTCATGATACCATGGACCACATGTAGCAAAGATAGTATCCAGGTAATAATAGACCATCTGGTCAGAGTGGCACATTTTATTGCAATAAGATCAAGCTCTACTCCAGATCAGCTCACGGAATTATATGTTACACATGTGATCTGTTTCTATGTATCACAAGAAGGTAGTTTCTGACTGAGATTTACGGTTCACCTCACATTATTGGAATAACTTCATGAAGGCATTAGGCATACAAAGACATTTCTCTGAGTACAACATATCACCCTGAAACAGATAGTCAATCAGAACATATCATTCAGACTTTAGAAGATATGTTATGGGTATGTGCCTTAGAATGGAAAGGATCGTGTATTAAGCATTTATATCTTACATAATTCACCTATAACAACAATTATCATGCAAGTATTGACATGGCACCCTTTGAGACACTATATGGACGTAAATGAACCACTCCTTTGTTTTGGCAATAAGTTGAAATAAAGAACATGTATGACTCCGATAGAAATAAGGAAACACACGAAGCTTTAAAACTTTCTCTTAAAAGGTTAATAATTGCCTAGAGTTGCTACAAGAGTTATAGAAATGCTAGGCATAGAGATCTCAAGTTTGAGATGGGTGAAGTTTGTCTTTTTGAATGTCTCTTCCATGAAGGGAGTACAAAGGTTTGGCTTGGGAGGAAAGTTGGCACACATGTTTGCGGATCCCTTTGAGATTATTTAACGAATTAGTAAGGTTGAGTATAGACTTGCACTTCATCCTCATCTTTCTGGAATACATGTCATTTTCTTGTATCAAATCCAAGTAAGTATGTTAGGGATCCAAAGCATGTTATAACTATAACGATCTACATGTTGAGTCAGGTCTAACATAACTAGAAACTCCAGTGCAAATACTAGACAAAGATATTAAGAAATTGAGTAATAAAGAGCCTCTAGTCAAGGTGTTGTGACGTAGCCAAGATTTTGAAGAAGCTACATGGCAACCTGAGACAAAAATGAGAGAGAATATCCTTATCTATTTGGATAATATCAAATACGGCGTTGTATACACTTAAATATAAATGAGGTTTTCATGGCTTCCATCTTCGGGTTTTTATGCATTTATTCTTAATATCAAATACGAGACTTCCTTTAAGTTTTTTATACTTGTAAAGTCCTAAAAGTCATATTCCTCTGATTCTACCTCAAATAATATCTTTGGATCCAGCCGATGAGATACATCAAACGGAACTCGTTTCATGTCAGTCAAATATCGTTACAGATTGTTAGGAATTTTGAAAGCAATGAAGGTTGACATTAATTAAGTTGTCAATAATTCTTAATACATTCATTTGCAATAATTAACAAAGATTAAAGTAACTAATGATGATTAAAGATATTAATCATAATTAATGAACATATATCATTGTTTTTTATATTAATTATAATTAAGAATAATTAATGGTGATAAGCGTTAATTAATCACGATGGGTGGAGGCATATAACTACCCTCCCCTACCCATTCATTCTCTACAATTCTCATTCCATCCACCACCAAAGGCAGAGAGAATGAGGAAGAAGCTTTAAGCGGAGCATGCCATGAAGAAGAGGAGAACACAAATGGAACACTCGTCTCCTCAACGCTTACAAGTAAGAGGCGAGTATATTTTGAGATAGGATTTCAAGTTCTTTCAACATTCTTTCCTTCCCGTATTAGCATATAAGGGAGAAATTTTAGCACAACATTGTTTCGGTGCGAGGGTTGTGTCGTCAGTCAAAATGCTTTATTCACCCATATCATGAGACTATCCAATTCTTAATTATATGATAATAGTGTTGTTATATGTTGTAGAAACCTGAGTAACACCCTTCTAAGGTGCGGGCAGTTGGGCTATCGACAAACACATGTTTTACACCCCCCCATGATGCTAGGTGCACGTGCTCTTTGTCATTTCTTTGATTTGATTCTTACTTTCAAGTCTTGTTTTTTATTTCCCTTAGAATACCATTTTATAAGAATAAAATCTGTCAAAATTTTCTTCAGAATATAACCCGATGTAAGGGGATACTCTATTTAACTTTTCCTTGAAATATCACCCTATAAAAGGGGAAACTCTACTGAAATTCTGAGATATTTATGTGCATTGTGTTTCATTCTTCATCTTTTTTATTTGAAAATAGATTTTAATGGTCTCATGGACTGTTAATCATATTATTGAACATTAACCAAAGTAGGTTGCAACACACACAAAAGTTAACACCTTAGGTAACGAAATCATGTCTTTTGTTGTTGGGTTTTCGAGTTGAATTGAATTGAATACTTGATTATTATATTCTTTGTTGGTAAGAATGTCTACATGCATATCTTTAACTCATGCTTGATTTATTTATGATCTACACCAAAATAATGGCTAAAATAGAATATGTATGGTGACTCATGTTTACAGTTAATATGATTCACACAAGATTTATGAAACTTGAGATTTTGGGAAGTATGTCTTTTGTAAAAAGAAGTAAATATGAATAAATATCTCTCTATATGTGTACTTAATAGTTAATAGATAAGAAAAGTTGACGATTTATACCTAAAATTATGTCGATAGCATGTGAAAAATGATTCGACTTAAATTGGATCCAAGAATGTACAGTGTACCATCTATATGATATGGATGACTTGTAGTAGATACTACAATTTGGGCATGCAACCTGTAAGTTTGTTAATATAAATCTATATGGCAGGTCATACCTAAGTGGTACATGGTTTCCATGAGACTTAAGTGCATGACATAAATTATTTGCAACATGTGATACTTAGTTGTTGCCAAAGAAATCACTTACTGAAGATGGTGTTGTGCCATGTGAAAGCACAGGGTAGTCTAATAATAATTGATTCGCAATAACATGTATTTTGAGCTACTTTTAAAGATAACTAAATGTCTGCTAGCTTGTGGTTTCAAGCAAGTAGGCCCTCGAGGACGATGTTCTTCTTTATTAGACAGAACAAGGTTTAAAAAACCCTTGCTAATAAGACAAAAGAAGATTATCAAGGTACCATTGGAGGATTGGTTGAGGCGACGTGTATCACAATCCATCGTACCAACGCAACTGTAAATCCTAGAGTTTTCACGGCTTGGGAGTTTGATGAATCTCCATTTTATCACCTTTATTCTTTTATTTTAACCTTTAAACCTTAGCTAAATGCATAAATATATCATTAATTTATCAAAATAAACATTTATTAATTCACTAAATACTGTATAAAATATTGTACATTTATGGTATTTATTGCCAAAATAAAAGAATAAAGAAAAGAAAAGAAAAGGAGCAAAGTGTCAAGGACACTGAAGCGACCCCAGCCCTCGAGATTCAGTCATCATGATGACTTAGTTGACAAGGAATAAAGTAGGGGGAGATAGGGCGGCCAATTGTACAGAAAATACAGATAGAACACTCTACAAAATAGGCTAATAATTACTTTATGGGATCTATTTTATTTTTTACTATTGTACACCTTAAATAAAGAAACTTTGTACATAAAAGTTGTAGATAATAATGTATAAAAAATACAAAATTTATTTCATGCAAAAATAACATACAGTGTACATTTTATATACAGAATAAAATCCTAAAACCCAAACTTCACAGAACCATATCTCCGAGGAGCAACACTACATAGATTGGCATTATTTTGATTGTGATTTATTTGTCTATAGTTTTTATTTTATTTATTTTCTTTTTTATTTGATATTATTGTGACTTGTCTAATCATCCTCTCTTGTTGATTTCATGCGAGGTACCACAGATCGAGGGGGAACTTTACTTAGGATGCCTGTGCACCCACGTGAAGCTCGGTGTGAGATTTTTGACCTAGCACCAAGGAAGACTTGGAGGTAATTTTGAAGACAAACTTTTGTGTATTTATTTTAGCATTTATTTTTGTAATTCAAGTGAGAGAGGGACCATAGTTATTGTAATATTCAGGACACTCTCTAAGACTCTACACATTTCACGAGGTCCAGTGCCCAAGGGATTGTTCCCTTGGGGGCCTCGTCAGCTTTTTCGCTATTTTCATCGTATTTTTTTCGATTTATTTCCTGATTTTATTTTCTTTCTTTTGTGTGATTGAGCCCTAGTTGTAGGACTTGCTTGACGATAGCATTAGGTCCAAACACCTAATAACCATCACATGCTCATATAGTTTATGTTTGGACTTAGTCAAATATAAATTGCTATCTATTTAGATTTGAGATCGAGCACCGAGAGAAGTACTATACAACGCTTGCAGGATCCGCTGTGGCGGACACTGATGCACTTTAGAGACTAGACTTTTGGATCTCACTTCTAGATATTTAGCATCTTGTTCTTCACGATAATAACAGTTTCTCATCTAGGGTGATTTCGTCGGTTGCATTTGCATATAGATCGGTTACAATTCTATTGAGCATCTTTGCATGTAGAGTGTTGGAGGCTAGGTAAGCATTTCCCTTTAGCATACATCATAATTTTTACCTCGCATTGCTTTTCCGACTCTACTTCTGATTTTGACTACCTAGATGCTAAGTAAAATTGACTCCTCGATAGGCTCGCACATTTTCTATTAAAAATAAAAAAAAGTGTTAACAATAAAATTGGGACTGCTAAAATTATTTGTCCCTAAAAAAAGATCAAAAAGAAAATATTTGTCTAAAGGAGAGTAATCCCCTCATTGTCTTCATTTTAATTTGCTCGCGTACACACTAAGGTTAGTGCCCGAATCCCATCAAGCCAACCTAAGTGTTTGTACAATTTTGACTTCTCACCTAACTCTAAAATAGACAAGATAAAAAGATAAATCTATTATAGTCCTCACCGAGTTGAGTAGGTGAATTGAGGGGTTTGTTTTGCGTGCATTTGTTTGTGATTGTTTGTGTGCATACTAGATCTCTCTGTGCATTTGCGCCTTTTCTTCACTTCTTTTGACTTGACCATCGTGCTCTCTTGATCATTTTCCTTTTGTTTCGAGAGGACCGACTGGAGCGATTTTCATCTGGACTTTGCGGATCCCTCGTACCCTCCGCTGGTCGACCTCCCTTTTTTTAGGAGGACTTTGCTCCTGACTTTTGTATATATCCACCTCAACCATAGTTTCAGGACTCGAACTTTTATCCACCTCAACCCTCACATTTTCCACCTTCACATCCACCCGGGACTGATCTGTTGGAGTCACCTTTCATGATTTCTATGATTGAGACCTTGAACCAAATGATGGATAAAATGAATTCGAGGATTGATGATCTTACTAGTTTAAATAAGAACCAGAATGTCGCTCCACTATTTGAGGATATGGATTTACTTGAGGATTCCCATGAGAGCTTTCAATCTCCCAAAATACAAAAAAATGAGACAAATTTAAAAATACAAAAAGGTTTTTGGAGACCAATGGTTGATTCAGAGTGTGAGGAGAGGGAACACTTGCCCGATCATTCACTCACACACTCACTCACATCTTGTCCCATCCTTGACCCCAAAGAAGACACTGTACAAACTGCTCTTAGTCATCCTTGTGTATATGCTGATTCTGATCTACTCCCTTATATGGAGGAGATCCAAAAATTGAAAAAATTATTGACTGAACCCGAAGTAGTGGCCATTATTCATAAGATCATTAAAAGACCCACTTTGCCATGCCATGACCCATTTATCTGCTCCTCAACCCAAGAAGGGAAAGCAGAGGAGCAGATCTGAGTGTCATATTCTGACCATGGCCATTGCCCACGCCATCACCCATCGTCCATCTTCTAGGAAAAGGAACACATCTACACCTTTCATTAGATGCATCATCTCTGATCATACTTGTAATCACACTCTCCTTGATGACGGTGCTTCGATTAGCGTCATACCCTTCTCGCCAGTACAATCTCTTCACTTAGGGCCTCTTAAGAAAACTAGGATGATCTTCCAATTTGTTGATAAATCAATAAGGAGGTCAAATGGGATTCTAGAGAACACTATCATTTTGATTCAGGGCATGAGCTACATCATTGATTTTGTTGTATTGCCCATGGAGACCTCCACTGGGGTGCACTTTCCAATCATCCTGAGACGACCTTTTCTCGCCTCTGTGAGGGTCGTAATTGATTATGGATTAGGAGAGATTCACTTCTGTCCCATTGACGAGAGTGAGATGATCATCACTGCATCTACTACTGACCAGAGACTTGCATCTGATGTGGCTTCACCTATCTTAGCTGACCCCAAGGACTATGACCTTGATGAGACGATTAGAGATTTTTGTTGCATGTTGGATTCCACTGAGACCTGAGAATTCCTCCCCATGGAGGAAGACTCTGAAAGAATGGACCTCGGATTTCCTTCTTCTGGTGTTTGGAGATGTGTTGATGACATCCGCGAGATTTACACGATTGACACCTTAGAGCGGAGGGCAGACATTGATGAGCCTAGGCTGAATTTAATCTTGCTGCTGTTATCCAGGAATTCAAGCATTTTGATGAGAATGATGATTCGGTCGAGACTGTAGAGGACAAACATGATTCAACTACTTGCATAGATGAGTCCGTTCCTTTTGGTTTGACCTAGGAGAGACCTCGCAGGATGACCTTTACTCTACTTCTTTCGATAATGAGTTCGTCCCTTTTCGCTTTGACATCTGCAAGACACCCAAGGCCGGACCTAGTCATACTTCTTCCACTGGCCCATCTGTTCCTT
The DNA here is from genome assembly GCA_037367405.1 of Ottelia alismoides. Classification (NCBI taxonomy): domain Eukaryota; kingdom Viridiplantae; phylum Streptophyta; class Magnoliopsida; order Alismatales; family Hydrocharitaceae; genus Ottelia; species Ottelia alismoides. Next base: position 140,751 of record JAZKJV010001954.1, on the reverse strand, counting down.
CTCACTCTGCGACTATTGAGGATCTTCACCAGGTCGTTCCGGATCGGCTTCTATCAACTATGGACCCCGATATCGACCCGCACCTTGTCAAATCCATTCCTTAACGGTCCTGCAAGAAGGTTCGCTTTCGACGTTCTTGATCTTTGTACATCCATCTCTGTTGTATATTCATTTTCGGTTATCTCCTTCCATCTCTCGTTTCGCTCCTCCACCCCATTATTGTGTGTGACTTGCTTAGGACGTACTTTGTCCTAAGTATACGGGGTGGACGAGCCGAGTTTTCTTTGTTCATTTCGTTTCGTCACTCGTGTTGTTGCCTATACTTAGGTCTATTTTACCCTAAGTATAGGGGGAGTGATGCGTACATTCTCTACGTTCTCTCTTCTGTCTTCATCTGACTTTTCTTATTTTCCTTTTCATTTTTCTTTTTCTACCGAAAAGGTGCCACCCCTTGCTGTCAGTCTTCTATACTTAGGACGTACTTTGTCCTAAGTATAGGAGGGCGTGCACCTCGAGTTCTTTCATTTTTTGATCCTCTCCATTGTCTCCTCTTCTAGTCTATACTTAGGGATATCTTACCATAAGTATAGGGGGAGACAGTATAAGTACGATCTGTTTATTCCCACCCTCGACCCTCCTTGCTTTGTGTATAGTCTGCTATACTTAGGATTATTTGATCCTAAGTATAGGGGGTTGGCCGACTTCTCATTCGTTCATTCATTTCTTCATTCATTATTCTTTAGACTTTTCTATACTCAGTATGAGTTATGTCTTCTCTTTTTCTCTCTGATCTATGAGGACATAGCTCAAGCTAAGTATAGGGGGTCGTATATATTCCGTATATACTTTAGCCATAACTCGTACTTTCGTGTTTTTAATAATAATTATGGCTAATTAATACCATCTAATTCATTAAAAAAACTTAATAAAAAGATGTTTATTATTCCTCAAATTCTTGTTTATTTACTATTAATAAATCAAGAAAAAATTATTTTTTACCAAATGTTTGAAAAAATAGTTTGAAAATCCTTGTGAAAAATCTTTTGAAAACTATTTGGAAAACATTTTGTTCAATATATTCAACCTTTGTGAAATATTTTGTTTGCAAAAAATCCTTTTATTTGTGTGAAATTAAAATGTTTGAAAAAATCATTTGCAAATGTTTAGAAAAGGTTGCAAAAATATTTTGAAAAATCTATATATACTATTTGAAAAACCTTCACAAAATTAAATGTTTGTAATAAAAATTATTTTGGACTATAGTTTGCAAAAATTATATGTCAAATGATTTTCAAATAAATTTCAGGAATACATACATAACACCAAAATTCTTTATTAAACTGTATATATATATATATATATTTCTATAAAAATGATCACTTACCCTTGTAAATTTTTAAAACTTACCCTTGTAAATTTTTAAAACTCAATTCTTGTAAATATAAGATGTGTCCTCGTGTAAATATTTGTAACTAGTTTTTATCCAAAATCTTTTGTTTTCAAAAATCACAAAAACATTTGCAAAACTAAAAAACATTTGCAAAATCTTTTTGAAAAATAAAAAATGCATTTGCGTCATCTTTTTTAAAAATCCACAAAAAGCTCAAAAACTTTGAAAATTGCATCACAAAAATATTTTCTGCATATCATAGCATTTGCATAGCATTCGCATTTTTCGAGTTGAATTTGATAATTGAACAAGTCTAAGTAAAATCCAAAGATTGGAGCTTGGTTGGACCTTAAATTAACCTAATAACAGGAATCTTATAGGAACTGTAATTGAGGTACTTCAGGTTTGATTGACTTAATTCTTTGAGAATAGTGAGACTTGGTTCAATGGATGCTTGACTGTCTAAGTAGAGTATTTTGGAGCACACACACGGCTCTTGTTGATAATGACCTAACTTAGACACTTGCACCTTTCACTTGGCTCAACTCAGTTGGAGTGGTGAGGGGATTGGATTTGTCGGTATGAGACGCACAAAAGTGGAAACATTTGTCCTCATATAGGGAGGGAAATGCACCCCAACCCATCCAGTAGCAGAGACGTCGAAAGATAGGAGAGTGTGGGTTGCAATAATGTTTCGAAAGAGGGATAGTCTACTTGCTCAAGAGGAAAAACTCCTTATGTAAATGTTGTTGTATATAGTATTTCAAAAAAATTCCAAAAAAGTAGACAAGCCCGATTGAAAATAAAATGCCTGACGGAGTGTATATATTTGTATAGTCAACAAGCAAGATTGAGCTTCAAAGTCAAATCATATGAGCTTGCAACTAGGTGACTTGACTACACTGGTCTTGCATCTAGGATAGGTAGTTACACTGGCTACTGTATATTCTTCTCTTCACCCCCTCATCTTGAGTTGGTTGCCACTTAAACTTAGAAGGGAATACCCTACTCCTCGAGGAAGGAGTTGCTGGATTGGAGAATCACTGGGTTGTCATGCTGGAGAAGTCAGTCTCTTTGTCATTTCAATTGGGGGGAGCCACTATCACTTACACTTTACGAGTCAAATTCATAGTCATAAGGGTTTGCGTATGAGTTGAAGTATTCTAACCTAGCTATTGAGGAGAGTTGAGCAAAGTTTTGGGCTCGAAGGTTGTTGGATTTCAAATCCAATTCCCACTAAGGTTCTGCCCACACTAAAATTCCAAAGGTCCTACTTAAGCTCCAAACTTTGATCATGTGAAGACAAGTTTGATAATTAAACTTAATCCATTTTCTGTTTTTTTCTTATCTTTGTTTTTCTTTCTCTACACTTATTGCATAAGTGTTTGCTAGGAACTAGCAAAGGCAATTATAGGGGGCGATGAATCTCCATTTCATCACCTTCATTCTATCATTTTAACCTTAAAACCCTAGTAAATGCATGTAAATAGCCTTAATTTGCATAATTTAACATTCATGCATTGTTGTATAAATATTGTATAGAATACAGTTTTTAATGCCAAAAATATAGAACAAAGAAAAGAAAAAAAGAACAAAATATCGAAGATATTTTATGACCCTAAACCCCGAGACCTAGGCATCTTATGAATCCATGATTCATCGCCTTTATTCTTTTATTTTAGCTTTATTTACTTAGTCAAATACTTGTAAATATCCACTAATTTCATGAAATTAACATTTTGCACGCATTTGTTAAATATGCATTTTTAGCACTCTTTATATTCAAAATAAAAGAATAAAGAAGAAAAGAAAAGAAAATAAATGATGCATTTATGAAATAAATGCAGACTGATCTGAACACCGAGAGAAGGTCAAGACTTGACCTGATCGACTAGGAATAAAGTAGAGGAAGATAGGGTCTTTAATTCAAAAATCCAAAAATAATTTGTAATTATTTTCCTTATAAATTTGTACAAAACTTACACTATTTTATTTGTATATAAATTTACCTCATATTAAATATTTTCTAAACAAAAGGTATAAATAAATATGTTTTGTAAATAATAAAAATAATTACAAAGTAAAATAATGTACAGATTACAAATAATCACACTCAGAAAAAACCGTAAAATGATAATTGAAAGATCAATTCCTGCTCCATATAAATTCAAATTGAATCAAACTCACTTTCATTTTACTCTAAATTAAATTATATTTCAAATGCCTGTGGTTTTATAATTTTTGGAGTTACGGTTGAAAAGTCTGTTTTCTAGTGTGGTTTGTGTAATTTTACCACTTACTTATTGTATATATTTATTCATACTTATTTTTTATACATAATGTACATAATTGTAAATATTTTCTTCATTATTAAAAATAAAAATAAATTTTAAAAATTTTAAAAAATAATTATTTAAAAATAATTTCCTTATTTGTACATGTGTATATTGTACTATATGTATATAATACTTGTATACAACTAATTTTCTTACATAAAAATCACCCAAAAATTAATATCTAACATAAATTAATTAAATTAATATAATTATGAACTTTGGATTTAATTATTTAATTTATTCATTTCTTTGATTTGAAAACTTACCTTGTATATAAAGATTTGATTTTACCCCTTAAATAGCCACCATTAAGGTGGCTAATTAATTTTTGTAAATTAATTATTTTATTTATTTTATATATTTTATATAATTCCGAATTCCGTTTTTAATTCATTAATTAATTAATTAATTTAACCACTAAACACATTCCTTATTTGTACATATTTTCCTTTTTTTGATTTTCCTTCTCTTATTATTGGATTCCTCCTCCCTCACTTGCTCTTGATCAATCTTTGGTGGAGAAGGAGCCTCAATCCCAAAGTTCTGTCGGTCGATAGAGGATCCTAGACCCGAACCGTCCAGTGATAGCGGACTGGTTGTCGTCGAGGCCACACGGTGCCTGCTCCATCAGGTTAGATCTATTTTTTTCTTCGCAGATTTTCTCTAGAGTAATCGTAGCATAGTTTTTATTTTCATCTATGTTGTAGATTTTAGATCCATAGTTTTCATCATAAAAATTTTCCCAATCCGATCCGAATCTGATTTTTCATCTCACATCAAAATCCCTACGTTTCACATTATATCTCTCACACCCTTTCACATCCGATCACGCACGATGGTCGGATCCTCGGATCTATCTTCCATTTCATCGGATCCGCATCCAATCACGTTCCTTCGTGTTTGCATTTGTCTTGGATCGAGCCATCGTGCTCAAATTCTCATTTGTATATAAAAAAATAATAACAAGTAAAAAAGAAAGAAAAATATTTTTTTCTCTAACATTTGTTTTGCATGGAATTTAAAATATATATAAAGATATAAAAGAAAAATAAACTTTTTTTATTTATCTATACATCACCTGCAAGTGAACTAAAAAATAAAAAAATTACAAAAAATGAAAAATAAAAATAAAAATCTGACGGTAGGGCAGCCGGCCCCCACCGCCACGCCCGCGACCACCAGATTGCCCGCCCTCCGCCGCCTGGCCGGGCAGCGCGGCCACCGCGCCCACAATCCCCACGGGGCCCGACTCCCACCGCTCTGCCTCCAGTGGCTGCGCTGCCCACACGGCCACCGCCTCCGTGCACCATCACCCACCTCTACCTGGAAGCCCTGCAGCCACCTGCAGCTAGCGGCGTAGCCACCCCAAACTGCCTACACCATGCCTCCACCTCCAGCCACTACGTAACCCTCCATCGCCAACGGTCGCGTCGCACCGCCTGGCAGAGCATCGCCCGCACGTTCCCCACTACCTCTACCAACGTGCGGTGCTGCGCGGCCCTGCTCCTTCCGCTCCTCCGTGCGAGCCCATACGCAAGTCTACGCCGACGACTGCGCCAACCTCGTCCGCCGGCAGCCACCCAGCCTCCTACACCTCCACGACCCGATCACCGCCTCTGCCAGGAAAAGTGAAGGAAGGGGCGGTGCCCCCTTTGTGGATGAAGAACACATGCGTGAACATGAAACCCTAGCTCTTTTTAGGAAAAAATGGCAAAAGTACACATCAGCTCTCAGGATTTTTGCAAAGTACAAAAAAACCCTATAGCATTCAACTAATGTGTGTTGCACGTTCTTTGGCTAAATTTCACTTTTCACCAGCAAGTTTATTATTGTTACATTTTCTGTAAAAACTTCTAACATTTGCGTTTCAGTCCCTGTATTTCCAGACAATTAAATTGCATGGTTATTTGATTGAAAAAAATGTGGTTATTGGTCTGAAAATTCTACAAAAATTTGTGTAGACTCCTGTTGTGTTCCTGATAATTGAATAAATTACATTTTAATTCCATTTGATATTTAAAAAAAATATAAAATAGTGTCATTTTCTCTACCAGAAATTAAAAAAATAATAAAAATTCAAATATTATCTGAAAAATTCAAAAAAATTAGATTAGGTGTATTTTATTATCTTTTAATTCCTATCCAATTTTCATGCATTAATTTTTGAAAAACCAAAATATTGCAAAATGTCAAAAATATTATAAAAATCATAAAATTTGAAGTAAATCCAAAAATAGTGATTTCAGTTCTTGTGTGTAGATATTTGTCTAGATTTTAGGATAAAAATAATTTCCAAGAGTTTTGGAGACACTTGAAATATTTTTAAGTTGCAAATTACTCCAGCCTATGCTCTGTTTGTCATTTTTACCACTGTTTGAATTTTTAGAAAAATGCAAAAACATCAGAAAATTCTACAAAAATTACCAAAAATATTTTAAAGCATATAAAAGCATATAAAACCCAAAAACATTTTAAAATAAAATTTTTTGAACATTTTTGATATAATTGAAAAAAAATAAATAAAAACACTAAAACTTCATTTTATTTTACTTTGGAATTTGATTATTTAGTTTTTCAATCGTGCTCCTTCTGTCCGACCCTGGTCGCTATAGCGTAAATTAAATAGCGAAAACCGCTTACATTACATTTCATTGATATATTTCTCGCTTAAGTGGTTTAATACATTTTTCTCAATGATCAAATCGATTGGTTGAGAACAATGACCTATGATAATTTATTCCATCTTAACCGCGTCGATTTTCGTGGTATTAGAATGGCGTCGTTGCTGGGGGGTACAACTTTGTAGTTATTTTTTAGTTTTATTTTATTTGTCTCTACATATTATAACTGTTTTCTGACCATCGTCTGCTTTGATTTTTGTGCGAGGAACCTCTTGAAGGATGACTCGGATTCTTTTTGGAGGACTTGCGTAGGGGGAGCAGAAGAAGAGCAGGAGGCAGTTGTTTTATTTTAGAGAACATTTTGAGATTATTGTAATAATTAGACTCTGAGACAGTTTGGATACTTGGACATTTCGGGGTCTGTTTCGCCAAGTGCCGGTGCACTTGGGGGACCTCGGCGTTGTTTTTTGTGTTATGATTTCACCGCCTTACTTTCTATTTGATTCTGTGGATTTAGCCCCTAGACATAGGATTTTTGTTGACTGTGACGTAATTAGCTAAGGCCCAATACTTAATTGCTTGCCTGTTTCTGTAGATTGTAATTGTACCTAGCTATAAATAAATTAAAAAAGATAACTTAATCGTTTGAGAGGCCACACATCGCTAGAGATCGTATACAGTGCTGGCAGAATCCATTGTGGCGGACACCGATTGACATCTGAGACCGGACTCAGGCCTCTCTCTCTGATTAGTTAGCTATCCATTCTTTACGATCAGTAGAAGTTGCTCGTCTAAGGCTGATTTCTTCGTGCATTATATAGTTAATTTCCTTTAAGTATTTAATTTTATGCACGGATCATATTGCATGTAGAGCGCCGGAGCAAGGTACGCATTTCTATCTCTGCATGCATCATTGTGTTTGGCCGTACATCGGATTTTTTGACTTCCTCCCCCTGTTTTTGGACTCAAAATAACCAAAGGAAATCGAAAAATTCATTAGGCATTATTTGTTTTTGAAAAATATTTAAAAAAGTGAAAGCAATAAAATTTGGGACTGCTAATGCAAACTTGACCCTAAAACCCACCTCATCTAAAAATACTTGTTTTGGGGAGAGTCACCCCCTCATTATTTGGTTTGCTTGAGCGAGAGAGTGACCCGCACACTTGGATAGAGCCACACCTGAACTTCCCTTAGACTACTGGTCTTGGGTTAGTCGTTCTCCAGTGAGGATCTCTTCGGTAACCGGTAAAGCGGCCCGCGATGTCCTTAACGGATTTAATTGATCGAGTAGCCGGTAAACGGTCCGCAATTCATACTGACTCGGAAAGATCTAGCTTTCGGATTGGGCCAGCCTTTTGGGGGCATCGGGTTCCTAACAGCTCGCTTAACCGCTCTGCTAGATTGATTTATCACCTAAATTAAAATTGACAAGATAAACGACCGAACCTTTACGGTCATCAGCTCGTGTTGAGTAGGTGAATTGGGGGTTTAACTTCTGATCTTGTTTGCATCCAGATCTCATCCGCACTACTCCCACATCATGATGATGGGCAGAAGATCCTTTAGGCTGCCTCTGGCAGCACTGCTCTCGAGCACTCCTCCCCCCATCTAGGGTGGCTTCGGAGAGCTCAGACCTGCTCTCCGAACCTGAGTTCACTACCACCCGGTCCCCCCTCGACCACCCTTTTTCTACCAGTCCTGAGGTGCCTGAGCAGAGGCTAGCACATATTTATGTTCACTTGACGGCACCTGAGTTAGGGTATTTTGCCTCTACAGAGACTCGCGAGATGGCCAACAGTGAGGAACACACCGATGGGCAACCCCAAGGTTCCACTTACGTTCTTGATCAATGCTCCATCAACAACACACTTCTAGCCTCCCTTGAGACGATGCAGAGACAGATCAAAGATCATAGAGCATTTATGGTCGAGGTGCATCGTGAGTTAATGCAGATGCGAGCCGGTAGAAGAGAGCCACATCGAGCAGTCGGTGGAGATATCCCAGCACCTGGAGGAGGAGCAGACGGACACCCGGAGGATTAGCCAGAGCTAGCTAGACAGCCACGACGGATGAGGCAGTTGCACAATCCTGGTGCAACTATCACTCATCGACGGATTCAGCTCCCTGAGATTCTAGGCAACTTCAAGCTCAGCCCCCAGATGATTCAGCTCTTGCCCAAGTTCCATGAGCAAGTGATGAATACTCATTCATCACTCTTTATTCTTTTATTTTAGCTAAAGATCTTAGCATAGCACCATGTGTATAGTTGTAAATACAATAAATTAGCAATAAGCATACATTTGTTAATAATTACTAATTAGCAAGTATTTGTGCAAAAATAAAAGAATAAAGAATAAAAGAAAAAGAAGGAAATATTTAAAATAAATATTGAGTGACCTGAACCCAAGAGAGGGTCCAGAATGGACCCGATCGCCAAAAAAAATAAGTAGAGAGAGATAGGGCCACTCTACCTTGTACATACACCTTCTTTTATGTATATAATTTATTTTTACAAAAATAAAAATAAAAAGGTGTTTTATCCCCCTATATATATTTCTAAAAATAAAACAAAAATTAGAAAAATAAAATAAAAATAAAAATAAAATTCTCTCTCTATCACCTTGTATATAATACATGTATATATGTATAACTCTTTATTTATTTTATACTTGTAAATAAATAATAAAAATAAAACAAAAATAATTTTATACTCCCAATAATATGTTATAAATAAATAAATACGAAAATTGGGGTATTTTTCAAAAATAAGAAAATAAAAATAATTGTATAAAATACATAAGTATTTTATACTTGTATATACTATACTATAATGTATATATCATAAATTATTTTTCATAAAAATAAATAAAAATCACAAAAAATAGTTTGAAAAATAACGAATATTTTTTATTTTATAAAGTTTTTAAAATAAATTTGTTTGCTATTTTTAATAGAATTTTCAATTATTTTTATGTATCTTTTTTCTGATTGGTCCAGGGCGGACTGTTGACCCCGGTCAACTGCCCCTCGGACCTTTCTTCGCCCGGATCTGGTTTCCACCCGACCTTCTCCTAATTTTCCTGAACTGACCCGACCACCATCCTTGTCACTCCGCTGCCCCGATTACCGAGGGGAGATCCATGATATACGCCCGATGATTCCGGTAGGGATCCGTCCCTCAATTCACGCGCTCAAGCTCCATACTTCTCGGACCCTGCTGAGTATAAAATCTCATGGAGCCGCATTTTCTTCTTCATCTTTGGCCACCCCCTCATCTCCAGTGACCTCCACCTCGACCCACGAGTGACAACGTGCGATAGAGGCCATTGTAGAGAGGATTCGAGCCTGGAAGCCTTAGGTCCGGCGAATGTTTCGTCGTGCTCTGCCACGAGGTGAGCTCTAGCCTCTGGACACATTGAACCATCGAGGAGAAGACCCCCGGAGGTCCCTGGCCGTCAGCCCAGACGACTCCATTCACTAGGCAACTCCGATTTCTTCTTGTTAGCTTCTATTTCCAGATTTTCGAGCTTTGGTCCAGCTGATTTGCTTAGCTATATTCACCCTGATCGGACCTCACATTCGCTATCCCGACGATCGTAGCACCTTCGTTAGACTTCTCCCCACCTTCTACACCCATCCGTTCACCTCGTTCGTCCAGGGACGAGACTCCAGGTCCTCCTCCGACGTCGCCTCGCTGGAGGGCTATGCTCTGCATCATCTGACCACCCATTCCGCGCACTGACAGGTCGAGGCACTTTACCCTTGACCCAACAACTCATCTGTGCAGGTTTAGAGCCCAAAGGGCATCATCTGGAGGTTCGAACATCAAAGCACAACAGTTCCAAGTCTCCAGCTTCGCTGGGCCGTTTTCGACGGCCTCGGCCTCATCGGAGCATCTTCACCGCTGGGACAGCTGCCAGCATCCTTTTCCCCATCCGAGCAGCTATGGAGGACATACCTGCAGCACGTATCGCTCGATCAAAGTTAGCCAGCGGCGAGTTCTTCGCCGCTCTTCCAGGTGCCGTCTCCGCCATTGGATCGAGACCCCTCCAGTTCTGATCGTGTCCGTCCATCTTTGGGGAGTCCTCCATCGTTCAATCCATCTGAAGATCAACTCTCAACTGTTCATTGTCGAACCAGTGTCTCCTGTGCTCAACCATCCGATCTTAAGTGGAGTGCTGTCGACCATTGGATCGTCAATAAAGAAGGGTATTTGCACTTAGGCCCTACTACCTTTTTGCATTTATTTATTAGTCCTGTAAATATTGTTAGTAGTTGTTTTTAGTTTGGACATTTTGCATCTAGGACCTTATGCTTCTGTTATTTGCGTTATAGTCCCTCTGTTTGTGTAGCACGTGGTCTGTCACGTGACCTCTAGGTTATTTGCATGTTTCGTCCTAGATTTTATGTTTGTTAATGAATGAATCTTTATAAATAGGATTTGCATTTATACCCCTGAGTGCCTGGTTTGCGTGCCCACATGAGGATCTGGACTTTTTGCAGATTAAGCCATAAACTATTTCTGTGTGTTACTTTTTGGCTGGAAGTTTTTCTATAATTACATATTGGTCCCTGTGTTGTGCTTTTATTTTTAATGAAATAAATAGCAAACATTGTCCAAAATCTATGAAATTTTGAAACATAGCTCCTACCATTCTATGAATTTTTGGTTTCATTTTGTTTTCATTTAATATTTTTAAAAATTCAAAAACCCCAAAAAATGTTGCTGTTTGTTTTAAAAATCAACTAAAAATATTGAAAATCCTTGAAAAATTCTTTAAAAAAATTCTTGTTTGCTTGTTTTAAGTTGTTTTTATTTCTATCCAATTTTTGTTGCATTTCCATTTATAAAAACCGAAAAAATTGAAAAAGACTAAAAACCTTAGAAAAATCATTAAAAATTCATAAAAATTCAAAAAAATGTGTTCTCTTCTTCTATAGTTAGATTTTTACTTGTAGTTTCACACAAAATTGCCGTTTGAATTTTATAAGAATTTAATAAATTTTAAATTTCCTTTAGATTCTGGTTGTACACTGTTTATCATTTTTGACCTTGTTTGATTTTTAGAAAATTAATTAAAAATCAGAAAAATCTAAGAAAATAAACAAAAACATTTGAATATTTTTATGAACCCAAAAATATTTTTATTCGAATTTTTTGAGTATTTTTGCCGATTTAAATAATTGTTTGTTTGTGAGTTTTTGAATTCTTTTAGCCTTTTTCTTTATTTTAAAATAATAAAAAAATGAAAAACTAAAAACCACCATTTCTTTTTATTTTCTTGGATTCCCGACTACTTCGTAGCTTTCGCATATCGTGCTCTTTGTGTTCGACCCTGGTAGCTATACCATGTAAAATAAAATGGCGAGACCGCTACCTTTGCTTGATTGATTGATTTTTTATCTTTGGTGGTCTTTCATTTTCTTGATTGACTTAGCTTCGCAGTTCGGGTCGCAATGACCTTGATTATTATTTAACCTGGATCACGAAACCCGCAGTCAACAGCTAGCCACCGAGGAGCTACATATGCACTTACAGGAATTCGAGATGATCTACAGCACGGTCCACGACAGATTCGTGGACGAGGACACTGTCAAGATGATAGCATTCCCTTTCTCCCTGGTTGACAGAGCAGCCTATTGGTTGAAGCATTTGGGGAGATATGTTACTACTTGGGAGCAGCTCTGGACCGAGTACTTGAACAAGTACTATTCACTTGGTCGGACAAACACAACACGAGCTCTGATCAACTTCTCCATGATCTTTAATGAGCAGTTTAATGAAGTGTGGGAATGATTTCGTGAGCTCATCGACCGGTGTCCACACCATGACATATCCAAGCCCAATCTTGTCAAGAGCTTCTTTTGTGGGCTGACACCAGAGATGCAGGGGCTTGTCAATGCCTCATGTGGGGTTCCTACTTTGCCAAGGACGAAGACCAGGTCTGGGCCATCTATGAGGAGATGGCTGAAAACTACACAGTGATGTTCCAGGCCGGGCGCTACACTCAGGGGAAGCCCCTACCCAGGCCATGTCCTATCAGAGGATATCGTGGGTTGATGTGGGTCCATCCATTTCTTCGTCAGCAGCAACAACACTGGCAGAGTCTTCAGCCGTTGACATGGGTATTATCAGTAAGAAGTTGGACTGCATAGAGATCATAGTGATGAAGTAGTGCCAGGGCATGACACATATAGATCAGTTAGCATAGACTCTTAGTGACCTGATGACCCATATCTTATGTCTCCAGGAGGCACAGATGGCTTCGCAGCCCTGTCCTAGGTCACAGGCTGATCCTAGCAGCAACAGATCTTCCCAACTCTCTGCCCAGTACTGCCAGGTTCACCACATCCAGGCAAAGCCTGTTCAACAATTGTAGCAGCACTACACTCAGCCACCACCTCAGGACACTTAGATGGTGGTTTATCATCTGAATCAGCCCTTGGAAGTTCTCCCCCCTTTCCAATACGAGCAGGAGCCGTTTATGGAACTCGACGGGATTTGGTATGACAGGCAGTAGCCCAGGATCTGCCGAGATCATCCCGGATTCAAACTGGAGGTACCTCATCCCTACAACATCCTCCAACTCAAGGTAGATAGAGCAGCCAGCAGCAGTAACAACCCCAGTACTCCCATCCACTACAGCACTTCCAGCAAGGTCCTCGTCCCTACCATTAGGGACAATAGTGGAGGCAGCAGCAGCAGCCTCTTCCTCACCATTACCAGTAGAGCTAGCCTCATTTCTAGCGAGGTAACTCGTCCGATTCTCATGAACCAGTTTATGAGAACCCAGCCCTTGATGACCTCGCCCACTTACTCACTGACCAGCAGGCATCCTTTCGGTGAGAGATGGATGAGTTCCGACAAGAAATGAGGGAGATAATCAAGGTCAAAGCTGCCATACCCGCTCAGATTGAGCCTAACCTGAACAACCTGAAGAGGAAATCTGAGAAGGTACAGCTTATAAAGACCGCCACTCCTAGTGATATTTTGGATGACACTTCTTCTATGTTTGATATTGATTTTGTGACACTTAGGAGCGGTAGGAAGCCAAATAGCGGTGACTCGTCTAGGCAACAACCGAAGGTAGATGCTAGAGCGCCAGATGAAATCGAGAGAGGTACTTGATGATTACAATATCTACAATTATAACATGCTTAAAATTGTGTGAAGTACACTAGAATAATTGATTCATACTCTTCAAATTCACATAATCTATGTCTAATTTATTCCATGCACACATCAAAAGAAAACCACGTAATTACATAGAATAAAATCAACACGTTCATATTTCTGCATCCAGATAAATTATTCCCAATGAATTCTACTATATAGCTATAAGATGGGAAGTATTATTTTTCCAAAGTCAAATGATCACCCTGCCTAATACACCACCTTGAAGAAATTCCCTCTACTCTAAAATATCTCAAAAGGTCATGGAGTTTTAATCAACAACTAGCACATTGATGGACATACATTTCTTTAACATTTTATGTTGATAAGAAAAGAGAGGGAAGTTAGTATAAAAACTCCATTCTTTATTCCCTTATAAAGAGCCACCAACACATATGCCTTCCCCATGCAAATAATAAAAATCCCTCTCCCATTCCCATGCATAGCCGTCTACACATATGCCTTCCCCATGCAAAAAAAACTCTCCTTGCACTAATAATGGTATTTCGTCTTCACTTGCATGGGATGTCTCCAAGCATATAACATTATAAAATGGCACTTCTCCCTCCCATTCATGCTCCCCCCTCGCTCCCTCTCGCACTCTCCCTCGCATTCACGACTTCTTCCCCCTCACGCATTTCTCCATGCACGCACAGCACCTCCTCCCCATTCCCTCTCTCACGCACTCTCCATACTCGACCTCTCTATCTCTCTCATTTTCTTTGGTTTCATGCAGGCATAGGCGTCTCCAGCAGCTGCCATTCTTCATCTCCTTCCTTGTGGGCGTGCTCTTCTCCTTCAACGTGCACCGGCGTCCGTCTCGTCGCAGCCCGAAGCTGCATACCGCCATTGCACACTACAGCTGCTGTGCGCAAATACAGCCCATGCGGCTGTGTGTGCACCCCAATCACTGCCCTCCTCCTCGTCGCATAACAGACACTATCCGCGCGCCTCCCTCTTTGCGTGCACGAGAGTGCATTCCAGCTCGCCGCCATTGTACGCCCAGCCCCCGGTCATCTCCTCCGCACGTCAACAGTCTTTGCACCAATCGGCGGGCGTCCTCCTCAGTTATCCTCTTCCCGGTCACTCCTGCGGACAAGCATGCACTCCCACCTACGTGCATGAGGATAACATACTCCATCTCTCTCTTGCTATATTTACTTCCCTCTTTTTTATATGTCATTTACATTTTCAAACCTTGAACTTTCCTTTAGTTTAAGTATTTCAAGTGGAGTCCTCAATTTCTTCATCAATTAGAGTGCATATCTTTCAAATCAACCTTGTCCAAATTGCACATGTATTATTGCACTTAGCAATTCAAGAGTTAGATGTCGAATGAAAAGTTGCAAACTTACTTGGTCCTTGTGGTTCGACACCCGACTTGCTCTTTACTTGATTCCATTTATTTCATAGCATCTTCGAGTTACAGATTATATTTGTTTGTTGAGATTATAAGTGTGCACAACGACAAGTAAAAATCAACCATTAAGTCAGCAAAATCTCATCAATATTTTAGCGCCGTTGTCGGGGATTAAGCAACGTTTGCAATTTTTTCTTCTTCATTCTAACTTAATTTCAAGTTTCTAATCCGTGCATTTTTTTGTTTTGCAAGTACTTAGGCTTCAAAAAGAAAAAAATACTTGTCTTTTCATGCATTTTGTTTTAGCAAACTTGTAATTTGGTAAAAAAAAATTGTAATCTTAATTTCCCCCTCCTTCTCGGAAAATCTCGCCATCAGCAGGACAAAACATTACGTATTAGCGCCAGAAGTGCAGGCAATGTAAGTCCCTCTTTCTCTTTGGCATCTTAGGCTTTTAAAATTTCTTGCATTTGTTTGTGCTCCGAACTTAAACCGAAAAAAATTAAAAACATACTTCTTGATTGCATCATCTCTGTGGTCTTCTCCCTTTGATAATCTAATTCAAAGACCACCAAATCGTGTATTGATCATTTAAAAAGATAAGCTTGAAAGGCCACCGCAGTGGCCCGAGCAGAAAATGGAAAAATTCTGAATGCTTGTTTGATGCACGTGTATGACACAAAAATCACGAGCACATAGAACCCTTGGATAAAGACAAAAATCCCTGGTGCTATGTGGGATTGCAGAGAGAAATCGTAATTCCGCGACGCGTTGGGCACAGGTTCTTGTGGGAAGCAGCAGATCCTCGATCTGAGTACCGCACCCTGGATCCCCCAGCCGGATTAGGACATCGATTTCTCACAATCTTCCACACCCACCTCATCTTTAAGGACTCTAATTTCTCTGAAAATTTTGGTTGAATCACTAAACTAAAATTGAAAAGATAACCGCTCATGCGGCAATTTTTGTGTGAGTTGGTGAATCAACAACTTGCCTGGTGTTTGTGTTGTATATGCTAGGTCGTAGGTCTCTAAAAAATCCAGTGCAACAACCATTAGAGTATGACCCGATCTATAAAAGAAAATACAATCAATCTCCTTCGACTAAGGAACCTGAAAATTTATCTGACCTAGGAGACATGGGAGAAGAAAGACCAAACCCTATGGATCTCATCCTGCATCAACTACAACTACTGAGAGAAGAAAATGCCACAATCCGCCACACAATAGCACCTCTCATCCGACCACCTCCTATTAGTACACATTATAACCCAGCTGCAGAAGACTTAGTTCACTGGGTCCAAATCACGCATGAAGTAGGGGACTTTGAAATAAAGCCCGCATCACTCTCCTTAATCCCAAAATACTATGGAAATGACTATGAAGATCCATTCCTCCACATCCAAGATTTCCGATCTGCTTGTGACACAATGAGTATCCTTGGGGTAGAAAAAGAATACATTTACATGAAAGCCTTCACCCACTCACTCAAAGATAAAACACTCCAATGGCTTCGAAATTATGGAACTCCACTCACATCCTAGGATTCCTTAAGAGAGGCATTCATCAAGAAATACTTCCCAATAGGAAAGACAAATGCCCTGAGACAAGCCATATCGTCATTCACTCAGAAGAACAAAGAACCCATTCACGAGGCATGGGAGCATTTTAAGGAATTACAAAGGAAATGCCCTCATCATGCAATCCCCAAATGGAAATTGGTTCATATATTTTATGAGGGCATGGACACATCATTCAAGAGAGTTATCGACGACTTGTGTGACGGGAATTATATTAGCCGTGACGAACATTTTGTTTGAACTTTATTTGACATATGGCTGACAATTTGGTGAATAGTTCCTCAATTGAACAATACAGTGGGAACATGAGGATAGTCAATATCATTGATCATGAGATATCTAGCAATGAGAATCCTGACAAATGGGAAACCCTCTCAAAACAAATGAACCTCGTGACTCAAGCCATAGAATAATTGGCCATGAATAATCCCACCAGCCATGAAGTTGACCACACCACATTCACCCATAATCAAGATATAAATTCTGAGACTGTGAATTGGGTGCAGAGAAATCAAGGAGGAACATATTCAAATAACCACAACACATGGAGAGAACAATCAAATTCTGGGTGGAATGGACAAAACAAATATCATTTCCAAAATCACACCCAACCCATACAACCGATAGGACCGCCCGTGACTCAACCCTCCACCACTGCGGTAAACTTCGATGCCTTGGCTCAGGCAATACAACAACTAGCTATAGCTCAACAACAGGCCACTGAAGCTCAACAAAAAGCCAACTCTGAGAATGCCCGTCAATTCGCTGAGATCAGGTCATACATCCCAGCCTTGTCACCTCAATCGTTGCCCAATCCTAACACCAACAAGGCTAGTTCATCTTGAATACTTCAAACTCCACCACATGCCGGATCTTTCACCTCACCACCTGGTTTCCAAAACCAGAGTCAAAGATTTTTTACATCTTTTGGGACAAATCAAGGGAACCCACAACAAGCATCTAGAAATCATGTAAATTTCAAAACTCCATCCCGATCAAACCAATTTGCTAATGCGGTCACTCTGAGAAATGGAAAAACTACTTCTGCCTTCACCAGACCACTAGAGGATCAAATTGAAATTGAGGAAGAGATTAATGATGAAGAGATGCTAACTGAGACAACCACGCCCCCTCCTACCTCCCCGACCATAACCATTCCCTTTCTCGGAGCTCTTCACCGAAGAAAACCTCGATCATCCATCATCGATCCAGAGTTAGAAAAACTGTTCTCGGACATTGTCATTGAAATTCCGCTCTTAAAAGCCCTCGAACAAGTCCCCGCCTTCTCCCGCTTCTTAAAGGAAAAATGCACACCAAAAAAGAAATCAAGAGAAAAGACAAAGGAAAACCAAGAAGAAAAGTATGTGCTGCCCCAAGCCACATCAAATGCCATTTCTCAATTCCTGCCCCCCAAGAAAAAAGATCCAGGGGTACCCTTGGTTAAATGCACAATTGGAGAGTTGACTTTCGAGCGCACCTTATTAGATAATGGTGCCTCAATCAATCTTCTTCCTACCGCCATCCTAGAACATTTTGGTTTAGGGAGACTGAAACCTGTTTCAATGATTTTACAAATGGCGGACCGCACTGTGAAGAGACCAATAGGACTTCTTGAAGATGTTATAGTCACAGTACAAGGTCATAAATTTCCTGTGGATTTTGTTGTTATGGATATGGATTCTTCCAACACATTGAGTGAAACACCCATCATTTTGGGAAGACCCTTCCTAGCTACAACTAAAGCACAATTTAATTATGAGGGGGGCAAAGTCGAATTTTCAATCAATGGCAAAACAATCCCTATTGAGCTGATCATACCCAATTCTATTGACTCTGAGACTGAAGACTGTGGTTGGATAGAAAAATGTGTTGTACTCAACATACAAAATGACTTTGCTCCCATCCATCTCACCAAAGATCCTTTAGAGGTTAGTCTGAACACCTCTAAATCCACTTACAAAAATACTTCTCATGAAATTGCCACCTACAATCTGAATCTTGCACTAGAAGCTCCACCATGCCCTCTCACCGGACAAGAAATTGATGAGCTTGATAATGCCTGGGACACATTAGACTCTGAACTCACATTGACCTCAACCATGATCATGCCCATGATGGAACCACCATTTGAGACTATTTCTGTAATAGACTCAGGAAACACTACAACTCTGAATCCATCGACAACCACTGTTGAATTAAAACCACTACCCAAAGATCTGAAGTATGCTTTCTTAGATGATGCTCACACCCTACCAGTCATTATCAATGCCAACCTAAATCATATGCAAGAGAGCCAACTAATTGAGGTTTTGAAAAAAAATTCTCAGGCCATTGAATGGAAGATAACAGATCTAAAAGGAATAAGCCCCACATTCTGCACTCATCATATATATATATGGAAAATGATAGTAAACCCTCTCGAGAAATGCAAAGACGGTTAAATCCCAATCCGCGAGAGGTTGTGAAGAACGAGATCTATAAATGGGCAAGTGCGGGTATCATTTATCCTATCTCTGACAGCCCCTGGGTCAGTCCCCTCCAAGTGTCCCCAAGAAGGCTGGATTAACAATTGTCAAAAATGAGAAAGGCGAGGACATACCCACCATAGTAGCCACATCTTGGAGAGTCTGTGTAGATTATAGGAAACTCAATAAGGCTACTCGAAAAGATCATTTTCCATTACCATTCATTGACCAAATCATTGAGAAGATAGCCGGAAAAGAATTTTTCTGCTTTCTAGATGGATATTCCGGTTATAACCAAGTAGCCATAGCACCAGAAGATCAAGACAAGACCACTTTCACTTGTCCATTTGGAACATATGCCTTCCGCTGCATGCCTTTTGGAATATGTAATGCCCCAGCAACATTTCAAAGATGCATGATGGGCATTTTCACTGATATGATCGGTGATTTTATGGAAGTATTTATGGATGATTTCTCTATTTTTGGAGACTCCTTTGAGGAAACACTGGGATTTTTGGATAGAGTCCTCCAGAAATGCATTGAAGTGAACTTGATATTATCTTGGGAGAAATCACATTTTATGGTGAAACAAGGGATTGTGTTAGGATATGTTGTGTCAAAGAAAGGGATGGAAGTGGATCCATCAAAAATTGAGACAATCACCCATTTAAGTGCACCGGTGAACATCAAAGGTGTTCGGTCCTTCCTAGGTCATGTCGGCTTTTACCTCCGCTTCATCAAGGACTTTTCGAAAATTTCCCGTCCTCTCACAAAATTACTGGAAAAAGATAAAGACTTTACTTTTACTGAGGACACATTTGAATCTTTCAAAACCCTGAAGAAAATCATCACTGAAGCACCCATCATACAACCCCCAGATTGGAACTGTGAATTTGATATCATGTGTGATGCATCTGATTATGCTGTGGAGGCAGTATTGGGTCAAAAGAAAGATGGGAAACCTTATGCCATTCACTATGCCAGTAAAACTCTGGATGATGCTCAAAAGATCTACACTGCGACTGAGAAAGAACTTTTGGCTGTGGTGTTTTCCTTAGAGAAATTTCAATCTTACATCCTAGGATCCCACATCATCATCTACACAGACCACTCAGCTTTGAAATATCTCTTCACAAAGACCGATGCTAATCCTAGACTCATTAGGTGGGTATTACTGCTCCAAGAATTTGATTTGTAGATTCGAGATAAAGCCGGAGCAAAGAATGTCGTGGCTGATCATCTTTCACGACTCCCTTCCTCAAACACAGACACAATCCCAATTTCTGATAATTTTCCAGACGAAAGTATCATGTCTGTTTCTCAACTCCCTTGGTATGCAGACATCGTCAATTACATCGTCACCTCCACATTCCCTGATGATTGGCCAAAACATAAGAAAGATAAAACCAAAGCCCAAGCCTCATACTATCACTGGGAAGACCCTTTGCTCTTTAAAGAGGGTATTGATTTGATATGGAGATGATGCATCCCTGAATCTGAAGTCAACGATGTCCTAACTCACTGCCACACTTCTGGGTATGGAGGACACCACTCAGGGAAGCGCACAATCGCTAAAGTCTTACAATGTGGTTTCTACTGGCCCACACTCTTTAAGATGCCCATCATTTTGCTCAATCTTGTCCTGCCTGTCAAACTAATGGAACGATGACCCGCCGCAACATGATGCCCTCCAACCCATACATATAGTTGAGATCTTTGATACTTGGGGAATAGACTTCATGGGACCTTTCATCACCTCACAAGGCTATCAGCACATCTTACTCGCTGTTGACTATGTGTCCTGTTGGGTTGAAGCCATTCCCACTCGCGCTGCTGATAGCGCCACTGTTGTTAAATTCCTGAACAATCTCTTCTCCCGATTTGGATTACCCAAGGTGGTCATTATTGATGGTGGAACCCATTTTCTGAACGCTTCAGTCAAGAACTTACTTAAGAAAAATGAGATCGAACACTGGGTCTCAACTGCCTATCACCCACAGACCAATGGAATGACCGAGCTGTCAAACCGGGAGATCAAGACCATCCTCTAGAAAATTGTCCACTCTGATCGTAAAGACTGGTCTCAGCACTTACCTTCTGCTCTTTGGGCCTACCGTACACCCTTAGGAATGAGCCCATATAGGTTGGTCTATGGAAAGCCTTGCCATCTACCTGTAGAGATCCACCACAAGTCACTCTGGGTGATCAAGAAATGCCATTTGGATTATGATGAGGTTGGAAAGAAAAGACTATTGGACTTATCTGAACTGGAAGAACTGAGATCGCAAGCCTATGATAACAACCTGCTATACAAAGAGAAAATCAAGTTGTGGCATGATGCCAACATTTCCAGGAAAACATTCAAAGAAAATCAAAAAGTATGGCTATTTGATGCAAAACTGAAGTTATTTTCAGGAAAACTGAGATCGAAATGGAAAGGACCATACATTGTAACTCAAGTATTCGATAATGGCTCGATAGAAATTTCTGATCTAAACACTAAAGCCACTTTCAGAGTCAATGGTCAAAGACTAAAACCTATTGTTGAACCATCTGGTCCTATGCCTGTCTGCACAACATACCTTCTGCAGGAAAAATGAACCACCACATCGCCAAGCTGAGGCGTTAAATCATGCACTCTCGTGAGCATCTCCTCACATGTATCTTTTCGTCTTACAGCTCGCATGTTTATTTTCACTGCATTGTATTAGATAAGTATGAGGGTACCCCTCTGCATTACATTCCAAAAAAAAAAATAAAAAACAAAAATACATTTTACATCACTTCTGATCCTCCTATTGCACATTGTATTCACCATGAGGACATGGTTTCTGTTAAGTATGGGGGGGTGTCTGCATAGTTTTTCAAAATTGCATACTCTTTCAAAAAAACTCTCTTTTGCAAAAATTCCCCTAAAAATATTTTCAAAAGCAAGAAAACCACCAAAAATACATCCTTCCTAGTTTTATCCCATTTTGAGAAATCAGATCTTCACTGCATAAATTATAAACTGAGGTTGAGTTGACCCTAATCCACTTAACTTCATCAGAATTTCACTAGGCATGAGTTTTTAAGCTTTCTTTAGGTCCATATGGACTTTATTCTCTCAGTTCCACTATCTCTACTGGTGAATGAACTTCTTTATCTAACTAGATCACCTGAGAAACTAGTAGCACTCTTAAACTCTTCAGTGGATATTAAGCAACTGCACACTGCACTTAGCTTGATTGAGTTTATTTTACGAGATACAATTACAATCTAGTTGAGGTGAGGAGTTGTTCTCTTGGTTGTGTCAATGCCTGAACCTTATCTATAGCTAATGAAGGAACTTGGCTCAGGAGCAACATGATCTCTCTAGTCTAAATATGTCAGCAAATAAGCGACTATCGTGCCTCCAAAGTCAATATTAAGCTGATACTACCTTTTGATGCCAAACCCAAAACAAAAACACCACAAAAAGGCATATCACAATACAAATGCCAAAAACCACCAGTCATGCAAAGATGTACGAAGCAAAGGCAAGGAAAGAAGACCACCAAATAACCTTTCTCCACCAAAAAGCCGTGGTAGAAGCTCAATGATGCTACCCAAATTCTTAAAAGAGGCCCAAAGAGGCCCAGGATTATGCTCTGCAAAAGGAAAAAATGAGAGCAACGGACCAAAGAGGTCTACGGAAAACCCCAAAAATTAAGTCCCATTCTCCAATAACTATGGCCTATTTTTTCTATGCTGACATACTTGGGTGAAAGGAGAATATGCCTGAATCCAGGTGAGGACTGAGGCTATATGCATAGGGAATCATTCGGTACCTCGATAGATTGTGTTGTTAGCTCGTTCTCTTGACTCACGAAAGCTAAAACTATCACTAGCACTGTTTATATCCACTCAAGGTCAAAGAGAATACCTATTTCTTAGGGATGAGCTGACTTGATCGACCTTCGGAAACCATGTCTGATTTTGTTGGAACTGAGAGACTGTTGAAACTACAAAACTCAAGTCATGTCGACTATTCGAAACAAATCATTAATCCATAGGTCAAATCTACTGAAGTTTGTGTATTTGTGTGGTTATGAACTGAAAACTCGAAGACTTTGTGGGTATGTCTGCTGCAAACCCTCACCAGATCTATCTTGGCTATTCTCCTCGTCCTTCATTATTTCTTATCTTATTCTTGCTCGGGACTAGCAAGACTTAAGTATGGGGGTGTGATGATTACAATATCTACAGTTATAACATGCTTAAAATTGTGTGAAGTACACTAGAATAATTGATTCATACTCTTCAAATTCACATAATCTATGTCTAATTTATTCCATGCACACATCAAAAGAAAACCACGTAATTACACAGAATAAAATCAACACATTCATGATTCTGTATCCAAATAAATTATTCCCAATGAATTCTACTATATAGCTATAAGATGGGAAGTATTATTTTTCCAAAGTCAAATGACCACCCTGGCTAATACACCACCTTGAAGAAATTCCCTCTACTCTAAAATATCTCAAAAGGTCATGGAGTTTTAACCAACAACTAGCACATTGATGGACATACATTTCTTTAACATTTTATGTTGATAAGAAAAGAGAGGGAAGTTAGTATAAAAACTCCATTCTTTATTCCCTTATAAAGAGCCACCAACACATATGCCTTCCCCATGCAAATAATAAAAATCCCTCTCCCATTCCCATGCATAGTTGTCTACACATATGCCTTCCCCATGCAAAAAAAACTCTCCTTGCACTAATAATGGCATTTCATCTTCACTTGCATGGGATGTCTCCAAGCATATAACATTATAAAATGGCACTTCTCCCTCCCATTCATGCACCCCCCTCTCTCCCTCTTGCACTCTCCCTCCCATTCACGACTTCTTCCCCCTCACGCATTTCTCCATGCACGCACAACCCCTCCTCCCCATTCCCTCTCTCACGCACTCTCCATACTCGACCTCTCTCTCTCTCTCTCGTTTTCTTTGGTTTCATGCAGGCATAGGCGTCTCCAGCAGCTACCATTCTTCAGCTCCTTCCTCATGGGCGTGCTCTTCTCCTTCAACATGCACCGGCATATGTCTCGTCGCAGCCCGAAGCTGCATACCGCCGTTGCACACTCCAGCTGTTGTGTGCAAATACAGCCCATGCGGCTGTGTGTGCAACCCAATCACTGCCCTCCTCCTCGGTGCATAACGGCCACTGTCTGCACGCCTTCCTCTTTGCATGCACGAGAGTGCATTCCGGCTTGCCGCCATTGTACGCCCAGCCCCCGGTCATCTCCTCCGCGTGTCAACAGTCTTTGCACCAATCAGCGGGCGTCCTCCTCAGCCATCCTCTTCCCGGTCACTCCTGCGAACAAGCATGCACTCCCACCTACGTGCATGAGGATAACATACTCCATCTCTCTCTTGATCTATTTACTTCCCCTTTTTTTATATGTCATTTACATTTTTCAAACCTTGAACTTTCCTTTAGTTTAAGTATTTCAAGTGAAGTCCTCATTTTCTTCATCAATTAGAGGGCATATCTTTGAAATCAACCTTGTCCAAATTGCACATGTATTATTGCACTTAGCAATTCAAGAGTTAGATGTCGAATGAAAAGTTGCAAACTTACTTGGTCCTTGTGGTTCGACACCCGACTTGCTCTTTACTTGATTCCGTTTATTTCATAGCATCATCGAGTTACAAATTATATTTGTTTGTTGAGATTTTAAGTGTGCACAACAACAAGTAAAAATCAATCATTAAGTCACGCAAAATCTCATCAACAGTACTGAGGCCGCTGATGATGGTACTGAAGCCACCAATGATGACCCTCATGATGGTACTAATGATATCGTGTCTCTAGATGTTGCAGATGGTGGTACTGAAGCCACCAAATTACCAGATGTTGAGCCAGAGCGTGGTGTTGATGTTGCGAAGACAGATGTCATGGGTGGTGTTGATGCCACCGTTTCTATTCCAGTTGTGTTTCCTTCTGTTTTTGTATCTCAGGACAATATCAAAAAGACCAAAAAAATGAATAAAGGAATGGTTTCTTCATCTACTCCGAGTCCATATGTGTTGCATGATGATTCTTGTATGGGCTCCATTCCTTCATATCAGAAACCTCTTCCTAGCCCTCTATCTGAGGAAGGTCTTTCTATCCCCTTCCCTCAAGCACTTCGCTTAAGGAAGGGCCAAAAAGCAGAAAATCCCCAAAAAGAGAAGTCAGATAGAGTTCAACGAGCAAATGCTAGACAGATTTCAAATCCAGTTGACTCTTCAGGAGGCACTTGAGCACATCCCTCTATTCCAGAAGAACCTAAGAGAGAAGACCATCATCCAGAGGAAGAAGAGGAATTGTAATGCAGAAGTCCATGTGCTTACCCATGCCACTTGCCTCTCTATACAGAACCAGATGCCAGCTAAGAGACCTGATGCAGGAGCTCCGTATGTTAGATGCCACATTCATGAGCAGCAATTCAATCTTACTCTATTAGACAGTGGATCCTCAATTAGCCTTCTCTCGGCTACCTTACTTGACCGATTCGAGTTTGGCCCTCTTAAACAGAGCAGAACAATTCTCCAGTTTGCGGATAGATCTGTTACGAGGCCTAACGGGTTACTAAAGGACGTTGTTGTCACCATTTGCGTTTTGAAATTCCCCGTAGACTTTGTTGTACTGGACATGGAGATCCATGAACGTGTGATCGATGCCCCCATAATTTTAGGAAGACCTTTCTTGGTCACAGCAAAGGCGATCTCCAACCATTATAACGGGAAGGTATACATTTGCGTCAAGGGCAAAAGTATACAAATAGAGACGATCGAGGAGACCAGAGCCAGAGATTCAGAGTGCTCAGATCAGATGATCGACTTAGAGCATATGACAGAGGTAGAGCTAGATATCCACCAGGAGTGTGACTTTGTGATTACATATGATGAAGCCGTTTGGATAGATTTGATTTCATGAGCCCCCGTCGCATCTTCAAACATTGTAGATTCACATATCATAGCATATGAGAGTTCGGAGAGCACACTCATGACACATGATATAGTAGAGGTTGTTTATCATTGTCAGGATAGTGAAGTCGATTTCGTTTCATATGCTTTAGATTCAGATCCCTCAAACACAGACACCGATTTTGACTTGCAAGAGTTCGATGAATATTTACCGTGTCTTGTGCCTACAGAGTTGATAGCTAGGGAAGAGAGTGAGCCAAGTCCATTGATAGATATACCAGCAGAGCCGTCTTCGTCAGAGTTACCACTAAAGCAAGAGTTCTCACACGCAGATCTGGTAACATTCACTCAGACATTCCAAAAGCTAGATTTACCAACCCACTTGTCCAGAATTGAAGACCTTAACGCAGAGCATGAAGTATAGATTCCTTGTGGGTGAGCCAGATATGTTCCTTGTCATTATCTCAGTAGATTTGACTGAAGATCAAGAATCTCGTTTGATGGAGGTTCTTGAAAGAAACCGCAAGGCAATAGGATGGAGTGTAGCTGATCTCCAGGGGATAAGTTCAGCCATGTGCTCCCACAACATTTATCTCAAACAAGACACCAAGCCCACGCGTGAGTTCCAGCAACGGATAAACATGAATCTTCGAGATGTGGTCATGAAGGAAATATCTAAGTGGTGGAGCGCCGATTTTATCTACCTCGTCTTTGACTCCAAGTGGGTTACTCCATTGCATGTGGTACCCAAGAAGATGGGTATCACCACAGTTGTGAGCGAGTCTGGAGAGGAGATAGCTACCTGGTTGCCCACTTCTTAGAGGGTCTATGTAGATTACAGACGATTGAATCAGGCCACCAAGAAGGATCACTTCCCGCTACCATTCATAGATCGGATCATTGAGAGACTAGCTGGGAAGAGTAACTACTTCTTTCTGGATGGGTATTCGGTATACAACCAGGTGGCCATAGTGCCTGAAGACCAAGAGAAAAATAACTTTTACCTGTTCGTTTGGGACATATGCTTTTAGACAGATGCCCTTTGGATTATGTAATGCCCCATTCCAAAGGTGCATGCTCTCTATTTTCTCGGACATGATTGGTGAATTTTTAGAGGTCTTCATGGATGACTTCTCGGTCTACGATGACAGTTTTGATGCATGTATTGATTACCTAGACCAAGTACTTCAGCGTTGTATCGAGGTCAACTTAGTATTATCTTGGGAGAAGAGTCACTTCATGGTGACTCTAGGGACGGTCATTGGCCATATCATCTCCAACAGGGACATGGAGGTCGACCCGATCAAGGTTGATATCATCAAAACAACTCAATCCACCGTCCAATTTACGACAATTGCGTTCTTTTCTAGGGCATGTCAGTTTCTACCGATGGTTCATACAAGACTTTAACAGGATTTCCCGACCGCTCGCTGATTTGTTGACAAAAGAAATCGAGTTCCTTGTTGAAGATAAGTGTCTTGCGTCATTTGAGACTCTCAAGAATTTAGTTGTTGAGGCTCCTTTCCTTCAGCCACCTGATTGGTCTCTCCCATTTGAGATCGTGATGGATGCCTCTGATTTTGTCGTAGGGGTCGTGCTAGGATAGAGAAGGGACGGATTACCATATGCCATTCACTATGCTAGCCGTACATTGGATGTCGCTCAGCGAAACTATATAGTCACAGAGAAAGAGATGCTAGCAGTAGTCTTTACCTTGGATAAGTTTCGATCTTACATTATCGGATCTAAAGTGACTATTTATACTGATCACACCGCCATCCGATACCTCATGGCAAAGAAGGATGCCAAATCTAGATTGACCAGGTGGATCCTTCTACTCCAGGAGTTTGACATAGAGATTAAGGATAAACCTGGAGTCAAAAATGTGGTGGCGGATCATCTCTCTCATTTAGAGAACCTTGAGGATTCAGATCAAATCACACCTATTATAGAGACATTCCCAGATGAGGTGATCCTTGCGATCACCTCACTTCCATGGTACGCCGACATTGTGAATTATCTTGTCGCAAAGAAAGCTCCACAAGGTTGGCCCAGACAATGACTCAAGACCATTCTTGCGAAGGCCAAGTCGTACCATTGGGAAAATTCCACTCGTTATCATGAAGGGGCGATAGCATCTGGAGACGGTGTATTCCTCAAGAAGAGCAGCATAGTGTCCTCACCTATTGCCATAAGCTTGAGGCAGGATGACATCATTCTGGGAGACGGACAACATAAAAGGTGCTCCAATCTGGCCTTTGATGGCCTACCCTCTTCAAGGATTCAGATGAATTCATGAAGAGATGTACTGACTATCAGAAAATGGGCACCTGTGGATAGAGAGATATGATACCGATGCAACCCATTCACTTCTGTGAGGTCTTAGACGCATGGGGCATCGATTTCATGGGCCCATTTTCTAATAGTCAAGGATTTGAGTATATTTTGCTTGCTGTAAATTATGTGAGTCGTTGGGTTGAGGCCATCCCCGTTCGAACCGCAGATGCTAAGACTGTTGGTAAATTATTGAGGAAAAATATCATTTCACAGTTCAGAGTACCTAGAGTTTTGATATCATACGGGGGGACTCATTTATCAACGACAAGGTAAGGGCCCTTGCTAACGAGTTCAACATAGATCACAGTCTTACTGAGGTTTCTAACATGGAGATTAAAACTATATTACAGAAGGTAGTCCGTCCAGACCGAAAGGAATGGTCACAGCTTTTGGACTCGGTCTTGTGGGCATATCAGACATCCTTCAAGACTCCATTGGGTACATCTCCATTCCGACTCGTTTATGGCAAGCCATGCCACTTACCAGTTGAGATGAAGCATAAGTCACATTGGGCAGTCACTGAGATATTCTTAGATTCTGAGAGTGTAGGAGATCAGAGGAGGGCAGAATTGGCAGCCTTAGAGGAGCTTAGAGATACAACCTTTTTGAGTAGCCTGCAGTATAAGGAGCAAGTGAAGATATGCCATGATTCTCACATCGGCCATAAGCAGTTTGAGCTAAACCAGAGAATATGGTTATTCGATGCCATGCTGAAATTATTTCTAGGGAAGTTACAGAGTAAATGGAAGGGACCATACTTGGTCAGAAAGGTGAAAGACAACGGTAGTATAGATATATCTGAATTGTCATCTGAATCCACCTTTCGAGTCAATGGTCAGCGCCTGAAGCCATATATAGATTATGACCTGCTGATCGTTGATGTCGCCCATATCTACTTTGCATGAGATGTGGTCTTTGACTCACATCATTTGCATCTCATGCCTGATTATCACTTCCTCTCGAGTTGTATAGATCTAGTTGTCCTTATCGCACATTCTTTTGTCTAACACCCCATCTCCATCTTGTGATTATGTTATACTTAGGGTGTACTTTACCCTATGTATAAGGGGTGTCGGATTTTTTATTATTCTTTTGATTCTTTTTACCTCTGTTTTGATGCCTATACTTAGGGATATTTTACCCTAAGTATAGGGGAGGTAGACCATGTACATTCTAACCCTTGATTTTTCCCCTTGTGTACAGTCTCCTATACTTAGGATTACTTGATCATAAGTATAGGGGATCACCGACTCCTATTAATCTTATTCTTTTATTCGTTGTTGTAGTATAGCATTCTTTTAGCTTCCAAGTACGTAGCACGAGTTATGTCTTCCTTTGCAGCTCTTTGATTACTATGAGGACATAGTTCGAGCTAAGTATAGGGGGTGTTGTATATATTGCATATATACTTTAGCCATAACTCGTACTTTCGTATTTTTAATATGGCTAAAATATTGTAAAAAAACTTGTAAAATTCAGGAAAATCAACTAATAAAAAGATGCAGACATTTTCTTAAAATTCTTTTTGTATATACTGATTAATAAGTCAGGTTAAAATATTTTGAAAAATATTTTGAAAGTAGTTTGAAAACTTATTCGAATTCTTTTTTTGAAAACTATTAGAAAAATGTTTGAAAAATATTTTCAACCTTTGTAAAAATATTTTGGCTTGTAGAAATTTTTCTTTGTATGAAATAGATTTATTTTGTAAAAACTATTTGTAAATGTTTTGAAAATGGTTGAAAAATTATTTTCAAAAAAATCTATATATATTGTTTGAAAAATGTTTGCAAAATAGTTTTCAAATGTTTGTAAATGTTTGTAAAATTGTTTGAAAAATTATTTTAGACAATAGTTTTCAAAATTATTTGTAAAATTATTTTCAAATAAGTTTGAGGAATATATGCATTACACAAAAAATCCAAATGTATGTATATACCTATATAAATTACTCAAGTTGTAAATCTTTTTACCTGATTCTTGTAAATAATTGACTCACTCCTGTATAAATATGTGTATCTCATCCCTAACCCTTATTAAAAAAATTGTATATACATGTACATAGTATTAACTCTATTTTCATAAAAAAACTACAAAACCCAAATGTCTATAAAAATATGCATAAAAATCTCTTTTTACATGTGCATCATTTTTCAAAAATACATAAAAAGTTCAAAGATTAGAAAATAGTTTCACAAAAAGATTTTGCTTTCTTTTCTTTGCATTGTAAATATTTCTTGCATTAACATGTGCATTTTTCAGGATAATATTGACATTTAAACTAAGTATGGAATAAAATTGAAGAATGGAGCTTAGTTGGACCTTAATCCACTTAATTTCAGAGGAACCTTATAAGAACTGGAGTTAAGACTTTTTCTTATCCTAGTGACTTAATTCTTTGAGACCATAAGACTATGTTCGCATGTCATCTTGATTAGTCTAAGTAGAATATTTAACAACACGTGCATGATTCTTTCAGACCATGGCTTACCTTGGACAAGCACTCTACACATAGCTCTTCATGGAGGAGGTAGTGAGGGGGCAGAATCTTTTGGCTTGGGTAGCATACAAGGGTAGTACATCTGGCGGAGCCTTTCGTCCTCCTCTAGGGAGGGAAGTGTGTCTCAACCTGGTCTGGCGATGTTGAGGTCTAAAGATAGGATGTTGTGGGGTTGCAATAATGCTTCAAAAGAGGGATAGTCTACTGGCTCAAGAGGAAAAACTCCTTATGTACATGTTGCACCTTGTATATATTTTCAAAAAAATGCAGAATCTCCAAAAGTGGACATGCTTGATTGAAAAGTAAAATGCTTGCCGGAGTGTATATACAAGTGAAAAAAAAAGAATAAGATCTTCAAAGTTAAATGTTTGTAAGCTTGTAGCAGATGGCTTGGCTACTCTGGTCATGCATCCAAGGATAGGTAGCTAGATTGGTTACCGTCCATTCTCTTCTCCATCCCATCTTCTTGAGCTGGTTGTACTTGAACTTAGATAGGAATATCCCCGCTCCTAGAGGAAAGAGTTGCTATATCGGGGGACTAGAGTTACCTTGTTGAGAGAGGTTGTTTCTTTGCTACTTTTGAGATGAGGAGGTATATTTCACTTACCAGGTAAATTAAATAGCGAAGACCGCTTACATTACATTTCATTAATATATATCTCTCTTAAGTGGTTTAATACATTTTTCTCATTGACCGAATAGATTGTTTGAGAACAACGACCTGTGATAATTTATTCCATCTTAACCGCATCGATTTCTGTGGCATTAGCATCTCGCTGACTAGGTCGACAAGGAATAAAGTGGGGGAGATAAGGGCCAATTATACAATAAAATTCACATTTATTTATTCATTCTTTATTCATTTTTGGGACCCATTTTATTTTCCACTTTTTATAAAGAAACTTTATTCATAAAAGTTGCAGATAATAAAATATAGATAAATAAAAAATTGATTTCATACAAAAATAATACATAGTATACGAGATATACTTTAAATAAAATTCCAAAATCCCAACTTCCCAGACCTATATCTCTCAAATAAAATATATCAAAATCACTTTAATTGTATATAACTTCTAATAATCTATTTAATGAAGGTGGCTTCACATTTTTTGGAGTTAAGTGAGAAAGTTAGGTTTTGGACCCCTATTGTATATTATACACGATTAAAATATTCATTTTATTTTTTCTTTATTATTTTTATAATTTAATAATTTTTTAAATATTATTTATAATATATATACATATTAAAACCAGAATAAAACCATAAATAAAACACTAAAATAAAATATGTATATAAAATACGTAGATGAAATACCTATATAATAAATAGTCTTATTTCTTTAAGTGTATATATTACATCAGAAAAATATAATAAAAATATATTTAAGTATATAAAAATAAGTTATAAATACATAAAATAATAAACTAAATTAATAAAAGCAAAAATACAAAATAAAAATAGAAGACATTAAAATTTAGATAAATATACCTATATATTAACCCTAAAAAGTAACTTGTAATTATATACCTCTAAAAAATAATAATCATAATAAAATAATTTAGAAAATAATAAACATTTTGTATGTTATAACCTAAAATTAATAAAAATCATTTATTATTTTATATCAATTTTATAAATGTTTTTTAGGTTTCATTTTATGGTTGGTCCACGTGGACCAACCAGCTTTCTCCCCTCTTTGACCTCGATCAACTCTCTGATCGAGGTTATAGAGGAGTGACACCTAGGTTCTGACCGTCTTTCTCGAATTTTTTACCAAGGATCTAAGCATCCTTTGGG
This sequence comes from Ottelia alismoides, assembly GCA_037367405.1. Taxonomy (NCBI): domain Eukaryota; kingdom Viridiplantae; phylum Streptophyta; class Magnoliopsida; order Alismatales; family Hydrocharitaceae; genus Ottelia; species Ottelia alismoides. Next base: position 108,244 of record JAZKJV010001954.1, on the reverse strand, counting down.
TTCGATTTCTTCACCATATCTTCGCCTCGATCTTCCCTCTTGCATGCTAGATGGTTTCCTTGGGGCGAAGGGCGTTGCATCACTATCGTTTCCTCGTTCTTTAGAGATTCTCATCCGCTTGTACAAAACCCTCCATCCACCTTCAATCTGATTTTCGAACCCCTTTTGACCAACTTCAGCCTCTCCCTTCTGACACCTTAGATAAAGGAAGGTGACAGCTTCCTCCCCTGCCCATTTACGGAGGAGCTGAGCTTGGTTGAAGGCCAACTCCGCCACCTCCAGCCACCTCGTCGTCGAGGTACCTATCTCCTGGACTCGTGCCAATTGAGGTATTTTTTATTGCATTTTAGCTTAGTTTTAATTTTTGGTTTCATTATTCCCTTTGTTTCATATTTTAATCGTGTGTTTTATCCTTAAATTACCCTCACGAATTTCGCCAGAGCTAGTCTCTGGAAAACCTCACTCACCATCCTTCGCCCATTCTCGGACGCACCGGCCACCTCATTCTCCTACTCCGTCGCTTCTACGCCACGTCCCATCACCCAATCACCAGATCCATCTTCGATCTGGTCTCCCAGGTTCCCCATTCCACTACTCGACGGAGTCACCTCCGCCCACTCCACCTTTCGCTCCATTCCTTCAAATAAGGCCCCAATCCCCTTGTCTTTTCTTGTTGAAACTATCTGTAGGTACTGGAGGCCTAAGGACTCCCAAAAGGGGTCGATTTTGAAGGAAGCAAGGTACCTGAAGCCGTCACATCTCACCGACCTCGTGACGGTGCATCGGTGCTCATCGAGCCATTTTTGCACCGTCGTGCGTTTAAGGACCCTTCCATGCATCTTTGGAGACCTTTTAGAGCGTCGCAGGTGGTCGTAGCAGCATGCCATCGTTGATTAAAGCTCGACCATGGCCATGTTCTGCCATGTTCATCCTGGGAAGTACACAGTCATTGGATCAAGCCTCACCCCTAGAATCTCCAGCTACCGTCAGATCCCCCGCCTATCAGCAATCAGATCATCTTGGGATCATCTAATCGCAGTCGTTTGAGCTGAAGCATCATCGCCCTTCTCTCGCACCGCCACATGGATAAGTGGAATGAGGCCCCACGTTCGATCGCGCTCAAATTGGGTATTTTTGCATACGCCCAATCAGTTTTTGTATTTAATTATTAGTATAGAAACTTTCATTTGTCGTTATTTAAGTTTTGTAAAATTTGTAAGTAGACCCCTACACTTTTTATAATTATAACTAAGACCACACCAGCTCACCACACGTGGCCACCCACGTAAGGTGGCCATTTTGCAGGCGTGCCCCAACAGATTTTGGTATTTCGTTTTAGTCCAGAAACATTTTAATTACGTTTAATATTTTTTTGTGAAAATTGCACATTGGTCCTTGAGCTTTATTTTATTTGAATAAAAACCCTTGCTAATAATGTCGTTTCTCTTTATTTCTTGTATTTATTTAATATAGCTATAGTGATTTAAAAAATACAGAAATATGTGTTTATGCTCTTGATTGCACACACTTTCACTCCCCATTTTTAGTTTTCAATTTTAGAACTTTTTATTATTTATTAATAATAAAAATAATCCTTTTTGTCCTTGTCTGCACTTTAAAATACATAAAAAAATATATAAGCTTTTTGAAAAATTCCAAAAAAATATTTTATATTTATTTAGTTTTTTTACAACTCCAACCAAAAATACCTAAAAATTACAAAAGCAAACTCCTAAAAATTGAAAAAAATCTAAAAACCTTTATAAAAAATTTATAAAATCCCCAAAAAATACAAAATTTGTGTTTTCGATTTTATATTTTTTATATGTTATTATTATTATATTGAAATTAAGTTGGAGAAATTTTGTTGTTGTATGCTATTTTTTATCTCCATTTTAATTTCACCCTTATTAATCAAAACCCTAATTTAGGGTGTTTTTTACTTTAAAAATATATAAAATTATCAAAATTTCTAAAAAATCCCAAAACATTCAAAAATTATTTGAAACCAAAAAATATTTTATTTTCTTTATTTTGACTATTTTTCTTAATATTTATATCTATATTAGCATATATTATATCTATACTCTTATATACTTATCTTATATATTTTTAAAAAAGAAAAATATAATAATATAAAAATTTAAAAGAATATATAAAAATAACAAAAAAATCAAAATATAAAAATATAAAATAAAAAATACAAAATTAAAATTAAAACCCCACAAAAAGATACATAGATAAATATACCACAATCACATTTATGCTTCATAGCCCAATCTATCCAGTTTGCTCCCTGTGTTCGACACTCTACACATACTTGCACGCTATATCCATCTGTGTTGTAGAGTTAAATAAAATAAATTTTAACTCCACGGTGCTTTTTTATTGCTTAGTCATCATTGTGGATTAATTGTTGTCTTAATCCATATTTCTTGTCGGTCACCTCGACGACTGCACTCCTGCCTTGTGTGGAACATACACCCACTCGATTTTTGGGTTAAATAGTTCCAAAATTAAGTAATTAGGAATTATTTTTTGACTAAGTCCAAGCGAAAGAGACAATAGGTGCATGTTTCTATTAGGGCTTTGGACCTAGCTTACTGACTCAAACAATCCTAGATTTAGAGGTTCAATCACACAAAACAAAGATAAATAAAGGCGAAAAGCTCAAAACTTTGTGAAACAAAGTAAAATAAAAATGATAAAACACAAAAAACCATGATGAGGCCTCTAGGTAAACCGAAATCCGAGCACTGGACCTCATTAGGTAGAAGTGTGGTGGTGTCCAAACTATTACAAATTAATTTATAAAAATAAAATAAAAATATCTCCACATAAAATAAAATAAAAAGCTAAGACAATAATGCTCTTCTCCGTTTTTCTCTGCTCCTCTCTCCTATTATTTCCTAGTTAGCTCACAAGTAAAAGGGCCAACCTTTACACAACTCGGGTGTGTCCACCTCCTAAGATATAACCGTCATCACGCAGTCCCTCGCGAGAAAGATCAAAGAAATATGGGTAAGAGATAGTCAGATAAAATATCAAAATTAAATAGCAGAAAAATAAAAGGAAAAATGAGCAGTATAATGTACAAAATAAATGCTACACTCCGTTGCTCCCTGACAACGGTGACATTTGAAATAGCCGAAATAATCTGAGGGACTCTCTTGTGGTCCACACAAGGCATGACCATTATGTTGCTGTGATGACAACCTACGAAGATCTCAACTAAATTCAACAATCAACTCACAGTATTAAAATCAAGCAATGCAAAGAATAGATGCTTATAAAAATTTATTATGACCTATGATGAATGTGTATAGTAGACAAGCAGGTAGGGGTCGAATACAGGGAGACAAGTTGGTGTATCAATATTATTATTTATAAATAAATAATATATAATATATATGTACAATATTCACTTAATTAATTACTTAATGTTTTTGTGGATTTTTATTTAAATAAAATAATTCCTCTTTTTTATTATATTTTTTATTTTGTGATTTTTTAATTCCTTTTTCATTTAATAATACATATAAGTATATAAAAATATATAAAGGGGAAAACCAAGGTTTTTGAAACCGAACCAGACACCGAATCGGAAACCTTGCTGAAATGGTCAGATCGAGTCGAACCATGTAATCAAACCGGTTCAACCGGATGATGACATCATCATTATCTAAAATTGGATTAAATCGGACCGGTGAAAAAAAAGTGGTTGGACCGGCTAATCAAACCAAAATGAAATTATATATATATAATATACACTTAATATACTTGAAATATATATATATATAATACATATATAATGTATATATTTCACACTGTACATAAAGTAATTTTCTTATACACAATCAAATATCATACATATATATATATATTATTTGGACTAGATGCTCTATAACATGATAATAGTTTAATTATATTTAAAAACCAATACATGCAAAAAGTTGTGTTGGTGTAGTTGGTTAGAAGTGTGAAATATGTAACTAAAGGTCATAGGTTCAACTCCTTCTACCAATTTTTTATAAATAATTTAAAAATTAAATGTGGTTCAATTTCGGTTGAACCTTGTTAAACCGGGTCAAAAAATAGGTTGAATCAGACGGATTAATTAAAATTTGAATAATCGAACATAACCGACATAAACCAGTTAACCGAACCGGTCCAGGCCCGGTTCACCGATCGAACCGGTCAAACAGGCCGGTCCGGTCCAGTTTCAAAAACACTAGGAAAAACTTGAATTGAGGTGCCACCTTTTCATTCACTTTGTGTGACACCTCCTATCAACTATTTTATATTGATTAATGGCACCCAACAAATCACGTATCCGCACAAAAACCACTACGTCGTTTGTATAAAAAAAACTTTATTTTCCATTTCAATCTCCGTTATCATGCTAAATATTGATTACACATGTTTGATTACTAAATATAGCATATCTTTTGAATGTCATTCTCCCTTACATAAGATTCTTGTCTATCTTCTTCGTTATTTTCGAGTTATTCTCCTTCGACTTCATCAAAAACATCGACGGTACGTACAAGATCTTTATTAAAAAAGTTCCAAGTTAGTGTTTTTTACGCATGGCGGTTGCGTGTCCTTATTGTTATTTTTTCTTACTTCAATTCTTCATCTTCCAACTAGAAATCTTCATTATTTTTTTCAGTACAATCTTTATATTTTTATACCTTTTAGTATCAGATTTCAAACGATGAGGAGGATTTCTCGGTTACATTCTAATACCAGATCTTTGGTGGCTTCATTATATTTTTCATTCTGATTCTGTTGATTTTCTATTTTTAGAATTCTATTTTTTTTTCATTTCTATGCACTCCTGTTCTATTATATTTTCATGAATTTCTCTTCTATTTCAAGCTCAGTGCTTTCGATTGCATGATCTGTATATACGCATCAGGTTTTAAGTTCAGTGATGTTGATCACATCGTTTTACAATGCATTACACCTAATTACAATACATATGATAATTTTACATATTTTTGTCTCATTTTCACAAGGTCATAATGTATTTTGCATTCAAATAACTGATGCACTACATATACAAACACATTCTAGTTATTGTTATATTACCGACAGTCATTTTATACTTCCATATTCTGTTTATAATATCTCATTCTATTTTTACATTATGTAGGGTCACTTGGATAACTTTCAATGAGAGGAAGAAGGGTAAAGATCGAGACAACCAGATCTTGCAGATGTCATCAATTTGGAATTGACTGCAGAAAAATAGGAGACGAATGTAAAATAAATGAGAGAAATGTAAAATACGAATTACAATTGTAACATATGCTAATGAAATGATGGATTCATTTATTGCAAGTCTTCATTTTTGTAAAATGTTTGCATGTTATTGAATGGACGTAAACTTCATACATGGAATGTAAAATAAACCTGATGAATGTGAAATATTGATTATTTGTTTAATATGGATTCGTTTATTATACTGCACATTTAATTTTCCCTAAAATTAATATGCATGTGACATGTAATATATTTAACGTGTTCATAATTTACCTCTCCTAATATATTAGGAAATATAATTGTAACAAAAATCCCATCATTTTAGGAATATTTTCCACGTGTATATTAATTAATAAACACATGATCAAAGTACCCTATATTTTAGGAAACACATATACGCAAAAAATACAAATTTTCATTGGATTTAGGCTTTTTTACGAACATCAATGGTTATGCTTTTGTAATTTATAACACATGAGTTGTAAAATATCTCAATCGTTTGTAAATTGTTGATGGTTATTTCAAAACATAAACATTTATTCCATCACATATTTTTAGAAAATTATGTATATCACTCGGCATATATCTAAATATAGAATGATCAATAACATGTATTTTACTAAATTAGCACTAATTTAATCCACCCCCATATTAGGAATGTTAGTTGCCATGAAACCACCTAGTTGTTTCAATCTCAATCGTACACTCATCATCCAATGACCTAAGATGATACCTTTCCATAATCAAAGAAAGGTGTCACCTCAATTGAAGTACTCCTTGTATAGAGGTATATATAAAATATATATAATATAAGTAGTATATAATAAAATATTTATAATAAATATACAAAAATTAGAAAATATCATCAAGATTAGTCCTTTTTATTTTATAAAAGGGATTTAAAATATTTATAAGGTACTTATAATATTTACTATTAATATTAATTATATATATCTATATGTAGGTATATAATACAATCTAAGGTATTATAAATATAAATATGGGTATATATAATCAAAATTCAAGAAATATCATCTTGGTTTTTCATCGTGTGAGTGTTAATTAGCCCCTTCGAAGTTCGTCAGAGCTGAGCTCCGGTGAACCTCTCCACTTGTTCATGATTGTGTTCCAACGTACCACTCACTCCCATTTGTACCCTTCGCTCCATCATCACTGTCCACGCGACACCCACTCCCAGTTCGTACCCTTCTCTCCATCATCACTATCCACCTTTCATTCCCCTAGATTGGACTCTAATCTGGTCAGTTAGACCTCCATTTATCCACATTACCAGAGGTTCTCTACCACGACCACCCTACGCCACCATTCCCTCCTAATAGGGCCGAGGTATTTACCCCCGGCCCCCTTTTGCTTCCTGTGCAGGTTTGAACCCCAACGATCCAGCTGAAGGCGATTTTGAGCTCCGCCAAAGGTACCTAGAACCTCTATGTTCTCTCAACCTCGTTGGCGGTCTCCGTGATCATAAGGCTTGTTTTGAGCTTCCAGCAAACAGATGAAGCCTCCAGGAATATTTTTGGGCCATCAACGGTGAGGAAGGAGCTCTGGACTTGCATATAAGATTGATTGAAGTTCATTGCGGTGGGGCTTCATCCCAGTTCTTCCACAGTTGTCTTACGCAGTTGGATTTCATCATATTCTAGGCAATGCACAACTGACGTCAGATCTACAGAGCCCTGGACCATTGATCTCAGATCTGAGATCTAATCTTCGTCGGTGCACGAAGAGGTATCGAGCGACCTCGGTTCGACAAGTGGCAAGTGGCTTACATCTGACAGTCGATTCGTGCCATGTTCTAGGTATTTTGTGCATTTAACCCAGAAGCTTTTGTATATAAATATTAAGACTAAAACTTTCCTTGACCTTTATTTATTTTTGTAATTTTATTTTCAAAGTGCCCCCCAAACTTTTGTTAATTACATATTGGACCACGCTAGCTCACCTCACGTGTTGTCCCACGTGAGGTGGGTATTTTGCAAGTGGGTCCCTAGCGTTTCTTGTATTTCGTTTTGGCCCAAGGAAATTTTATTCACATTATATATTTTTAGAATAATTACAGTCTGGCTCTTGGTTTTATTTTAATTACCTTTATACCCTTGCTAGTCAATGCATTTTTGTGTATTTGATTGATTTTTTAAAAATACTATTGTGCTTAGAAAATTCCCAAAAAATAGCACTAAGCTCCTTTTGCATCCTAGTTTCATGCCACATATTTATTTTTGCAAATTAGGACCTTTTATTATTTATTAAAAATCATTTTGAGCACATTTTGGCCATGTTTACAGTGTAAAATACCAAAAAAATATAAAAAGTTTTCGAAAAATTCTAAAAAAATATATTTAGTGTTTATTTATTTATTTATTTTCTAAATTTGAAAATTAAAAACCCGAAAAATAAAAAAGTATAAAAATCGAAAAGCACCAAACTCCAGCTTAAAAAGATTAAAAATTCCAAAAAATACCAAAAATAAATTTTTTCCGTTTTATAATTTTATTTATCTTATTTTCTATCTACTAAAATTGATTTGAAGAATTTTAGACCTGTTTTTTATTTTTCGAATTTTGGACCTATTTTGTTATTTTTCATCTTCATTTCAATTTTGATTATTTAATTAATCCCTAAATTAAGGTATTTTCCACTTTAAAAATACATATTAGCGAAATTCACTAAAAAATAAAAAAAATTAAAAAATTAAAACCCAAAAATATTTAATTCTATAATTTTTTATTATTTATAGTTTTATATATATCTCCTTTATTTATTGTTGTATATATTCTTATATGTCCTATATTATATATTTAAAAGAAAAAGAAAATATAAAAATATAAAAAGAAATATAAAAATAAAATAGAATACTATAAAAATAGAAAAATTAAAAAAATTAAAAACCCACATAAAAAATAGATAAGAAGCTTACAATCACTTTTGTGCATTTTATTGCTCGATCTATCCTTTTCTGCTCCATGTGTTCGACCTCTACACATACTTGTACATATACACATCCTTGTTGTAGAGTTATAATAAATTTTAACTCCACACATTTATTTGCACTGCTTTATGTATTTATGAATTAATTGTTGATTGACCTAGGTTTCATGAGCAGTCGCTTCAACGATACTATAGTTCTCTCTTTGTGTAGACTACTTTAGACCCTTGCAAAATCGGTGTTATCAAATGGTGTCGTTGTCGGGGAGCAAGTGTCCATATTTTCCTTATTTAGTTGTTGAATTTTCTAATAACATATCCTTGTTTAACTTTGGTGTGAGGTACGGCGGATCGGGGGAGGCACTCTACTCGGAGCACCTGCGCACCAACGTGAAGCCAAGCCAACTTTTTGACCTAGTTATCAGAAGGCAGCTTCAAAGGATACGTTGAGGATTTTTGAAGACATTTGAACTTAGCATTTTATTTTATCTATTTTTTTGTGTTAGTTAAGAGAGAGAAAGTTATTGTAATAAACAAGACTCTTAGGACACTCTGCAACACTTCACGAGGTCCACTGCCCGAGGGATTTTCCCTTGGGGCCTCGTCGGCTTTGTCGTGTTTTTCATCACATTTTTTTCATTTGTTTTTCGAGCTTTCATTTTTCCTTATTTTGTGTTATTGAGCCCTAGTTGTTGGATTTGCTTGATGATAGATTAAGGTCAAATACCTAATTACCATTGCATGCACCTATAGTTTTGTTTGGACTTAGTCAAATTTTGAAATTGTTATTTATTTGGATTTGAGACCGCGTGCTGAGAGAGGTTGCATACGACGCATGAAGGACTGTTGTGGCGGGCACCGAGTGGCATCGAAGACTGGACCTTGGTCTCTTATCTAGATAATTAGTGTATTGTTCTTCATGCTAATAGTATATACTCATCTAGTGTGATTTCATCGGCTTTGCATCTGCATATAGATAGGTTTCAATTCTGCTTGGCATCCTTGCATGTAGAGAGCTGAAGGTAAGGTGAGCATTTACGCTTTAGCGTTCATCATCGGTTTGCCACTTGCATTACTTTTCCGACTCCCTCCCTCTAATTTTGATCACCTAGGTTGCTAAAGGAATTGATTCCCTGATAGGATTCATGCATTCTTATTAAAAATTCAATAAAAGTGGTAAAAATGGGACTGCTAAAATTACTTAACCCTAAAATAGACCAAAAAGAAAAAAAATCTTATCTTGGGGCGAGTAATCCCCTCATTGTCTTCGCATTTACTTGCTCATGTACACACTAAGGTTAGTATCCAAATCCTATAAGCCAACCTAAGTGTTTGTACAATTTTGTGCATCTCACCTAACTCTAAAACATACAAGATAAAAAGACCGAACTTTTACGGTCTTCACCAAGTTGAGTATGTGAATTGAGGGGTTGTGTTTGTTTTGTGTGAGTTTGTCTATGATTGTGTATGTGCATCCTCGATCCTTCTACCCATTTGCGCTCTTCGTCTCACACCTCTTGATTTGATCAGTGCGCTCTCCCGATCATTTTCCTTTTAATTCGAGATGGCCTGTTGGAGTGAATTTTATCCGGACATTACGGATCCCTCATACTCTCCAAGCGGTTGATGAATCTTCATTTCATCACCTTTATTCTATCATTTTGGCCTTAAAAACCCTAGTAAATGCATGTAAATATCCTTAATTTATGCAAATTAACATTCGTGCTTTGTTGTATAAATACTTTATAAAATATCGTTTTAATGCCAGAATTATAGAATAAAGAAAAGAAAAGAAAAAGAATAAAATATCAAATATATTTTATGACCCTAAACCCCGAGACTTAGGCATCTCAATGACTTGGTCGACAAGGAATAAAGTAGGGGGAGATCAGGGCCAATAATACAATAAAATCCCATTCATTTATTCATTCATTATTCAATTTTGGGACCTATTTTATTTTCCACTTTTTATGCTTCAAATAAAGAAACTTTATACATGAAACTGTCGATAATAAAATATAGAAAAATACAAAATTGATTTCATACTAAAATAATATATAGTGTAAAAGTTATACTCTGAATAAAATTCCAAAATCCCAACTCCTCAGACCCATATCTCTTAAATAAAATAAAAAATCTATCAAAATCAACTTTAATTATATATAAGTTTTAATAAGCTATTTAATGAAGGTTGTTTCGTATTTTTTGGAGTTAAGGTGTGAAAGTTAGGTTTCGGACCCCTATTGTATAATATACACGATTAAAATATTCATTTTATTTATTATTAATTATTTTTATAATTTTATATTTTTATAATTTTCTAAATATTATTTATAGTATATGTATATATTAAAATTAAAATAGAACACTAAATAATACATCAAAATAAAATATGTACATAAAATATATAAATGAAAATACCTATATGTATACCTGTAGATAACATACTCCTATTTATTTAAGTGTATATAATATATCATAAAAATATAATAAAAATATATTTGCATATCTAAAATTAAGTTGTAAATATATAAAATAATAAACTAAAATAATAAAATCAAATATATAAAATAAAAATGAAATACTTTAAAACATAGATAAATATACCCTAAAAAGTAACTTAATTAATAACCTCTAAAAAATAAATAAATATCATTATAAAATACTTTATAAAATAATAGACATTTTCTTATTTTATACTTAAAATTAATAAAATCATTTATTATTTATTTCAGAATTTACAATTCTTTTCTAGCATGGTTTTTTTGGTTGGTCCACATGGACCAACCAGATCTCTCTGCTATTTGACCTCAGTATAGTCTCTGACCGAGGCCCTATCCTATGTCAGAACGTGCTTTGACCCCTATTTCTTCGATTTTCCCCAAGAATCGAAGCACTATCTTGGCATCCATTCACATCATGTCCTACCTTTGACCTCGAGGACGACACTGTACAGACTGCTCTTAGTCTTCCTTGTGTATTTGACGATTCCGATCTCCTCCCTTGCATGGAGGAGTTCCAAAAATTTTAAAAAATATTGACTGAACCTGAAGTGGTAGATGCTATTCATGAGATCATTGATGCCCCACTTCGCAGGCCATGACCCATTTATCTGCTCCTCAACCCAAGAAGAGAAAGCGGAGGAGCAGATCTGAGTGTCATATATTGACCATGGACCCTGGCCACGCCATCATCCCTCCATTCTCTAAGAAAGGGAACACTGCTACACCATTCATTATATGCAGCATTTCTGACTTTTCATGTGATCACACTCGCCTTGACAGTGGTGCTTCAATTAGTATCATACCCTTCTCGCTGGTACAATCTCTTCACTTAGGGCCTCTCAAGAAAATCAGGATGATCATTCAGTTTGTTGATGGATCAATAAAGAGGTCGAAGGATATTCTAGAAAATGTTGTCATTTGAATTCAGGGCATGAGCTATACCGTAAATTTTGTCGTATTGCCCATGTAGACCTCCACTGGGGAGCACTCTTAAATCATCTTGGGACGACCCTTTCTCGCCTATACAAGAGTCGCCATTGATTATAGATCATGAGAGATTCGCTTCCGTCCTGCTGACGGGAGCAAGGTGTCCTGCTTCTGGCGCTGAATAAGAAAAGTCAGTTGACGTGCTTATCTGATCTTAGTCTAAAGCCGTCGGGAAGTCCTAGCTAAAAAAGCATCTCCAGCTCGTAGGCTCAATCAGCTTTGAAGTTCGATCTGGATCAGGTATTGCATTTCCTATTCCGGGCCGGACGGCAGGCGACTAACGTCAGAAGCAACTTCCCCGTCTCCTCTCGATACTCGCTCAATCTTTTCGGTACCCAGCAGCTCGTTCCTCATCACTGCACTTATTGTTGACCAGAGACCTGCATCTGATGTGATTTCACCTATTTTAGATGACCCCGAGAACTATGACCTTGATGATACTATTAAAGATTTTTGTTGTATGTTGGACTCTACTGAGACCCGAGAATTCCTCTCCAAGGAAGAAGACTTGAAAAGCATAGACCTTGAAGTTCCCTCTTTTGGTACTTGGCGATGTGTCGATGACATCCATGGAATTTACACGATTGTTACAATTGAGTGGAGGGCAGATTTAGATAAGACTACTGAGGCCGAATTTGACTTTATTGCTTTTATAAATGAATTCATGCCTTTTAATGAGAATGATGATCCAGTAGAGACCTCACATGATGAACTTGACTCTATTTCTTCTGATTATGAGTTCGTCCCTTTTCATTCTGATATATGCGAGACTCCACAGGACATACCTGACTTGACTACTTCCATGGATGAGTTCGTCTCATTTCAGTTTGACCTACTTGAGACACCCAAGGCCGAACTAGACCGCACTTCTTCCACTGACCATTCATTCCTTTCTATTTTGAGACCCTTGAGGACCTTCCCCAATTTGACCCTGATCGGTTTGTGTCATCTGAGAACCCTGATGTCGACCTACACCTTATTCGATCTATTCATTAACGGTCTCGCAAGAAGGTTCGCTTTCTACCTTCTTGACCTTTGTATATCCGTCCTCTTGTATATTCGCATATTTTTCCTCCATCTATCCACCATATTGCTCATCCACCCTATTCTTGTGTGTGCCTTGCTTAGAACTTACTTTGTCCTAAGTATAGGGGGTAGACGAATCGAGTGTTCAGTCTTCGTTCCGTTTCATCACTCTTATTGTTGTCTATACACTTAGGGATCTTTTACACTAAGTATAGGGGGAGTGATGCGTACATTCTCTTCGATCTCTCCTTCTATCTTCACATGTCTTTTCTTCTTTTATTCTTCTTTTCTTTTCGTTTTCATTTTTATTTTTCTACCGAAAAGGTATCGCCCCCTTTTGTCAGTCTTCTCGACTTAAGACATACTTTATCCTAAGTAGAAGGGGATGTGCACCCCTAGTTCTTTCAGTCTTTGTTCCTCACCGCTGTCTCCTCTTCTTGTCTATACTTAGGGATATCTTACTCTAATATAGGGTGAGACAGTCTGAGTATAATCTGTTCATTCCCACCCTTGAACCTCCCTACCTTGTGTACAGTCCATATACTTAGGATTATTTGATCCTAAGTATAGGGGGACGATCGACTTCTCATTCATATTTCTTTCTCCATTCGTTTATTCTTTAGACTTTTCTATACTCAATACGAGTTATGTCTTCTCTTTTCTTGTCTGATCTATGAGGACATAACTCAAGCTAAGTATAGGGGGTCATATATATTGCGTATATACTTTAGCCATAACTCATACTTTTGTATTTTTAAAATGATTAAAAATATTGTCTAAAATATACTATAAAATTCATTAAAAAAACTTAATAAAAATATGCTATTATTTCTCAAATTCTTTTTGTATATATTGATTAATAAATTAGGGGAAAATATTTTTTGCAAAATGTTTGAAAATAGTTTGAAAATCTTTTTTGCAAAATCTCTTGAAAACTATTTGGAAAACATTTTTTTAAATATTTTCAACCTTTGTGAAAATATTTTGTTTATAAAAATTTCTTTTCTTTGTGTGAAATAAAAATGTTGAAAAACTATTTGCAAATGGTTTGGAAAATGGTTGAAAATTATTTTGAAAAATCTATATATTGTTTGAAAACACAAAATGATTTTCAAATGTTTGTAAATATTTGTAAAAATTATTCACAAAAACTATTTTGGACTATAGTTTAAAATTGTTTGTAAAATTATTTCCAAATAAATTTGAGGAATAAATATATCACACTAAAATTATATATATATATATATATGATCACATATCCCTTGTAAATTCTTAAAAACCATAACTCTTGTAAATAAAAGATGCATCCTCGTGCAAATATTGGTACCTATTTTTATCCAAAATCTTTTGTTTTTAAATATCACAAAATATTTACAAAAATGTTTTTGAAAAATACCAAAAACATTTGCAAAATCTTTTTCAAAATCCATAAAAGTTCAAAAGTTTGATAATTGCATCACAAAAATATTTTACTACATTGTACATAGCATTTGCATAGCACTCGCATTTTTCGGGTTGAGTTCGATAATTGAACAAGTCTAAGTAAAATCCGATGATTGGAGCTTGGTTAGATCTTAAATCTACCTAATCATAGGATCCTTATAAGAACTGGAATTGAGGTACTTCAGGTCTAGTTAACTTAATCCTTTGAGAATCACAAGACTTGGATCAATAGATTCTCGACTGCCTAAGTAGACTATTTTGGAGCACACATGGCTCTTGTCGGTAATGACCTAACTTGGACACCTGCACCTTTCACACTGCTCAACTCAGTTAAAGTAGTGAGGGGATTGGACTTGATGATATGAGAAACACATAAGTAGGAACATTTGTCCTCGTCTAGGGAGGGAAGTGCACCCCAACCTGTCCAGTAGCAGAGACGTCTAAAGACAGAAGAGTGTAGGTTGCAATAATGCATCAAAAGAGAGATAGTCTACCAGCTCAAGAGGAAAAATTCCTTATGTAAATGTTGTTGTATATAGCATTTCGAGAGAGAAAAATCAACAACTCTAAAAAAGTGAGCATGCCTGATTGAAAGTAAAACGCATGCCTGTGTACATATTTGTATAGTCAATAAGAAGCTTGAGCTTCAAAGTCATACCTTGTGAGCCTACAGCTGGATGACTTGACTACACTTGTCATGCATCCTAGGATAGGTAGCTACACTGGATACCGTCCATTCTTCTCTTCACCCCCTCTTCTTGAGTTGGTTGTCAATTGAAAATAGAAGGGATTACCTTTCTCCTTGAGGAAGGAGTTGATGGATTGGGGAATCATTGGGTTGTCATGTTGGAGAAGTCAGTCTCTTTGTCATTTCAGCTGGGGAGCACCATCACATACACTGTACAAGTGAGACTCACAGTCATAAGGGTTTGCCTCTGAGTTGAAATATTCTGACCTATCTATTGAGAAGACTTGAGCAGAGTTTTGGGATCCTTGAAGGCTGGTGTATTTCAAATCCGATTCCCAATAGGGTTACGGTCACAAAAAACTTCCAAAGGTCTGACTTAAGTTTCAAACTTTGATTTTGTAAAGACAAGTTCGAGAATTAAATTTAATCCATGTTGTTTCTTTTTATTTTCTTTGTTTTTAATTTTTTTCATTTATTGCATAAGTGTTTTCTAGGGACTAGCAAAGGCAAGTATAGGGGATGATGAATCTCCATTTCATCACCTTTATTCTATCATTTTAGCCTTAAAAACCCTAGCTAATGCATGGAAATACCATTAATTTGTACAAATTAACATTCATTCTTTGATGTATAAATATTGTATATATTACTATTTTTAATGCAAAAATTATAGAATAAAGAAAATAGAATAAAATGCCAAAGATATTTTATGACACTAAACCTCGGGACTTAGCATCTTGATGAGTAGGTCGACAAGGAATAAAATAGAGGGGAGATAAGGGTCAATAATATAATAAAATCCCATTTATTTATTCATCTTTTATTCATTTTGGGACCTATTTTATTTTCTAGTTTTTATGCATCAAATAAAGAAACTTTATACCTGAAACTTGTAGATAATAATATAGAAAAATACAAAATTGAGTTTATACAAAAATAAGATACTGTGTAAAAGTTATACTCTAAATAAGTTTCCAAAATCTCAATTTCCCAGACCCATATCTCTCAAATAAAAACTTAAAATATATCAAAATCACTTTAATTATATATAATTTTAATAGGTTGTTTAATGAAGGTAGTTTTATATTTTTTGGAGTTAGTATGTGAATGTTAGGTTTTGGACCCCTATTGTATAATATACCCGAATAAAATGTTCATTTTATTCATTCTTTATTTTTTGTAATTGTATATTTTTATAATTTTTAAAGATTACTTATAGTATATGTACATATTAAAGCTAAAATAAAACCATTAATAAAACATTAAAATAATATATATATATATATATATAATATATAATTAAAATACCTATACTTATACCTATATATAATATACTTTATTTATTTAAGTGTAATTATTATATCATAAAAATATAATAAAAAATATATTTATGTATATAAAAATAAGTTATGATTTTATAAAATAATAAAATAAAATAATAAAATAAAAAATATGAAATAAAAATAAAATAATTAAACCATAGGTAAATATACCTATAAATAAACCCTAAAAACTAATTTGTAATTAATAATCTCTAAAAAATAAATAAAATCATAATAAAATATTTAGAAAATAGTAAGCATATTTCTATTTTATAACTTTAATTTAGTTAATTCATTTATTATTTAATTTTGAATTTACAAATAATTTTGTGTCACCTTTTTCATGATTAGTCAATGTGGACCAATCAGATTGAGTCTGCAGTTGACTTCGGTCGACTATCCTTTCCTAGGTCTAGCCTTGACACGCCTATTGCTTTGACCCAATTTCATCGAATTTCCCCGCCAACTCTTTTATCTTCTTGGAACGATTCCTTCAACATTTTTCTCCTTGATGAACGATCTTTCACGCCCAATCGATGCCTCGAGGATTGATCCACTATCGCCCCTGATCTCCATCGTTCTTTGGACCTGCTCCACCTCATTGTACAAAACCTTCCCCGATGTTTCTTCCCATTTTTGAATCCTTTTGGCCCCATTCTTCCTCTCTTTTGTGTACTCCGGATCGCAGGAGGATGCCAGCCTCCTCTCCAGACGCTTGAGGCGAGGGAAGGCGAGGTTTGAAGGCAGTCCCACCACCTCCACCGCACGCCGACGTTGAGGTCCTATCTCATGGTTTCCGACCACTGAGTTACCCTTTCGCTTGTGTTTTCTAGCTTAGATTTAGTCTTAGGATTATTTACTGCATTTATCTTAGTTTTTCAAAGGCTCCGGCGAACCTCTCTGCTTGTTCCTGATCGTGTTCCGATGCGCCAATCACTCCCATTTTGTACCCTTCGCTCCCTCACCATTGTCCACCTTTCATTCCCCCATATAGTCTCTTATCTGGTCCGTCAAACCTCCATTTCTCCATATCACCGGAGGTTCTCTGCCACGACCCCCCTACACCACCATTCCCTCCTAATAGGACCGAGGCATTTTACCATCGATGCCCTTTTGCTTCTTGTGCAGGTTTGGACCCCCAATGATCCAGCTGAAGGTGATTTTGAGCTCCGTCGGAGGTACCTGGAACCTCTAGGTTCTCTTGACCTCACTAGCGGTCGCCGGTGATCATCAGACCCGTTTTGAGCTTCCACCAGACAGACAAAGCCTCCAGGAATATTTTTGGACCATCAGTGGTAAGGAAGGAGCTCTGGACTTGCAGATACGATCGATCGAAGTTTATTGTAGCGGGGCTTCATCCCAGTTCTTCCACAGTTGTCATGTGCAGTTGGATCTCATCGTGTTCTTCGTGAGGCACAACTGACATCGGATCTACATAGCCTTGGATCATTGATCTCAGATCTGAGATCTAATCTGAGACATCGGTGCACGAAGAGATATCGGGCAACCTTAGTTCAACACGTGGCAAGTGGCTTACATCTGACCGTCGATTCATGCCACATTTTGGGTATTTTGCGCACTTAACCCATAAGCTTTTTGTGTTTAGATATTAAGACTGAAACTTTCCTCGACCTTTATTTATTTTTGTAAAGTGCCCCCCCTGAACTTTTGTTAATTACATATTGGTCCACACCAGCTCACCTCACGTGTTGTCCCACGTGAGGTGGGCAATTTGCAAGCGGGTCCCTAGAGGTTCTTGTATTTCGTTTTGGCCCAAGGAAATTTTATTTACGTTATATATTTTTGGAAAAATTACAGTATGGTCCTTGGTTTTTTTAATTACCTTTATGCACTTGCCAGTCATTGCATTTTTGTGTATTTGCTTGATTTATTTAAAATACCTAATGTGCTTAGAAAATTCCCAAAAATGATACTAAGCTCTTGTTGCATCCTTGTTGCGTGCCACATATTTATTTTTGCAAATTAGGACCTTTTAATATTTATTAAAAAACATTTTGAGAACATTTTGGCCCTGTCTACAATGTAAAATACCAAAAATATAAAAGTTTTTGAAAACTTCCAAAATATATATATTAGTGTTATTTATTTTCTAGCTCCAGAAATTTAAAACCATAGAACTAGAAAAAGAAAACTTATAAAAATAAAACTCCAAACTCTAGATTAAAAAGATTAAAAATTCCAAAAATAAATTTTTTTATTTTATAATTTTATTTATCTTATTTTCTATTTATTAAATTTCTTTGAAGAATTTTGGACCTATTTTGCTATTTTTCATCTTCATTTCAATTTCGCATATTTAATTAATCCTAATTTAGAGTATTTTCCACTTTAAAAATACATAAAAATTAGAAAAATTCACATAAAATCACAAAAATAGTAAAAAATTATTTAAAACCCAAAAATATTTAATTCTGTAATTTTTGGTTATTTTTACTTATATTTATATCTCTTTTATATATTATTGTATATATATTCTTATATATCATATATTTAAGAAAAAGAAAATATAAAATCTAAAAATATAAAAAGAAAAGATAAAAAGATAATCTTAAAAACAAAGTATATAATTTAAAATTAAAAATTAAAAATTAAAAAATTAAAAACCCACATAAAAATAGACAAGAAGATCACAATCACTTGTATGCATTCTATTGCCCGATCTATCCTTTTCTGCTCCCTGTATTCGACTGCTACACATACTTGCGCATATACATATTTTGTTGTAGAGTTATAATAAATTTTAACTCCATGCATTTATTTGCATTGCTTTATATATTTGTTGGTTAATTATTGATTGAATCGGGTTTCGTGAGCGGTCGCTTCAGCAACATTGCAGTTCTCGTCTTGTGTAGACTACTTTAGACCCTCGCAAAATCCGTGTTATCAATGGGAAATACAACGAAGTTTGTAGTGAAGCTCATGCCCTGAATCAGAATGCCGATATTCTCAAGAATACCCTTAGGCCTCTTTATTGATCCATTAATAAATTGAACAATCATCCTGGTTTTCTTGAGAGGCACACGATGAATAGACTGTACCAATGAGAAGGGTATTATATTAATCGATGCATCGCCATCAAGGAGAGTGTTATCACATGAATGGTCAGAGATGGTACAGCTCATAAGATGTGTGATAGTGTTCAATTTCCTAGAAGAAGGCCAGTGGGTGATGGCATGGGCAGTGACCATGGTCAAGATATGATACTCAGATCTGCTCCTACGCTTTCTCTTCTTTGGTTGAGGAGTATATGAATGGATCATGGCCTGACGAAGTGGGGCATCAATGATCTCATGAATAGTGTCCACCACTTTAGGTTCAACCAATACTTTTTTTTATTTTTGGACCTCCTCCATAGTAGGAAGGAGATTGGAATCATCATCTACACAAGGATTGCCAAGAGCAGTCTATATAGTGGCATCCTCAGGATCAAAGGTGGGACATGAAGTGAATGAGTGTGCGGAGAAATAATCTAGCATGGGTGCCCTCTCCTCAAAAAATGAATCAGCAATGTGTCTCCCGAATTATTTTTGGATTTTTATCTTTTTCTCATTTTTGTATTTTTGACGATTGCAAGCTCCATAAAAATACTTGAATGAATCCATATCATCAACTGGTGAAGCATCATTGTAGCTTTTATTTATGATAGTGAGGTCATCGTTCCTCTGTCTCTTATGCTCCATCGTTTGGGTCAAGTGCTCAAGGGTGGACTCCATGAGAGGTGACTCCAACAGATCAATCTCGGGTGGGTGAGGTGGAGGAAAATGTGAGGATGGTGGTGGTGGGTAAACGTCCGAGGCCTGAAATTGTGCCTGAGGAGGATATGTACAAAAGAAAAGTCAAGAGCAAAGTCCTCCTGGAAAAATAGAGGTAGACCGGTTGGATGGTACGAGGGATCCCCAAAGTCCGGATAAAATTAACTCCAGTCGACCATCTATGAAACAAAAGAAAAATGACCGGGAGAGCACAGAGTCAAATCAAGAGACGTGAGAAAAAGGCACAAATGAGGATGGTGGTGGTGGGTAAAAGTCTGAGGCCTGAAATTGTGCCTGAGGAGGATATGTACAAAAAGAAAGTCAAGAGCAAAGTCCTCCTGGAAAAATAGAGGTAGACCGGCTGGAGGGTACGAGGGATCCCCAAAGTTTGGATAAAATTAGCTCCAGTCGACCAACTCTGAAACAAAATAAAAATGATTGGGAGAGCACAGAGTCAAATCAAGAGACGTGAGAAAAAGGCATAAATGCGCAGTGACGATTGAGTATGTACATAAACAATCAAACTCACAAGAAACAAACCCCTCAATTCATCTACTCAACTCGATGAAGACCGTGAAAGGTCTGTGTTTTTGTCTTGTCGATTTTAGAGTTAGGTGAGGATCACTGATGAATCTCTTATTCTCACTCTTTATTCTTTTATTTTAGATATTTATCTTAGCAAAGCATCATGTAAATAGGTGTAAATACAATAAATTAGCATTATGCATGCATGTGTTAACTTTGCATATTTGGCATGTATTTGTGCAAAAATAAAAGAATAAAAGAAAAGAAAAAGGAAGGAGGTATTTAGAATAAATATAGAGTGACCCGAACCCCAAGAGAATGTCAAGCCTTGACCTGATCGCCAAAATAAAATAATTATAGAGAGATATTGCCTACTCTATATTGTACATATTACTTATATCTGTAAATAATCATTCTGAAAAATAAAATTTTCTTTTTACCTCCTTGTAGATAGTTCTAAAAACAAAAAAAAATAAAATAAAATAAAAGTAAAATAAAAATAGGAATAAAATCTTTCTCACTTGTACAAGATACATGTATATGGATATCATCCCCTATTTATTTCAACATTGTACATAACCCATAAAAATAAAATAAAAATTACTTTTTACTCCTAAAAATATGTTGTAAATAAATAAAATATAAAATTGTGTATTTATGTAAAAATAACAAAATAAAATTAATTGTACAAAATACATAAGTATATTATACCTATATATAATACATTATATTGTATAGAAATTAATTTATTTTTCATAAAAATAATTAAAAATCACAGGAAAATAGTTTGAAAAATAACAAATATTTTTCATTTTATAGACTTTTTATTTTAAGGCATTTACTAATTTTTATTGATTTTGTAAATATTTTGTAAAATCGATTTTTCTGATTGGTCCAACTCAAACGTTGACGCCCGGTCAATGTCTTCCCCCTCCCCGGGTCAGACTCGAATTGTGACGCTGGACCCGTTTCTCGATTTTCTCCAGCCCACCTCCGAGCTCCATTTGCCTCGAAACTTGGACCCGATAAACCTCATACATCCATCATCTTCACGGGTCCCTTGGATGATACGAATCACTCTCGAGTTTTGCGCTTTTCGTCGATCCATTTATACCCTCGAGCTCCCTATATAGCATCTCTTCCACCTCCCCAGAGCCCTAGCTTATTCATCGCGCCTTCTTCCAGCCCTAGACACCTCAGGTTGAGTGACAGCTATCGGAGGGACCCCTTGGATTGGAGTTTGGTGGTCAAGAGCCATAGCTCAGCTACGTGGCCGGGGAGCGCTGCCACGTCTAGCCTCCCCGCCTTCCGCAGCGAGGTCGAGGCCATTACCTTGTCAACACCTCCGCCTAGAGCTCAGGAACTCGTTCCGACCTTCAGGTATCCCTCATATCCTTTCCATTTTCCTGTTTGATCCAATCACGTATCTTGCCTCCGCCTCCCATTTACCTACTCTGACCAGCCGGTCGGAGTGCCAATATCCAAACCATTTGTTCAGATTGATGTACCGCATCGCCCTTCATCTTCTCATGCAACCTTTTCACCCTACAGCTCAACCATCGAGTTGAGATTAGGCTCGGTCTCCCTCCCTCACGTTCATCGGAGATCGACCATCCGCCTCACGGGCGCTTCTTTCCCTTTTAGCATCAATAACCCAGACTGGAGCTTCGCCCCGAGTCCCTCTACTCTTTGCAGGTACCAGTGCGCAAGAGGAACATCATCTGGAGCCTTCCTCCTCAAGCGGAGCATCTACAGGCAGAGCCACCCCCTTCCGTTCAACTGACTGATGATGTCTTCATCGGAGACCACCACCAGATGCAGAGCGCACTCACGATTGTGTAGAGCCCCTCCGTACCTTAATCAGCATGCATGATCTCCCTCCTTGCTTTGTTGAAGTTTGGCACCAGCGAGTTCTTCCAGGATCCTCTTCCGTCGTTGATTCGATGCTCCTCCTCCTGTTCTGATATGCATCGTTCATCCCTGCCTGGTTGGTAACGGTCTGATTAGTATCTGGGGCAGATCTGCACCGTACGTCCACGACCTTCTGAGGACCGTCAGATCCGTACTGTAGCAGCTCATCTCAAGCGCTCATCCACGACCTTCTGAGGACCGTTAGATCCGTACTGTAGCAGCTCATCTCAGGCGCACGTTCTCGACCGTGTCAGAGTCGTCAGATCTTTTACAAGAATGCATCAGAGCCACCTAAGACCTCACGTGCCCTGCAGGTGCCCCAAGGTGTATATTTACTTTTCATCCATGTTAGTTCATGTTTTGTCTTTTAGTACTGTAAAATAAGTAGTAGTAAAACTATATTGCAATTTGAACCCCAGCTTTTCAGTATTTGCATTTTAGTCTCTCTGAACTTGAAATGTGTGCATGTACACGTCAATTGTGGGCTATTTCGTGTTATATCCCTGAGCTTTATTAAGGTTATATTTGGACCGAGAACTTTGGAGTATTTGCATTTATGCCCTTATGAGTATGTGTCACGTGGATTGCGTGTGGTTATCTGGATAATTTACAAATTCATCCTAGAGCTTTTTATGTGTGTTATTTTTGGCTTGAAAACTTTCCATTAATTACAAGTAGGTCCCTCTTTGTTGTGTGCTTTGTTTTTAATCAAATAAATTCCAAATCAACTCCAAAAATTCTGTAAAAATTACAGTTAGCTCCTGCTAACATGTAATATTTATGGTAATTTTTGTGACGAGATTTATTTTTATTTGATATTTTCTAAAAATCAAAAACCTCTAAAAAGTGTCATGTCTATTTTAGAAAGTACATAAAAAACAAAAAAATAGCTTTAAAAATTAAAAAAATAGTAGTTGCTTGATTTTGTATGCTTTGATTCCAGTACTTTGTTATATTATCTTTTATAAAAACCCTTACAATCATAAATGACTAAAATGTTATAAAAATCATTAAAAATCTAAAAAAAATAAAAAATAGGATTTATGTTCTTGCTTGTAGATTTTTTTATTTGCTTTATCACAAAAACCATAACCAGGGCATTTTTTATATTTTAAATTTGCCTTTCAGTCCAGATTGTATATCGTCTTCATGTTTTGTTTTATTCGGTTTATAAAATCATATAAAAATCAGAAAAATACCATAAAATTACCAAAAACATCTGTATATGTGAAAAACATAAAAACAATTTTATTTCCTGTTTTTGAGCATTTTTACTCTTAAGAAAAATGTAGAAACTAGTTGGTAGCCTTGCTTGCTTGTTTGTTTTCTTATAAAAATATAATATAAAAATCGCAAAAATTAAAAAAAACAAAAATATGCATTTTTTGATCTGATCCCCGATTACTTCGTAAGTTTTACTCGTGCTCCTTGTGTTCGACCCTGGTCGCTATAACATGTTAAATAAATAGCAGAGACCGTTGACATCTTTTTCATTGACTTATATGTTTGATTTTGTGCCTTGATTGTTTGATCTTGTGTGGTCTTGATTTTTCTTGATTGATCACGCCTCGTGATTCGGGTCGCAACGACCTGTAGATATTACTTAACCGAGTTGCCTGGTATATGTTAATTAGAATGGCATCATTGTCAGGGAGCACAGCTTAATAGTCATTTCAGATTTCTTTTTATTTTTGTTTTCACTTTTGTCTCTATTTTATGTAATTGTTTTTTTTTACACTCTTTGGCTTGGTTTTTGTATGAGGGACCGCCCGAGGACTCCGCAGCTTTTGATTGGAGTAACCGCACCCGAGGAGGAGCAGTAGGATAGGAGGAAATTAGTTATATAGGATAGAGTAGCTTTTGCTTTTTAGCACATTCTTATTATTGGAATAATACAAGTACACTTAGAATTTTTGAACACTTGGCATATTGGGGTCTGTTTCGGGGTCTGGGATTTTGGCACTAATCCTTATTGTGTACATGAACAATCTAAAAAGAATACAATGAGGGGGTTATTCTCCCCAAGATAAATATTTCATTTTTTATTTATATTAGGGTTGGGTAATATTAATAGTCCCAATTTTATTTGATTGTCATTGTCACTTTTTTGGATTTTTAGTAGAAATGCATGAGCCTAACGAGGAGTCAATTCTTTTTAGCAACCTAAGCGAGCAAAATCAGAGGGAGAGAGTCAGAAAAGCAATGCAAGCGATAAATCGGTGATGAATGCTAAAGGATAAATGCTCACATTGCCTCCAGCTCTCTACATGCACATATGCTAAGCAGAATCGAAACCTATCTATATGCAAATGCAAGTCGATGAAATTACCCCAGATGAGAATATATTATTACCGTAAAGAACAATATGCTAATTATCTAGGAGTGAGACCAAAGTCCGGTCTTCGATGTCGCTCGAGTAATGTACGCGTTATATGCAACCTCTCTCGGCACGCGGTCTCAAGTCTAGATAAATAGAAATTCAAAATTTAACTAAGTCCAAACGAGACTATAGTGCATGCAATGGTAATTAGGCGTTTGGCCTTAATCTATCGACAAACAATCCTACAACTAGGGTTCAATCACACAAAATAAAGAAAAATAAAATCGTGAAACAAAAAAAAGCAATCAAAACGTGACAAAACCGATCAGGCCTCCAAGGGAACAATCCCTCATGCACTATACCTCGTAAAGTGGGATAGGTGTCCTAAGAGATCTGAATTATTACAATTTAAATAGTTTCTCTCTCACTATAAATTAAAAAGTAAAATAAATAAAATAAGTGCATAATTTTTTATCTTCAAAATCCCTCCAAATCTTTTGATGCTAGGTCAGACGGTCGCTTTCACTTCACGTGGTTGCATAGGCGCTCCTCGTCGAGCTCCTTCCTTGATCCACGTTCCTCATAACAAATTCAAACAAGGAGAGGTGATTAGTCAATCTAATAATTATATCAAATAAATCAGAAAATAAATAAAGCAAAAATATGGACAAAAGAGATAAACAAGACACAATCAAATAAAACCAATCTATACGGAGTTGCTCCCTGATAATGGCACCATTTAAAAAGCTAAAAATTCTATCGTGTCGTGTGTTCCACACAAGGCAGGAGCACAATCGTCGAGTGACTGACGAGAACCTCGGACTAATTCAACAATTAACCCATAAATGAATCAAGCAATGAGAAAAAGTGTGGAGTTAAATTTTATTACAACTCTACAACAATAAGTATTGTGTAGAGGTCAAACACATGGAGCAAAAAGGACATATCAGGCAATGAGGTGCATAGATGATTGCAGTCTCCTTGTATATCTATTTTTTATCGTTTTTATGGGTTTTTAATTTTATTATTATTTTTATCTTTTTATCTTTTTATTTTGTTTTTAGTTTATATTTTTTTGATTTTTCGTTTCATTTCTTTTAATTACCTAGTATAAGAATATATAGGATTATATATACACTAGAGGATAATATAGAAATAAATATAACTAAAAATTACAAAATTAAATATTTTTTGATTTATGTAACTTTTTAATATTTTTTTGTGATTTTTAGTGAATTTTTCTAATTTTTATATATATTTTAACTCAAAAATATCTCAAATTAGGGAGCAATTAATAGGTCAAAATTGAATTGAAGATTAAAAATATTAAAATAAGTCCAAAATTCTTCAAATCAATTTTAATATATAGATAATAATATAAATAAAATTCAAAGATAGGAAAAAAATATTTTTGATATTTTTGAAAATTTTATAGATTTTTATAAAGATTTTGAGTATTTTTAATTTTTAAGAGTTTTTTTATTTTTATGAACTTTTGTTCCGAAGGCTAAAAATACTTAAATAAAAAAAATATGTTTTTTTGGGGATTTTTCAAAAAAAATTATCCTTTTTATGGATTTTATAAGTCAAATAGGGAATAAATGTGCTCTTAATGATTTTTATAAAATATTAAAAAGACCTAAATTGCAGAAATAATAATGAGGATGGAAGTGTGTGCAATCAGAAGCTTATCCCTATTTTTTGGTAATTTTTGGAGCACGATATCTATATTTAATAAATAGAGAAAAAACATAAAAATCAATGGCCTAGTAGGGGCATATATGTAATCAAAATAAAAGTACGAGACCTTTCTTCAAATAAACTAATATTTTATGACTGTAATAAAATTTAGAATACTAAAACTAAATTACAAAAGGGTATGAAGGCTTCTCTACAAAATACCCTCACCTTGTCGGCTGACGTGGCAATGGACTAGATATAATTACAATAGAGTTCAAGGTTCCAATGCAAATGTTCCAAAAAGTTTTAAACTAATCATATTATTTACATAACTAATTTATCAAAATACAAAAATATGGGGGTACGAGTGAAATTTACCCCCACTAGGGACGCTGATGGACAATCTGATGGCGCCCACTTAGCCATGTGTCACACCCACGTTCGTCGATGCTGCTTCACAATGGATGGCTGGGATTATATCCCAGCTTTTGATCTGGCGCTGAGGAGAGGCGCATCGGACGGCTACTATTATGTGGACGGACTGTTCTTGATCCAATAGCTAGCAATGAAGGTGGATGAACTTGCGAAGAACTCAATCGAGCTGAGTTTCAATGGGGTGCAGAGCGTGTCTCCGACCACCAATCCCACGCCGAAGGTTGCATGACGTTGCTGCAGTCGACCCTCAACTCTAGGAAGGCATAAAAAAGTCTGGGGGCTATTGAGTGAGCCCTTGGAGTCGAGTTTCTTTGGGCGAACTAGAGGTATTTCCTGATGGCAATAGCGCTCAAGTGCACGCCTCCGGACCTGCAAAATGGTGCAAAAGCATCTCAAGGATAAACACGATAGGTTCGTGTATTTATTTGGTGATTCAGAGGGCAAAATGGTGCGGGACGACGAAGTCTGGCATAGCGGCGGAGGGGAACTCTGATTTGTAGAGCCAAGAAGGCTCTGGTTGAATGGATGGATCGTAGAGATGCAGAAGGTGAAGGGGTACATGTGGAGGTGGTTGGCAAAGGTCAAGACGAAGGGTTATGATGAAACAGAGGGTGGCCGGAGCTCTAGAGCTCTGGCGAGGATTTAGGACCTAAATCTACGCTGCAAATGTAATTAAAAGACAAAATCAAAATAGAAAATGAACGCCTAAGACTATAAATATCTAAAGAATAGAGAAAAGCTAACTCGAATGGCCAAAAGCCATGAGCTAGGTACCTCGATGGAGACTTCGCCGGATATGGTGGGAGCTGCCTCCTCATTGTTCCTTCCTTGCCTCGAAGAGTAGGGAGCTCCTCCTGTCACAAGGGGCTCGATCCTAACACACTTCGGGAGGTAAAAACAAGGAAAAAAGCAGAACCAAAAATCAAAGAAAGTGGAATGGGTTTTTGTACAGGCGTAGAACGATGAGATATTCGAGGGCATCACGGGTGAATCGAAGTTGCTCTGCCTTAGGAGAAGGCTCGGCGTGGATCCTGGATGTATAAGGAAGAAATCTTGTGAAGGGTCCCATCTTCCTCGAGCCACGAAACGATGGGTAGAAATTCGAGAAGAGAGGGAGAAAGTCAGACTTGATAGGGCTAGGGGGTCAGGTCAGACAATTGACCGGAGTCAACACGCGAAGTCACCTGGTTGGTCCACATGGACCAACCGAGAAAAACCATCCCAAAAAGATTTGTAAATTAAATATTAAATATTAAATGATTTTATTAATTTTAAGTTATAAAATAAAAAATGTTTATTATTTTATATAGTATTTTATTATTATTTTATTTATTTTTTCGAGGTGTTTTATTACAAGTTTATTTTTAGGATGTTATTTATAGGTATATTTACCTATTTTCTATATTTTTTAGTTTATCTTTTTGATTTTATTATCTTGTTTTACATATTTATAACTTATTTTAAGATATATAAATATATTTTTATTATACTTTTATGATATAATATATACACTTAAATAAATAAGGTATTAATTATTTATGTATATAGATTGTATATTTATCTATGTGTTTAACTAAATTATTTATTTTAGATTATTTTATTTGGTTTTATTTTATCTTTGTATCTTTAGTAGAATATGAATAATGTTTACAAGAACGTAAAAATACAAAATAATAAAAGAACAATTTTCACCTTTATTTATTTATAGGTATAAACATAGGTATTTTACCTATATATTTTTATTCATTTAATTATTTTATTATTTTATGTATAGTTTAATTTTAATTTTAGTATGTGCATATATTATACATAATATTTACAAAACTGTAAAAATATAAAAGTATAAAATATTAAAGAATAAATAAAATGAATATTTTATTCGGGTATATAGTACAATAGGGGTTCCAAAACATAACTTTTACACCTTAACTCAAAAAATATGAAACCACCTTCATTAAATAGTTTATTAAAAGTTATATACAATTAAAGTATTTTTTTTATACATTTTGAGTTTTCATTTGAGATATATGGTTCTGGAAAGTTGAGATTTTGAAATCTTATTTAGAATATAAAAGGTATAATGTATATTATTTTTGATTTTTACCAGTTGTGCCCCTTTGAGATATTACAATTTCAATTATACCCCTCCCATTTTGGAATATCAGTTATGACCCTACCTTCTTATAAAATTCATAATTCTGCCCTTCTGTCAAGGTAAAGTAGGGGCATAACTGATATTACAAAAGGGCAGAACTGTGAATTTTGCAAAAAGGTAGGAGCACAACTGATATTTCAAAAAAGGGAGGGGTATAACTGATATTGCAATATCTCAGAGGGACACAACTAATATCAATTATATATTTTTCTATGTATTATTATCTACAACTTTCATGTATCAAATTTCTTTATTTGATGTATAAAAAGTGGAAAATAAAATAGGTTCCAAAATGAATAAATGATGAATAAAAGAATGGAAATTATTAGTTATTTTTGGACCTTATCTACCCGTACTTCATTCCTTGTCGATCAAATCAATTCTTATCTTGGTCTCGAGGTTTTGGGTCATAAAATACCTTTGGTATTTTACTCTTTTTCTTTTCTTTATTCTACAATTTTGGCATTAAAACACTATTTTGTACAATATTTATACAACAAAGAATGAATGTTAATTTTGCATATTAGGGTTATTTACATGCATTATCTAGGGTTTTTAAGGCCAAAATGATAGAATAAAGGTAATGAAATGGTGATTCATCAGCTAGATTAACAAGCTCTTGGCTCGAGGTGGCTACCTATTAAGTGCTATTTAAGTTGGTTCTAGCCTCATATATTCCCATTTTTATACACTTCAATTTTGAATTTTTCAGCAGGAGGATTCACCTGAGGCAGTTCATCCCAAAGATGGAAATGTAGTGCACTTGATGGCACCTGACAAAGTATGAGGAATGTATTTGAATGAATCTAAAGACTCAAGCGATTGGTGACTAATAACACAGTGTTGCTTACAAAGTAGGTCGGAGTAATTATGGGAGAGGATGAGAGCCTATAATGTTACATCCTTAACGACTGTTATGGTGGAATTTTGATATAGGACGAAAGAAGCGTCAGTTATGTAGGTCTTCCTTATTCTAGAGAGAGGTTAGCAGCATTGTTATACAATCCATTAGATAGGGTAGCAACATTGTTACATACACTAAAACAATCTACTCCACTTACTATTTATTGTGGCAACATAAATTTTAGCTATGAATTCTTTTTTTTCGACGAATTTTTGGTTGCCTAAAAATAAGATACATTTTAGCTATGCATTCGTTAGACATTTTACTTGCAACAAATTTTTTGTTATGAGATCAGAGGCAATGAACACATTGTTGCATAATTCTTTGGCTACCATACTTTTGACAACACATTTTATGTGACGATTATGTAGGGAAATCAAGGTTCCCTTATCCTAACCTGCAAAGAATGATCGGAAGCGGAACGTTCCCCATACATGAATCAAATACTATAATCGAGGTATGATGATCAAACAATCATAGAGAGATGGGAAATTTTACGTGGAAAAACCCTCCTTGATATGAGAGAGGGGAAAACCCATGGGCACGTTGACCCACAACAAGTCCACTAAGTCAAAAAATGAGAGGGTACAATGTCTTCTCAATTTTGTTGCCCAACAAAACTGAAGCTCGATTACAAGAACAAAATCAGATAACTGTCACCCTGTACTTGAAGAACACATACCGATGTTTCTCCTCGTCACGAGTTGTCCCTCCTCGTGCACGATTCTTCCTGGTGTGATTCCTCTTCACATGTTGACCAAGAGCCAATGGTTGCTGGTTCCACGCATGCTACTCTCCAGCGCGGACGCTCCTCGATGTTGTGGTTGCTCTCCGTGCCTTCGGCATGGACTACTCCTCACGGATGTGGCTGCTCTTCATGTCTCTTGTGTGCAACCTACTTCTCTCCTTGCACGGGGAGAGAGAACCGAAAGAGAGAAAGAGAGATAGATATAGAGAAAGAAAGAGATGTGTAACTCTTCCCGTCGTGAGTTGCTCTCCCTTGCATACGTTGTTTATTTATAAAGCCCCTACCACCTCTCTCTCCTAATCCTATTTGGAATAGGACCTCCAATG
Organism: Ottelia alismoides; assembly: GCA_037367405.1. NCBI lineage: Eukaryota > Viridiplantae > Streptophyta > Magnoliopsida > Alismatales > Hydrocharitaceae > Ottelia > Ottelia alismoides. The sequence continues at coordinate 77,286 of JAZKJV010001954.1, read as the reverse complement.
TGCATGTCCCATGCACGTCTCCTCTCCTCATAACGTGTCCCCCTCCAACAACTTTTGGGTTATTTGCCAAAATATACCCCACATATTTGGGATAGAATAAGCTCAACAACCTCCCCCTCCGATCCTAAAGAGGAGGTGTCGCCAAGAAGATGATCACTGAGAGGTGACACTGCTCAACTCTCTACAAAGCTTCAACTTATCATGAGTCACATCCTTCATCATCATATCTGATACAGAAACATAATTTTATTAAATTTACGCTAAAACACGAAATACAAACATCAGATAAATGTTGAAAGGAAAAACGGGATTGGCATATACATAGAAAATGCGAGAAAATGCCTCAACTTGGCTGGAGCAAAGGAGATATGACTGCATGGAGCGGAGTTCCCGCGATGGCTAGGAACTCCCTCTATGGTGATCCTCCTCGCTTTGGAGCTCAGCTTGTCGCTCATGTCACCAGCAGTGTCACCGACAAGGAGCTCCGAGGGGCTAAGAACATGTAAAAGGGGAACCAACCTCAAAAGGAGGTGGAGATGGGTATTTGTACAAGCGAGTGGGGTGGAGACTTCGATGGGAGGTGGCGTGCGAAAGAAGAAGAGAAGGTGAGGGAGATATAGTCAGCGAAGATCCTGGATGAACGATCAACATCTTTCACGATGGAGGTACAAGGTGTCGAGCCATGTATCATGGTGGAGAAAATCGAGAAGGAGCAAGCTTCAACAATCTAACGGGACTAGAGCCAAGGTTAGAGGAGTTGACCTAGGGTCAACGTAGGGGAGCTCCTATTGGTCCAACTGGATTGCTAGAAGATAAAACATAATTGAAAAAGATAAATAAATAAAAATAAAATAGCAAATGAATTAATTAAATAAAAGTGAAAACATAAAAGTGGTTCATTATTTTTTTATAGTATTTTAGTGTGATTTTCAATTTTTGTTTGAGTTAATTTATTATGAGTTACTTTTTACAAGTATAAATATAGGTATATTTATCTATATAATATGTATTTTTTTATTTTGTACTTTATATTTTTTAAATACGCATAATTCATACATTTATAACTTATTTAATACACTCAGATATATTTTTATTTTATTTTTCTGAAGTTATTTATCCATTGAAATAAATATGTGTATTTATTATACTGATATAAGTATGTTCAATTCATCTATATATTTTAGTTCCTTTATTTATTTTATTGTATTTTTATTTGTTTTATTCTAGTTTTATGATTTATATGTATTCCATATAATATTTACAAATTTATTAAAATATAAGATAATGAAAATATAAAGAATAAATAAAATGAATATTTTATTCAGGTATAATGTACAATACAGGTCCAAAACTTAACTTTTGCATCATGACTCCAAATTAAATGAAACCACCTTCATTAAATGGCTTATTGAAAGTTATATACAATTAAAGATGATTTTGATGAATGTCGAGTTCATATGGAGAAGATACATGTCTGTGATGTTTGGATTTTGACTTTTTATTTTGAGTTAGAAGGCACATTGTGTATTATTTTTATGTTAAATAAATTTTGTATTCTTCTCTATATTTTTATCTACAACTTTCATGTACAATATTTATTGATTTGATGTATAAATAATAAAGAATAAAATAGATCCCAGAACTCAATTATTAAAGAATAAAAATTTAGGGTTTTTATTGTTATATCCCCTACTTTATTCGTGGTCGATCAAATCAATTCTTGACTTAGTCTCAGGATTTAGTGTCATTTAATACCTTTGATATTTCATTTCTTTTTCTTTTCTTCTTTTCTTCTTTTATTTTGTCATTAAATACAGTAAATAGACGGTATTTTATATAATATTCTGTACACTTTATCAGGTATTTGTTTTGACAAACCAATGATATGTGTGTGTGTAGCTGGGGATTTAAGGCCAAAATAGAAGAATAAAGGTGAAAATGGAGATTCATCACGTATGTCCATCTACTTTATTCCTTATCGATCAAGTCATCATGATGACTGGGTCTCGGGGTTAAGGATCACTCAACACCTATGGTGTTCATTTCTTTTTCTTTTCTTCCTTTATTCTTTTATTTTAGAATTAAATACAATAACTATATAGTATTTTATGCAGTATTTTGTAAAAAGTATAGAGTATTTATGTTGATAAATTAATGATAAGGCCAAAAAGAAAGAATAAAGGTGATGAAGTGGAGATCCATTACTAATTTCATATAAAACCACATGAATACACACAATACCTATTTTTGAAGCTACTAAAAAACTCTATATATTAAAAATAAAATAAAGAGATTTCATTCTGTTTGGTATTTTTAGTTCAATAAAAAATAGTGTTGTAAATATTCAACTCACTGTATTTACGCATAAAGAATTTTGAGGTACTATGATCGAATAAACTTTAATTTGGAATTTGGATTAAATATGAAGTGATTTTAAGAAAGATCACAATAATATATATAAATGCCTTGATGAAAATATTTAACTAGCCAAAATTATAATCACAAAGGTACTTCTTTACTGATTTAGTCATGGAGGATTGTACATTACATGAGATATGCTTTATTATGATACCTATGAGGTTGTCAAGGAAAAAAAGCGTAATAATTATCTAAGGTCGAGGGAATACATGGATTTGGTAGGGGACAAATACGATTGTTAGTTGTTTGTTAAATATAATTTAATATATAAACTTGTGTACTGGCATTTTGTGCATTCGAGTATTAATATTCAAATATGGATTTTTTGCAGTTTTCATATCTAGATTCGATAATTTCTCAAATATGGTAGCAGAATAATCGGATATATCCTTATCCTTTTTCATCACTGACCGAATCACATTGGCGTAAGTACCACCTTATTTATACATGCGTGATATTCGGCTATACATATTTTGATCTCTATTCATAATTGTCGAGAGCAGGGACGGAGCTACGTTGGGGCGGGTGGGGTAGGGATGAAAACGAATGTGAGTATATTCCTATCCGATCTGCTACCGTATTCGTTTTATACATACTTTGACAGTCATATTCGTATTTATTTTAAAATGGATGCGGATATGAATATCACTTTGAAATTCGCTAATATTCGTGTTCATATTCGTATATTCCTTTTCGTACATAAGTATAGTAGTAGATTTATTTATAATTGTGTGTAACAATATTTTATGATTGCATTCACCATTGTTGATATAATTATTATGAAACTACTATATCTAATATATCTATTTTATGTCTAAACCATTCTAAACTTGTATATTTTAGTTAATCTATTAAAAAATTATGTTATTATTCGTATCCAATTCGTATTCGTTTTACATTCTTATTCGTTTTTAAGGATATGGTAACATATTTTTTACATCCGTCAATATTCGTATCCGCATTCGTATTCATATTTTAAAATGGATAAGGATATGATTGTACCTATATTCGTATCCGCATCCGACCATTTTCATCCCTAGGTGGGGGCCATGCCCCCCCTCCCAATTGGAACTTATTAGAGCCCCCTCTTAAGATCATATATTCCCTTTCCAGTCTCAAGTATTGAGGTTGTAATTTACAATTTCCTCAGCTCTATTTCTACAAATTTTAACATAAACATTTCAACATCCCTCCTAATTCATGATTGGAACCAACCTGTCATCTCAAATTAGCAAATTCTCAATTTTGCAATTTGGCATTTTTCAGCACATCCCCTACCTCTGTCTCTCTCTCTGGAGGGGTGTCCTGCCTTCCTGGTCTCATCCCTGTAAGGATTGGGGGGCCTCGTGTTTATGCTTCCTTCTCCGCATCTTTTTCTGATGAGATGAGTCGTAATTATTGATGGATTCTTACTTGATGCTCGCAGAGACTTGTCAAATTTGAATATCGGTGGAGAGATCTCACCTTTCATCGGGGATTGAGGAGCCTTCAGATCTTATAAGAATGCAATTTTATTTTGCTTTTTGTTTGTTTGTTTTGGATGGTGCTAGAACCAAACAAAAGACTAAGTTTTAAAAATAGGAAAAAATGGGGCGGCCCCCGCCTCATTTTTCCATAATTTTGTTTGAAAAATATAACCATATATATTCATCTATATATCCCCCAATATGCCATTCGAATTTCGTCAGAGACAAAGACTCATATGCCCTCCATCTAGAACATGTAATTTTAACGATCTAAAGATTTCTATAATCGACCTATTCTATATGAAGGGCATATGAGTCTCTATTTTTAACGAAATTTGAATGACATATAGGAATGATGTATAGATAAATATACATGGTATTATTTTTGAAAGAAAATAAAAAATACCCAAAATGGGGTGGAAGTAGCCCCATTAAACCTTTTAACAAATAGATTACCGATAAAAAATGATAAGCACGACAAGGGAGACCAATGTGGAAAATTCTCTGTTATCATGAATCTCCAAAGTTCAACGCCCATCCCACATTCTTTACTTTATTATGTTTATTTGTTCTTATTAAAATTGGATTATGAATTACTTTGATTGTTTTGCTTGACAGGTGTTAGCAAGCAAGAGTTTATTCAGGATTGGGGTTCGCAAAATAGCGAGCGAGGGCTGATGAGCGACCCGAGCGAACGAGGTAAAGGTACAAAATAGGTCGTTGCGACCTCTATCACTCAGAGTCACTCAATCAAGAAAAATATCGAACCGCGAAATAAATCGAATATCAAACAAAGCGAAGCAAGCGGTCCTAGCTATGGGATTAACCTGGTATAGCTCCCAGGGTCGAACACAAGGAGCACGGGTTGGCCTAGGGCCTACGAAGTAGTAAAAAGAAGATAAAATAAAAGAAAAGTATTTTTTAGTGGTTTTTAAGAATTTTTATATTTTTTTAGGATTTTAGAATATGAAGAAAATAAAAGAAGGCAAAAGCAAGCACACTTTGGCAATTTATTTAACACACCAAAAATCAAGCAAAAATTCAAGAAAAATTTTTTTTATGTTTTTTAAGTTTTTAAGTGTTTTTGGTGAATTTTTGATATTTTTATAAGGTGTAATTTATTTTCTAAAAATCAAACAGTGCTAAAAAGAAAGGGTACTGTCCAGCAAGGCCCAAAACCCAAAGATAAAATATCTACGGATCTCAGAGGGCCCTGGAGGTAATTTTCCTGTATTCTAGAGAAAATAAGGAAAATTTGGGCACCAAAATTATTGTTTTTGGATTTTTAGATTATTTATTATAATTTTTATGAGTTTTTAAGGGTTTTTAGCTTTTTAGGGTTTTTAAGTGATGAAAAATAGCCAAAATTGGCTAGAAAATCAAACAACAAACAAAGAACAGTAGCTAATTTTTTTAGAATTTTTGGGGGTGATTTTAAATTTTTTTGGAATTTTTAAACCTAGACAGTAGCTAAAAAGGATGTTTTTGAATTTTTAAAAATACTAAATCAAATCAAAAATGTCCTCAAAAATTCTCAAAAATCCAACAACATGGCAGGAGCCATGTGTCAAATTTTCATCGAATTTGGAGGTGGTTTGATATTTATTCAAAAATCATAAGGGGGCATAGTGCATAGGGACGTAAGTGCAAATACCCGCAAGTCTGGGGGCCAAGGTGCAAAAATCCCAGCTAAACACACGCGTGGCGCGTGCCTGGGGCACTCAGGGGCCTTTTGGTAATAAAAACCAACTCCTGGGACCTTTTGGTAACTCGTACCAAAAAGTCCAAGGGTACGGTTGCAATTTACCCACTAAAATCCGCACATGTAGAAATAAAAGGCTCACAGGGGTATAGATGCAATTACCAAAAAGTATTCATTCATTCAAGAACCCATCAGAACTACAGGATAAAAGATGTAAATAGCCCAACTAAACACGTGACGAAGCACGTGGACTCACATACACAGGGGCATACATGCAAATACAAACAAGCACCAGGTCCAGAATGCAATTTACCTTACGTAAATAAAACTACTAAAGTATTTACAGGACTAGAAATAAAAGACGCAAACTACGAGGGGGCCTAAGTAAATTACCCCTTTATTCGTCGACGGCTGGATAGGCGCCACGTAGGTGATCGGACGGCTCAGAATGGGTGGCGCTTCTCTTCTCTTCCGCACGTGGCCGATCGACGGTGCAGAGGGGGCCACGTGGATGATCCAACGGGTCAGGTGCTGTGGGTTCCCTCTCTCTGATCTGACGGTCCGGATGGCTCCTCTGGATGATCGGATGGATGCTGCTCCTCGGTGAACGGACGGACACGATCAAAACTGGAGCGGAGGGGCCATCGGACGGTGCTGGAGGATGGTGGAAGAACACTCAGCCGGCGAGCTTCGCCGGCCTCGTGTGCGTGCTAGGCTCCTCCTCAGCTGCCTCCAAGTGTCGGAGAAGATCGGCGGTGCAGTCCCGCAGCTGCTGAAGACCTCAGATGACCCGGCCGAGCCCTGGAGGGGCTCCGGCGAGGTCGGCGGCGCGGAGCTCTTGGCCTGAATGTGAGGGGGCCTCAGATGGCTCCCTCTTGACCTGCAAAGCGAACCAAAAGCTTCGCGGGTCGAGGGCAAAGTGCCTCGACCCGAAGAAGCGGCGTGAGGGTGAACAAGGGATCGGGGCGAACGAGCTCCGGCGAGCGGAGGATGGTGGAACTCGACTCCCAGCTCCGGGGCGAGCTGGGTTGGATGAATGGGCGAAGAACGTGCGTGAGGGAGTGGCGAAGGTGATAGTGTGCTCCGATGATCGAGATAGTACGCGATATGGCCGGAATCAGAGGAACACGTCGGAGAGTCGATTTGGGCGAAACTACAAATTAAACGAAATGGGCGAGCTAAAAGGCTACCTGGGTGGAGCGAAAGACTGGGCTGGAGCTTGGCTAGCTCCTGGTCGTCGCCTCGAAGGGCGTCAAGGCCTGAGGCTCGAGCTCCGGTCGGGTGGCGGAGCACGGCGGCACGAAGCTGCCGGATCGATGGTCGGGGCACCCTCTCCTCACTACAACAGGGGCAAACGCGAGCTGTCACCTCGGTGGTTGCTCTGGAGGTCACGGGAATGAAAGTGGCGAGCCAAAGATGGAAAGAAAGTGCGGCGGAGCTCGGCTTTTATGTGGGTGCAGGTCCGGGAAGAAGAGCTCGGGTCCGGCTCGATTGAGCACGGATCCCTAGGAACGATGTCGGGCGAGATTCCCGGATTCCTGGGGGATAATTAGGACCATGGATTAGGCTAAATGGAGGTCGGATCTGGCGGGGATAAATGGAAGAAGTCGGGTCCGCGAACCAGACCCGGCTCTGGTGGTCCTGGGGGGGGAGTTGACCGGGGGTCAACAATCCCCCGTGGACCAATCAGAGCCCGCCAAGCCTTAAATCCTTATTTGATTTTTTTGGGCCATTAAATGGCCGAATTTTCAAAAACTTAAAACACAAAATATTTTTATTTTATTTTTTCTATTTTTTTGTAATTTTTAATTAATTTTTGGAAATAAAAATAAGGTATATACAATATAGGTCTATACATAGGTATATATACAGTATATGATTTTTAATTTTTGATTTTTAATTAGTTATTTTTATACATTTTTATTCCTATTTTATATTTTATTTATTTATAGGATAAAATGAGGAATAAAAAGCTATTTTTATTTTATTTTTATTAATTATATACATAGGTGAAATAAATAGTTATTTACAACTATATACATGGTATATATATGCACTATATTTTTGTGTTTTTAATTTTGTAATTTTTATTTGATTTTTGTTTTGTTTCGTTTTATTTATTTTATTTACAATATATAATAAAGAGTATTTACAAAAAGTTTAGAAAATAAGTTTATTTACAAGGTGAAATAGATGAGGATGATGGTCTTATGTACATGGTGAAGGGGTATTTTTGCATTTTTGATTTTTAGATTTTTGTTTTGTTTTTAATAGTGTATAAATATGTACAAATTTTTACAAAATATTTACAACATATTTTTGGGTGAGGAAAATAAGTATTTTATTTATGTACAAGTATATACACATGTGAGCCCCTATCTCCCTCTACTTGGCTTTTATGCGGTCAGGCCCATGCTGAGCCCTCCCTCGGGTTAGGTTGCTCAATATTTATTCTAAATATTTCCCTCTTTTTCTTTTTCATCTTTATTCTTTTATTTTTGCACAAAAACATGCTAATTATCTATATTTACAAACATGCATGCTTTTGCTAATTGACCCTATTTACACATATCTACATGCATTTGCATAGGTTTTTGTAGCTAAAATATAAGAATAAAGAGTGATGAATGGGTATTCATCACCCCCCTATACTATACTTTGCTAGTCCCTTAGCAAACACTTATTTGAAAAAGAAGTGAAAAAGAAAGAAAAAAGAAAAAGAAAAAGAGAATGTACATGGATCAAGGTTGATTATTAAACTTGCCTTCATTAAATTGAGGTATGGAGCTTAATCAGATCTTTGGATTATTAATGTGTCGGAACCTTATTCAGACTTAAGCTTAAAACCTAACAGCCTCTAAGTTCCACTATTCTATAACCAAGACTCCTCAATGCTCCAGATCAGAACAAGTCATCAATCACAAATCCTGAAGACCATGGATCTTTTCTTGTCCTGTGAAAGTGAGGTCTAAGCTCTCCACCTCAGAAATGGCAACTTGACAACCCTCCCCAACAAGGTAACTCTATGACCTCAATCTGGCCACTCTTTCCTCGAGGAGCGGGGTATTCCCTTCTAAGTTCAAGTACAACCGGCTCAAGAAGAGGGGGAAGAAGAGAATGGGTCAAGGCCAGTGTAGCCAAGTACCCTTGGGAGCTTGACCAGTGTAGCCAAGTCTCCCTGCTGCAAGCTACAACAGATGGATCATGAAACCAAGCTTTGCTTATTGCACTTATATACATACTCCGGTGGGATTATCATTTTCTCTCAGACCCACCACTTTTTTGGAGTTCTTTTCTTTTTTCACATTTTTTTTTCGAGTGCATCTATACAACATGTACATGTGCAGCATATATACAAGGAGTTTTTCCTCTTGAGCCAGTAGACTATCCCTCTTTTGAAGCTTTATTGCAACCCACAACTCCCGTCGTTAGACCTCATGGCAACCAGACTAAATTGAGACGCACTTCCTTCACTAAATGAAGAAGAGAGGTTCCGCCTAGAAGTACTACCCTCATATGCTACCCCAAGCCAAGGAAGACTGCCTCCTCACCACCTCATCCGTAGAGAGCTCGGTGCATAGTGCGGTTGTCCAAGTAAAGCCATAATCTATATGAGTCATGTGTTGTTGTTAAGTGCTCTACTTAGGCTCATTGAGATGACATGTGATCATAGCCTAGTGGACTCAAAGAATTAAGTCACCATGGACCTGAAAAGCCTTAAACCTAAGCCCTATAAGGTTCCTCTTAGAAATTAGGTGGATTAAGATCTTAATCAAGCTCCATTTCTCAATTTGATTCCAGGCTTAGTTTAAATGTCAACTATCATCCAGAAAACTATATACATATGTACAAAAAGATGCATATTTACACACTATTTTACAATCATGCAAAATTTTTGAAAAATGTTTTGAAATCATGAATGATGATGCATGAAGTGCAAGTTTTGCAAAAAGATATTTACACACATTTACACAAGATTTTTGCAAACTTTTGATTTTCAAAACATTTTGGAAAAATTTTGTACTATATACATAATTTTGATACAGAAAATATTTACACAAGCTTTACACACAAAAGATTTTTGAAATCATTTTTACAAAAATAATTTGTACACTAGCTATGTATGTGCAAATAAAAGAAGATTATGAACATGAAAAATTTTTAATTTTTGTGGTTTTTAGCCATTTTATTTATTAACACACTCACACAAAGTACGAGTTATGGCTAAAGTATATATGAAATATATACACCCCCCCCTATACTTAGCTCGAACGATGTCCTCGGAGTCAAGAGCGATGAAGAAGACATAACTCGTGCTATGTATAGGGAAGTGAAAAGGAAGGCTATACAAAAGTGAATAAAAAGTAAAAAAAAGGACTCGGGTCTTCCCCCTATACTTAGGATCAAGAAATCCTAAGTATAGCAGGCTGTACACGAAGGGAAAACCGAGTGGAGAATGTACAGGGTCTACCCCCCCTATACTTAGGGTAAGATATCCCTAAGTATAGGCAGCAAAACAGGGGTAGACAGAAACAAAAGAAATACCCGAAAGGTCTCACATCCCCCCTATACTTAGGGTAAAGTGCACCCTAAGTATAGCATAATCACAAGATGAAGAAAGGGATGTTGGACTAAGGAATGTGGTGATATGGACATCTGGATCTATATACAGCGGAGGATCAGTAAAGCTCAGGCGTGAGATGCATTAGATGTGAGTCAAAGACCACATCTCACGCAAAATGAATAGGGGCAACATCAACGACCCGCGGCTCATGATCTAGAAATGGTTTGAGCCGCTGGCCGTTCACTCGGAAGGTACTCTCAGAAGACAACTCAGATATGTCGATGCTACCGTTGTCGTGTACCTTCCGAACCAGATAAGGTCCTTTCCATTTGCTCTGTAGCTTCCCTGGGAATAGTCTAAGCCTCGCATCAAACAGCCATACTCTCTGTCCAATCTCAAAATGCTTGTGGCTGATATGAGAATCATGCCACTCCTTGACTCTCTCCTTATAATGTAGGCTGCTTGAGAAAGCTGAATCTCTAAGCTCCTCCAGGGCAGCTAGCTCTGCCCTCCTCTGGTCTCCTATACCATCTGGATCCATAAGTATGTCTGTAACTGCCCAAAGTGACTTGTGCCTCAGCTCAACTGGTAGGTGACAGGGCTTGCCATATACGAGGCGAAAGGGAGATGTGCCCAAAGGTGTCTTGAAAGACGTCCTATATGCCCACAAGACCGAGTCCAATAGTTGTGACCAATCCTTTCGGTCAGGGCGGACGACTTTCTGCAGAATAGTCTTGATCTCCCTATTCGACACTTCGGCTAGACCATTCGTCTGTGGATGGTATGGTGTAGCAACACGATGATCTATGCCGAACTCGCTAGCAAGTTCCTTCACCTGGTCGTTGATGAAGTGAGATCCCCCATCAGAAATAAGAACTCGTGGAACCCCGAACCGCATGATGATATGCTTCCTCAAGAATCTGCAAACTGTCCTCGCATCAGCGGCTCGGGCGGGGATAGCCTCCACCCAACGACTCACATAGTCTGCGGCCAACAGAATGTACTCGAATCCCTGACTCTTAGGGAATGGACCCATGAAATCGATGCCCCATGCGTCAAAAACCTCACAGAAGTGAATGGGCTGCATCGGCATCATATCACGCTGTCCACAAGTGCCCATCCTCTGACAGTCAGTACACCTCTTCACGAACTCATCTGAGTCCTTGAAGAGGGTAGGCCACCACAAGCCGGATTGGAGCACTTTCTGTGCCGTTCTCCTCCCAGAATGATGTCCTCCTGCCTCAAGCTTGTGGTAGTAAGTGAGGACGCTATGGTGTTCCTCCTGAGGAATACACCGACGCCAGACGCTGTCCCCTCCTTCGTGGTAAAGGATGGGATCCTCCCAATGGTAAGACTTGGCCTTCGCTAGGAAGGTCTCAAGCCTCTGCCTGGGCCAATCTTGTGGGACTTTCCCAACAACGAGAAAGTTCACAATATGGGCGTACCATGGGAGTGAGGCGATAGCAAGGATCGCCTCATCTGGGAAGGTATCTCTAATAGGATCAATCTGCTCAGAATCCTCAGGCTGCTCTAATCGGGAGAGATGATCCGCCACCACATTCTTGACTCCAGGCTTATCCTTGATCTCAATGTCGAACTCCTGGAGTAGAAGGATCCATCTAGTCAGTCTGGCCTTGGCATCCTTCTTTGCCATGAGGTACCTGATGGCGGTGTGATCTGTATACAAAGTCACTCTAGATCCGATGATATATGATCTAAACTTATCCAGGGCAAACACTACGGCTAGCATCTCCTTCTCTGTGACTGTATAATTCCGCTGGGCGGAATCCAATGTGCGGCTAGCGTAGTGTATAGCAAATGGTACTCCATCCCTCCTCTGTCCCAGCACTGCCCCTACGGCAAAATCGGAGGCGTCCGTCATGATCTCGAATGGGAGAGACCAATCAGGCGGCTGGAGGACAGGAGCCTCAATAACACACTGCTGGAGAGTAGCAAACAACGAAAGGCACTTGTCATCGACAAGGAACTCGGTGTCTTTCGTCAAGAGGTCGGTCAACGGTCGGGCAATCCTGCTAAAATCTTGAATGAATCTCCTATAAATCCAACGTGCCCCAGAAATGACCGTAACTGCCTCAAATTGGACGGCGGTGTGAGTTTTCTAATGACATCAACCTTGGCCGGATCAACCTCCATGCCCCTGTTGGAGATGATATGGCCAAGCACCGTCCCTTGAGTCACCATGAAGTGACTCTTCTCCCAAGATAGCACCAAGTGATACTCAATACATCGCTGGAGTACTCGATCTAGGCAGTCAAGACAAGAATCAAATCCGTCGCCGTAGATCGAGAAATCATCCATGAAGACCTCTAAGCACTCCCCTACCATGTCCGAGAAGATCGACAGCATGCACCTCTGAAAAGTCGCAGGGGCATTGCATAGCCCAAATGGCATGCGTCGAAAAGCGTATGTGCCGAAGGGACAAGTAAAGGTGGTCTTCTCCTGATCCTCAGGAGCGATGGCCACTTGGTTGTAGCCCGAGTACCCATCCAAGAAGCAATAATGGCTCTTCCCTGCCAGTCTCTCAATGATCTGGTCAATAAAAGGCAGGGGGAAATGGTCCTTCTTGGTGGCTTGGTTGAGTCTCCTGTAGTCAACACAAACCCTCCAAGAGGTGGGTACTCGTGTAGCAATCTCCTCTCCCGACTCACTGATCACAGTCGTGATGCCCGTCTTCTTGGGCACCACATGCAAGGGGCTAACCCACTTGGAGTCAGAAATGGGATAAATAAAACCTGCACCCCACCATTTTGATATTTCCTTCATGACAACCTCTCTCAGGTTGGGGTTCAGACGCCACTGGAACTCACGCGACGGGTTCGCCCCATCCTCGAGATAGATGTGGTGGGAGCACACTGATGGACTAATCCCATGGAGATCTGCTACGCTCCATCCGATAGCCTTGCGGTTCTTTTCAAGAACCCCCATCAAACGAGATTCCTGCTCTCCAGTCAACTCGGCGGAGATGATGACTGGGTACATCTCAGGCTCGCCCGCAAGGAATCGATACTTCAGCGAAGTAGGGAGCGGCTTCAGCTCTGGAATGCTGGGTGCCGGCAAATCTGGCTGCGGAAGAAACTGAGTGAAAGCTGCAAGGTCTGCCAAATCTGCCTAGGAAAGTGAAAGCATACTCTCGCAAACTGGATCGGGAGAAGGCGGCTCTACTGCACTGTCTCTGGTCTGCTCTGCCTCTACCTCCTCCTCATATATAGGCTCAACTGGACTCAAGTCTGGCATCTGATTATAGCAATCGGCCCAATCAGACTCTGAATCCGAGGGATCTGCATCAGAAACGGTGGCATCAGTACCACCGGAAAACAAGGTGGCCTCAGCACCACCACCACTAGTCATCGTGCTGCGATCGAGGACCGGCTCTGCTGCCGCAATGGTATCCTGAACCAGGTTTGTGCTCTCCAGACTCTCCTCTGCTGTCATCTCTGCCTCAGCTGTGTCTGAAAGTGAGAGGGTAGTCTGTGCCTCAAGGTCTGCCCAAGCTGCCTCATCATCTGTGATCACAAAATCACAGTCCTGGTGGATGTCTGGCTCTGCGTCTGTCAGCTGCTCTGAATCGGTACTCGCATCTGAGCGGGATCTGAATCTGGCTCTATAGTCCTCGACCGTCTCTATTTGTATACTCTCGCCCTGGACGCGAAAGTACACCTTCCCGCTATCATGATCAGTCACCGCCTTGGCTGTGGCCAAGAACGGACGACCGAGTATGATGGGGGTATCGGTCACTGACTCAGGGGTCTCCATGTCCAACACTACGAAGTCCACGGGGAATTGCAGACCCTGAATCGTAACGATAACGTCTCGTAATAACCCCTTCGGCCTCTTGACAGATCGATCAGCGAACTGAAGGACTGTCCTGCTCTGTCGAAGAGTGCCCAACTCGAAGCGGTCGAGAAGGGCTGCCGGAAGTAGGTTGATCGACGATCCGCTATCTAAAAGAGTACGGTCGAACCACTGCTCACTAATCTGGCATCTGACATATGGGGCCCCTGAATCTGGCCTCTTGGCTGGCAGTCGGTTCTGGATCGCAAAGCACGTGGCTTTGGTCAGCACATGGATCTCTGAAGTGTGGTTCCTCCTCCTCCTCCTGACTGTAGTCCTCTCTCTCAAAGATCTCTGGAGAAGGGGGATGTGCTGCAAAGCCTCCTGGAGGGTCAGCTGAATGTGAAACCGATCTATCATGCTCTGGCTGAACTCCTCAAGCTCTCTCTTTTTTGGATCATTTTTCTTCCCCTTCCCCATCTGAAGGGCTCTAGGGAAGGGGATCACTGGGTCCTTCTCAGATGAAGGACTAGGAAAAGGTCTAGACGGTTCAAGGACCGGATCCACACATACATCATGCACCACAGTGGGACCAAAAGAAAGCAAACCTTTTCCTTTATTCATAGCAGAATTCTGAGATACATGGACACGAGGAAAAACATCAGATCTCTCTCTACAAACACCGGTGGCCTCAGTACCACCACGGGCTGGCTGCTCTGCTGCTGCTGAAGGAAGACGTCGCGCGGCATCAGTACCGTGGGCTGGCTCGGCTGCATGGGTGGCATCAGTACCACCTCCTAGCTCTGGTGAAGTGGCGGCCTCAGTACCGCCGGTGGGATCAGCATCCTTGGTGGCCTCAGTACCACCGTCATCATCTGGAGCGGCCTCAGTACCGCTCTCCTCCTCCTCCTGTGGCGCCTCGGGATGGTGCTCAGATGAGGCACCGCCGCCTGCTGGGGTCCTACCGCTCCTAAGTGTGACAAAATCAGCATCAAATAAATCCGAAGATGTATCATCAAATGGGTCACTAGGAGTGGCTGACTCAGTAGGTACTACCTGCTCAGACTTCCTCTTGAGGCTGTTCGGATTGGGCTCTATCTGGGCTGGTATGGCGGCCTTCCCTCTCACCAGGTCCCGCATCTCCTGGCGGAACTCGTCCATCTCCCGTCGGAATGTAGCCTGCTGGTCCGTGAGGAGGCGGGCGATATCATCCAAAGCGGGGCTCTCGTGGGAGCCCGACGGGTGGCCTCTCTGTGGATGAGGCTGTGGCTGCTGGTAAGGGTAAGAGGGATAGGAAGGAGGGTGCTGCGGGTGCTGGTATCCCTGGTGAGCCTGCTGCTCACGTCTCCAAGGCTGTCCCTGCTGCTGATAGGGACGAGGACCGTAGGCTGACTGCTGCTGATACGCTGGGGGCTGCTGCTGCGGCTGGTGATGGTCTCTCTGTTGGGAGTACTGCCCTCCCTGACCTGACGGCTGCTGCTGGGGCTGGGCACCACCACTCCCCCACCTGAATCCGGGATGGTCTCGTCGGATCCCAGGCTGGGGACGGTCGTACCAGATCCCGTTGACATCCATCAACGGCTCGGCATCAAAGGGGGCTGGCGGGAGTACTGCCAAAGGCTGGTCTGGCTGGTAGACCACCATCTGCATCTCTGGAGATGGTGGAGACTGGTAGGTGGGCTGCGGCTGCTGGTACGGCTCCGCCTGTACAAGGTGAACCTGTCTAGGCTGCACTGGGGTGCTGGAGCGCTGGGACGAGCTGCTGCTGCTGCCGGCGTCGCCTCGCGACTGAAGACGGGGCTGAGAAGCCGTCTGTGCCTCCTGGAGACACATGAGCTGTGTCTTCATGTCGCTCAAGACCTGTGCCATCTGATCCATCTGCGCTATGCTCTGGCACTGCTTCTTCTCTATCAGCTCCATGCGGTCCAACTTCTCGCTGATGATGCCCATGTCCGCAGCTGACGACTCTGCTGCTGCTGCTGCTACTACGGACGAACTGGAAGGACCTGCATCCACCCGTGCTATCCTCTGGTACTGCACGGGTCCTGGCTGATGTGGCTGGGTCTTCTGAGTATAGAGCCGGGTCTGGGACATGACCATGTAGTTCTCTGCCATCTCCTCAAAAATAGCCCAGACCTGGTCGTGGTCCTTGGCGAAGTAGGACCCGCCACAAGAAGCATTCACCAGGCCCTGTAGCTCTGGTGACAACCCACTGAAGAAGCTCTGAACTAGGTTCGGCTTCGTGATGTCATGATGCGGGCATCTGTCCAAAAGCTCTCTGAACCTCTCCCAAGCCTCGTGGAACTGCTCGTTGGGGAACATGGAGAAGTTACTAATCAGGGCCCTCGCTGCATTCGTCCGCCCGAGTGGATAGTACTTGTTCAAGTACTCGGTGCGGAGCTGCTCCCAGGTATAGACAAATCTCCCCAAATGCTTCAGCCAGGTGGCTGCTCTATCTGCCAGTGAAAAGGGGAATGCGATCATCCTGATCGTGTCCTGGTCCACATGTCTGTCGTGGACAGTGCTGCATATCATAAGAAACTCCTGGAGGTGGAGGTGGGGCTCCTATGTAGCAAGTCCATGGAATCGAGGAAGCATCTGCAAGGTGTTCGGGGGGAACTTGAAGTCCCCCACGATGGCTGGAACCACAACCCAATGGTGCATCAAAGTAGATCCGGGGTTGTGCAACTCCCGCATCGGTCTAGGTGGTCCTGCTCCTCCTGCGGCTGCTGCCGCTGCAGCGGCGGCCGCGGCTGCTGTTGCTGCGGCTCGTGCCTGTGCCTCTGCATCCGGGTCCTCGGGCTCGCTCTGCGCATCTCTCTCTGCTCTGAGCCTCTCCAACTCTCTCCTCATCTCCATCATGAATGCTCCCTGATCGCGGAGCTTCTGCTGAACTGTATCAAGTGATGCGATCAGGGTGGAGTTGATCGCTCCCTGGTCTAGTACAATATGCTCTGGTCTACGGGAGTGATCATCAGAACTGCCTGCTCCGGCCATCTCGACGTCTGCAAAATCAAATGAGCCCAACTCAGGTGCTGTCAAGTGTATCAATCTCTCCTCGGGCTCGTGTCTCTCAGGAAGGTCAGAAAGGGGATCGAGGGGGAACAGGGTGGAGTCGTACTCGGGCTCGGAGAGCGGGTCTGAGCTCTCGCGAGCCAACCTAGATGATGAGGTAGACGCGCCCGAAAGCGGTGCAGCCAGAGGCTGCCTAAGAGACCGTCTACCCATCATCTTGATCTAACGAGTAGGGCGGATGAGATCTGGAAAAACTATGATCTGAAAACAAACCCCCGGTTCACCAACGCAACACGAGCTGAAGAACGTGAAAGTTCGGTCAAATTATCTTGTCAATTTTATTTTGGTGAACACACAAATATCAGAGCGCTTACGTGACCTGTTGGGATATCCGCTGCT
This sequence comes from Ottelia alismoides, assembly GCA_037367405.1. Classification (NCBI taxonomy): domain Eukaryota; kingdom Viridiplantae; phylum Streptophyta; class Magnoliopsida; order Alismatales; family Hydrocharitaceae; genus Ottelia; species Ottelia alismoides. The sequence continues at coordinate 59,930 of JAZKJV010001954.1, read as the reverse complement.
AACCCCAACCGACTGTCCCGCACGGAAGAGTCGGTAGTCAGTCGAGTTTAGCAACGGGGGGCTCTACCTAGTGTTCGGATCACTCTCTCGCGCATACAAACCAAGCAATGAGGGGGTTGCTCTCCCCAAGACAGAATTTTTAGGGTGAGCGAGTTTTAAGGTCAATAGTTTTAGCAGTCCCAATTTTATGGTTACACTTTTTAGGTATTTTTCAAAGCAAACAAGAACGCCTAACGAATTTTTCGATTCTCCTGATTATTAAGTCAAAAACAGGGGGGAGAAGTCGAAAAAGCCGATGCACGAGAAATCAATGATGCATGCAAAGTCAGAAATGCGTACCTTGCCTCCAGCTCTCTACATGCAAAATGATCCGCGCATAAAATAAAGACAGAAAGTAAACTAAGCTAAATGATGCAGCGGGAAGCCGAGTCCTAGACGAGCAACTTCTAGCGAAGAACCGTCTAACCGGTCACCGACCTCCAAGCCAAAGGGTCCGGTCTTGGCTCGTCCCTCCCCTGCCCGACAAATCGGGGGTAGGAGTAAGCGCTTTACAGGACGAGCTACGGCACGTAGGCTACGGAAGCTAGCGAGTCGGTTATTTTTATTATTTATTTTAAGTAGGTCCAATTACAGTCTATGGGAACAGATAGGCAATTAAGGTGTGTGGATCCTACTCAATTACGTCACAATCACCAGAAAGTCCTAAATCTAGGGGCTCGAGCAAAAACCGCGAAAAACCGGAAAATGACAGTAAGAAAGAAAAAAGAAATCCGCGAGAAAAGCCGCGAAAAAGCCGCGAGGTCCTAATGGGTCCCCCGAGCACACCGGTGCTCGGCGAAACAGACCCGCTACGGTAGTCAAGTCCAAACAGTCTCAGAAGTGTCCTGTATTATTACAATAATAATGAATAAAATAAAACAAGACTATCCTAATACCTCACCCACTCACTCTCTCTCTCTCGCTCTCTCCTGCGGCTTCGTAAAGAAAGAAGCCGCCTCCAAGTGCCGCGGCTGCACCGGCTCCTCGAAAGTCGCCTCCGCGGTCCTCGGGCCCTCGCAAGATAGACAGAAGAGTGGTCAGACCAATAAAAATAATCAAATAATGAGAAAAAGAAATAAAAATGCAAGTCAGGGTATATATGCAAAAATGGAAAATAAAATAATCACACAAAATAAAACAAAAAGAAAAAGAAAAGAAAATCAAAATAAAACAAAAAGAAAATAGATACAAAAACCGCGAAAAGCCGCGGGCTCCGAAGAGCCGCGAAAAGCTGCGAAAATAAAAACGAAAATAAAAACAACACTACTAAGCCGTGCTCCCCGGCAACGGCGCCATTCTGATGAGCGACCCGAGCGAACGAGGTAAAGGTACAAAATAGGTCGTTGCGACCTCTATCACTCAGAGTCACTCAATCAAGAAAAATATCGAACCGCGAAATAAATCGAATATCAAACAAAGCAAAGCAAGCGGTCCTAGCTATGGGATTAACCTGGTATAGCTCCCAGGGTCGAACACAAGGAGCACGGGTTGGCCTAGGGCCTACGAAGTAGTAAAAAGAAGATAAAATAAAAGAAAAGTATTTTTTAGTGGTTTTTAAGAATTTTTATATTTTTTTAGGATTTTAGAATATGAAGAAAATAAAAGAAGGCAAAAGCAAGCACACTTTGGCAATTTATTTAACACACCAAAAATCAAGCAAAAATTCAAGAAAAATTGTTTTTATGTTTTTTAAGTTTTTAAGTGTTTTTGGTGAATTTTTGATATTTTTATAAGGTGTAATTTATTTTCTAAAAATCAAACAGTGCTAAAAAGAAAGGGTACTGTCCAGCAAGGCCCAAAACCCAAAGATAAAATATCTACGGATCTCAGAGGGCCCTGGAGGTAATTTTCCTGTATTCTAGAGAAAATAAGGAAAATTTGGGCACCAAAATTATTGTTTTTGGATTTTTAGATTATTTATTATAATTTTTATGAGTTTTTAAGGGTTTTTAGATTTTTAGGGTTTTGAAGTGATGAAAAATAGCCAAAATTGGCTAGAAAATCAAACAACAAACACAGAACAGTAGCTAATTTTTTTAGAATTTTTGGGGGTGATTTTATATTTTTTTGGAATTTTTAAACCTAGACAGTAGCTAAAAAGGATGTTTTTGAATTTTTAAAAATACTAAATCAAATCAAAAATGTCCTAAAAAATTCTCAAAAATCCAACAACATGGCAGGAGCCATGTGTCAAATTTTCATCGAATTTGGAGGTGGTTTGATATTTATTCAAAAATCATAAGGGGGCACAGTGCACAGGGACGTAAGTGCAAATACCCGCAAGTCTGGGGGCCAAGGTGCAAAAATCCCAGCTAAACACGCGCGTGGCGCGTGCCTGGGGCACTCAGGGGCCTTTTGGTAATAAAAACCAACTCCTGGGACCTTTTGGTAACTCGTACCAAAAAGTCCAAGGGTACGGTTGCAATTTACCCACTAAAATCCGCACATGTAGAAATAAAAGGCTCACAGGGGTATAGATGCAATTACCAAAAAGTATTCATTCATTCAAGAACCCATCAGAACTACAGGATAAAAGATGTAAATAGCCCAACTAAACACGTGACGAAGCACGTGGACTCACATACACAGGGGCATACATGCAAATACAAACAAGCACCAGGTCCAGAATGCAATTTACCTTACGTAAATAAAACTACTAAAGTATTTACAGGACTAGAAATAAAAGACGCAAACTACGAGGGGACCTAAGTAAATTACCCCTTTATTCGTCGACGGCTGGATAGGCGCCACGTAGGTGATCGGACGGCTCAGAATGGGTGGCGCTTCTCTTCTCTTCCGCACGTGGCCGATCGACGGTGCAGAGGGGGCCACGTGGATGATCCAACGGGTCAGGTGCTGTGGGTTCCCTCTCTCTGATCTGACGGTCCGGATGGCTCCTCTGGATGATCGGATGGATGCTGCTCCTCGGTGAACGGACGGACACGATCAAAACTGGAGCGGAGGGGCCATCAGACGGTGCTGGAGGATGGTGGAAGAACACTCAGCCGGCGAGCTTCGCCGGCCTCGTGTGCGTGCTAGGCTCCTCCTCAGCTGCCTCCAAGTGTCGGAGAAGATCGGCGGTGCAGTCCCGCAGCTGCTGAAGACCTCAGATGACCCGGCCGAGCCCTGGAGGGGCTCCGGCGAGGTCGGCGGCGCGGAGCTCTTGGCCTGAATGTGAGGGGGCCTCAGATGGCTCCCTCTTGACCTGCAAAGCGAACCAAAAGCTTCGCGGGTCGAGGGCAAAGTGCCTCGACCCGAAGAAGCGGCGTGAGGGTGAACAAGGGATCGGGGCGAACGAGCTCCGGCGAGCGGAGGATGGTGGAACTCGACTCCCAGCTCCGGGGCGAGCTGGGTTGGATGAATGGGCGAAGAACGTGCGTGAGGGAGTGGCGAAGGTGATAGTGTGCTCCGATGATCGAGATAGTACGCGATATGGCCGGAATCAGAGGAACACGTCGGAGAGTCGATTTGGGCGAAACTACAAATTAAACGAAATGGCGAGCTAAAAGGCTACCTGGGTGGAGCGAAAGACTGGGCTGGAGCTTGGCTAGCTCCTGGTCGTCGCCTCGAAGGGCGTCAAGGCCTGAGGCTCGAGCTCCGGTCGGGTGGCGGAGCACGGCGGCGCGAAGCTGCCGGATCGATGGTCGGGGCACCCTCTCCTCACTGCAACAGGGGCAAACGCGAGCTGTCACCTCGGTGGTTGCTCTGGAGGTCACGGGAATGAAAGTGGCGAGCCAAAGATGGAAAGAAAGTGCGGCGGAGCTCGGCTTTTATGTGGGTGCAGGTCCGGGAAGAAGAGCTCGGGTCCGGCTCGATTGAGCACGGATCCCTAGGAACGGTGTCGGGCGAGATTCCCGGATTCCTGGGGGATAATTAGGACCGTGGATTAGGCTAAATGGAGGTCGGATCTGGCGGGGATAAATGGAAGAAGTCGGGTCCGCGAACCAGACCCGGCTCTGGTGGTCCTGGGGGGGGGAGTTGACCGGGGGTCAACAATCCCCCGTGGACCAATCAGAGCCCGCCAAGCCTTAAATCCTTATTTGATTTTTTTGGGCCATTAAATGGCCGAATTTTCAAAAACTTAAAACACAAAATATTTTTATTTTATTTTTTTCTATTTTTTGTAATTTTTAATTAATTTTTGGAAATAAAAATAAGGTATATACAATATAGGTCTATACATAGGTATATATACAATATATGATTTTTAATTTTTGATTTTTAATTAGTTATTTTTATACATTTTTATTCCTATTTTATATTTTATTTATTTATAGGATAAAATGAGGAATAAAAAGCTATTTTTATTTTATTTTTATTAATTATATACATAGGTGAAATAAATAGTTATTTACAACTATATACATGGTATATATATACACTATATTTTTGTGTTTTTAATTTTGTAATTTTTATTTGATTTTTGTTTTGTTTCTTTTTATTTATTTTATTTACAATATATAATAAAGAGTATTTACAAAAAGTTTAGAAAATAAGTTTATTTACAAGGTGAAATAGATGAGGATGATGGTCTTATGTACATGGTGAAGGGGTATTTTTGCATTTTTGATTTTTAGATTTTTGTTTTGTTTTTAATAGTGTATAAATATGTACAAATTTTTACAAAATATTTACAACATATTTTTGGGTGAGGAAAATAAGTATTTTATTTATGTACAAGTATATACACATGTGAGCCCCTATCTCCCTCTACTTGGCTTTTATGGGGTCAGGCCCATGCTGAGCCCTCCCTTGGGTTAGGTTGCTCAATATTTATTCTAAATATTTCCCTCTTTTTCTTTTTCATCTTTATTCTTTTATTTTTGCACAAAAACATGCTAATTATCTATATTTACAAACATGCATGCTTTTGCTAATTGACCCTATTTACACATATCTACATGCATTTGCATAGGTTTTTGTAGCTAAAATATAAGAATAAAGAGTGATGAATGGGTATTCATCAAGGGCATGAAAGGACTAGTGGTAGACTACATAGGCAAGCGAAGATCGTAAGGTAAAATAGTATTTTTATGGTTTCAATTTACTTCGTTAAAAATGTTAATTAATAAACTCCTAATATGCAACGTATCCGAGATCAATAATCCGTAGTACATATATAGTTATTTGTTGGGCGATCTCTGTGGGATTTAGTTTATTACTTAAGAAATTCATATTGATCTTTATTGGATTAAGTCAAAATTTGTATTAACATAATTAGCATTTAATATCTAAATTCCTGAAGAGGACTTGTGTATTGCCAGATATTAGTTAATAGATTTTTTTACTTAGTGTACCATTGTATGCTTTTATGATTAAAATATTTCTGTATATTATCCATGATTATAGTGTATTAATGTGCAACTTGTAATTTGTTATTAAGAAACGTGGACCATACATCACTTATATTATCCTTGAAAAGGAGATATCAAGAAAAGTCATTGTTGAAGACATCATTGATGATTCCTATGTGATGAAAAATTGTCGAACGCAACTTTGATAAAGTATATAAGTTTATCCATCACCTTTAAAAGTATGTACCTTAATAGTAGTATTTTAAGTTATTTATATACTTGACTAAATATCGAGAGACGTAAAATTATCATTTGGATATGTCCATTTGGAGAATGAGATCTAACCGAAACCTGTGCTCCTATCATGCCCTTTACCTTTAGCGTCTGATATATTGAACTCATACATCAGAATGTTTGCCCTACGTGGAAGTTGTGAGTGACGGTTCCCATGACATGCACCTCTTTTCATGGCGTGGTCCGATTCTTCCGACGATGACCATTTCATTCGGCAACTGCTCTCGCAACTGCCTCTTATATATCCATCTCTGGAACAGGCGGTTCTGCAGCCCCGCAAGAAACAACTCCCATTTCTACAACTCTATATATTCGCGTCCTACTCTTCGTCGTAATACGCATGAATCCCTTGAAGACACGTACATATTCCTGGTTACAAGATTGGATGATGATCAAGTGGATCTTCGAAGCATTCAATAATAAATCTGGCATTCATGTTCGCTGCAAAGATTGATGGGTACTATGGCTCACCGGAACGGTGAGTCTCTTGGCTGGCTGGCTGGCTGGGAGCATTACGTCGCGTAGCTATACGGAGGTGCGTAAAAAAATTTCAAACGGCCGGTCGCTTAATTTGTTTGTAGCTGGGTTTTCAAATGTTTAGAAAATTAATGCTGTGATATATGTTCTGTACATGTACTCGTTGCATTGAAGTAGATGGTGACGATCCTCCCAGCCGGTCTGAGGTACTTTGCACCCCGTCATGATGTATCATGAAGGGATGCAAAGCACCTTGCGCTCGGCCGAGATGATCGTCGCGAGCTTCTTCAATGCATCCACTCCAGCACTGTTGGGATTCTTCGCAAGCTTCTCCAACGTACGTGAGCTTCGACTCGTTGTGTATGTTCACGACGTTGTCATCCAGGCAGATAGAAGACGCACTGGTCGAAGCACAGCGACGAGGCAGAGATATTAACTGAAGCCAACATCTGCAATGCTGCTGCTACATGCGCAAAAACAACATGGCCATTGAGGAGGACCCTTTTTTACGTAAATGTTTGATCAAGTATATAATGTTATGTATATTAATTCAGCAAATCAATTCCTCTTGTTGTGTGCGATTAATTCTTGTTGAATGTGTACGTGCTGGTTGTTGATGTGTAGTCACTGACGTCGTTTGTAATATATAACGTAACGAGTAGAAAACTTCCATCAAATTGCATGGCGCAGAGAGTTAATGCCGTTTACCAAATGGTTGATGTCCATCTGCCGCAGGTATTCATTTCTTTTATTTCTTCGTGAACGAGTGTAACCTACTAGTAGACTGAATTAAGTATCGGTATCCGGAGTGGCTTTTTGAGGGGACTGCGGACTTTTGGGAGCGCATAGGGATTGGATGGGCACGCATTGAAAGAGGGAGATCAGAGATGATAGGGATGATCTGGACGATTGGGGTAGCCAGAAATGGGACACTATTCTGGAATGAGCGTGTATATGGTGAAAATGTTGTGATCTATGTTAAAGTGTTGGTGGAGGGTTCGTGTATGTAATGGTTTTTTTACATCCTGACCGCCTATAGGGTTGTAATCTTTTGAAATCGTAACGATGAAGTTTTGGGCTCACACCTATAGAGTGATGGCCCTTTTTTCCCTAAAAAAGTATTGGGCATCCGTGCTTTGCAGGCAGCAGAATAATTACTTGATCATGAAATTTAGAGCGATATATACTCTATATATGGTAGAATTTATAATCATGTTGGTATTTAATTTAAAATAGGAAATATATAGGAAGGTCCATGTAATAGTTACATTCGAGATTGAATATTTAAGGGGGTGCTGTAATGGTTGATAACACAAAATCCCGAGCAACTAAGGTAAAGGTACTAAGTCGATGGTCGTTGCGACCTCAATCGCTCGGATGTGTATATCAAGAAAAATCGAACCACTAATTACAAATCAAGCAATCAAAACAAAGAAGGGGTCCTGCTATATGTTTAACCTGTTATAGCACCCAGGGTCGAACTCAAGGAGCACGGATTGGCCGAAGGCCTACGAAGTAGTAAAAATAAGGAAAATAAAAGACAAAATATTTTTTTAGTGGTTTTTAGTTATTTTTATATTTTCCTGGATTTTTAATATGTAAAGAAAATAATAAAAACAAAAACAATCACACTTTGACAAATTATTTAAGGCAACAAAATTCAACCAAAAATTAAAACAAAAATATTTTTATGTGTTTTATATTTTTTTATGTTTTTAATGAATTTTTGATAATTTTCTAAGGTGTATTTTATTTTCTAAAAATCAAACAGTGGGGTATTGTCCAGCCAAGCCCAAAAGCCCTAGATAAAATACCTAAGGACCTCAAAAAGGCCTGGAGTAATTTTCCTAAAAAATGGATGTAATAAGGAAAATTTAGGTACCAGATTTATTGTTTTTGGATTTTTAATGTATTTATTAGAATTTTTATGGGTTTTTTGGGGTTTTTAAGTTTTTAATGTTTTTAAGGAATGAAAAATAGCCAAAATTGGTTAGAAAATCAAACAAACTAAACTAAACAGTAGCTACTTTTTATGGAATTTTTAGAGGGGTTTTTATATTTTTTAATGATTTTTCAATCTAGACAGTAGCAAAAATGAAGGTTTTTGAATTTTTAAAAATAGCAAACACAATCAAAAATGTCCTCAAAAATTCACAAAAATCCTACACCATGGCAGGAGCCATGTGTCAAATTTTCATCGAATTTGGAGGTGATTTGATATTTTATTCAAAAATAAAGAAAAGCAACAGTGCACAGGGACCTTTCTGCAATTAAAACAAAGTTCTGGGTCCCTGGAGGAACAAGCTTGGAAAGATTAGGGCTAGAAATGCAAATTACCCCCCGGGCCACGCACGATACACGTGACTCAGGCCTGGGGGGACCTAATTGCAATTCCTATTTCTATAAATGCAAAACGTAACCAGCCAGAACCACAGGGTCAAAAATGCAAATGTACCAAAATACCACGTGACGATGCACGTGTCCACAATAAGCAGGGGTATAAATGCAAATCACATAAAAGTTAAGGTCCTCAGTGCAAAATTTACAAAAATAAAAGCGCTACACTACGTATTTACATGATTAAAAATTAAATGCATAAAGTAAAGGGGCCTAAGGACAAATTACCCCTTTTATTAATGTCGAGGGTCGGATGCACGACGCGTGGCAGGTTGGATGGATGGGATGGTGCGCCGCACACAAGAGCAACCCCTCGAGTCGATCCGACGGCTGGTATGTGTCCACGTGGATGATCGGACGAAGATGCTGCAACGTGGGTCTTCGAAGAAGTCCGGGCTCGGATCGGATGGACGAGGTGAAGCCACGTGCTTGATCGGATGGCCGAGAGGCGTCGTGGCTTAACCTCGCTGCTCAACGGTGAAGATCGACCCCAGGGAGATCCGATGGTCAGTGCTGCTCCGTGGATGAACGGGCGAGATCTAAACTGGAGCGTCGAGGTCGATCTGACGGTGGACGAAGGATCTGGAGGAACTGGCGGCCGGCGAGCTTCGCCGGCCCTCTGCGTGTACGGTAGTCCTCGTCCGGTGCTTAGGAGATGCTAGAAAGCTTCGCCATGAAGCTCCGCACCCGATGCACTGCTCCGATGGAGGCGAGGAGCTCCAGAGAGCTCCGGCGACGTGAAAGAACTGGAGCTGCTGTGCCCAGAAGTTCCGACCTCCAGATGAGGTCGATTAGCCTCGATACTTGCACAGGAAAGAAGCTGGGTCGAGGGCATAGTGCCTCGACCTGTCAGAGCGGGCGGAAGGTGAACGGTGAGGCGCTGTGGGGGGCTCTCCGGCGAGCGGCGGAGGGTGAGAGCCGAAGCCCTGCTCCGGGGCGAGACAGGGGGAGTGAAGGGGCGGAGAATGTGGATAGGAGTCAGGCGAAGGTGGTGGTGGTGTCGGATGGCCGAGTGCGTGGACGGAGACGGCAGGCGGAAGCGGCGGAGCTAAGCTACTGAAAATCGAAAAATCCTATTCTACGCTATTCTACGGGCTAAAGGAACTACCTGATGGATGCATTCGACTGGGGTGGAGCCGGTGGAGCTCCCGGTCGTTGCCTCAAGGGGCCGTCGAGTTCCCCGAGGCTCAGCGCGCTTGCGGCGGCGCACGGCGGCAAGAACCACCGGATCAGTGACTCCCGGCTTCCCGGGCCTCGCTGCAACTCCAAGGGGCTACGGCTGTCACTCAGGGATGCTGGAGGAGCTCACAGGCACCGAGGGGAAGATCAAAGATGCGTGAATTAGGTCGCCGGTGACGACGTTAAATATGGTGCCGGATCCGAGAAGATGGCGTTCGGGCGAGTCAGGCGGAGCTCGGATCTAGCAAACCCACCCCGGGCGAGGATCCTGGATAATCGGCGAGTAATCGGGGCTCGGGGTTTGGGTTAATGGCGGTCGGGTCAGGCGGGCAAAAAGTCGAGAAAACGGGTCGGTCGCCTGATCCGCGAAAGAAGAAGGTCCGCGGGGGAAGTTGACCGGGGTCAACAAACCCCCGTGGACCAATCAGGAGCCACCAAATATTGAATTTTTATTTCTTTATTTTAGGCTAGAAAATGACCGAATTTACAAAAACTTAAAACATGAAATATTTTTATTTTATTTTTTTCTATTTTTTGGTGATTTTTAATTAATTTTTGGAAATAAAAATAGGCTATATACATAATATGTACTATATATAGGTATATACAATATATAGTGTTTTGATTTTTGATTTTTGTATATTATTTTTATACAATTTTTATTCCCATTTTATATTTTATTTATTTATAGAATAAAATAAGGAATAAAAGGGTGTTTTTATTATTTATATACATAGGTAAAATAAATAGATATATACATCTATATACAAGGTATATGTACAATGTATTTTGGTATTTTTGATTTTTCTTTTTTTATTTTGATTTTTGTTTTGATTCTTTTTATTTTATTTATTTACAAAGTATAACATAGACTATTTACAAAAAGTTTTAAAAATTAATTTTGTATATTTACAAAGCTAAATAAATATATATATGTGTGGTTTATGTACATGATGAAAGGGGTATTTTTTATCTTTTTGATTTTTATCTTTTTATTTTGTTTTTATATTTTTATAAATATATACAAGCATATTTTTGGTGAGGAAAAATATTTTTATTTTGTTTACATAAATATATACACAAGAGCTCCTATCTCCCTCTACTTTGGCTTTTATGCGGTCAGGCCCATGCTGAGCCCTCCCTTGGGTTAGGTTGCTCAATATTTATTCTAAATATTTCCCTCTTTTTCTTTTTAATCTTTATTCTTTTATTTTTGCACAAAAACATGCTAATTATAGGTTTTTACGCAATGCATGCTTTTGGTAATTATTCCTATTTACACATATCTACATGCATTTGCAAAGGTTTTTGTAGCTAAAATATAAGAATAAAGAGTGATGAATGGGTATTCATCACCCCCCTATACTTAACTTTGCTAGTCCCTTAGCAAACACTTATTTGAAAAAGAAGTGAAAAAGAAAGAAAGAAAAAGAAAAAGAGGATGCACATGGATCAAGGTTGATTATTAAACTTGCCTTCATTAAATTGGGGTATGGAGCTCGATCAGATCTTTGGATTATTAATGTGTCGGAACCTTATTTAGACTTAAGCTTAAAACCTAACAGCCTCTAATTTCCACTAATTATAACCAAGACTCCTCAATGCTCCAGATCAGAACAAGTCATCAATCACAAACCCTGAAGACCATAAATCTTTTCTTGTCCTGTGAATGTGAAGTCTAAGCTCTCCACCTCAGAAATGGCAACTTGACAACCCTCCCCAACAAGGTAACTCTATGACCTCAATCTGGCCACTCTTTCCTCGAGGAGCGGGGTATTCCCTTCTAAGTTCAAGTTCAACCGGCTCAAGAAGAGGGGGAAGAAGAGAATGGGTCAAGGCCAGTGTAGCCAAGTACCCTTGGGAGCTTGACCAGTGTAGCCAAGTCTCCCTGCTGCAAGCTACAACAGGTGGATCATGAAACCAAGCTTTGCTTATTGCACTCTATATACATACTCCGGTGGGATTATCATTTTCTCTCAGACCCACCACTTTTTTGGAGTTCTTTTCTTTTTGCACATTTTTTTTTCAAGTGCATCTGTACAACATATACATGTGCAGCATATATACAAGGAGTTTTTCCTCTTGAGCCAGTAGACTATCCCTCTTTTGAAGCTTTATTGCAACCCACAACTCCCGTCGTTAGACCTCATGGCAACCAGACCAAGTTGAGACGCACTTCCTTCACTAAAAGAAGAAGAGAGGTTCCGCCTAGAAGTACTACCCTCATATGCTACCCCAAGCCAAGGAAGACTGCCTCCTCACCACCTCATCCGTAGAGAGCTCGGTGCATAGTGCTGGTGTCCAAGTAAAGCCATAATCTATATGAGTCATGTGTTGTTGTTAAGTGCTCTACTTAGGCTCATTGAGATGACATGTGACCATAGCCTAGTGGACTCAAAGAATTAAGTCACCATGGACCTGAAAAGCCTTAAACCTAAGTCCTCTAAGGTTCCTCTTAGAAATTAGGTGGATTAAGATCTTAATCAAGCTCCATTTCTCAATTTGATTCCAGGCTAGTTTAAATGTCAACTATCACCCAAGAAAAACTATATACATATGTACAAAAGATGCTTATTTACACAAATTTTTACAATCATGCAAAATTTTTGAAAAATGTTTTGAAATCATGAATGAATGATGCATGAAGTGCAAGTTTTGAAAAAAGATATTTACACACATTTACACAAGATTTTTGCAAACTTTTGATTTTTCAAAACATTTTGGAAAAATTTTGTACTATATACATAATTTTGATACAAAAATATTTACACAAGCTTTACACAAAAGATTTTTGAAATCATTTTTACAAAAATAATTTGTACACTAGCTATGTATGTGCAAATAAAAGAAGGTTATGTACATGAAAATTTTTAATTTTTGTGGTTTTTAGCCATTTTTATTTATTAATACACTCACACAAAGTACGAGTTATGGCTAAAGTATATATGAAATATATACACACCCCCCCATACTTAGCTCAAACGATGTCCTCAGAGTCAAGAGCGATGAAGAAGACATAACTCGTGCTAGGTATAGGAAAGTGAAAAGGAAAGCTATACAAAAAGGAAATGAAAAGTCAAGAGGGACCCAGGTCTCCCCCCTATACTTAGGATCAAGTAATCCTAAGTATAGCAGGCTGCATACTAAGGGAAAACCTGAGTGCAGAATGTACAGGGTCTACCCCCCTATACTTAGGGTGAAATATCCCTAAGTATAGGCAGCAAAACAGGGGTAGCAAAACACAAAGAAAATCAACGAATATATACAAGACGGAGGACATTACTCCCCCTATACTTAAGGTGAGAACCTTAAGTATAGGCAACGACAGGAGTGATGGAACAGAACGAAGAACAACCCGGTGTTTTCACCCCCCTATACTTAGGATTAGCAGTATCCTAAGTATAGCAAAGATAATCCTAAGCGAGACCTGGGGTGAAAACAAGAACGGAAGAAAGAAGGATCAAAGTAAGTCGAAACACGTATAAACAAAAGAGTACAATGTTGAGGTGCCTCTCAACAAGCGCTAGGTTTTACGCCCCTAGCTGGGCGCAAAGGCTAGGATAATGCAGTATAAAGTTTTATGACGGCATCGGTAAGGCGAATGCCGTACTGTCGTCACAGTCTCGGTGTGAGAACAACGACGAACTCAGCAGTGTAAAGTAAGACACCCATGTATACAATCAGGCGGGTGTCTGCTACCGACCTGTGATATGGAAAGAAGTGATCGGGATCCGGTAACACAAAAGAAATCATCGGCTCTGGTTTAGACTGGAGTGAGAGTATAGAGCCAACGAAATCAAACGTGGAGAAGGATGGATCAGTAATAGAATCCTCCACGTCAATCAGTGTCTCAAGCAGGTGTGGGCAATCAAGATCAGGAGACTCTCTAAACAAACTGATATCCGATGCATGAGATAGAATCATATCAGGCAAATCATCGAACATCTCCAGAATGGGCTCATCCTCGCGAGGGTTGTCGAGGTGAGAAGACTCAGAATCAGAAAGATCTAAAGACTCGGTTTCGTGTTCCGCCATATCGGAAACATTCTCAGTAGGTGAAACCGAGTACTCATCGAGTGTGGCATCCTCCCGCAGATAACCCTCGGGGATGGATGCAAGATCAGAAGCGACTAGAAGAGGATCAGGATATAGATGGGCATCTGCGCTGCTATCAAGTATCCACTCAGTGCACCAGGCTGCATCATCATCGGAAGTGTAAGTCTCAGCAATCTGGAAGTGGGAGAAGGTACTAGTCAACACCGCGGAAGCTGGCAAAGTGTCTGCGGCTGATCCTCGCTCTGCGGCTATGCTGGCTGCCAACTGGTCCTCAGGAAATGTATCTATCTCAATAAAGTGTAGGACAAAAGGCTCGAAGACGGGACTCTCTATATCTGTGCTCTCAAAGTGCGGTCCCTCCTCAAGCTGTGGCTGCTGGGCTGAGTCCTGGTGACTGTCTGCATCCGAGAAGTGTCTCTGCAGGAAGGAGACTGACTCCTCCGGGACTGGAAACTGAAGTGTCTGAATCAATGGCTGCAAAAGCTGGGGCTCCTCCGGCTCCTGGAGTACCAGAAGATCTGATATCCAAGACTCGTCGACTGGGAACTCTGGAACTGACTCGAACTCCGACTGGAAGGCCAACGGGAACTCAAGTAGACTCTGGGTCCGAACCTCTGCTATCGCGGTCATCTCCTCTGTCAATGGTGCGACATCATCCAAATCCTCGGGCTGGTGTGTAGAAGCTGAATCACCATGTAAAGTGACACACCGTACTGGTACAGCATCGTCCACATGTGTTGTCCCGACCAAGGCATCTCGTGTAGAACTCTGTGAAAGTAACCTCGAGATGGTATCCAGGAAGTGAATGTCGGAACTGCGGTGTGAACCGCCACATGTGGTAATCACCAGTACAAGCTGCTCTGCGGTCATCCCCCGCATGGAGATCTCAATCAAATCTGTCAGTGGAAGTCCATGGTCTGGAAATCTCCTCAAGAGGTCAAGAAACCTCGGCCATGCCTCGTACAATGGCTCCTGGGGGTCAACTGAAAAGTCCATGATCAAAGACCGCATGAAATCTGCTCTCCGTGGAGGGAAGTATCTCTGCAAGAACTCTCGGCGTAGCTCTCCCCACGTCTCGAATGTCCTTCCCAATCGTCGGTGCCACCTCATGGCTCTGTCATGAAGCGTGAATGGGAAGGTCCTGCTCATAAGCTCCTCTGCAGTGATATCTGAATATCTATGTGCTCTACAAAACTCCTCGAAAGCTGAAAGGTGAAGATAAGGCTCCTCGTGCGCCTCTCCTGAAAATGTCGGCAGCTGCTGAATGTAATCCACATCCAAGATGAATGGACCAAGTGTAGAAGCTGACTGAGCTCCATATGCTATCTGCTCCTCCATCCTTCTGGAATAGGATGAGTCCGCTGATCTCCACTGCTCTCTCGGATCACCAACGGAGTGTGCTCTCAACTCAGCCACAGCATCGTCCGGGTCTTGCATCTGCTCTGTCTGATATCCTCGGACGTCTCGCACAGCATGCCCAGAGTGATGAGATGAAAGGGAGGGAGGGAGCGGGAGGTTGGTCGGAGATCCGACCTCCCTAGAAGGTGGACTGGAGTGATGGTCAGAAGACGGAGAAGAAGCCATAAGGGTCGGCTCGTAGTGAGGGGGATCCATCATCCAGGGATAAAGAAGAAGAAAGTGGAATGAAGGGAGGTGAGGGAGGGGAATAGAAGGAAGATGAGAAAGGATCGAAGGGATCTGGCAATCAAACAAGATGAACAAGCAAACCCCCAATTCACCTACGCACGCAGAGCTGAAGACCGAAGGGATCGGTCAATTATCTTGTCCATTTTATTTTAGGTGATCATCCAGTCTATCAGAGCGATTACGTGAGGTCAATAGGTATCCGGATCTTTCTCAACCGACTGTCCCGTACTGAAAGCCGGTAATCAGTCAAGAAAAGATCGGAGGCTCTATCCTAATGTACGGATCACTCTCTCGCTCATCCAAACCAAACAAGGAGGGGGTTACTCTCCCCAAGACAGATTTTTCGTGAGGTGTCTTTTAGGTCAAGTATGATTAGCAGTCCCGATTTTATTGTTTTTATTTTTAGATATTTTTCAAAAAAGAAACGTCCTAACGAATTTTTCGGTTCTCCTGGTTATTTAATCAAAAGCAGGGGGGAGAAGATGAAAAAGCCGATGCGTGATAAAATCAATGATGCATGTTGAGTAAGAAATGCGTACCTGTCTCCAGCACTCTACATGCAAGATGATCCGCGCATAAATGTAAAGACAGAAAAGAAACTACCTATATGATGCAAACGGGAAAGCCGAGTCCTAGATGAGCAATTCTAGCGAAGAACCGTCTAACCGGTCACCGACCTCCAAGCCAAAGAGTCCGGTCTTGGCCCGTCCCTCCTCTGTCCGACAAATCGGGGGTAGGAGTAAGCGCTTTACAGGACGGGCTGCGGCACGTAGGCTACGAAGGCAAATGAATCGGTTATTTTTATTAGTGATTTTTAAGTAGGTCCAATTAACGATCTATGGGAACAGATAAGCAATTAGGTGTGTGGATCCTACTAATTACGGCACAATCAACAAAAATTCCTAAGTCTAGGGGCTCGAGCAAAAACCGCGTAAACACCGGAAAAGGCAGAAAGAAAAGAAAAAGAAAGCCGCGAAAAAGCCGCGAAAAACCACGAAGGTCCTAAGGGTCCCCCGAGCACACCGGTGCTCGGCGAAACAGACCCGCTACGGCAGAGGAGTTCAAGTGTCTGAGAGTGTCCTGTATTATTACAATAATAAAAATAAAATGAAAGGCCTCGCCCACTCAGCTCTCTTTCACGCTCTCCTGCGGCTCCGCGAAGAAAAGAGCCGCCTCCGAATCCTGCGGTTGCGTCGGCTCTCGAGAGTAGCCGCCTCGGTTCTCGGGCCCTCGCAAGAAACAGCAAAGTGGTTAGAACCAACAAAAATAAGCAAATAATAAGAAAAATAAAATGAAAGAAACTGAGGGTATATATGTAAAAATGCAAAAATAAAATAAACACACAAAATAAGACAAAAAAATAAAAGAAAAAGAAAATAAAACAAAATAAAATAAAAAGAAAATATAAACAAAAGCCGCGAAGAGCCGCGAGCTCTGAAAGAGCCGTGAAAAGCAGCGAAAATCAAAATGAAAAGAAAAGAAAAACTACTAAGCCGTGCTCCCCGGCAACGGCGCCATTCTGATAACACAAAATCCCGAACAACTAAGGTAAAGGTACTAAGTCGATGGTCGTTGCGACCTCAATCGCTCGGATGTGTATATCAAGAAAAATCGAACCACTAATTACAAATCAAGCAATCAAAACAAAGAAGCGGTCCTGCTATATGTTTAACCTGGTATAGCACCCAGGGTCGAACTCAAGGAGCACGGATTGGCCGAAGGCCTACGAAGTAGTAAAAATAAGGAAAATAAAAGACAAAATATTTTTTTAGTGGTTTTTAATTATTTTTATATTTTTCTGGATTTTTAATATGTAAAGAAAATAATAAAAACAAAAACAATCACACTATGACAAATTATTTAAGGCAACAAAATTCAACCAAAAATTAAAACAAAAATATTTTTATGTGTTTTATGTTTTTAGTGAATTTTTGATAATTTTCTGATGTGTATTTTATTTTCTAAAAATCAAACAGTGCTAACAGCAAGGGGTACTGTCCAGCCAAGCCCAAAAGCCCTAGATAAAATACCTAAAGACCTCAAAAAGGGCTGGAGGTAATTTTCCTAAAAAATGGATGCAATAAGGAAAATTTAGGTACCAGATTTATTGTTTTTGGATTTTTAATGTATTTATTAGAATTTTTATGGGTTTTTTGGGGTTTTTAAGTTTTTAAGGTTTTTAAGCAATGAAAAATAGCCAAAATTGGCTAGAAAATCAAACAAACTAAATTAAACAGTAGCTACTTTTTATGGAATTTTTAGAGGGGTTTTTATATTTTTTTATGATTTTTCAATCTAGACAGTAGCAAAAATGAAGGTTTTTGAATTTTTAAAAATAGCAAACACAATCATTAATGTCCTCAAAAATTCACAAAAATCCTACACCATGGCAGGAGCCATGTTTCAAATTTTCATCGAATTTGGAGGTGATTTGATATTTTATTCAAAAATAAAGAAAAGCAACAGTGCACAGGGACCTTTCTGCAATTAAAACAAAGTTCTGGGTCCCTGGAGGAACAAGCTTGGAAAGCTTAGGGCTAGAAATGCAAATTACCCCCCGGGCCATGCACGATACACGTGACTCAGGCCTGGGGGGGCCTAATTGCAATTCCTATTTCTATAAATGCAAAACGTAACCAGCTAGAACCACAGGGTCAAAAATGCAAATGTACCAAAATACCACGTGACGATGCACGTGTCCACAATAAGCAGGGGTATAAATGCAAATCACATAAAAGTTAAGGTCCTCAGTGCAAAATTTACAAAAATAAAAGCGCTACACTACGTATTTACATGATTAAAAACTAAATGCATAAAGTAAAGGGGCCTAAGGGCAAATTACCCCTTTTATTAATGTCGAGGGTCGGATGCACGACGCATGGCAGGTTGGATGGATGGGATGGTGCGCCGCACACAAGAGCAACCCCTCGAGTCGATCCGACGGCTGGTATGTGTCCACGTGGATGATCGGACGAAGATGTTGCAACGTGGGTCTTCGAAGAAGTCCGGGCTCGGATCGGATGGACGAGGTGAAGCCACGTGCTTGATCGGATGGCCGAGAGGCGTCGTGGCTTAACCTCGCTGCTCAACGGTGAAGATCGACCCCAGGGAGATCCGATGGTCAGTGCTGCTCCGTGGATGAACGGGCGAGATCTAAACTAGAGCATCGAGGTCGATCTGACGGTGGACGAAGGATCTGGAGGAACTGGCGGCCGGCGAGCTTCGCCGGCCCTCTGCGTGTACGGTAGTCCTCGTCCGGTGCTTAGGAGATGCTAGAAAGCTTCGCCATGAAGCTCCGCACCCGATGCACTGCTCCGATGGAGGCGAGGAGCTCCAGAGAGCTCCGGCGACGTGAAAGAACTGGAGCTGCTGTGCCCAGAAGTTCCGACCTCCAGATGAGGTCGATTAGCCTCGATACCTGCACAGGAAAGAAGCTGGGTCTAGGGCAAAGTGCCTCGACCCGTCAGAGCGGGCGGAAGGTGAACGGTGAGGCGCTGTGGGGGGCTCTCCGGCGAGCGGCGAAGGGTGAGAGCCGAAGCCCTGCTCCGGGGCGAGACAGGGGGAGTGAAGGGGCGGAGAATGTGGATAGGAGTCAGGCGAAGGTGGTGGTGGTGTCAGATGGTCGAGTGCGTGGACGGAGACGGCAGGCGGAAGCGGCGGAGCTAAGCTACTGAAAATCGAAAAATCCTATTCTACGCTATTCTACGGGCTAAAGGAACTACCTGATGTATGCATTCGACTGGGGTGGAGCCGGTGGAGATCCCGGTCGTTGCCTCAAGGGGCCGTCGAGTTCCCCGAGGCTCAGCGCGCTTGCGGCGGCGCACGGCGGCAAGAACCACCGGATTAGTGACTCCCGGCTTCCCGGGCCTCGCTGCAACTCCAAGGGGCCACGGCTGTCACTCAGGGACGCTGGAGGAGCTCACAGGCACCGAGGGGAAGATCAAAGATGCGTGAATTAGGTCGCCGGTGACGACGTTAAATATGGTGCCGGATCCGAGAAGATGGTGTTCGGGCGAGTCAGGCGGAGCTCGGATCTAGCAAACCCACCCCGGGCGAGGATCCTGGATAATCGGAGATTAATCGGGGCCCGGGGTTTGGGTTAATGGCGGTCGGGTCAGGCGGGCAAAAAGTCGAGAAAACGGGTCGGTCGCCTGATCCGCGAAAGAAGAAGGTCCGCGGGGGAAGTTGACCGGGGTCAACAAACCCCCGTGGACCAATCAGGAGCCACCAAATATTGAATTTTTATTTCTTTATTTTAGGCTAGAAAATGACCGAATTTACAAAAACTTAAAACATGAAATATTTTTATTTTATTTTTTTCTATTTTTTGGTGATTTTTAATTAATTTTTGGAAATAAAAATAGGCTATATACATAATATGTACTATATATAGGTATATACAATATATAGAGTTTTGATTTTTGATTTTTATATATTATTTTTATACAATTTTTATTCCCATTTTATATTTTATTTATTTATAGAATAAAATAAGGAATAAAGGGTGTTTTTATTATTTATATACATAGGTAAAATAAATAGATATATACATCTATATACAAGGTATATGTACAATGTATTTTGGTATTTTTGATTTTTCTATTTTTATTTTGATTTTTGTTTTGATTCTTTTTATTTTATTTATTTACAAAGTATAACATAGACTATTTACAAAAAATTTTAAAAATTAATTTTGTATATTTACAAAGCTAAATAAATATATATAGGTGTGGTTTATGTACATGATGAAAGGGGTATTTTTTATCTTTTTGATTTTTATCTTTTTATTTTGTTTTTATATTTTTATAAATATATACAGGCATATTTTTGGTGAGGAAAAATATTTTTATTTTGTTTACATAAATATATACACAAGAACTCCTATCTCCCTCTACTTTGGCTTTTATGCGGTCAGGCCCATGCTGAGCCCTCCCTTGGGTTAGGTTGCTCAATATTTATTCTAAATATTTCCCTCTTTTTCTTTTTAATCTTTATTCTTTTATTTTTGCACAAAAACATGCTAATTATAGGTTTTTACACATTGCATGCTTTTGGTAATTATTCCTATTTACACATATCTACATGCATTTGCAAAGGTTTTTGTAGCTAAAATATAAGAATAAAGAGTGATGAATGGGTATATATTTATGCGATATTACATGTATAATTTGTAAACAAAATAATATTGTAAAAAGAAATTATACATATGTGATATTAATATTTCTTTTTACATGTATAATTTGTATAGCGATCAAGATTCAATATTACGGAAAAATATTATATTCTGTATAGTATTGTATATATCCCTAATGAAAATGGGTCTATAATAATATTTTTTTAAAACATCGTCTCTAAGACGTCGATTGTTTAATATGTAATGACAATATTACTTATTACAAATTTATTTTTACTTATTACGAATTTATTTTTCAAACATGAAATTATAAATGAATTCTACATTCATTGTATATCATTTACGACGATACAGATAGCAATGCTTATCCATTGCAACATTTCAAAATTATAGCTAATTAAGTATCCTTATCAAAAAAAGATTTTATGACAAATAATATCGTGCGATATAGTTACATATTTGAATGTGGATAATAATTCGGAGGCAGTTGAGGATGGTGCGAATGTGCAATTTTGCATAAGGATACGTCTCCACGTTCTCAACTAAATAAATGTACAAAATTCAAGAATCGCTTCAACTTCAATTGTGGATTACTTGCTGAAGTTATGTGATCGACATTGAGGGTTTGTTTGGTAATTGGGTTGGATTGGGATATCATAGGAGGGTTGGAATGATAAATGTGATATGGTGTGACATTGATTATGTGTTATATTAACTTTTTTAATGATTATAATATTTTTATGTTAATTTTTTTATTTAATCATGATTAAAAATATTATAACAAAGAAATTGTATGATCTATAAAATTAATTCCAATAAAGGAATATAGGAATAGAGCAGATAGGGATGAGCATTGGGTTGGGCCGGTCCGGCCCAGCCTGAAGCCCAGCCCCAAACGAACATTGGGCCGGGCTTAGGCCCAACATTTAGGCTCAAATTTTTTTGGGCCGGGCGTGGGCTTGGCTTGGCCCAGCCTAACCCAGCCCAAAGGCCCAGTCTAAAGAGCGCCCGATCCCTTCCCATATCTTACACGTCTGGAAACTCTCACCTCTTGCATGCACACTCTGTGCATGTATCCTGTCTTCATACAATGTTTGTAAATCAAGGAAGCCTGGTGTGGGACATATGAGTTGATGATTGATGAATCCACGTTTCATCATCTTTATTCTATCATTTTGGCCTTAAAAACCCTAGTAAATGCGTGTAAATAGAGCTAATTCATGCATTTTAGCATTCATGTATATGTGTGTAAATATTGTATAAAACACAGTTTTTAATGCTAAAATTATAGAATAAAGAAAAGAAAAGAAAAGAATAAAATATTGTAAATATTTTATGACCCGAAATCCCGAGACCTAGGCATCTTGATGAATAGGTCGACAAGGAATAAAGTAGGGGGAGATAAGGTCAGAAATACAGATAAAATACCTATACTTTTCAATTCATTCTTTATTCATTTTGGGACCTATTTTTGGTTCCACTTTTTATTCATCAAATAAAGAAACTTTGTATATGAAAGTTGTAGATAAATTAATAAAGAAAAATACAAAATTGATTTCACAGAAAAATAATGTATAGATAAAAAGTTATGGTCTGAATAAAAATCCAAAATCCCAACTTCCCAGACCCGTATCTCACAAATGAAAACTCCAAATGCAGCGTACTCACCTTTAATTGTATATAGAAGAAAATAAGTTAATTAATGGCGGTGGTTTCGCATTTGGCGGAGCTACGGTTTGAAAGTTGAGTTTTGGACCCACATTGTACAGTGTACCGAATAAAATATTCAATTTATTATTTATTTATTATTTTTGTATTTTTATAATTATGTAATTATTACTTATAATAATTATGTACATTAAAATTGGAATAAAAACCTAAAGAAAAATTAAAATAAAAATACTTGTATAATAAGAGTACATAGATACAATACTATACAACACACTCTTATAATTTATTAATTATACAAAATAAATCAGAAAAATAAAATAAAAATATAATTTTGTATATAAAAGTATTCTATAATTTTATAAAATACTAAATAAAAATAATAAAAATAAAATACCTAAATAAAAATTAAATACTACAATACATAGAATAATATACCTATGTAAGGGTATAAAAGCAACTTGTAAAAATATACCTCTAAAAAATAAATAAAAATCACTATAAAATAATTTTTAAAAAAATAAACATTTTTTATTTTATAACCAAAATTTAAATAATTCATTTCCTATTTTTTTATCGAATTTATAAGCATTTTTGCCAAGGTTTTTTCTGGTTGGTCCACGTGGACCAACCAGATTTCTTCCTTGGTTGACCTCGGTCAACTCTCTGACCGAGGTCTAGCTATTGTCAGAGATGAGTTTTCTTGGATTTCGCGGATTTTTGGAGGCCGCACCTTTCGCCATTTGGGGTCGATTCCTTCACGAGTTTTTCTCCCCTACCATTGAACTTACTCGCCCATTGATTGTCTTGGGGATTGGGCCTCTGACGCGCCTCGTGCACCTCGTCGAAGGAGCCGTCTCCACCATGTTTCAAAAAGGCACCCCATCCTTCCTCTTGACTTTGAACCCTCTTCTACCCAGATCTAAACCCTAGTTCGCCGCGCTCCGGACCGGAGGGGTGACAGCCCTCCTCCAGCACGTGCGCGGGGCCTAGGCGAGGGCCGAGGCGGCGCTCCACCACCTCCGGCCATTCTTGGCCGTTGAGGTCCTTGTTCACGGTGTCCAGCCGTTCGAGCATGTTTTTAGTCGTTTTTTTGCTGCTGTTAATCGTGCTTGCACTCCTACATCTCATCTACATCTTTATCTTTTCATTTATCAGCTCGCATTCGCTAAATCAACCATTTGAAGTTCACCGGAGTTTTGCTCCGGTGAACTTTCCTCCGCACCATTCACATTCCTTCCGCGCCTTGAAGGACTTCGGAACCTTTCACTGTCGGTCCTCGTGCTTTGTTGCAGGTCCCAGGTCTTCAAGGACCCCCTCCTGGGGTCGAGTTTTGCTCAAACCGGAGGCACCTGGAGCTCGGTTCCGCTCCATGCTCGCCGGTCGATGCCGCTGCTCCGCCGCACCCGCTGAAGCCATCATTCGCCGGAGAGCAGCCGTGGGGATCTTCCAGTGGTGTCGGAGAAGTCGCAGGCACGGGGAGGCTCGAGCTCTGGCCGATTGAAGCTCGCCAAGCTCGAGATCTTCGCTGTTCTTGCCGGCCACTCCGCGTCCGTTGGATCAGCCCCCATTCCAGTTCTTTCATCAGCCGTTGGATCCCTGCAAGCCACAGCCATCAGATCGTAACTTCCAATCTAATCTTGGCCGTCCAAGGCCGAAGAGGTATCAGCCGTTGCGGTCGCGACGCGTGGCAAGTGGGAGCCGTCACGCCGTCCGATCGCGCGCCCGTGGGTAAATTTCACCCCATACCCCATGCGATTTTGTATTTCAAATGTAGAACTTAAACTTTCCTCTGAGCTTTATAACTTTGTGTAAATTTTGCATACGCGCCCCACAGTTTCCGTAAATTACTTCTATATCCCCGCCAGGCGCGTGCTGTGCACGTGGCGCGTGGAGTTTTTGTAGTGACCTCCCAGGGATTTTTCGTATTTAGTTTTACTACTGAAACTTGTGCTTGCAGTTCAAACAGTTCTGGCAATTTTGCGCATAGGCCCTCCTATTTCTGGCCATTTGCATAAACAACCCTTCCAGGCGCGCTTGGGGACTTTTGCAATCAAGCCCCAGCGGCTTTTGTTTTTTTTGTTTTGCCCAGAAATGTTTTGTTTCAGTTCAAATTTTGTGTGAAAATTGCTGACAAGCCCTTGGATCTTTTGAATATTACATTAAAGCCCCTGCACGTGTGCCTTTTCCTTATGTTGTTTTAATTTTTTTGCATGCATCTATTAAACCCAAAAAAATATACAAAAAATTAACTTAAGTCTCTGTTGCATCATAGATTAACGCTATATTTTTATTTTTCATGATTATTGCATTTTATTATTTATAAAAATTCAAAAATAGCCATTTTCAGCACTGTTTGCATTAGAAAATTACTAACAAATATAAAAACTATCAGAAAAATCCAAAAAAATATATTCTGTTTCTTTTAGTGTGTTCTACTTTCATTCCAAAAATCATTAAAAAATACAAACTAAACTCCTAAAAATTGCAAAACCCTAAAAACCTTTATAAAAATATTAAAAATTCTTCAAAAACCCTAAAAATATAATCTTGATGTCCAATTTTCTTATTTTATTATCTTTAAGTGAAAATTAATTTGGAGAATTTTTGATACTGTTTGCTATTGTATTTCTCCATTTTAGTTTCAGCCTTGCATTTTTGCCACTGTTTTCTTTATTTTGACAATTAAAAGTACCAAAAACATTCTAAAAATTACCCAAAAATCACAAAAATAGTAAAAAATCCAAAAAAATATCAAAAACATTTTATTTCTGAATTTTTGGTTATTTTTGCACATTTTTATAAATACTTTAGCTTGTCTTTTATTACATTGTCCTTATTTTCCAATATAGAAAAAGAAAATAAAAAAATATAAAATATAAAAAGAAAATATAGAAATCAGTAAATTAAAAATCAAAATACAAAAAAATATAAAATTAAAAACCCACAAAAAAAAATAAAATATAGCATAGTAGACTCTTGATCACATACACACACATTTTGGTGCCTTAGTACCCCGTTCTACCTGTCTGCTCCCTGTGTTCGACCTCTACACATACTTACACTATACACATCTTGTTGTAGAGTTATAATAAATTTTAACTCCGCACATTTATTTTCATTGCTTGATTTAATTGTCGTGGGTTAATTGTTGTTTGAATCGGGATTTCGTTGGAGGTCAAATCAGCGACTGTTGATTCGCCTTGTGAGTCAACACGACCTCTGCGATTTCTCGGTTCAACAATGATCATAGTATTTCAATTCAGAATTATTTTTCTTAATTAGTATATGATTTAGATTCTGATGGTTATTCTTGAATTTGTTAGTGTTTAATTTTTCCGATCAGAATATTTTCGATTATTGAACATTTTTCCCAATATGGGCATTATGTCCATTTTTTTAACATGCAATGCGTGGGCTGAACCAAAGAAAATGTTACGGGCCTAGGTCGGCCCAAGGTCGGACGTTTTTAAATGTACTAAATTACTCGAGGTAACCTGACAACAAAACATGCCCTAAGAGAATTTTTGCATGTTATTAGCAATCGACGATCTCAAGTAAATGTATAAAATTTAAAACATATCCGAATAGAAAATCCACCAACAATTTCGTAACACCAACTAAAGAATTTACTTTGGTGTGGATTGCAAATCAACGGAAGAATTCTACGCAGTCGAAGACATTGAAGTTTTCAAAATATCTTGTTCAAATGGGTACTCGACCCGACCTGGATATTTCGACCTTAAGTTCATGGATACGTGAAAGATGTTCGAGTTGGGTATTCATGAGAACATGACTCGCTCGACCCATTAGAAAATCCCATGATCTTTCAGGTACCTGGTTGGGAAAACCCAACCATTCCACCTCGTATATTGAGCATTTGCTCCTCATCAATTTCGAAAGGTGCACGTGTGTTATGGGAAAATTTGAAAAGGACATGTGTATTGACCATTCTTTCTTCACCAATTTCGTTAGAAGCTACGTGTACTACAAGATGAAAGGGATTACAAATTGCCGGATTTAAACTTTTTTCATCTGAAACGTAAGTTTTCTAATATTGTTATATCAATATTCCAACTAATCGATCAATCGTTAATATGCTATTACGATTATATACACGATTACATATTTAATCACAACTTAATTATACCCCTAATTTAATCTTATCTTAATGACACTATAGGATCTTCAATTTAAATGATGTGCGTACCTGCAAGAACATGAACATGATGTATAGCATAAACATATACACAGATTCTTCGTGTGAAACTTCTTGGTTAAATCGTTGTAGCTTTAATATTTCAAAGCCCCAATATATCAATATCTTGTTATTGAATGTGGCCCATTCCACCTCGTGGTCGGTACGGACGTGATGGATCACGGTGAGGTTAAGCCATGGTGGGCAAGGGAAATGATGGTGCAGGTGCCGGAGGTGGAGGTTAGGAGGAGGGACTTCTGTTCGAAGCGCTCAACTAGGGAGATGACGATGAGGATGAAGATTGTTTTGCCTGATAGCGACGGTGGCTAGATTATTTGTTTATATATATATATATATATATATATATATATATATATATATATATATATATATATGGGTAAAATGGGGCTGTCCCCAGGGAGTAGCCAACTTGGCTACTCCCACCCTTATTTTTCCCTTATTTTTTTATTTTTTTGGAAAATAAAAATTTGTATATTCATCATTATATCCCTCTCACATTCTATTAAAATTTCGTCAGAAACAGAGACTCCTAAGACCTCCATCCAGACGTCATTTTTTTAACGGTCGCAGGATTTTTTAAATCGACCATGTTTGGATGGAGGCCGTAGGAGTCTCTGTTTCTGACGAAATTTTAATAGAATGTGAGAGGGATATAATGATGAATATACAAATTTTTATTTTCCAAAAAAATAAAAAAAATGAGGGGAAAATAGGGGTGGGAGTAGCCTAGTTGGCTACTCCCTGGGTGCAGCCCCATTTACCTCTATATGTATATGTATGTATATATAGGAAATATTTCAAATGAGGTGCATCTTTCCTTTATGTCTAGAAAGCCATCCATCTCCACCGTTTATTTACGATCTATGGTTGTAGTTAAACCAGCATACCCAGCCTCAAAACCACCGCCGGTTTTCTATTTTAAGAATGTTTCAATTTAAATCAGATTACTGAATTGGTAATTTAAATCAGATTACGGTACTTTCTGATTTTGTAATTTTCACCTTGCCCCCAACACTTCCTTCTACCATAACAACCACACCCACGTGGCTCTCAAAGGCTTGAGGATCCCCGCCACCTCTCCTCTCCGTCCTTTCCGGAAACCCTCATCATCGCCACCCGTCTCTCGTCCTCGTAGAACATCCGTGTCTCTTCATCGTGCTCCTCCGTTCAGACTTCTCTTTCTCCACTTCACACGATCATCAACAGGATGTTCTTGGGTTTCTTTCCTATCTGCATATGTTAAACGGATATGCTGTTGTTGTGTAGGCCCATCAGCAAAGGAGATTCTAAGAGCAAAACCGTGCCTCATCTCGGAGTTCCTCAATCGAAAGCTCGGGAATACCCATCCAAGTAACGGTGGACTGATCAAGGTCTTGCCTTTTCTGTTTTTTCATGCCTTATTTGAATAAAGATTGAATTTAAGAAAAAAATACACTTTGAATGTTTTGGCACTGAAAAGATGCCGTGGGTTTTTCTTTCGGAGCAATTTCGATCGGAAAAACAGACTTCTTTCTCGTCGATTGCATTGGTGAATGGAATGGAAAGTGATGGAATCACCCCAAGTTGAAATTTCCGATCTTTCCACAGTTCGGCATTGCGAGGAAAGAAGGTGGCTTTGTAGAACCGGGGGGTGCCTGCAATGCTGGAGGATCTCGTGATTCTAAGAAAAGAAACAGCTCGTCTTCGGATACACTCCATATTGGCAGGTTCATCTTTTTCCAGCCATAATTTTGTTTTGTGTGTCTATTGTTACTGTTCCCCAATGCTTCATTACGTCTCTGCTTTGGAACTGGATGGCGGTATGGGCGGAGAGGCGGACGCGGTGGTCGCGCGGGCCCCTGGAGGTGCTGACCTTGCTGTGGCGGTCCTTGCGGACAATGCGCCCCCCGCGGAGTTCCGTCCCGGGGCCTCCGCCGGGTCGGCGGCGGGTGCTGGAGGAGGTAGCTATGATGGCCGTCTCCCATCTCCGCGTTATCATCTCGCAGTTGGCCACATCTGGATCCAACTCCAGATCTTTACTTAAGCAGCAAGTAGAGATGGGGTTTTGGACTTGCTTGGGGGAGAAGAAGAGTTCTCTCTACCGTCGCTATCACCTCCCTATAATTTCCCTTTTCACAAATTTTTTTATCATATATAAGTATTTATTATAGGTATTGTATTTTTTTTAAGTTGTTAAGTCTTCTAACGAATAAATTTGTAATGTATAAAAATAAATTGTAAAATATTGAACATTATTTTTGACTATCAACGCATTTATTTTGTAATATTATATCATGTTTTTGTATCTCATCAATAATTTTTGTAAATCCATGTCAGTTTATTTTAAATTGAACAACTGTAAAGTGATCGTTTAGCTAATTTTTATATAGTAAAAGTCCTCATCAAATTATTTGAAGATATATAACATTAAAATATATTTGGATATTGTATTATGCTACGTGCATAATGTACTTTGCGGATTAATTTTGTATTTACATGTTATAAATTGTAATATACGTGATATCATTTACATTTTCGAAAGGTGTTATTTTGTATTATTTTACCAATGTTTTGTATTTTAAGGTTTTATTTTGTAAATCTTAGTAAACTAAAGCAAACATACCGCCCCTACCAGTTGCGCATTCATACGTTATCCTCAAGTTTGATTTATAATGTAAACTTTTGTTTTATTACTATTGTGTTATGTTCAGTCATATAGTAATATTGAGACATATATTTCATATAACTGATTAAAATTTCAATATAACTAGCAACAAATACCTAGAGGAATTGATTTATTTTGTAATGTTTTGCAGTGTTTTGTATTGTGCCTTCTAATTTTGTAAATATGAGTAGTTTAAAAGAAATACTCAGACGCTCTCAGTTTCAAATTCATATGCTCTTTTCGAGTTTGAGTTATTTATGTAACCTTTACTTCAGATATTGAAATTTCTAAATATTGTGTTGTTATACATACATATTGTAAAATGGGAAGTTGGTTCGCAAGTTACTGGTAGAAATTGTAAAATAAATCACACAATTTACCAGTATGAAAGAATTTATATTGTATTCTTTTGCATTGTTTTGTATTGTATTCCTTTTTTTGTAAATCACAGTAACTTTAAGTGACCCAACGAATTCTCAGTTTCAAATACGAAGGTATACGGTAAATACTCAGACACTCTCAGTTTCAAATTCATATGCTCTTTTCGAGTTTGAGTTATTTTTGTAACCTTTACTTCGGATATTGAAATTTCTGAATATTGTGTTGTTATACATACATATTGTAAAATGGGAAGTTAGTTCGCAAGTTACTGGTAGAAATTGTAAAATAAATCACACAATTTACCAGTATGAAAGAATTTATATTGTATTCTTTTGCATTGTTTTGTATTGTATTCCTTTTTTTTGTAAATCACAGTAACTTTAAGTGACCCAACGAATTCTCAGTTTCAAATACGAAGGTATACGGTAAGTATAATCTATTTTAGGAATTTTTTCAGTAGTTAGTCGAATTAATTTTATAACTTTTTGAATTTTTAAAAATCATAAAATATATGTTTTCAAATTTCAGACGCCCAATCACTTCCTTAATTTTAGGTAAGTAGTTAATTCTAATACCACTCTTAGCTTTTCTTTAGTGGTTTTAATCTCATCCATTAGATCCACATCATACGGTCTTTATGAGTGGCTTTCCATGATGCATGGAAAGGTGGACCTCATTGGAAGGGCCCTCTGTATATATATATATATATATATAATAAAAAGGTATCCATATATAAATGGACAAATATATATTCAAATTATTTGTAATGACCCGCGGGTACCTATTGCCGATTCAAATTATCCGAGTACCCCAAAATTGGGTATCCGTTGAAATGGGTCGGATCGACCCGTTGATCAGGTCATGATAAGTCGGGCGGATCATGATTAAATGGGTCGGGTACCCACTCCAAGAACATCCCTAGAAGTAAGTTGTGATTTTGCATAAATTCAGAAGGCATTAGAGGAAATAGTGGTGGAATCATTCGATGCCCTATTCGGTAGCGGAGGATAGCTATAGATGGGGGTAGAGTGATTGATTCTTCTTGTCACCAGATGGAATAAGGTTTTTGAGCTAACACATACCGCTAAGTTGCATGCAGAATAGGTTGAGAGTGGTGCAGTTCTGAAGAGGATGGAGGAGCCCTGCTCTGTGCGAGCTCGTCAGAGGCCCTCCTCAAATAAGCTTGATCTTCTTCCTTTCCTCAACGGTGGCACGAGTGTCGGGGGCGAGATGCTGTCACCGACGTCTACAAAGAAATGAAGTTAAATGGCCGGAGAGGAGAGAAAGGCAGTCCTCTATGAGAGAGAGAGATAACGAGGGAGGGAAATGAAACGGAGGGGAGCTAAAGGGTATGGCCTAGGGTATGGGGAAATGGATCCTCTATAGTAACCGCTTCTGCTGTAACGCAAGGGATCCATTGGATGACGATCAGACGACTCTCTGAGGATATGGATTACATTCTTACGTGATGATGGTAATGACAGTGGCAATGGATAGTCCTTACATCTGTAGGGAAGGTGACAACTTATGTGGGAAATAGGGATAATCACGACAGTGGGTTCGACCATGGCCCAAAGAAGGCGGACATGAAGGCCTACAAATTGTTGCAATGGTATATCGGGAATATTTGGAGGAAACAAACTAATAGATGGTGTCTCCCCCCACTTAAGACATGTTATAGACATATAGATTTTCTTTGAAAGAAAAAAAGGCATGCACCATTTAGGTGAGTGCTCAAAAACTTCACCATTTATCACCAAACAATATTACACTCCTATTACATCTGGGCTGGAATAACATTTACATTGTCCAAAACTCAGCAATCGCATCTGCATGTGTCACAACATTCTCCACATGGAACCTGCTCTGTCTAAATATTACTCCATTCCGGGACAACCATATCGCCCAAATGACGGTTAGGCAGCCTGACCTCTCCTTTTCTGTGCCACTTCAATCCTCCCCCACAGACCCCCAAAAGCTAGAGGCGTTGTTCGTATCAATCGCCTGGTTACCAAAACGGTTCCAAATCTCAACCGAACTACGACACATGAAGAGAAGGTGGTCGGCATCCTCCACATCTTCGGAGCATCTTGGGCATATATCGGGTCCACTCCTTGGCTGAACCGAGCCAACCTCTCCCTCGTCAACAGTCTACCTCTCTTGAAGCTCCACATGAGGACTTTCACTCGAACTGGGGCCTTCCACTTCCAAATGTGCTTGCACTCTGCCTCACAACCTCCTCGATTAAACTCCATCGATCCCCTTATCGCTTTGTACGCTTTTCCTACTAAGAACTCACCATCCTACCAGGTCCAGTAATCACGCTCGACGCTGGGCTAACGTACTTCCTCAAGATCACCAAGTAGAGCCACGAGCTCCAGCAACCTTTAATCTGAATGTCTAGATCTAAAGCGTGGGGAGAACGATTGTCCATCCCAGAATTCAACCACTGAGCAGTCTGGATTTTCGTGAAACTCCTATATATAAAACACAATATATATTTAGAAACTGAGAAGGGGATCAATTCCCATGTTGATCCTTTCTATAACAATGTTTGCAACAAGGTGGTGTTGGGTATTTTACCATCTAGCCCCAACTTGGAGCTATAGATTTCCCCAACTTGAGTGGGGCTCTTTGGTATTTGTCCAGCAAGTGGGAGCCCCCACTGGCTGCCATTTCCAGGGATCTACTCCCCAATCAGGGAACCCATTCCGTTGAGAACCACCACCCCATTTTCCCTTTCCAGATAACAACCATCAGCAAGGGTTTCAAAACCCTCTACTTCCTCCGCACGAGAGGGCGAGAGAGAGGCCGAGTTTGTACTCAAGAGGAGCAACAACTCGAGCTTGGGAGCAATGCCAGAGCTTTGGAGTTGGTCTTGGGAGCAGCGTTTGGACGTGCTCGAGAGAAGCAACAGTCGAGGTCGTTGGGAACGACCTCAAGGAAGACAAGCCTTCGATTTGGGTATCCATCCGAGAGCCCTTCAGGGAAGCCACTACATCCTTCTTGGATTTGAGCATGTTTTGGTATTTTAGATGTCACGACCCATCCCTCTTATCTGAGACGAGCGCGACAAGAACCTAGTTTATAAACCTCATATTAAATCAGTATTCTATTATAATTTTTTCTTTATCCGTAAAATTTTGACAGAATTTACCCTAAAATATGGATCTCCCAATCACAACCTATACCTGAAATATTATCCACTAATTTTATAGAATCATCTGTCATCAAACTCTATAATTCCAATCAAGATCCCACCGAACTATTGAAAATAAAGTGACATCTTCTTCATTTTTATATACACAACAGTTCCACATATTCACCTCTTTCCAGCTATCCATTTCTTCATGTGCATACAAAAATCACAACTCTATTTCTGTCAAACATCTACGAAGGATATCAAAAAGTTACCAAAAACTATAGTCTTTGATGGCGCAACCTCCAACTAGTGATATGCAATTATGCACGTGTTTCCCAAGCTTCCAGTTCAAGATTTACTTGTAATAATAATAATGATAGAATGTGAGTCTAAACCCATAAAAGAGCTTAGACCCAGCGAGTGGATCTCAAGCTTTTAGTCAACTACTTTATCAATGTAATTTGCATTGTATTCAATACATCATCTTTGCTAGAAACAACATAAACTAATAACATTTGCATGGATCAACGTGTATAATTGAGTAACTTGTGACATAAAATAATATCTACAAATGTTTGACAATCTTAACCATATCAATGTCACACTACCCCAACATGTCGTACTAAGTCATGAACCATGTAAAATTGTCGAGGGAGAGAAACTCATCCTAAGACCGTGAAAATCTTGTCATTTCGCATCGCTGGTCCCAAAGACCAAGTACATTTTGGATACGGCCCAAAGCCCATTATACGAAATGCGGGCCCAAAGCCCTCCTGAGTCACAAGGAGTAGGCCATAGGTATACCACGAAGATATACCTACCCCAACATGTAGTGACATGTTCATGACTTTTATGAGGAGTAGGCCATAGTGTGCATTGTTCTTATATTATGTCATGAAAAAATCTTGACAACATATCTTGTAAAACTTGCATCCACATATCTTGACAAATTTCATAGATCATAAACTGATATTGCAACATGAAAATCATAATTGAACTTGGTAAATAAAATATCATGATAAACTCACATGAATTAATTGCTGCAAATACCTTCATAAGCATGGAATATTGATAAAAACATTGCTATAAAATTAAGCAAAAACTATCTATTTTTCATAGAAAATATGTCTTGGAATCACTCACCTTGACACAACGTGTAAGTTGATTGCTCCCTTGTTTGCTCTTTAGCTAGGGTTTGATTCTCTTATCATCCTACGAAGGATAATCAACATGAATACTTCCATCTTATCCTATATATGTGCATGCTTAACGTGAGTCTTTCATGATTTTTTTAGCTTAACACTTTTTTCTTTTTTTACATCTTCATAATATAATATAAAAGGTCCTCATATTACGATCATGAGGCACCATGAACACATAAAAGACTTTGCCCTCGTCCTTGTTGTGTTCATTGTAGTGTTGTATCAAACTTTGATGTACTTTAACTATTATCATCATCATTTTTTTTTCTTGTTGTTGGTACTTATTAGTATAGAAAGATGATGTACTTAATCCTTGTAGAAGAAATATATTATTACGAGTTAGGTGTACTAATTATCAAAAAAAACACCACCACTAAATTTTTTTAATATCACTAAATGGTTGTGACGATATCACTAAGTCTCGCATCTCATATATCGGTTTATCGAATCCCCTTGATAAAATATATCATAGATTTATTAAAACTAGTTTATCTATATCTACCTGCAACATATTATTTAGCTCTTTAATGTTACATGTCTAACACTAATCACAATATTCTAAAGCTGGTCAAAGTTAGTTTTACCATCTTATTTGCTTGCTATATTATACGATGATCTTATACTTATGACACCAGTCCTTCATAATCATCAAATATTAATGTCTATAGTTATATAATTTCGGTTGAAACAAAGTACTTCTCTGTCATAAAACCTAAAACAATATTTGCATGGATACATGTCTTGAGAATTAATGCTATTAGCTTCCATATCTACATGCTTTAGGTCCAAGAATAACATCGGATGTATAGACATCTGAGAAAAATACCTTAATTTTGCAAAGAGCAGAACAGGGAGAAAGATGCCCCCTCCTCTCTCTGTATCGTTCTTGCTCTCCACCTCTCGCCCAAAATCCCAGTCAAGATATGGTTTCTTTTCTTTTTATAGTAAGTGGAGTTAAATTCTAACCGCCTCATGAGCACAAAAGTAGAGAACAACGTGTCTCCTACAAAAATAAAGGACCGTGCAAACATCTTTATATATATAATTACTAATTTTATCTAATAATCATTGCAATTTCATGTTTTTATAGATATGAAATAAAAGTGCAATCTTTACCTTTCATTATGATTTCATTGTTTTTTTTATGAGAGGATTGATTGTGTAATTTGGCATTTTTTTCTTATCTTTGATACCTATTAACCTTCCACTTCATGATGATAATATTAGATAAATTTTATTTAAATAACTGTACTTAGATAAACATTCGGTTACATTTGATTTGTATTAGAGATGTAAACAACCCAATATTCAACCTAGTATCCGTTGTGAAATGAATATAGTAACATACTTTTCATGTCCGTCAGTATGGTTATTTGTAATCATATTCAACCCTCGACATTCACGGAGTATATGCTCAATATTCAATTTATTTTGGTTATGTGGGTGTTACATTAGATACCTATGGCAGTAAGTTACTTGTTGAAGAATTATCCATTGTGCTAGTGGCTTGTATCTCGATTTTGTTGGGCAACAAAACCGAAAGAACGTTTGGCTCATTTTGCTCCGTGGTTTTTCCCTTGCTCACATCGAGTAAGGGTTTTCACATTAAAAATCTTCATCTCGTGTGGTTACTTGTGTGATTGCTTGTGATTGGTTTGTCATCGTTTCCATTTGTTCCCGGGTGGGGAACCCATATTGTGTTGTGTGTCATCTTTGCTGCAGGAAAGGGATTTAGGGACACTCCCCCTATCAACATCTCCAACAAGTGGTATCAGAGCTCAGGTAGAGCAAAATGGGCAAAGACGATGAAGGCACTATGATTAAGCTCACTAGTAGAAACTGGCAGATTTGGAAAGCCAAGATGGAAGACCTCCTATATTGCAAAGACCTCCACGATCCTGTGGAGGGAGAGAGCGCCAAGTCGGAGAACATGTCCGCAAGTGAGTGGACAAAGCTGAATCGAAAGGCCATTGGGACCATTCAGAAGTGGCTTGACATGTCAGTTTTCCCTCATGTGGCTGAGGAGACGAATGCTAAGGAGTTGTGGGACATGTTGTCCGAACTCTATTACCAAAAGACTGCAACCAACAAGGCTTTCTTGATTAGGAAGCTAGCGAACTTGAAGTACAAAGATGGAACCAAGGTGGCGGAGCATCTGAATGACTTCCAAAGCATCATCAACCAGTTGACTTCCATGAGTTTGACACTTGATGATGAGTTGCATGCACTTCTCTTATTGGATTCATTGCCGGACAGTTGGGAGACTCTATTAGTCACCATGAATAACTCTGCGAAGGACAACAAGTTGACCATGGCTATGGTCAAGGGCAGTCTCCTCAATGAGGAGATTAGACATCGTTCATCCGGAGAGACATCCTCCTCTTCTCATGTGTATGCAGTTGAGAGGAGATGAAGATCCAGTAGCAGAGGAGCGTCACAGGAGAGGTAGAAATCCATAGACAAGTCCAAGGGCAGAGGAAAGTGTCACCATTGCCAGAAACCCGATCATTGGAAGAGAGATTGCAGGGTTTAGACGAGAGAGAAAGCTGAAGCCAAGAAAAATCAGAAAAATGAAGATGGCAATTGATGAATACTCATTCATCACTCTTTATTCTTATATTTTAGCTACAAAAACCTTTGCAAATACATGTAGATATGTGCAAATAGGAATAATTACCAAAAGCATGCATTGTGTAAAAACCTATAATTAGCATGTTTTTGTGCAAAAATAAAAGAATAAAGATTAAAAAGAAAAAGAGGGAAATATTTAGAATAAATATTGAGCAACCTAACCCAAGGGAGGGCTCAGCATGGGCCTGACCGCATAAAAGCCAAAGTAGAGGGAGATAGGGGCTCATGTGTGAATATTTATGTAAATAAAATAAAGATATTTTCCTCACCAAAAATATGCTTGTAAATACTTATATATTTATAAAATATAAAAACAAAAGAAAAAGTTAAAAATCAAAAAGAACAAAAACACCCCTTTTCATCTTGTATATAAACCACCCTTCCATATTTATCTAACCTTGTAATTAATTTCCAAACTTTTTGTAAATAGTCTATATTATATATTGTAAATAAATAAAATAAAAACAATTAAAACAAAAGCAAAATAAAAATAGCAAAATTAAAAATACAAAAATATATTGCATATATACCATGTATATAAATGTATATATATTTATCTTACCTATGTATATAAATAATAAAAATAAAATAAAAATATCTTTTTATTCTTTATTTTATAATGAAGATAAATAAAATATAAAATGAGGATAAAATGGTATAAAAATAATAATTAAAAAATCAAAAATTAAAAAACCCTAATTGTGTACATATACCTATGTATAGTACAATATTGTATATAGCTTATTTTTATTTCGAAATTTTTTTTAAAAATCACAAAAAATAGAAAAAAATAAAAGAAAAATATTTCATGTTTTAAGTTTTTGCTGAATCGGGCCCTAGCTACCCTTAATTTTCATTTCAAAAT
Source organism: Ottelia alismoides (assembly GCA_037367405.1). Lineage (NCBI taxonomy): Eukaryota > Viridiplantae > Streptophyta > Magnoliopsida > Alismatales > Hydrocharitaceae > Ottelia > Ottelia alismoides. Next base: position 22,661 of record JAZKJV010001954.1, on the reverse strand, counting down.
TCAGCCACGTGGCCCATTCCTATTGGGTCCTGGGGATGTTGACCGCCCGGTCAACTACCCCCCCAGGACCACCTCCCGCGGATCTGAGCTCTGGACCCGATTTCTCAGACTTTTACCCGCTTGATCCGACACCCATTTCCCTAAACCCTGGGTCCGAATCCTTAACCTCTCATCCGACATCCTCGCCGGAGCCGCATCCTCGGGATCCGCGCGCTCCAGAGCTTGCCCGGACCTCTCTTAACCGGACCCCTAGCCATATTTAGCTCGAGCTCCGCCACCCTATTGCTCCATCTTTGGCCATTTGTTTCCTCCTCCTGTGAGCTCCAGAGAGACCGTGAGAGTGACAGCTCGCATCTGAGCCTGTGAAGCGAGGAGAGGAGGCGAGTCCATCGATCCGGCGAGCACAGTCGCCGTAGCTCCGCCACCAACGTGAGCTCCGAGCCTCGGAGGGAGACGATCCTTGAGGCGACGACCAGGAGCTTCAGCAGCTCCTCCCCAGTCTCTCCGACCACCCAGGTAGCTCCGATAGCTTATCTTTTTCTCTGATTTTCATTTACCCCCAAATCGCGCCGCCGCCGTCCATCTTCGATTCCCATCGCTTCCGACCACTACTCGATCATCGGGCATTGCCATAGCCCTCACCGACTCCCCGTGCATCTTCTTCACCCCTCCATCCAACCCAGCTCGCACAGGAGCTGGGAGTCGAGCTCCTCCGTCTACCCCCTTCGCCGGAGTTCGCCATTTCGACTCATCGTTCATCCCCACTTCGCCTAACCGGGTCGAGGCAGTTTGCCCTCGACCCACGAGTCTCCTGAGTTGTTTTGCAGGTGCTACCAAGCCCATCTGAGGGCTTCGGTCATTCAGGCCAGGAGGCCCAGCTCCGTCGACCTCGCCCGAGCTCCTCGGAGCTCGGCCCGATCATCGGAGCATTCCAGCAGACGCGGGAGCACTCCAGCTTTCTTCTCCGACCTTCAGAGTGCTCCAAGGAGGAGCCTAGCGCACACCCGAGCCCGGCGAGTCTCACCGGGGACTTGTTCTTCAAGCATCCTCCATCGCCGTTCGATTGCCCCTCCCGCTCCAGTTTCAATCCGAGTCGTCCATCTCCGGAGCAACCATCAGCGTCCGATCTGAGGAGGCGACATCTGGAGCGCCCACCGTTAGCCGCCATCCGATCATCCACGTGGAGCGCATCCAGCCTGTCCACATAATAAAGGGTAATTTACCCTTAGGCCCTATCTTTCTTTTTATTTCGTTTCAGTCCTGTAAATAGTAAAGTTAGTTGTTTAGTTTTAGGGTTATTTGCATAGTGGACCCCGTGCTTTATTCTATTTGCTTATATACCCCTGTGCGTTGTATGCCACGTGCTTCGTCACGTGTTTGTCTGGTCTATTTGCAGTAGAGCCCTTGTAGTTCTGGATGTTATTGAATGAATGAAAGTTTTTATCTATTTGCATATATACCCCTGTGCGTGGTTTATTTGAGCATGTGCGATATATTTTGGGTATTTTGCAGATGAGCCCTTGGACTTTTGGTACCTGTTACCAATAAGTCCCCGGGACTTATTTTTATTACATTTGGGTCCCTGAGTGCCCCAGGCACGCGCGTGGCGTGTGTTTTGCTGGGAAAATTGCACCAGACCCCCCAGGCTATTGGGTATTTGCACTTTGGTCCCTGTGCACAGTGCCCCTTCTTTATTTTTGAATAAAATAGTAAAACACCTCCAAATCCAACGAAAATTGGAAACATGGCTCCTGCCATGGTGTAAAATTTTCGTGGATTTTTGAGGACATTTTTGATTTTATTTGATATTTTTAAAAAATCAAAAACCTTCATTTTTGCTACTGTTTATCTTTAAAAACCCAAAAAAAATATCAAAACTCATTTAAAAATTCCCTAAAAATTACCCACTGTTTGTTTTACTTAGTTTGATTTTATAGCCAATTTTGGCTATTTTTGATTACTGAAAACCACTAAAAACTTAAAAACACTCAAAAACTTATAAAAATTCTAATAATTAAATTAAAAATCCAAAAACAATAAAATTGGTACCTAAATTTTCCTCATTTTGTCTTCTTTACAGAAAAATTACCTCCCAGCCATTTTGAGGCTCTTAGATATTTTATCTAGGGTTTTTTGCCTCGGTTGGATAGTACCATTTAGTTTAGTCACTGTTTGATTTTTAGAAAATTAAATAAATATCAAAAAAATCTCAAAAATTAACCAAAAACATTAAAAATGATAAAATACATAAAAATATTTTTGTTTGAATTTTTGGTTGATTTTTAGTACCTGAAATAAATTGTTGAAGTGTGTGTTTCTTTACTTTTCTTATTTTCTTAATACATTAAAAATCCAAAAAAAATATAAAAATATTCAAAAACCACTAAAAATATTTTGTTCTTTTATTTTCTTTCTTTTTACTACTTTGTAGGCCGAGAGGCCAATCCGTGCTCCTTGAGTTCGACCCTGGGTGCTATACCAGGTTAATCCAATAACAGGACCGCTGTTTTGAGTTTTGACCGATTTTATCTATTCTTAGTGGTTCATTTTTCTTGATTGACACATCTGAGTGACCGAGGTCGCAACGACCATTTCTGTACCTTTACCTTAGTTGCTCGGATTTCGTGTCATCAGAATGGCGCCGTTGCCGGGGAGCACGGCTTAGTAGTTTTAGTTTTATTTCCGTTTTTGTTTTCGCGGCTTTTCGCGGCTTTTTGTCTATATTTTATTTTCACTTTATTTTGTTTTATTTTCTTTTTCTTTTATTTTTGTTTTTGTTTTCTTTTGAGGGTTTATTTTATTTTGCATTTTTGCACATATACCCTTATTTCCATTTTCATTTATTTTTCTTATTTTATTATCTGATTATTTTGGTCTGACCATTCTTCTCTTTCTTGCGAGGGCCCGAGGACCGAGGCGGCCGATTTCGAGAAGCCGACGCAACCGCGGGATTCGGAGGCGGCTCCTTTCTTTGCGTAGCCGCAGGAGAGAGTGAGAGAGAGTTGAGTGGGAGAGGATTTTCATTTTTATTTCATTATTATTGTAATAATACAGGGACTCCCAGAGACTGGACTTGTGGACTTTTGACTTAGCGGGTCTGTTTCGCCGAGCACCGGTGTGCTCGGGGGACCCTTAGGATTTTCATGGCTTTTTACGCGGTTTTGGTTTTCTTTTATTTTCTTACTGCCTTTTCCGGTGTTTACGTGGTTTTTGCTCGAGCCTCTAGACTTAGGAATTTCTCGTGCTTGTGCCGTAATTTGTAGGGTCCCCACACCTAATTGCTTGCCTGTTCCTATAGAACGCTAATTGGACTCACTAATAATCAATTAATAAAAATAACCGACTCATCTCCTTCGTAGCCTACGTGTCGCAACCCATCCTGTAAAGCGCTTTCTCCTACCCCCGATTTGTCGGACAGAGGAGGGATGGGCCAAGACCGGACTCTTTGGCTTGGAGGTCGGTGACCGGTTAGACGGTTCTGCGTGTAGAAATTGCTCATCTAGGACTCGGCTTTCCCGTTGCGTCATTTAGGTAGTTTATTTTCAGTCTTTTAATTCTGCGCGGATCACTTGCATGTACAGTGCTGGAGACAAGGTACGCATTTCTGACTCAGCATGCATCATTGATTTCATTGCGCATCGGCTTTTTCGTCTTCTCCCCCCTGTTTTGGATTAAATAACCAGGAGAACCGAAAAATTCGTTAGGCCGTTTGTTTTATTTGAAAAATATTAAAAGAAAAACCATAAAATTGGGACTGGTTAACACTATTGATCTTAAAAGACGCTCACCCTAAAAATTTTTCTCTTGGGGAGAGCAACCCCCTCATTGTATGGTTTGGATGCGTGAGAGAGTGACCCTCACCCTAGGTAGAGCCCTCCGGTGATATTCCCGACCGATTACCGACTATTTCCGTGCGGGCCAGTCGGTTGGGGTAGCACCGGGTATCCTAACAGGTCACGTAAGCGCTCTGATATCTTGTGTGTTCACCTAATAAAATTGACAAGATAATTTGACCGAACTTTCACGGTCTTCAGCTCGCGTTGCGTTGGTGAACCGGGGGTTTGTATTGTGATCATAGTTTCTCCAGATCTCATCCGCCTTACTCGCCAGATCAAGATGATGGGTAGACGCTCTCTTAGGCAGCCTCTGGCTGCACCGCTTTCGGGCACGTCTACCCAATCATCGAGTACGACTCCGCCCTATTCCCCCTCGACCTCCTTTCTTTCAGACCTGAGAGACATGAGCCCGAGGAGAGATTGATAGATTTGATAGCATCTGAGTTGGGCTCATTTGATTTTGCAGACGTCATGGCCGACATTTCAGAGGATCGTTCCCGTCAGCCAGAGCACTTCGTATTAGACCAGGGAGCGATCAACTCCACCCTGATCGCATCTTTAGAGACAGTCCAGCAGCAGTTACGCGATCAGGGAGCGTTCATGATAGAGATGAGGAGGGAGTTGGAGAGACTCCGAGCAGAGCGAGATCAGCAGAGCGAGCCTGAGGACATACCTGATGCAGAGGCACGAGCCGCAGCAGCAGCAGCAGCAGCAGCCGCCGTTGCCGCAGCGGCAGCCGCTGCAGCAGGAGGACCACCACGACCGATGCGGGAGTTGCACAACCCCGGATCGACACTGATGCATCATTGGGTAGTGGTGCCGGCGATCGTGGGGGACTTCAAGTTCCCCCCGAACACCCTGCAGTTACTTCCCCGTTTTCATGGACTTGCCACTGAGGAGCCCCACCTCCACCTCCAGGAGTTCCTGATGATCTGCAGCACTGTCCACGACCGTCACGTGGACCAGGACACGATTCGGATGATGGCCTTCCCTTTTTCACTGGCAGATAGATCAGCCACCTGGCTGAAGCATCTAGGGAATTTTGTCTACACCTGGGAGCAGCTCCGCACCGAGTACTTGAACAAGTACTATCCACTCGGGCGGACGAATGCAGCGAGGGCCCTGATCAGCAACTTCTCCATGCTCCCCAACGAGCAGTTTCACGAGGCATGGGAGAGGTTCCGAGAGCTCACAGACAGATGCCCGCACCACGACATCTCGAAGCCGAACCTAGTTCAGAGCTTCTTCAACGGGTTGACACCAGAGCTTCAGGGCCTGGTGAACGCTTCTTGCGACAGGTCCTACTTTGCCAAGGACCACGACCAGGTCTGGGCCATCTACGAGGAGATGGCCGAGAATTACATGGTGATGTCCCAGACCCGGTTGTACACACAGAGACCCCAGCAACAGCCAGGACCCGTGCAGTACCAGCGGATAGCACGGGTCGATGCAGGTCCATCCAGTTCGTCCGCAGTCGCAGCAGCACAGGCAGAGTCGTCTGCTGCGGACATGGGTATCATCAGCGAGAGGTTGGACCGCATGGAGCTGATAGAGAAGAAGTAGTGCCAGGGAATCACGTAGATGGAACAGATGGCACAGACTCTGAGCGACATGAAGACCCAGCTCATGTGTCTCCAGGAGGCATAGACGGCTTCACAGCCCCGTCTTCAGTCGCGAGGCGACTCCGGCGGCAGCAGCAGCTCGTCCCAGCGCTCCAGCACCTTTCAGCAGCCTAGACAGGTTCATCTTGTACAGGCGGAGCCGTACCAGCAGCCGCAGCCTACCTACCAGTCCCCACCATCTCCAGACATGCAGATGGTGGTTTACCAGCCGGACCAGCCTCTGGCAGTACTCCCGCCAGCCCCCTACGATGCAGAGCCGTTGATGGATGTCAACGGGATTTGGTATGACCGCCCTCAGCCTAGGATCCGACGAGACCATCCCGGATTCAGGTGGGGGAGTGGAAGTACCCAACCCCAGCAGCAGCCAGCCGGTCAGGGAGGGCTGTATGGCCAGCAGAGAGATCACCAGCCGCAGCAGCAGCCCCCAGCATACCAGCCACACCAGCCTTCGTCCTTCGGTCCTCGTCCCTATCAGCAGTAGGGACAGTCTTGGAGACGTGAGCAGCAGGCTCACCCAGCATACCAGCAACATCCTCCCTCCTACCCCCCTCAGCAGCAGTTCCAGCAGCCTCATCCCCAGAGAGGCTACCCGTCGGGCTCCCACGAGAGCCCCGCCTTGGATGACATAGCCCGCCTCCTCACGGACCAGCAGGCTACCTTCAGACGGGAGATGGACGAGTTCCTCCAGGAGATGCGGGACCTGGTGAGAGGGAAGGCCGCCATCCCTGCACAGATCGAGCCGAACCCGAATAACCTCAAGAGGAAATCTGAGCAGGTAGTACACACTGAGCTTGCCACTCCTAGTGACCCATTTGATGATATGTCTTCGGATCTCTTTGATGCTGATTTTGTTACACTTAGGAGCGGTAGGACACCAGCAGGCGGCGGCGCCTCATCTGAGCTACACCACGAGGATACTTCAGGGGTGCCACATGAGGAGGAGGAGAGCGGTACTGAGGCTGCTCCAGATGATGACGGTGGCACTGAGGCCACCAAGGATGCTGATTCCACCGGCGGTACTGAGGCCGCCGCTTCACCAGTCCGAGGAGGTGGTATTGACGCCACCAGTTTAGCCGAGCCAGCCCGCGGTACTGAGGCCACCGGTGTTTGTTTTGATAGAGATAGAGATGTTGTTTTTCCTCAAGCTGTTGTATCTCAGAACTCTATGTTGAATAAAGGAAAAGGTTTAGTTTCTTCTAGTCCCACTATGGTGCTTGATGTATGTGCGGATCCGGCCGTCGAGCCGTCTAGGCCTTTTCCTAGTCCTTCATCTGCGAAGGACCCTGTGATCCCCTTCCCTAGAGCCCTTCAGATGGGGAAGGGGAAGAAAAAAGAAAAAGATCCAAAAAAGAGACAGCAGGAGGAGTTCAGTCAGAGCATGATAGATAGATTTCACATCCAGCTGACCCTCCAGGAGGCTTTGCAGCACATCCCCCTTCTTCAGTGATCTTTGAGAGACAGGACTACAGTCAGGAGGAGGAGGAGGAACCATACTTCAGAGATTCATGTGCTGACGAAAGCCACGTGTTTTGCGATCCAGAACCGTCTGCCAGCCAAGAGGCCGGATTCAGGGGCCCCGTATGTCAGATGCCAGATCAGTGAGCAGAGGTTCGACCGTACTCTATTAGATAGCGGATCGTCGATCAACCTTCTTCCGGCAGCCCTTCTCGACCACTTCGAGTTGGGCACTCTTAGACAGAGCAGGACAGTCCTTCAGTTCGCTGATCGATCTGTCAAGAGGCCGAAGGGGTTGTTACGAGACGTTATCGTCACGATTCAGGGCCTGAAATTCCCCGTGGACTTCGTAGTGTTGGACATGGAGATACCTGATTCGGTGACCGATACCCACATCATCCTTGGTCGTCCGTTCTTGGCCACAGCCAAGGCAGTGACTGATCATGATAGCGGGAAGGTATACTTTCGCGTCGAGGGCGAGAGTATACAAATAGAGACGGTCGAGGACTACAGAGCTAGAGAGAGAGCACGCTCAGAGGCTAGCACAGATTCAGAGCAGCTGACAGACGCAGAGCCAGACATCCACCAAGACTGTGATTTTGTGATCACAGATGATGAGGCAGCATGGGCAGATCCTGCAGCACAGGCCATCCTCTCATTTTCAGATATAGCTGATGCCGAGATGATAGCAGAGGAGAGTCTGGAGAGCACAGCCCTGGTTCAGGATACCACAGAGGCAGCAGAGCCGGTCCTTGATCGCGACACGATTTTCAGTGATGGTGGTGCTGAGGCCACCTTGCTTTACGGTGGTACTGATGCCACCGCGGTTGATACAGATCCCTCGGATTCAGAGTCTGATTGGGCAGATTACGATGATCAGATGCCAGACTTGAGTCCACCTGAGCCTATAGATGAGGAGGAGGTAGATGCAGAGCAGATCAGAGACAGCATAGTTGTGCAGCCTTCTCCAGATCCAGTTTGTGAGAGTTCGCTTTCTTTCTCCCAGGCAGATTTGGCAGACTTAGCAGCATTCACTCATTTCCTTCCGCAGCCAGATTTGCCAGCACCCAGCATTCCAGAGCTGAAGCCGCTCCCTACTTCGCTGAAGTATCGGTTCCTTGCGGACGAGCCTGAGATGTACCCAGTCATCATCTCCGCCGATCTGACTGGAGAGCAGGAATCCCGTTTGATGGGGGTTCTTGAAAAGAACCGCAAGGCGATCGGATGGAGCGTAGCAGATCTCCATGGGATTAGCCCATCAGTGTGCTCCCACCATATCTATCTCGAGGAGGGGGCGAAGCCGTCGCGTGAGTTCCAGCGGCGACTGAACCCCAACCTTAGAGAGGTCGTGATGAAGGAAATATCAAAATGGTGGAGTGCAGATTTTATTTATCCCATTTCCGACTCCAAGTGGGTTAGCCCCTTGCATGTGGTGCCCAAGAAGACGGGCATCACGACTGTGATCAGTGAGTCGGGAGAGGAGATCGCTACACGAGTACCCACCTCTTGGAGGGTCTGCGTTGACTACAGGAGACTCAACCAGGCCACCAAGAAGGACCATTTCCCCCTGTCTTTTATTGACCAGATCATTGAGAGACTGGCAGGGAAGAGCCATTATTGCTTCCTGGATGGGTACTCGGGCTACAACCAGGTGGCCATCGCTCCTGAGGATCAGGAGAAGACCACCTTTACATGTCCCTTCGGCACTTATGCTTTTCGACGCATGCCATTTGGGCTATGCAACGCCCCTGCGACTTTTCAGTGGTGCATGCTGTCGATCTTTTCAGACATGGTAGGGGAGTGTTTGGAGGTTTTCATGGACGATTTCTCGGTCTACGGCGACGGATTCGACTCCTGTCTTGACTGCCTAGACCGAGTACTCCAGCGATGTATTGAGTACCATTTGGTTCTATCTTGGGAGAAGAGTCACTTCATGGTGACTCAAGGGACGGTGCTTGGCCATATCATCTCCAACAGGGGCATGGAGGTTGATCCGGCCAAGGCTGATGTCATTAGGAAACTCGCACTGCCGTCCAACTTGAGGCAGCTACGGTCATTCCTGGGGCACGTTGGATTTTATAGGATATTTATTCAGGATTTCAGCAGGATTGTCCGGCCGTTGACTGACCTCTTGACGAAAGACACCGAGTTCCTTGTCGATGACAAGTGCCTTTCGTCCTTCACGACTCTTCAGCAGTGTGTTATTGAGGCTCCTGTCCTCCAGCCGCCTGATTGGTCTCTTCCATTCGAGATCATGACGGATGCCTCCGATTTTGCCGTAGGGGCAGTGATGGGACAGAGGAGGGATGGAGTTCCATTTGCCATTCACTACGCTAGCCGCACTTTGGATTCCGCCCAGCGGAATTACACGGTCACAGAGAAGGAGATGCTAGCCGTAGTGTTCGCCCTAGATAAGTTCCGATCTTATATCATTGGATCTAGAGTGACTTTGTATACCGATCACACCGCCATCAGGTACCTCATGGCAAAGAAGGATGCCAAGGCCAGATTGACTAGATGGATCCTTCTACTCCAGGAGTTTGACATTGAGATCAAGGATAAGCCTGGAGTCAAGAATGTGGTGGCGGATCATCTCTCCCGTTTAGAGCAGCCTGAGGAGTCTGAGCAGATTGACCTCATTCGAGATACCTTCCCAGATGAGGCGATCCTTGCTATCGCCTCACTCCCGTGGTACGCCGATACTGTGAACTTTCTCGTTGTTGGGAAAGTTCCACAAGATTGGCCCAGGCAGAGGCTTGAGACCTTCCTTGCGAAGGCCAAGTCCTACCATTGGGAGGATCCCATCATTTACCACGAAGGAGGGGATAGCGTCTGGCGTCGGTGTATTCCTCAGGAGGAACACCATAGCGTCCTCACTTACTGCCACAAGCTTGAGGCAGGAGGACATCATTCTGGGAGGAGAACGACACAGAAAGTGCTCCAGTCCGGCTTGTGGTGGCCTACCCTCTTCAAGGACTCAGATGAGTTCGTGAAGAGGTGTACTGATTGTCAGAGGATGGGCACTTGTGGACAGCGTGATATGATGCCGATGCAACCCATTCACTTCTGTGAGGTTTTTGACGCATGGGGAATCGATTTCATGGGTCCATTCCCTAGGAGTCAGGGATTTGAGTACATTCTGTTGGCCGTTGATTATGTTAGTCGTTGGGTGGAGGCCATCCCCGCCCGAGCCGCTGATGCGAGGACAGTTTGCAAATTTTTGAGGAAGCACATCATCACGCGGTTCGGGGTGGACGGGTTCTGATTTCTGATGGGGGATCTCACTTCATCAACGACCAGGTGAAGGCCCTTGCTAACGAGTTCGGTATAGACCATCGTGTTGCTACACCTTACCATCCACAGACGAATGGTCTAGCCGAGGTGTCGAAGAGATTAAGACTATATTGCAGAAAGTCGTCCGCCCTGACCGAAAGGATTGGTCACAGCTTTTGGACTCGATCTTGTGGGCATATAGGACGTCTTTCAAGACACCTTTGGGCACATCTCCCTTTCGCCTCGTATATGGCAAGCCGTGCCATTTACCTGTTGAGCTGAGGCACAAGTCACTTTGGGCAGTTACAGATATTCTTATGGATCCAGATGGTATGGGAGACCAGAGGAGGGCAGAGCTAGCTGCCTTGGAGGAGCTTAGAGATTCAGCTTTCTCAAACAGCCTACATTATAAAGAGAAAGTGAAGGAGTGGCATGATTCTCATATCAGCCACAAGCATTTTGAGATTGGACAGAGAGTATGGTTGTTTGATGCGAGGCTATGTTTATTTCCAAGGAAGCTACAGAGCAAATGGAAGGGACCCTACTTGGTCAGAAAGGTACACGACAACGGTAGCATTGACATATCTGAGTTGTCTTCTGAGAGTACCTTTCGAGTGAACGGCCAGCGGCTCAAGCCATTTTTAGATCATGAGCCGCGGGTCGCTGATCTTGCCCCTATTCATTTTGCGTGAGATGTGGCCTTTGACTCACATCTAATGCATCTCACGCCTGAGTTTCACTGATCTTCGCCTTGTATAGATCCAGATGTCCATATCGCTACATTCTTTAGTCCCACATCCCTTTCTTCATCTTGTGATTATTCTATACTTAGGGTGCACTTTACCCTAAGTATAGGGGGGATGTGAGACCTTTTGGGTATTTCTCTTGTTTCTGCCTACCCCTGTTTTTGCTGCCTATACTTAGGGATATTTCACCCTAAGTATAGGGGGGGTAGACCTTGTACATTCTCCACTCGGTTTTTCCCTTAGTATACAGCCTGCTATACTTAGGATTACTCGATCCTAAGTATAGGGGGAAGACCCGAGACCCTTTTTGACTTTTCTATTTCATTTATTCATCTTTGTATATAGCCTTCCTTTTCACTTCCCTATACCTAGCACGAGTTATGTCTTCTTCATCGCTCTTGACTCTGAGGACATCGTTCGAGCTAAGTATAGGGGGTGTATATATTTCATATATACTTTAGCCATAACTCGTACTTTGTGTGAGTGTGTTAATAAATAAAATGGCTAAAAATCACAAAAATTAAAAAATTTTCATGTACATAAACTTCTTTTATTTGCACATAAATAGCTAGTGTACAAATTATTTTTGTAAAAATGATTTCAAAAATCTTTTGTGTAAAGCTTGTGTAAATATTTTCTTATCAAAATTATGTATATAGTACAAAATTTTTCCAAAATGTTTTGAAAAATCAAAAGTTTGCAAAAATCTTGTGTAAATGTGTGTAAATATCTTTTTGCAAAACTTGCACTTCATGCATCATCCATACATGATTTCAAAACATTTTTCAAAAATTTTGCATGATTGTAAAATTTGTGTAAATAAGCATCTTTTGTACATATGTATATAGTTTTTCTGGATGATAGTTGACATTTAAACTAGCCTGGAATCAAATTGAGAAATGGAGCTTGATTAAGATCTTAATCCACCTAATTTCTAAGAGGAACCTTATAGGACTTAGGTTTAAGGCTTTTCAGGTCCATGGTGACTTAATTCTTTGAGTCCACTAGGCTATGATCACATGTCATCTCAATGAGCCTAAGTAGAGCACTTAACAACAACACATGACTCATATAGACAATGGCTTTACTTGGACGCCAGCACTATGCACCGAGCTCACTACGGATGAGGTGGTGAGGAGGCAGTATTCCTTGACTTGGGGTAGCATATGAGGGTAGTACTTCTAGGCGGAACCTCTCTTCTTCTTTTAGTGAAGGAAGTGCATCTCAACTTGGTCTGGTTGCCATGAGGTCTAACGACGGGAGTTGTGGGTTGCAATAAAGCTTCAAAAGAGGGATAGTCTACTAGCTCAAGAGGAAAAACTCCTTGTATATATGCTGCACATGTTTATGTTGTACAGATGCACTTGAAAAAAAATGCAAAAAGAAAAGAACTCCAAAAAAATGGTGGGTCTGATAGAAAATGATAATCCCACCGGAGTATGTATATAGAGTGCAATAAGCAAAGCTTGGTTTCATGATCCACCTGATGTAGCTTGCAGCAGGGAGACTTGGCTACACTGGTCAAGCTCCCAAGGGTACTTGGCTACACTGGCCTTGACCCATTCTCTTCTTCCTCCTCTTCTTGAGTCGGTTGAACTTGAACTTAGAAGGGAATACCCCGCTCCTCGAGGAAAGAGTGGCCAGATTGAGGTCATAGAGTTACCTTGTTGGGGAGGGTTGTCAAGTTGCCATTTCTGAGGTGGAGAGCTTAGACCTCACATTCACAGCACAAGAAAAGATTCATGGTCTTCAGGGTTTGTGATTGATGACTTGTTCTGATCTGAAACATTGAGGAGTCTTGGTTATAGATTAGTGGAACTTAGAGGCTGTTGAGTTTTAGACTTAAGTCCAAATAAGGTTCCGACACATTAATAATCCAAAGATCTGATCGAGCTCCGTACCTCAATTTAATAAAGGCAAGTTAATAATCAACCTTGATCCATGTACATCCTCTTTTTCTTTTTCTTTCTTTCTTTTTCACTTCTTTTTCAAATAAGTGTTTGCTAAGGGACTAGCAAAAGTAAGTATAGGGGGGTGATGAATACTCATTCATCACTCTTTATTCTTATATTTTAGCTACAAAAACCTTTGCAAATACATGTAGATATGTGTAAATAGGAATAATTACCAAAAGCATGCATTGTGTAAAAACCTATAATTAGCATGTTTTTGTGCAAAAATAAAAGAATAAAGATTAAAAAGAAAAAGAGGGAAATATTTAGAATAAATATTGAGCAACCTAACCCAAGGGAGGGCTCAACATGGGCCTGACCGCATAAAAGCCAAAGTAGAGGGAGATAGGGGCTCATGTGTAAATACTTATGTAAATAAAATAAAGATATTTTCCTCACCAAAAATATGCTTGTAAATACTTATATATTTATAAAATATAAAAACAAAAGAAAAAGTTAAAAATCAAAAAGAACAAAAACACCCCTTTTCATCTTGTATATAAACCACCCTTCCATATTTATCTAACCTTGTAATTAATTTCCAAATTTTTGTAAATAGTCTATATTATATATTGTAAATAAATAAAATAAAAACAATTAAAACAAAAGCAAAAAAAATAGCAAAATTAAAAATACAAAAATATATTGCATATATACCATGTATATAAACGTATATATATTTATCTTACCTATGTATATAAATAATAAAAATAAAACAAAAATATCTTTTTATTCCTTATTTTATAATGAAGATAAATAAAATATAAAATGAGGATAAAATGGTATAAAAATAATAATTAAAAAATCAAAAATTAAAAAACCCTAATTGTGTACATATACCTATGTATAGTACTATATTGTATATAGCTTATTTTTATTTCGAAAAAATTATTAAAAATCACAAAAAAATAGAAAAAAATAAAAGAAAAATATTTCATGTTTTAAGTTTTTGCTGAATCGGGCCCTAGTTCCCTTAATTTTCATTTCAAAATTCAGCCACGTGGCCCATTCCTATTGGGTCCTGGGGATGTTGACCGCCCGGTCAACTACCCCCCCCAGGACCACCTCCCGCGGATCTGAGCTCTGGACCCGATTTCTCAGACTTTTACCCGCTTGATCCGACACCCATTTCCCTAAACCCCGGGTCTGAATCCTTAACCTCTCATCCGACATCCTCGCCGGAGCCGCATCCTCGGGATCCGCGCGCTCCAGAGCTTGCCCGGACCTCTCTTAGCCGGTCCCCTAGCCATATTTAGCTCGAGCTCCGCCACCCTATTGCTCCATCTTTGGCCATTTGTTACCTCCTCCTGTGAGCTCCAGAGAGACCGTGAGAGTGACAGCTCGCGTCTGAGCCTGTTGAAGCGAGGAGAGGAGGCGAGTCCATCGATCCGGCGAGCACAGCCGCCGTAGCTCTGCCACCAGCGTGAGCTCCGAGCCTCGGAGGGAGACGATCCTTGAGGCGACGACCAGGAGCTTCAGCAGCTCCTCCCCAGTCTCTCCGACCACCCAGGTAGCTCCGATAGCTTATCTTTTTCTCTGATTTTCATTTACCCCCAAATCGCGCCGCCGCCGTCCATCTTCGATTCCCATCGCTTCCGACCACTACTCGATCATCGGGCATTGCCATAGCCCTCACCGACTCCCCGCGCATCTTCTTCACCCCTCCATCCAACCCAGCTCGCACAGGAGCTGGGAGTCGAGCTCCTCCGTCTACCCCCTTCGCCGGAGTTCGCCATTTCAACTCACCGTTCATCCCCACTTCGCCTAACCGGGTCGAGGCAGTTTGCCCTCGACCCGCGAGTCTCCTGAGCTGTTTTGCATGTGCTACCAAGCCCATCTAAGGGCTTCGGTCATTCAGGCCAGGAAGCCCAGCTCTGCCGACCTCGCCCGAGCTCCTCGGAGCTCGGCCCGATCATCGGAGCATTCCAGCAGACGCGAGAGCACTCCAGCTTTCTTCTCTGACCTTCAGAGTGCTTCAAGGAGGAGCCTAGCGCACACCCGAGCCCGGCGAGTCTAGCCGGGGACCTGTTCTTCCAGCATCCTCCATCGCCGTTCGATCACCCCTCCCGCTCCAGTTTCAATCCGAGCCGTCCATCTCCGGAGCAACCATCAGCGTCCGATCTGAGGAGGCGACATCTGGAGCGCCCACCGTTAGCCGCCATCCGATCATCCACGTGGAGCGCATCCAGCCTGTCCACATAATAAAGGGTAATTTACCCTTAGGCCCTATCTTTCTTTTTATTTCGTTTCAGTCCTGTAAATAGTAAAGTTAGTTGTTTAGTTTTAGGGTTATTTGCATAGTGGACCACATGCTTTATTCTATTTGCTTATATACCCCTGTGCGTTGTATGCCACGTGCTTCGTCACGTGTTTCTCTGGTCTATTTGCAGTAGAGCCCCTGTAGTTCTGGATGTTATTGAATGAATGAAAGTTTTTATCTATTTGCATATATACCCCTGTGCGTGGTTTATTTGAGCATGTGCGATATATTTTGGATATTTTGCAGATGAGCCCTTGGACTTTTGGTACCTGTTACCAATAAGTCCTCGGGACTTATTTTTATTACATTTGGGTCCCTGAGTGCCCCAGGCACGCGCGTGGCGCGTGTTTTGCTGGGAAAATTGCACCAGACCCCCCAGGCTATTGGGTATTTGCACTTTGGTCCCTGTGCACAGTGCCCCTTCTTTATTTTTGAATAAAATAGCAAAACACCTCCAAATCCAACGAAAATTGGACACATAGCTCCTGCCATGGTGTAAAATTTTCGTGGATTTTTGAGGACATTTTTGATTTCATTTGATATTTTTAAAAAAATCAAAAACCTTCATTTTTGCTACTGTTTATCTTTAAAAACGCCAAAAAAATATCAAAACTCATTTAAAAATTCCCTAAAAATTACCCACTGTTTATTTTACTTAGTTTGATTTTCTAGCAAATTTTGGCTATTTTTCATTACTGAAAACCACTAAAAACTTAAAAATACTCAAAAACTTATAAAAATTCTAATAATTAAATTAAAAATCCAAAAACAATAAAATTGGTACCTAAATTTTCCTCATTTTGTCTTCTTTACAGGACAATTACCTCCCAGCCATTTTGAGGCTCTTAGATATTTTATCTAGGGCTTTTTGGCTCGGCTGGACAGTACCGATTTTTAGAAAATTTAATAAATATCAGAAAATTCTCAAAAATTAACCAAAAACATTAAAAATCATAAAATACTTAAAAATATTTTTGTTTGAATTTTTGGTTGATTTTTAGTGCCTTAAATAAATTGTTGAAGTGTGTGTTTCTTTACTTTTCTTATTTTCTTAATACATTAAAAATCCAAAAAAATATAAAAATATTCAAAAAACACTAAAAATATTTTGTTCTTTTATTTTCTTTCTTTTTACTACTTCGTAGGCCGAGAGGCCAATCCGTGCTCCTTGAGTTCGACCCTGGATGCTATACCAGGTTAATCCAATAGCAGGACCGCTGTTTTGAGTTTTGACCGATTTTATCTATTCTTAGTGGTTCATTTTTCTTTATTGACACATCTGAGTGACCGAGGTCGCAACGACCATTTCTGTACCTTTACCTTAGTTGCTCGGATTTCATGTCATCAACAATGTAGCTGTAGTTGTGGCAGATGAAAGTGCAGATGATGTGATTCTCACCATCCAGGATCAGTGCTTGCATGCAGGGAGTGATTTGGAGTGGGTTGTTGATACGGTCGCCTCCTATCATGTCACTCCACATAGGGAGTTCTTTACCACCTACACCAGTGGTGATTATGGGAGAGTCTTGATGGTTAACGAAAGTTACTCTTAGGTCATTGGCATGGGCACCATCTCGATTCAGACGGATGTTGGGTGCTCAATGATTCTTCAGAATGTGAGGCATGTTCCTGATGTGCGACTTAGCCTTATATATGGTTCACAACTCGATAGTGAAGGATACCATTTAAAGTTTGGCAACAGCAAGTGAAAGATAAGCCAGGGTTCTCTCATCATGGCTAGAGGCAGCTTGTGTCATACACTCTACATGACTAGAGTGAAGGTCATGGATGGCAGTTTGCATGCTAACAAGGCGGATACATCATATTTGTGGCACCGTCGACTTGGGCACATGAGCTAGAAGGGCTTGCAGCTTGTGAGCAAGAAAGAGTTGATCCCCTACCACAATGGCATCACATTGTCTCCTTGCGATGCATGTAAGGTTGGAAAGAGTAGGAGTGCACCATACAGAGTCAAATCTAAAGTGAAGAGAGACCTTCTACAGCTGGTTCACTCAGATGTTTGTGGTCCCATGGACACAGCCTCTTTGGGAGGCAACATGTATTTTGTCACCTTCATTGATGATGCATCTAGGAAGGCGTGGGTGTATGTACTGAGATCGAAGGATTAGGTGTTTGATTGCTTCAAGAAATACCATGCCATGGTTGAGCGTGAGACAGGAAAATTGTTGAAGTGTCTAGGCACGGACAATGGGGGATAGTACACCTCCCTTTACTTTCAGGGCCATTGTGCAGAGCATGGCATTAGGCGTGAAACGACAGAGCCAGGCACACCTCAGCACAATGGACTTACTGAGAGGATGAATAGGACCATTGTTGAGAGAGTTTGTTGCATGTTGAAGACAACGAAGTTGCCCAAGACCTTTTGGGTCGAGGAGGTTCGCACCGTATGTTACTTGATCAACCGTTCTCCATCAGTTTCTTTGGATTTTCATATTCCAGAGTTTGTTTGGACAGGGAAGGACCCCTCATATGCTCATTTGAGGGTATTCAGATGCACGGCTTATGCATTGGTACCAAAGGAGTAGAGGAAAAAGTTGGATGACAAGGCAGTTCCTTGTATCTTTCTTGGCTATGGAGATCAGGAGTTTGGATACCGTCTTTGAGATCCAAGGAAGATGACAGTCACCGGACACATGGATGTGATTTTCTACAAGAATCAGACGTTGGTTGAGGACGCCACTGAGAGTGGTGATGCAGATGAGTCCCCATGGATGATGACAGTGATGAGGAAATGGACCCCTCTCCAATACATGGTACAGGTGGAGAGGATGGGCAGTTAGAGCACTACGAGCCAGATGCAGACCTCATTGATGCAGGTCCAGGGGACTTGGGGCAGGGGGAGCAGCCTCATCTACATGTAGACGCAGTAGAGCCTCAGGTCAGGAGATCTGTGAGGACACACCAACCAACATCTCGTTACCCCACTTCCAGGTATGTGGTGCTCACAGATGCAGACGAGCCATACACCTTTAAGGAGGCACAAATGCACAAGGACAAGGGTCATTGGCAAAATGCAATGAATGAAGAGATGTTATCTCTCAAGAAAAACCACACTTATGATCTTATTGAGCTTCCCAAAGTCAAAAGAGCCTTGAAGAACAAATAGGCCTACAAGCTAAAGTCTGATGATAGTGGAATGCAGGTGAAGCACAAGGCCATATTGGTGATGGAAGGATTTAGACAGAAAGAAGGAGTGGACTATGATGAGATCTTCTCCCCAGTGGCGAAGATGAATTCAGTGAGAGTGGTGGTAGGATTTGTTGCTAGCATGGACCTTGAGCTGGAGCAGATGGATGTGAAGACGGTGTTTCTTCACGATGATTTAAAGGAAGAGATCTACATGGAGAAGCCACAGGGTTTTCAAGAGAAAGGAAAAGAGCACATGGTTTGCAGGTTGAGAAAGAGTCTCTATGGCTTGAAGCAAGCTCTGAGATAATGGTACTTGAAGTTTGATGCTTTCATGGGAATGCAGGGCTTCAAGAGGACTACAGTCGATCCATGTGTATATGTTCGCCGTCTTCCCAATGACAGGTTCGTCATTCTTTTAATCTATATGGATGATATGTCGATTGTAGATCGATTCCAACTTGATTGCAAAGCTCAAGAGGGAACTCTCCAAGGAGTTTGAGATGAAAGATTTGGGCAAGGCAAGCCACATCCTTGGGATGCATATTACAAGAGACGGGAAGAAGCACATGTTGCGATTATCACAAGAGAGCTATGTTGAATGCGTCTTGGAGTGGTTCAACATGAAGAATGCAAAGCCTGTCAGTACGCCCTTAGCCTCTCATTTCAAGCTGATCAAGGAATCATGTCCATCCACTTCTAAGGAGAAAACAGAGATGGCCAAGATCCCTTACCAGTCTGTAGTTGGGAGCCTCATGTACGCCATGGTTTGCACTAGATCAGACATAGCCCATGCATTAGGCGTGGTGAGCAGATTCATGTCCAACCCATGCAAGGACTATTGGGAGGCAGTGAAATGGATCTTAAGATACATGAGAGGGACCTCAAGTATGTGCCTTGTGTTTGGGAGGTTAAATCCCAAACTATGTGGCTACACTGACGCAGATATGGCAGGAGACATGGACCAGAGAAAGTCCACCTCGGGCTGTATTTTCACATTTGTAGGGGAAGCCATATCATGACAATCCAAGCTACAGAAATGTGTTGCTCTCTCGACTACCGAGACAGAATACATTGCAGTAGCAGAGGCTGGGAAAGAAGTGTTGTGGTTACAACGCTTTCTTGGTGAGCTTGAATTGGATGACAGTGAGCCAGGTGTGTTTTGTGATAGCCAGAGTGCTATAGACTTGAGCAAGAGTACCATGTACCATGCTCGCACAAAGCACATTAATGTGAGATACCATTGGCTGAGGGATGCAATTAAACAGAAGCAACTCACATTGAAGAAGATTCACATTGATGAGAACACTTTAGACATGTTGACCAAGACAGTGACGCGTGACAAGCTTCAGCTCTGTAGAGAGCTGAGCGGTGTCACCTCTTATTGATCTCCATCATTGGACAGCACCTCCCCGTTGGGGGTGGAGGAGGAGGTTGTTGGGTATTTTACCATCCAGCCCTAACTTGGAGCTATAGATTTCCCCAACTTGAGGGGGGCTCTTTGATATTTGTCCAGCAACTGGGAGCCCCCACTCGGCTGCCATTTCCAGGGATCAAATCTCCAATCGGGGAACTCATTCCGTTGAGAACCACCAGCCCCCATTTTCCCTTTCTAGAGAACGACCTCCAGTAAGGGTTTCAAAAACCCTCCACTTCCTCCGCGCGAGAGGGCGAGTTCGTGCTCGAGAGGAGCAGCAGCTCAAGCTTGGGAGCAACGTCTAGGGCTTTGGAGTTGGGCTTGGGAGCAGCGTTTGGGCGTGCTCAAGAGGAGCAGCAGTCGAGGTCATTGTGAACGACCTACATGAAGTCAAGCCTTCGGTTTGGGTCTCCTTCCGGGAGCCCTTCAGGGAAGCCACTGCATCCTTCTTAGATTTGAGCATGTTTTGGTATTTTAGATACCTAGGGTACTCAGTTACTTGTTGAAGAACTATCCATTGTGCTAGTGGCTTGTATCTCGGTTTTGTTGGGCAACAAAGCCGAAAGAACATTTGGCTCATTTTGACCGGAGTGGATTTGTTGTCGGTCTTGCCCCATGGTTTTTCCCTTGCTCACATTGAGTAAGGATTTCCGTAAAAATTTCCATCTCGTGTGGTTGCTTGTTGTGATTGCTTGTGTTTGGTTTATCATTTTGCCATTTGATTCCCGAATGGGGAACCCATATTGTATTGTGTGTCATCTTTGCTGCAGGGAAGGGATTTAGGGATACTCCCCCTATTAACATCCCCAACAGATGGGTGCCCGTTATGACTATATTGAAGTTAGAAGTCACCGTCGAACAATAGCACGAGATCATTTGGAAAACTATTTGAAAAACATAAAAATGTCAGACAGTGAAAACATTGCATTCTGTGATTGAAGTGTTCATTACATAATCCTTGATTAAACAACTCTACCAACTCTTTACCACGGGAGAATGATGGCAAAGTTGTGAACAGTGTTCCATTCAATCTATCTTTCTTCGTATTGATGGTTACCCATAATAAGATTACACATGACAAACTCCATGTGATCGATACAAGCTCACTAAATTGGTATTATCTCTGCATGAAGTTATCGGGAACTCATCTTCACCTGTTTTCGAAATGTCTTTTTTTTACTCTAAATATTTTGTATTTTTATTGGATATTAATATTAGGACTGGAAAGTTGTTGGGAACCTCTCTCTATAACCTATTAACGCAAAATCTATCTCATATCGGTAAATATAAATCAATGCAACATCAGCATGTACAAATTATCAATATTGTACATGAAATTACTTTTTCTCTGAACATCTACTGTGAAATCCAACCTTGGTGGGTGATGAATCTCCATTTCATCACCTTTATTCTATCATTTTGGCCTCAAAAACCCCAGCAAATGCATGTAAATAGCATCAATTTGTACATAATAGCATTCATTATTCATTTGTATTAATTGTATATAAGATAAGGTTTTTAATGCCAAAATTATAGAATAAAGAGAAGAAAAGAAAAAAAAGGAATAAAATATTACAAATATTTTATGACCCTAACCCCGAGACCAAGGCTAGCATGGAATTGGTCGACAAGGAATAAAGTAGGGGGAGATAAGGGCCGATACACAATAAATACCTCATTTATTTATTCATCCCTTTATGCATTCTTGACACCTATTTTATGCATAATTATTTATTCATCAAATAAAGAAACTTTGTTCATAAAAGTTGTAGATAATAATGTAAATAAAAATACAAAATTGAGTTTGTGTAAAAATAATACCCGGCGTACATTTTATGCACAAAATAAAAAGCCAAAGTCTCAACTTCACAGACCCATATCTTGCAAATAAAAACTCCAAATCAACCAAACTCACCTTCAATTGTATATAGCATTTCATAAACTGTTTTATAAAATTGGTTTCATAATTTTTGGAGTCCATCTGTGGAAGATAGGTTTTTGGCCCTTCTTGTACAAGATACCTGATTAAAACATTCATTATATTCACCATTTATTATAAATTAATATTTTTAGAATCTTGTAAATAATGAATATAATTCATATACATATTAGCCTTAGAATAAAACCAAAAAGAGTTTGTAAAATAAAATAAAATAAGTCTATGAAATATATATAGGCAATATACCTATGAGAAGGATGTACATAAATAAAAGAGGAAAACATTCTTTAATTATTCAAATCTCTTAGATTTTTGTAATAATGTATATATTATATATGTCCTATTAAAAATACAAATCCTCAATAAAAACACATAAAATTAATTAAATAAATACAATGTGTATAATATATAGGTAAAGTACCTATAAGTATACTTACAAATACATAGACCTATTTATTTAAAAATACAAATAAACTTATAAAAATCAAACAAAAATATCTTTATACTCACAAAAATAAGTTATAAATTTATAAAATAAGCCAAGAAAATAATAAAAGAAAATAAATAAATTAAAAATAAAATACCCAAAAACACATGTAAATACATACATATACACATTATTAAAATAAACTCATAATAAAACACCTCGAAAAATTCAATAAAAATCATAAACAAATACTAGATGAAATAATACACATTTTTTATTTTTAAGAAAAAATTAATAAAATCATTTAGGGCGTCAAATAAATCAATCTTCCTTCAGATTTGCTATTTTGTCTCGTAGCGGCTTACGTGGCCCAATGAGGCGCCGGCCAACGTTGACTCCCAGGTCAAATGTCCCATCCCTCGCCTGGCGTCTCTGAACAGTCTACTCCCCCCGATTTCATGCCTTTTTCCCGGGCACACCATCCATCAATCGACAATACTTCCTTCACAAGATTTGTTCCCTAATCTTCCATGATGCCCGCCGAAATCATAGATCAACCTAATACTCTCTAGATCATGAAATAATCA